>CM033328.1:26264738-26977904 GCA_019359835.1 Pharus latifolius | reverse complement strand
TTCTTGTCCTTATGAATCAATAGTGAGGAACATTCACATTCCCTGGTGCGCACCGCACCCTCTCCATACAATCCAATCCTCACTACTGATCCCTTTTATCGGTTTTCTTGTCAAAACGGTCTTCATTATAACTTCTCATGTATTTGACCATTTCAAGTTTAATGTGAATATTCAATATATGAGTCCTAGGGTGACAAAAGCATATATATGAAGGTTCAATAACAAGAGGGGTTTCATGATTCATTAGGGAATATCTACTCATGTCATTCAAACATAACTTGTATTTCAACTAAACATGCATAGTAAGAAACAGTGAATATACTTCATATGAAAATATTGGGTGAGACATGATCAAAGGAATGAGGCTTGCCTTGCAATGTGGGGTCTAAAAACTCAGACGGATCTTCAAAGACTTCTTCCGCTCCTTCAGCTTCTGACTCTGCGGCAATCAGGCAACACACAAACACATACCACATAAGCATACTGAAAATAGTTTCTATAGGAAGTATTAAGTAAATAAGTCATGTATGCAGGGGAAAAGGTTAGGGTAAGGTCGCAAGGGCTCTGGTCGAAGAAACGGCTAAAAAGGATTGAACGTCGAAGGGTCGACATTCAGTTCATGGCTTTGACATAACTGGAAACTAGTCTTAGGATGGTTTTCTGGAGAAGTGATAGTAGAGAAAGTTGTAGAACACAACTCCAGGAATCTAGGGGACAAGGTGGCATTTCAATTGCTCAACCAGAAGGGGTCAAACAGGGCTAATGCCAGTGGTTGACATGCACTGACATGGTGCTGGACATGGCCAGAAACTAGGGCATGGCTTAACTTTTGATCTAGGGCTCCAAATGATGCACCACTTTGTCTGGGAGGTAGGCATTACTAACAGGAACAATATACTCAACAGGCACAAGGGCTGAAAGTGGCCGGAGGGTGGCCAAATCCGGCGATGAACCACGGTGGCCTGGACATGAACTGAGTTACTGGACAGTGATCTTGGCATAGGCATAACTCACAATCTAGGCAGATCCAGGTGTCGAGCTAGTGGACAATATTGCTCAGGGTACTGGAATCTATCTAAGGGACAAGGTTTCAGGTGCTGGATCGGCCGGGAACAAATTCCGGCGACCGGCGCTGGAGAAGACGACACTGGACAAAGGGGGTTTTCGATTCAGGGCGAATGAGCTCAATTCCAAGCTTGGGAATGATCTCTAGGGTACAACAAAGCTACTGGGGAGGTTAATTTGGCCGGAGGATCGCCGGCGTGGCCTGGCGACGAGAGCCAGTTCACTGGTGGCGCGCGATTTGGGGAGAGCTATGATCTTAGCTCGATTTTGAAAACCAGATTGGTAGGCTTGCTACAAAGAGTATGCTGATCAATTTCTTCTACTGGTACTACGGCTAATTTGGTTTAAATCAGGTAGCATTGCAGGAACAGGGGTTTTGAGCTTTTCCGGTGATCACCGGCGTTAGGGTTCGCCGGGGTGCAATTGGGTGCTATGACACGAACAGGTGGAAGAGGGGAACTCACTGGTGGCTTTGGTTTGAAGAATGGTGCAGTAGATTAGGCTGGCACCGTGAGCTCCAGAGGTTGCTCGCCGGAGAAGAAAGCAAACTCGACGGCGGTGAGAAATTAACTGGGAATTTGGCTAAGTCCTGAGCTTGTGCTTCTTCACAGCGTTGAGGGGGTTTAAATAGGCACGGGGACGGAGCTTGCGAGGGTGAACGCGACAACGGTTGCTTGCGCCGGGGAGAAGTTTGTCGGGCGCAGGCGCAACGACGGCGACGGCGACGTGATCGCGCTTCAGGCGGTGCTGCAGCTTTGCCAGTTGCCTTGGGACTTCGTCCGGGACGGCGCAGATGTGGAGGCGACAGCGTAGCTCCGGCAACGACACGTACACACATGCAATTGCCACGGCAACGGGAGCGCGCGCGAAAACGAGGCTCGGGAGCGCGGCCGTTTATCCGCTGGGCGAGGCGATGCACTGCTGGCACGTGCGCACGGGGTGGCACAGCAACTCACGGGCACAGGTGACAGAAACGGTGGCCGGCGGTGAGCAAGCACGGCGAGAAATCCACGGCGCTGCAACGGGCTCGTGCACTGGTCGTGGCAACGACCAGGGCTGGTCAAAAGGGCCTGAAAAGAATGTTTGGGCCGATTTGAAATTTCTAAAACTTGTTCCAGGGGCTGTTCTGTGAGGATAATTTGAATAGGACTTGGGCCTGTTTGCAAATTTGGAGATCTGAGGGTCCGATCTGAAATCTGATTTCGCAGCTAAGTCGCAAAAGATTATTAGAACTTATCTGACCAAAGTTTGGTAAGATCGGGCAAGATCTGAAGGGTTTCGACAAAATTGGGGAAAACAGTTTAGGGTAATTAGGGTAATTAGGGTTTTAAAAATAGCAAGGCTTGAAACTCAGCTTTAGGGTGAGATTTTGGAGATGGTCCCGAAGGGAAAAATGTTCTGAACAACATTTAGAAGGGAATGGCTGAAGCAGATTAGGGTTTGGGGTCCAGATGTGGATTTTGGCTATTTTAGGGTTTAGCAAAATCAGGGGTGTTACAAATATACAACAATATACAAATACAACAATTCACACATTCGATGTATATTAGAAAAGTCACGTCCGAAATTAACAACATATCGTCACGAGGACCTAGTGGCCCATACATTTTACATAAAAGAGAACCTTTGCAAGTTGCGACAATGTAACTACCGACTACAAGTTAGACCTGATACATCACAAATCCATTCATCCGAAACAGCAAATGTCTGAACCACATTTGACTTAACCATAGGAGTTCAGTTCAAAGATGCCTGAGGAGCTGGAACTAGCGTCGAGTTACATTTGTATTGGTGATTTCCTCGGGCTCAAACTCGATCAACTCAACTCAGTAATATAATTGGTGAATGGAGGCGGAAATCACCGATACAAATGTAAGATGCTTTCTATAGGTCCTGATTTGAGAAACACGCCGGGCTTGAGGATCTTCTCGACTGAGCCAACTAAGATCTCGCTCTTCACGTCCTTCTAGCTCTCGACGGTATCTTCACCTTTTCTTTCACCAACAAGCCAACGTAGGCAGCGTACTGCGACAAAGAACCGTGAAATATGTTGCCCCTCATGAGCATCGTCCAAGGACCTGCACAGATCATAAATAGGCATTCTAGAGCAAATTAAGATTGTTTACTGTTTCCTAAATGATTCCCTATCTGAGAAGGACTACCAACTGAAGGTTAGGTTGTGCTTTGTCATAGTAACATCAACTTGCAACTGGAGATCAAGATATTACATTTCTACTCTATTTCATCAAAAGAAATTATCTTGCCAATATGCATATATTAATTATTTAATGAACTTTTTACATGCACTTGATCATTGAGCAAGCTAGTTGGCATTTGACTATGTTATTGGCATTGAACAACCTACAGAGAGATCAAGATATTTGTATATCTCATGATATTTGTAAATATCTTGATATTAATGATCTTTCAATTTCAATTTCAATTTCATGATCTTTCAATTTCAATTTCAATTACAAATATCTTTCAATTTCAATTTCATGATCTTTCAATTTCATCTTCAATTTCATGATCTTTCAATTTCAATTGTTACTAAGTCCAAGTTGGCATTGAGCAACCTACTGAGAGATGAAGATATTACATTTATACTCTTATTGGCATTTGACTATGTTAGCTAGCGTTTGTCTTGCAAATATCCTGATAATTTTCTTCATTTGATAGGATCAGCAAACAATTGAACATTATCTGTCCCACAATGATATTATTTAGTTATTTTAATAAAAAACAGGAACGAGACATCGTACATAATCATATTGAAAAGAAGACACACCAAAATGAATGATACAAAAATAACAGGATAATTGCCATAATCAGATTAGAATAATCTAACAATATTGCCGAAATTTTACATACCTTGCTTGCCATTCCGAAATCTAGTGGGCATCGATGGAGGTGCGGAAGTGCAGCGATCACCGGTGGAGGTGCACCAGCCGTCCATGGAGCTTATGGGTTAGGGCTATGAGCGCCCGAGGAACTGTTCGAATGGAAGAGCCATACCCAGGTATTTATAGTACTAGATCAGTTCTAACGGTACACAACAGTCTACCGATAGGAATTTGTGAAATCTTCTATCGGTATATACATACAGTACCAATAGAATAAAGCTATTTGTAGAAGGCGAATGGTTCTAACGATACACAACAGCCTATCGATAGGAATTTGTGAAATATTCTAATAGTATATACATACAGTACCGATAGAATAAAGCTATTTGTAGAAGGCGAACGGTTCTAATGGTACACAACAGCCTACCGATAGGAATTTGTGAAATCTTCTAACGGTATATACATACAGTACCGATAGAATAAAACTATTTGTACAAGACGAACAGTTCTAACAGTACACAACAGCCTACCGATAGTAATTTTGAGATCTATTCTAATTGTATAAACATACAATACCGATAGAATAAATCTATTTGTAGAAGTCGAACTCTTCTAACGGTACACAACAGACTGCCGTCAGTACTTATGCATCTCTTCTTACGGTAAATATGTTCATCACCGCTAGAGTAAATCATTCTGCTTCTTCTATCGGTAAATTCGTACAAACCGATAGTAAAAATGCCTCCCTTATGTCTTTTACGACTGCGAGGCACCTTTTCTAACAGTTTTCTTCTAAATAGCTAATAACCATTAGAAGATAGGGGTTGATGTGAACGGTGTCCCGATCTTCCGATAGGTAGAGGTAAATCGATTGATGGAGAACTCGACGTTGATGATCTGGCTTCCAATCAGAACTGATTCGAACCCCTGCAATCGCTACACATGGCTCCGTTGGTTATCAACCACGCCAATACACGGTTGACCTCACCACAAAGGCTTGTTCCTACTGCAAATCGAGAACACAAGCAAGAACAAAGAAGAAGCAACTGAATTGCGAATTGTATTAAGCTCACGAGTTGGGATTTCACAAACCGAGTTCAGAGAAACTGCAATGGCAAAATAATCTAAGCAAAATCCAAAAATAAACAGTGACGGCTACTGAGTATATGAAGAGGTGGCATGGCTAGTGTTTCTCATGACCTACTAGGGGATACATGGGCTGAAGGCCCGAAACAAGGTGTCACAGCACCGACTTGGCCCAATCAGAATCTGGTTGAAAGTTATTTTTGTTAATTTCTGGAGATCCAGAAGGAATTTCAATGTGGGGCCAAATCCATTGGAAAGATCTCGTCGTGGGCTTCTCGGTGGACTATAAGAACGTCCCAATCAGACTTCATATGAGGGAGTTATGGTCATTTGAAGGCAGGCTGCTCCTGGATGGCCGAACCGGACTCCAACTCGAATCCGTCTTGGACTCCAACTCGACTTGGGCTCCTTACTGGTCCTCGCATCCTTGCTGGTCCTCTCCATGATTTCTAAGTACAATATTATCATCATTAGGTAGTAAACCATTCTCAAAACCATATATATATAACTTGGGAATGAGTTCACCTGGCAAAACAACAATCAGGCTCAATCGTGCGTTATTGGTCGTTGTGTAACAAGCGGAGGATTATGGTTGGTGCGTGTATCCGAAGAAGTGATGTCCTCATCATCCTCCCCCTCTTGAAGTGGAGCCATCCTCGGCTCAAGCTCGTCTTCCTCTCCCAAGTACGGCTTCAAATCCGTGGTCCAAAAGCTCTTGGACTTGTCGCTGAATTTCCTTTGTCTCCTCTGGATTTGTCCTCTAATTGGTGGCAGTCCCGAGGGTATCTCAGCGGGAAAAACGTCCTCATACTCCTGCAAAAGGTTAGTGATAGGAGGGGGAAAAGTGCTAGATATATCATCAAGTGAAAACAAAGTGTCTTTGCGTATCAACGCAGAGCACATCACATCATTCTCTTCAATTTCAGCAAGGTCAGATTTGGTTGCGAGGAGAACTCCACTCTTCAATTTAATTTCAGCAGCCTTAGAGCTAGATGGTGCAACATTTTTCGCTATTTGTTTACTTTCAGATTTCAAAGCATTCTTCATTTTCTCATTTTCAGTTCTTTCTCTATCAAAGTGCACAATTTCAGAAGGTGTCATAGGAAGTAAAATAATTTTCTTTCCTTTGTGCACAAAAGTATATTTTTTACTTCTACCACGATGAGTTGCATCAGTATCATATTCCCATGGTCAGCCTAATAAAAGTGAACATGCTTGCATAGGTACTACATCAAAATCAGTAACATCATGGTATGATCCAATGAAAAATTGTAGTCTTGCAGTTTGTGTTACCTTTACTTTACCGCTGTTGTTGAACCACTGAACATGGTATGGATGGGGATGTGCACATGTGGTCAAGCCAAGCTTCTTAACCAGATCTAAACTCACCAAATTGTTGCAGCTCCCACCATCAATTATAGTTCTAACACGTCAGTCCTTGACAACGAGGAACATCTGAAACAAATTGTGGCATTGGGCTCTCTCTGCTTGCTCCATTTGTGTGCTCAACACTCGCTGCACAATAAAGGTCCGATAGTTATCCGTCGCCGCAGTGCCTAAAGTTTCCTCATCATCGCCATCCGCATCATGTTCAAACTCATCATCACCTGCATGGTTAGCTACAAGAACTAATTCATCTTCCACATCAATTGCACTAATTGTCGACGATTCGGACTTGGAGTCCTCAGCCGAACTTATGCAAAATTTGTAATGGTGAGACCTTTCAAGATGACCCTCCGGGAAGGTATGTAGAAAAATGGAGAACAGGAACACAGAGAGATTTTATACAGGTTCGGGCCCTCGATGGTGGGAGTAAAAGCCCTACGTCCTGTTAGGATTTCACTATATGTGATAAAGGGTTACAGAAATAGCGGGAAAACTCCTTCACAAGCGAAGGATTTTTCCTATGTGAATATACAGAATAAAGCCAGGGAGGCTTGTAGAAACTATCTAATTTGGGCCGTAGACTTGGCTGTTTTTCATAGTTGTTATGTCTCAACTATGTCAGGAGTCTTCTTCTTACAAATGGATTGGATTCTCCCCTTCGGACTCCTACGCCACCCTTTTATACTGGTCGAAAGGGTGCCATATGAGGAAAACTGCATCAAACGGTTGGATGCAGTTTTTGGAGAACTGCTGTTAACTTCCACGGAGGTTATCAACACATGTTAATCATGAATAACCGTATATATTAACCTCTGACGGTTGGTCTTCAACGTGGAAGAATCCTCGGGATGCTTGGAATATCCTGTTATAAGGATAACCAAATAAACTCCAAGCACCCTAGTCGAGAATGTTCTAACCGCGGAATGTGAGCTGACCGCGCAACATCCCGGATATCTAGTTCGCGTATAGCATACGAACTTCTGACCGCGCAAAGCTGTCGGCCTGATCGCACGAAACCCGCGACCTGATCGCGTAAAGCTTGCGACCTCATGGTGATGGCCCTTAGAATAGCTTGAGTTCGCATCGCCAGATACATGTCTGGTTCGAACCTGTCTTGAACCAAAAGTTTCTTAGAAGTGACCCGGGTGACAATCCTTGTCAGCTAGCCCCCAAATTCGAAGAAAACGAAGAGACATGTTTATTTCGAATTTTAAGACCATGCATTGGATTTTTAACCCGACTCTTCAATTTTTCCACTTAGTGGCGCACTAAGTGAAAAACGGTTGGTTTCCCAAGACGGGTTCTGACATTATGTGACGGGCAATGATAGCGCCGTAGAACTGTTTTTATTTCGAGGTAAAATTGTAAATGGTTTGACGAAACCCGAGGCGTCTGGAATGCAAACCGTCACCCAGGCGGCTATAAATACCAGGCCTTTGGATTTGTAAAACTTCACAATTTCCTCCCACGCCTAAGTCCTTTTCTTGTCATCCTGCCTTCTTCCTTTTCACATACTCCTCCTGATGGCAGATCACGATATCATCGAGATTGAGAGTGATGAAGAGGAAGTTGTCGAACAAGGGTCTCAAACGATTGAAGACCCGTCTTCTTTAAGGAAGAAACCCAAGGTTGACAAAGGATCTTCCAGTGGAACAAAGGTGAAGAATGTAGCAAGTTTCTTTCTTCCTTCAGTTCCTTTGACTCTCCCTGTTCATGCCCCTCGGCAAGTTAGGCCTTTAACCTTGGAGAAGAATTCTTCTCAACTCTCTCCTTTTCCCTCCAATTCTCCCATCCTTTTGGGTGATCAACATTCTGGTCGGCAAGCGGTGACTATCCCTCGATCAGATGATTGCCATATTGGGTTGGCGAAGCAATCTTCTGATGGGAAGGTTGCACTTCTACCATCTGATGATCCTCCTCCCAAGACGGGTATATCAACGGGTTATGCACTGGGACAGGTAACAATTCTTCTCCCATTTTGCTGATAATTATAGTTAGTACTACTAACTTTTGCAAAATGCAGGAGGTTGGAGGCTCCAGCGATCAGCCTTCTGTTGCTCCATCTCTTCCTTCCGGACAGACTCTTCTGGAGGAAAAGAATGCCCTGGAGAAGAAGACCGAGGAAATGGCCTCGAAGATTCTGCGTCTAGCAGAATGTCTTGATCGATCCCGGGAAGAGGCGCACCATTTCCGTCAAGAGAGGGATTACGCTCAGCAACAGCGAGAACTCTCTGACTTGATTAGGGACAATAGTGCGTCTGTCGTTAGGGATGATGTAGATAGACTTAGGGTAGTTGCTAGTTCCCTGGGAGTTGCCAGTGTAGATCCTACTGACAACAACATGTCCCTTGGGGAACTTTGTAAACTTCTTTCGGAGCAAGTCGACGTTTTGATCGACTGTATCCCTTTTGTATGTAAAGAATGCAAGAAATAAAAGTTTCTTATTTCTCATGAATATTCTTCACATCTTCTGTGCGAAAATATGGCCTTAAACTTTATGTTCGCGACCACTCACACACAGGAAACTTTAGTTCTGCGATCAGAATCATGCTTCCAAAAGCATCGCGACCTGCCCTGATACCGCGATCAGTTTCGGGGCCGCGGTCAGAACTGAATTGCGACCAGAGTTGGAACTCGGTCAGACTGTCACTCCGATTAGAATCAAAGTTTAGTCTAAAACATGTTTTCGATCAAACCATAACCCAATTAAACATATACCAGTACGTTAAAAATTGAGTTGCAAAGCATTTCCATAAAAAATGTTCAAAGCATATAAAGGAAGAACGTCTTCTGAAAAGTACTGAAAATTTTTTAGTCCTTTTGCACTTTCAGTTTCCGAAATAAAGAAGTCTTTTTGTTTCAGATCCGATGCCTGAACACTTTATCGGGTCCGCCAGAGGCAGTATCCATTATGGGAAATGAATAAAGCATTCAATGGAACGTTTGAAATGAAACGTTTACTCACATTAATGCGCCACCTTGGGTCTATAAAAAGAGCAGATGTCTTCTCAAAGAAGTCACACAGCCAAAAACCCTCATCGTTCCCGCCGCACAAAAACCCTCATTTTCTTCAGCCTTCGTCTTCCCAAAATCGCCAACTTTTCCTTTGATTCTCCACCAAAAATGGCATCCTGGAGCCGATCCATTCACCACTCTGAGGAGAGCCTAGTGGCGTTAGAGAAGGAGGAGATCCTTCCTCCGCGGTTGCTCATCAACTGGCGGCCCGCGGAGAAGGACCAAGAAACCCCAACCGTCCAAGAGGGCGAGTTGGTGGTTTTTGAGGAGTACCTGCGCTGCGGGTTCCAATTCCCTGAGAGTCGGTTCCTCAAAGATGTCCTTGAGCACTATGGGTGGGAATTGATTAACCTCCACCCCAACGCGATGCTGATCCTTGCGGTGTTCCAGCATCTCTGTGAGGCGTTCGTCGGAATATATCCCAGCGTGGATCTTTTCCGGCAATTCTACTTTTCGGCGTGGTCGAAGAGTACCAACGCCGCCGGATGCATCTACTTCCGGCTGAGGGACAAAAAGGAGTATCCCTCCCCACCCCTACGAGACTCTGTGCACGGGTGGCACCAAAGGTGGTTTTACTGCTCTCCACCATCCGAGAGCAGCCTGTGGTTTGAAAACTCGCGACCAGAGAAGTCGAGCGAGTTAGATGCTCCCCCGGCGATGAACTCGGAGCTTTCGAAGCACGCCGTGGTGATCCTTCACTTGGTCAATCAAGGGTTGACAGCTCGAGATGTCATCCGAGACTTTGTGAAGAATCGGGTGAGTCCTCTGCGCGAAAGGGCTCATCCGGCATGGGAGATTAGGTCCATGGCGGACAGCACCTTGGACTACAGTAAAAGTATTTATTTCTTTGGCGCTGAACTTTGCCATTCTTGAATTGTGCAAATTCTGACTCGAATTTGGGAACAGTCCTGCCTTCATCTGAAATTGAGAGGCGGACCAACTCCCTCCTTAGGGCCTACAATGCCGATGTAGAGGGCCCTAAGGGATCGCCTCATCCACAGAGTCTGATTCACGCCGGCGACGACCTTAAACAGGAGCGCCGAAAGGTACATTGTCTATCTGGCCTCCGTTTTTCAGGTCTTATGCATGTCCAGCGCTAAACAATTCCATCGGAAATGTGAATCAGCTCCTAGGAAGGTTCGCCGAGGCGACTTTCCCGAGTGAGAACGTAGGCTCTCATGGGAAGCCAACGGTGAAGAACGTGAAGAAGGTCTCCCAAAGACCTAGGACAAAGAGTCCTGCCCCCAAGAAGGCCAGGCCAAATCCCGGGGAGGGGTCTTCACGGAGCATTCCTCCTAGCGCAAGAAAGACGGCGGTAAGATATCACATCCATTCTGTTTTACCAGGCGCAGATTGGAATCACTTCTTCGTTGTACAGGGAGAGGGGAGCGAGGAGGAAGAGGATGATGTTCCTCTGGTCCTTCGGAGGAGGAAGGTCGCGGACCTCCCATCCGGTGATGCTCCAAACTGCCCCGCAGAGACCACTGCTACCTAAGAGGTGGTCGTGGCAGATCCTGCCACCGCGGAAGATATTGGGATTGCGGATGACCTCCCAGTTCCTGAAGCCCCCGAGGCTTCAGGGTTGATTGTCTCCGCTTCCCTAGTCGAAAGGACGACCTCGGTAAGGATTCCTTACGATCATACTTTCTTCAATTCCTTCTGTATATTTTGACAAGTCAATGTTTATACAGGGAGAAGAGCTTCTCCCGGCGACTACCGCGAGTCTTAGGGAGGAAGATACTTCTCCTCCGCAGACAGGAGCGGAGGTGGTTGTTCAAGATCCTGCGGCGGTTACACATGAGGTACCGGCTACAGGATCACAGAAGACAGCGAGATCCTTGGATGGGTCATCGCCAATGGGATCAACTGCCCAGGTAACGATCCTTTTTGTCAGCCTTTATTTTTCCCTTGAAAAAATGTTCATAGGAGAAGACATACAGGAAAGGGGGCCTTTGTTTTCCAAGCGTAAGATCAGGGCGGACGATACTCGTCCCCACGCTCAAGAAGAACCTTCTCAGAGATCCCAAAAGCTAGTGGGATTTCAATTAAGGTAAGAACCTTCGTCCTGGTTGTATCAGAAATGATGGTCACGAATCGTTACCATTTTATTTTTCTTTTCCTCCATCAGACGGAAAGAAATAGCACCCAGTTCTCCAACCGCTTCGGGAAGGGTTGAAGTCACTGCTGGTGCAGGAGCCCCCAATGAGGAGCGCTCCACCCCCTCGGCCCAGGAAGTCGTCCGAGTCACGGAGGGAGAAACAAATACGAGGACCCAGTCGCAGTCGCCGGCGACTGGAAGCAATACTCAGCAGGCACTTCCTCCTACTGTCCCTGCTGTAAGCACTTCCGGGCCTTCGACAAATCTTCCAATTAGTCCGGAAGATGCCTCTTTGCAGCAATTCATGAAGGTATGATGAATCCCTTCCTGGATGTCCTGAATTACACATAGAACACTTTTCACTCCCTTTTTTGCATTACAGGATTTATCCCGGATGATGGCCCAGTCACGTGCCACGGCGGCGAGCATGATGACCATACAAAGAGAACGAGACTTCTTGCGCAAGTAAGGATCATCATTCTTCAACTTATAAATGTATAAATTGGTTACGACCATTCCTTCTGTTTTTATTGCAGGAAGGTGGCATTGCAGGACAAGGAAATGGCCACAATGAAGCTCCATTCGGTCTCAGTGGTGAGAAACCAAGAGATCGAAAATAACAAACTACGATCGCAACTTGCTAGTAAGTCACCTCCTGAGCTAGGAAGACTTGTCTTAGCAATATGCGAGTAACCTTTTCCCTTGTTGCAGCGCAAGCAGGTCAAATAAAACAGCTCAATGCGGATAATAAACTCCTCCAGGATTCTACCGAAGCCTCCACAAAGGCAATTGGGAAACTGAGCCATTCAGTCTTCGAAAAGCTGAAGGCGGTGGCTTACCTTCTGAAGGCTGACGTGGTCGAAACCACCCGAGACGATCTCAGCCAAGAGGACTGGGCTGGCCTAGTTATAGCTCAAGCAGAGTCACTTCTCGAGTATCTTCCTGAGGATACACAGCGAAGAGAAGAGGTGATCAGAACCAGAGTTCGGTCAGCCGCTTCTGCTATGCTAAGCCGGATTCGACTCCACTATGGCCCAGATGCAGATCTGAATCCACTGGTGGGACCGGTTAAAATCGAGAGTGAAGAGCAGCTTGATGCCATCATGGAGGAGATCAAGCCCTTCGTAGACAGGCTCCTGACTGAGCTGGGGATCGAATGATCCTTATTGTTGTATCCAAACAATTGTGTATAATGCAATATATGTAAAAAACTATTTTTGACAGAAAGTACATATTTTGCAATTTTATATTATGAGTTCCATACTATAAGCACATACCCCCTAGCCCCCACCTCTGCTTATGAATACTGAAGCCTTAGTGTTATAAGCAGAGGAGAAAACATAAGCGTAACAACCAGGGGTGTGCGTTTTGAACCAACGATCAGGATTAATGTAACGTCTAATCTTATTGCGAACTGGTAGCCACTTAGATGACCAAGGACTTGCCAGATAGCCCCGTATGCGCTGAGAAACGGCTTATTTAGGGGTGACTTATCTGGAAGTGGTCATGAGATCGACCAGCGAATCCGATTAGATCGTTGTAATTATCTGACAGCCGGCGGTCAGCCCCCAGGTCGAATGCATATGATACGGGCTTAAAGAGAAAAACTCATTGTATGAAAGCAAGACATATTTTATTTTATGAAAATATGCTAATTGAACAGGAAAAGTGGGATTGGAATATTTACACGTAAAACTTGCGAAGTTGATCGATGTTCCAAGTATTGGACAAAATCCGACCATCCTCCATAGCTAACCGCGCCGATCCTATTCGCGGCACTGAAACAACAGTATAAGGACCTTCCCATTTTGGGGAGAATTTGTTGCGATTAGACTGGTCTTGAATTTTTCGTAAAACCAAGTCGCCCACATTGAGATCACGTGGTCGCACCTTTTTACTGTGATACCTGCGTAAAGCCTGCAAGTATGCCGCGGATTTAACCAGGGTGCGATCACGCCGTTCTTCTAAGAGGATGAGATCTCACGCTCGTTGTTCGGACTGATTAACCTATTCGAATTGATCTGTCCGAATAGAACCAATACTTACTTCCATAGGCAATACAGCCTCGGCCCCATAGACCAAATGGAAGGGCGTCTCGCCGGTGGCTCGACTAGAAGTAGTCCGTAATGCCCATAGAACGGTATAGAGCTCATCTGCCCAAGCCCCCGAGCGGGTCTTAAGGCGATCAAAGACGCGCTTTTTAATGCCTTGTAGTATTTGCCCATTGGCTCGTTCTACGGCACCGTTGCTTTGTGGATGTGCCACAGAAGCAAAGCACACCTTGGTCCCAACCTGATCGCAGTAGTCCAGGAAAAGACCGATGGCGAACTGAGAACCATTGTCTGTGATGAGACGGTTTGGAACACCAAATCGTGCCACAATGTTCTTATGGAAGAACTTTTGTGCGGCTGATGCGGTAATATTTCGTACTGGTTCGGCCTCAATCCACTTTGTAAATGTGTCAATGGCTACGAATAGAAACTTGTATCCATTGACCGCTTGTGGCATAGGACCGACGATATCCATCCCCCAGACCGCGAATGGCCATGCGAGAGGAATGGTTTGCAACGCATAGGCAGGTTGATGAACTTGCCTTGCGTGGAACTAACACTGGGGACACGTCTTGACCATATGTTTGGCATCATCAAGTGCCGAAGGCCAGTAGAATCCTTGTCGAAAAGCCTTTCCGACCAGTGTCCGATATGACGCGTGCGCACCGCATACACCATCATGTATTTCTTTCAAGAGGGATTTTCCTTCCTCCTGAGATATACAACGCATGATTACTCCTTGAGTACCCTTTCTGTACAGAATCCCATCTATAAGTTTGTACAGACGCGCTTTTCGAATTAACCGATCACTTTCGATTTCGTCCTCGGGTAGGGTCCCATGTTCAAGATAGACCCTCAATGGATGAGTCCAATCTTGTTCCTGACCGAGGTTGGTAACGAAGGCTATTACCAGATCATCCTCGACCGAAGTCATGATCGAAGGACGGTCCAAGTGTTCAATGAACACTCCTGCCGGAGCGGATGAGCGTGAGGACCTGTCGCGCCCCGAAACTGGGACTACGACTACTCCTGTAGAGACCTAGCTCACTGCAGCTAGTCCCATATATGCATAGCATACACATACCCTTGACGTCCCAGGATAAGTCAAGCACAGGAGTATATTCACATTGCAACAGAGTAACTTACAAAATAGTTAAGCAGTGTGGCCTACTGGCCTTGATATTACATAAGAAGATTACAATGCCTTCACGGCATTCATGGTTTAGCAAGATAACATCTATACAGCAGAAGATAGGTGACCCACCCACAAAGAGAAGTGGACGGCAGAACAACACACATCAGGGAAATGACGGGACTGACGCTCCTCCTTCTGGGTCCACGAAGTACTCCATGCCTTCATCTTGGTCGTAGAGCGCTCCATCTACTGATTTGAATGTTGCAAGGGTGAGCACTTACGCACTCAGCAAGTCATAGGTAAGAGTAGGTACATATAGTAGTGATGATATGAACCTAGACTAGTCAAGAATTATGGATGTTTGTAAAATAACCTTTTCCTTTCTCATCTCATCTTATGGCAGCACTTTTCATAATATAACATCATCATTCATGTTCACTAGATTATAGCACTACCGCGACACGTCGACACACGACAGCCCACGGCAGCACTCCTTATCATGACAACACATGTCATTTGGGTAATCTTGATTAAAACATATTTTACTTAGAAAATAATACTTGTGTCACACCCCTGGATTTAATCCACCGCAGCAGACTCCTATAAAACCCGGGAGCTCGGAGTATTCGAATACGTTTTTAACTCTGCAGAGAGGTACCAATTTACCCGCAAGATATTCCACTTTCAAGCCCATCCTATCAAAATGATTAGACCCCTCCTCACAACCATGTGTGAGTGGCAAGGTGGAGATAACAAGAACTTTTGTTATGTCTCACTCACAATTCACCCCCGACCCTGTGGATCTCTCGCGAAACACAGTTGTGGCGGGCTATACCCCCACCCCTACTCATTTCCCCATTGCTGGGTCTAATGTCAGATCACCTTCAGTGATAGTGGGAGTCAGCCTCCATATCAATCATCACAACACATCTCATGCAGGGGTTTCATGTGCGATCCACATAAGTACTTGTTCAGGCCTGTCCCATACCAGGCTTGCGGTTAGCACGTTGTTCATGCCACTAGACGCACAACACAAGGTTCTAGTCCTTATATGCCAGTGACCAGACCATCCACAACCCTGCACCTTCAGTGCCTGCATTCCTTCGCAGTCTAGCACCTCCAGTGCTACAGCCATCCATACCATTTTCTGGTCACGGCTAGGGGTTTTATTTCATGAATATAAGTATATAGATACATATAATAGTTCATGGCTCAAAACTTGCTTATTTCACATTTCACATATAACCAGTCTAATACTGCCAATTCATAAATCAACCATTCTCAATCTTTCACATGCAATATTGCCTATATTCAAGGTTATATTATAGCAACATTTAAAATATAGGTTCAAGATGACCAAGGATATGACTTGCCTTCCGCGTCGTAAGAAACAACAGTTGATAACGGGTTAACAGCGAAGTCCTCAAATTCAGCTTCTGAATCTGCTCGACGATAAACCAAACAATACACACAAATATTACTTATATATTAGAATGATTTAGGATCTATATGCAGATATGCTTAACAAGGATAACTGAACGATACTGGAGATAATTGAGATTGCAAACTGAACTGAGTTGAGATCTAGGGTTTCAAGGAATTGGCTAAGGATGGGTGTTAGATGCTCTTAGGATCTCAAGGTTGCAATAAGAACATCAGTTTTGTGACTGGTTTGATCAAGAACAGCGAATGTCAGCAGATCAACATTCGGATCAAAGCTCTGACATAACTTCAGGGAAAGCTAGAGAGCTTATCTTAAGTTATGACAGTAGAAGAAAGTGTAGATCATAACTCTACAAATTCAGTGGATAAAGTGGCTTTCAAAATGCACAATCAGAAGTGGGTAAACAAGGCCAATGCCATTGGTTGGCATGCACTGAGACAGTGTCAAAAATTAGGGTTTAGCGGCAAATATAATTCAAGGGCTCAAATCAAGTTGTGATAGAAGAAGAAAATGCTGATCACAACCTCAGGAATCTAAGGGACAAAGTTATGCCCAAAATGAACATCTGGAAGGGAGTGAAAAGGGCTAATGCCACTGACTGACATAGTCTGGCATTGATCTTGACATGGCCAGAAACTAGGGCTTGGCATAACTTTTGATCTAGAGCTCCAAATGATGCACCACTTTGTCTGGGAGGTGGGCAAGGATAACAGGAACAATTAAGTCAACAGAATCTAGGGCAAGAAATGGCTGGAAAGTGATGAAATTCAGTGATGAACTGAGGTGAACTGGTTGCACTGGAGCAGTTCTGGACAAGATCTTGGCATGGCTATATCTTTTGATCTAGGCTGATTTAGGTGTCGGGCTAGAAGACAAAAATACTCAGGGGGTTAAGGCACACACGCTGGACAAAGTGATTTGAGCTGAAACGGCCGGGAAAAATTTTCCGGTGAACTATGCCGGAGAAGAAGACATAGGATTTGGGGGTTTTTGCTGTAGGGGGTTTGAACTTAATTCCAAGCTCAGGGAGTATCTGTGGAGTATAAGGGAGCTACTAGGATGGTCAATTTTGTTAGAGGATGGCTGGAGAAGCCTGGCGACGATCGCCGGCAACGGGTGAAGTTCAAAATTGGTGAAAGCTTCGATGGAAGCTCAATCTGGAGATCTAAGTACACAGGTTTGCTGGAAACGGCTCACTGATCAACTTCTTCTACAGAATCGAGAGCTAAATCGAGGTAATTTGGCCTGCATTGCCGGAACAGGGCATTCTTCGAATTTCAGCAATTTCCAGTGATCCCCGGCGATGAGATGCATGAGAGTTAAATTAGATTCTACAGCACGATGAGAGTGGCGAGGGAAACTTACTAGTGCTGTCAATTTGGTGGTTGAGGCTGCGGTTGAGGCTGTCACCGTGAGGCCTCGAGCTGGTCTCGCCGGAGAAGAAGACTAAGACAGAAAATCTGAGGCTTTGCTGGTTCCAAGTGAGGTGTGAATGAGCTACTGAGTACAGGGATGCTTAAATAGGCAGGCGAAGCTGCAAGGGGGAACAGCGAAGTAATTGGCTGCTGTGATGAGATGGGTTGCATGCTGAGCATCAGCGGCGAAGACACAGCATTAACCGGTGATGCGACGGCGACAACGGCTCTGCAGTTGATCATCATGTCGGTTCATCGGGACATGGCAAGCTGGAGCAAGCGGTGGCGACAACATTGGTGCGGCAAGGCAACGTGGCAGTGAATTGCTGACAAAAGGCTGCTGGTCGCGCGCGGGAGCAAGCGCTGGTCGTCGACGTTGCAGTGGCGCTGCCACGACACGGCTGGAGCGAGGACACGTGCGCACCGGCATGCACGGTCACAAGTGCGGCGAAGCCTCGCCGGCGACGAGCAGCTACGGCGCACAAGCACAGCAACTCTGGTCGTGAGCACAGCAAACGGCCTGGTCGAATTTGGACTGAACTGCAGCTTCAGGTTTTTGATTTGGACTGAATTGTAAATCTGAAGATTTGGATGATTTGATCTGGAATTGATTCTGCTGTTTTGGTATACTTAATTCAATAGATGATTTGGCACAGCTAGGAGATAAAGTTTGAGACATTTGGATGACTTTTGATATGAACTGAAAACAGAGTAGATTAGGGTAAAATAAGTCTGAATCTTATTGATCTCGAATTCTGGAATTTAGGGTTTAATTTTGAGATACTCATATAAGAAGAATTTGTGTTGAAAAACATTTGGGAGGTGTTCCCTGAATCAGATTTGAATTTGAAGATGATTTGCAACATTTTGCCCTTTCTGGCTTTTAGAAAAATCTGGAAAAAGGACTGATCTGCGAATCTGGAGTTTTGGAAGGTTTAAACTGAATTTGATTTCACTGATATGGCAGATTATATTCAACAGAATATTTGGCAAGAACATTTGATAAAATTTGGCACATTTGAATAGTCTTTGATACAGACTGAAAATAGGGTATTTTTAGGGTAATTGAATCTGAGCTTCAATTGATTTCGAATTATGGTAATTAGGATGAGATCTTGAAATCTGCACAGAAGAAGAACTTGTTTCAAATAGCATCTAGAAAAGATTTGCCGAAGAAATTCTGAATTTGGAGTTAATCTGGAGATTTTAGCCTTTTTGGGTTTCCAGATATCAGATAAAGGACTAATTTGTAATAACTCTTGGACTGATTTGCGAAAAAGGTTTAGATGGTAAAATCTGACTGCCAACTTTTTGGATTAAGGTATTGGCATACCCTTGATCATAATCCAAGAATAATCTGGTCCGAACTTGGCTAAGATTTTGATTAAATCTGGATTTCTGAAACTTAGGGTAAAAGATAATAACAGATATTCTGTTTTCAAAAACAGAAAGGAGTTGATAATTCTGGAAGTTAGAGTAGAATTAGGTCTGGGTTCTGAAGGCTTTTAGGTTTAGGATAACTGATAGATCAAATCTGGAAAGTCAGATCTTGACTTAGGGTCACAGGATAGATTTGAAGAAATTAGGGCTAGAACAGAATAAAGCTGAGGCTGATTTGGCTGATCTAGGAGAGACATATGCATGCATGATTTTTAAGAAAGAACTTTTCACCCCAAAACTTAGGATGTTACAGGACCCAATTTTGGATAATTGGTCTGCGAGAATATTGTCCTTTCGCGGGATGTATTGGACTTCGAAATGACTGAAGTGTTTTTCCAATCTCCTCACTTCCCCCAGGTAATGAACCATTGTCTCATCGGAGGTGCTGTACTCCTTGTTTACCTGGTTTACGACCAGCTGTGAGTCTCCCCTCACCACTAATCGACGGACTCCGAGGAATTTTGCTGCCAGGAGCCCTGCAAGAAGACCTTCATACTCTGCTGCATTGTTAGTTGCAACAAAGTGTAGTTGAATGACATACTTAAGCTGTTCGCCCTGGGGCGTAACTAAGACTACTCCAGCCCCCGAGTGTTGAAAACTACGGGAGCCGTCAAAGTACATTGTCCATTAATCGGGGCACTCCAGTTCCTCTGCCAACTGCACGGGTGGCTCAGGTTTGGTCCATTCGACCAGAAAGTCGGCCAAAACCTGAGACTTAACCGCTGTGCAGGGCGTGAAATGGATCTCGAAGGCACCGAGTTCGACCGCCCATTTGGCGATTCGACCAGATTTCTCTGGGTTTCGAACAATATCCCCCAAAGGAAAAGAGGAGGGTACTGTGATCTTGTGCGCTTGAAAGTAATGTCGTAGCTTACGGGAAGCCATCAGTAGCGCGTAAAGTATCTTCTGGACTTCAGGGTAGCGCTCCTTAGGACCATGAAGTACCTCGCTCACATAGTAGACGGGTCTATGTATTCCTTCCCTATCCGCGATCAGAACGGCGCTGACCGCGTGCGGTGTGGCCGCCAGGTAAAGAAGCAATGGTTCTCCTTTGTCGGGAGACACCAATACTGGCGGACTGGATAGATATGTCTTTACCTCCTGAAATACCCTTTCGGCCTCATCCGACCTTGTAAAGTTATGATGCTTCCACAAGGCTTTGAAAAAAGGCAATCCCCTTTCGCCTAATCGCGATATGAAGCGACTTAAAGCCGCCATGCGACCAGCCAGGCGTTGAACATCCTTCATGGTTGAGGGCGATCTCATTTGTTCGATAGCCCTGATTTTCTCAAGATTAACTTCAATGCCCCTGGAACACACAAGAAAACTGAGAAGTTTTCCTGAAGAAACCCCGAAAGAACATTTCTCCGGGTTTAATTTTATTCCAAAGCGATTCAAATTACAGAAGGTTTCAGCGAGATCGTCCAAATGAGACAATCTCTTGGTACTTTTTACAACCAAATCGTCTACATATGCTTCAAGATTACGCCCTATCTGGGAAAGAAAGGTCTTTTGCATCAAGCGCTGGTACGTGGAACCTGCGTTCTTGAGACCGAACGGCATTCTGACGTAGCAATATGTGCCGAACGGGGTGATGAAGGCAGTCTTCTCTTCATCATCTTCTGCCATGCTAATTTGATGATATCCTGAGTAAGCGTCCAGAAAACTCATCAGTTCGCAACCCGCAGTCGAGTCAACCAGCTGGTCGATGCGGGGAAGGGGAAAGTCATCCTTCGGACAGGCAGCGTTGAGGCTAGTGTAGTCGACGCACATGCGCCACTTGCCATTTGACTTGCGGACCATGACCGAATTGGCGAGCCATTCCGGGTGATCCACTTCACGGATAAACCCGGCCTGTAGGAGTTTGTCCAACTCCTCTCGGATGGCTTCCTGTCGGTCAGCAGCAAAACGCCTGAGCTTTTGCTTTATTGGTCTTTGTCCAGGTCGAATTGCTAACCTGTGCTCAATTACTTCCCTTGGGACACCGGGCATGTCGGACGGTTTCCACACAAACACGTCTGCGTTAGCCCGGAGGAAAGCAACGAGGTCGAGTTCCTATTTGTCATCCAAAGCTGATCCGACCCAAATTGTCTTGGATGGATCATCTGGGTACAAAGGAACTTGTTTGAGTTTTTCATCCGATCGAGGAGCAGCCTTGATCGCATCGGCGGCGACGGTGCCGACCTGAGCGTCCCGGAGGGGAAGTTGATCGACCATCTCAAAAGATAGCCGGTCGCACGTGAGTGCCACGTTGCGACTGCCTCGGACCGAGATGACACCTTTGGGGCCAGGCAATTTCCCGCACTGATAAGCATAGTGCGTTGCCATCATGAACTTAGCAAGAGTCGGCCTGCCAAAGATCGCATTATAAGCTGAGTCACAATCGATTACATCAAAAGTAACCAATTCTGTCCGGAAGTTGTCTGGTTCTCCCAGAGTGACCGGGAGGACCACTTGTCCCAATGGCATCATGGAGGGGCCTGGGATTATCCCATAAAACGGATGGATTATGGGCTTGATCTTCGAACGAGGAATTTGCATCTCGTCGAGTGCCTTGACCAATAAAAGATCAAGGGAACTTCCCCCATCAATCAGGACCCTTTCGACTCTCGCGTTACTGATGATTGGGGTAATGACCAGAGATAGCCTCAATGGTCGGGTTAGCCCCACAGGACAGTCAGTGCGATCGAACGTCAAAGGCATATCCGACCAACGGGGGTATTGAGGTTCACCAAGGGATGTCTCCGTTTGGTTAACCTCTCGGCAGAAGGTTTTAAACTGCCTTTTGGAAACGAAAAAGGAAGAACCCCCGAAAATGACATTAACATGATTTTGAGGTACCTGGTAAGCCATTTCTTCGTCTCCGTCGACGTCTCTAATCCCGCACGCCTGCTCTTTAGGCGGTAAGGTTGGCATCGGCCCAACTCCTTGGTAGAAATCGTCCAATTGTTTCAACCAACTCCTGCAGTTTTTGAGGTCGTGGCCTGCGGAGTTGTGGAGTGGACACCACTTCTTGCCTTCCTGCGGATTAGTTGATTTTTCTGGCTGGTCGGAATCCCGACCACCAGAGGTAGTTTTACTTTTAAATGAAGACTTATTACCTTTGGTCGAAGGTGGCTTCTCTGCGACTGCGACCTCGCGGTACTGTCCAGAGCGGTTCCTCTTCGACTTTTTTGACTTCCCACCCGGTGAAGACTCCGGCTTCTTGCTTGAATCTTCTTTCCTGGCGTCCTTGAAGCCTGGTTGGGGTGGTAGGTCCCCCTTGTCGACCATCCGGTTCCATTCGACCGCTTCGGCTGCATCGGAATATCGATCAGCCATGTCGAACAAATCGGCCACTGATCGAGGAGGGTGGATAAGCAAGTCCTCAGTGAATCTCCGGTATCGAACGGCATGCTTAAATGCCCTGATTATGGAGCCATCAGATATGTTCAGGATGGTATTCCTTACCCCGACAAACCTCTTGACAAACTGCCGAAGTGTTTCGGTTGAAGTTTGCCGTAGCCGATGCAGATCGTCCTCCTTGCCCGGCTTTTGGTAACAATTTTGGAAATTACTGAAGATGGCATCGCATAGCATTTCCCAATTGTAGATGAAACCCTCAGGCTGATTAAACAGCCAGGTTCTAGCCGGTCCTGCGAGGACTGTAGGCAGGTAGTTGGCCATGACCTTGTCATCGACTCCCGCCGCTTGGATGGCAGTAATATAAATCTGAAGGAACACGGATGGGTTCTGAGTTCCATCAAACCTCTCAATGGCCCCTGGTCGAAACTTATCGGGCCAAACGACAAGGACCGTGAATCGCCCTGTGATTGTCGGTTGGGTCTCGAGCGACCTCACGCAATGGCGAGGTTACTCGTGGTCCCAAACGAGAGTGAACAGGGACTCGATCCCTGCTACGAGAATCCTGCATTCGCCGGTATTTGTCCTGTCGGGACGGTACGGGCGGCGGGTAACTCCGCCGGCCGGAGCCAGAATGAGGACCATCTCGCTCGCGGGAATGCATTACCGAGCGGGAGGAGGCCGTTGGGGTCGCCTCGGACGCGACCTCATCCAGTCTCTCCGCCAGGATCCTAAAAAAGGCTGTTTTCTGCGCATCTGTGACCGTAGGAGGAAAATTACGCATGACTTCCGCGATAGATCACAGTCGACCATGGGTACTTCTCCTAGGGGCACCAGGTGTTATTGTTTCTTCGTCCACTGGGAAACGCTCCGGTTGCAAAGAAGGGGTCTGGTCACGTTTTCGACCGCGCGACCGTCGAGAAGAACTCGGAGCAGCATCGTAACGAGCCTGCGCATCTTGGAGAGCCTCTAGGGCAGTTCTGCGCAATTCGTTGTTTTGTTGCTCAAGATCTTCCTTCTGTTTGCGATCTTGTTCTTCCCTGGCAGCCTGTTGATCGGGAGTTTCTTCCGACAGCACAGCAAACTGCCTAGGGAGAGGGGTTGCCGATGGGGAAAACATCTCAGTTTGTTCCGAGTCGGACTCGAAATCAAAGAGACGGTGAAGGTTATCAGGGTCGAACCTTCCTGGGCTAATTTCTGGGTCATCATCATATTTTCCCTCAGCAGGGTCGTATGACGGGCCGGATTCATCGCCTAGCACATTAAGAACCTCCGTGGGTTCTGACCTTGCGCCAGTTGCTCCCTGGTCGATTGACATGACCTGGAGAGACGATTCAACCTGTGGAAGATTCTGGCCTTCGACCTCCTCCATCGGAACAGGATCGCTTGGAGAAGGCATTGGTATATGGGCATAATCCTCGAGATCGAAATCGTTCTCAGAATCATATGCTCCAGCCATGTTTCAGCGAACCTCCGGATTTGAATTAGGACGCCTTGAGAAAGGCCCCACGGTGGGCGCCAGCTGTCGACGATTCGGACTCGGAGTCCTCATCCGAACTTATGCAAAATTTGTAATGGTGAGACCTTCCAAGATGACCCTCCGGGAAGGTATGTAGAAAAATGGAGAACAGAAACACAGAGAGATTTTATACAGGTTCGGGCCCTCGATGGTGGGAGTAAAAGCCCTACGTCCTGTTAGGATTTCACTATATGTGATAAAGGGTTACAGAAATAGCGGGAAAACTCCTTCACAGGCGAAGGATTTTTCCTATGTGAATATACAGAATAAAGCCAGGGAGGCTTGTAGAAACTATCTAATTTGGGCCGTAGACTTGGCTGTTTTTCATAGTTGTTATGTCTCAACTATATCAGGAGTCTTCTTCTTCCAAATGGATTGGATTCTCCCCTTCAGACTGCTACGCCACCCTTTTATACTGGTCGAAAGGGTGCCATATGAGGAAAACTGCATCAAACGGTTGGATGCAGTTTTTGGAGAACTGCTGTTAACTTCCACGGAGGTTATCAACACGTGTTAATCATGAATAACCGTATATATTAACCTCTGACGGTTGGTATTCAACGTGGAAGAATCCTCGGGATGCTTGGAATATCCTGTTATAAGGATAACCGAATAAACTCCAAGCACCCTGGTCGAGAATGTTCTAACCGCGGAATGTGAGCTGACCGCGCAACATCCCGGATATCCAGTTCGCGTATAGCATACGAACTTCTGACCGCGCAAAGCTGTCGGCCTGATCGCATGAAACCCGCGACCTGATTGCGTAAAGCTTGCGACCTCATGGTGATGCCCCTCAGAATAGCTTGAGTTCGCATCGCCAGATACATGTCTGGTTCGAACCTGTCTTGAACCAAAAGTTTATTAGAAGTGACCCGGGTGACAATCCTCGTCACTAATGTACCCACCATCCTCAGTAGTAACGTATGTGCGCTGACTTGGGAAATCCTTCATGACATGTCCCATGCCCTTGCAGCGGTGGCACACAATCCCTGTCGTGCAACCCGTGGAAGAAACCGATGAAGAACTATTTGCTGGCGCCTGCACATTAGAAGTTTTGCTCACCTCAGAAGTTCGTGGAGGTGGAGGTGGTGCTGTTGATCGTGTCCTATTTGTTGAAGGTGCAGCAGACCGAAAAGAAGAAGATGGGGCTGGTTTGGCTTGCCCCTGCGTCGGCCTTGATGCGGAGGTACCACCGAAATTGCTTCTTGTCCTTTGTTGTCCGTGTCATCCCTACAATTTCTTTTCTGCCAACATAGCAAGCTGGAACAACCTATTGATATTATTATAATCTTTGTAATCAATAATGTCCTGAATTTCACGTCGTAAACCCCCATAAAAATGAGCCATCTTTTCCTCCTGAGCCTCTACTACTCCACAACGCAACATGCCTATTTACAGCTCTTGGTAGTATTCCTCTACAGATTTATTCCCCTGAGTCAAGCGTTGTAATTTCTTAAGTAAATCACGTTTATAAGAAGGAGGAACAAATCTATTCCGCATAGCTCGCTTCAAGCTATCCCAAGTATCAGGCTCTACCCCAAGGTTCACTATTTCGTTCCACCAAATGATAGCAAAATCTTTAAACTCACGGGTGGCTTGCCTAACTCTATGAATTTCAGGAACCAGATGGGAATTAATTTTTTGTTCAATAGTCATCTCCCAATCTAAGTAAGCGCCTACATCATATGCACCAGAAAAGGATGGGATGGAAAATTTTACCTTAGCAAACGGATCGTCATTCCCACGAAAATAGTTACCTCATGCCGTGTCGATTGTGATGCACTCGTTGCTGTTGGCGAATATCATGGGCAGCACGGCACATGGTAGCCGTGTTGCGGAGCTCAGTTTGTACAGCAACCTCCGTGTCGGCATCTTCAACTTCAACTTCATGGGAGGCAGCTTGCTCCTTTTCTTCTTCATCTCCATGAGGTGGACGCTGCTGCTCCATATTGTCTAACTTGGTAGCAAGGTCGGAGATGCGCCGATCCATCCTCTCAAATGCAGTCTGATTCTCACGGTTGGTTTGAGCCATGTCATCAATGCAGATCGATAGCTATAGCAAAGCACATCGAGGTCGCACAACGGGAGATCAGCCGGCTGCAACAGTAAGTGTGGTGCTTCTTATTTGTGCTAACTTGAATCCATATTTAAGCATAGCTAATTGTCTTTCTTGTTACAGAGAAAATTCCTTTCTGAACAAGAGCATGGTTGATCAGGAGAATCAAGAAGAAGCTGCAGCCACGAGATGTTCTTCTCTAGAGAGGGAACTTCGCGAGGCGCAGTCAAAGCTTTCTTGTAAGTCTACTTCCGACCAGAAAACAATATTTTGTTACATGAACTGCTGTAAAAATTGACTGCTGTGTTCATGCAGCACAAGGGGATCAAATAAGCCTTCTTTCAAAAGAAAAGAATGACCTACAAGTGACCATCGAGCTCCAAAGCTCGAAGATTGATATTGTCTGCACGGAGAACGAGAAATTGAAAGCAACAATTGCATCTGGCAGCAATGCTCAATCGACCGTCTTCGAAAAGCTGAAGACGGTGGCAACTCTGCTCAAAGCTGATGTGGTCGAATCTCAAAAGATCAATCCTAGCTTCGACGAGTTAGCCACATTGGTTGCGGCTCAGGCTAAGTCACTTCTCGAATATCTTCCTGAAGATACAAGGCGACAAAAAGAGGCGATGAGGACAAACGTGCAATCTGTAGCCTCCACCATCCTCAGCAGACTCCATTTTCACCACGGCCCTGATCTTGATTTGAAGCCAGTGGTCGGAGATGTAGAGATCGAGAGTGAAGATCAGCTTGAAGCCATAATGGAGGAAGTCAGGCCCTTGATCGAAAATCTCTTTAAAGAACTTGGCTTATCTTAATTGTTGATGTAACAATTTTTGTACCTGCAAACATGTGATTATGCAATGCAAATGCATGCCTTAAATTTTGAAAAAGAAAGTACTTTTCTTCATTTCATGTTATGACCATATTCCCTTAGCCCCCTCCTGAGATCATAAGTACTGAAGACTTGGTATTATAATCTCAGGAAGAAATATTGGTGTTCTAAGAAATGTTTCAACTTAGATACGATCATCCGATCATACCAATACTAACCTTAATACGATACCTAGCTTTATTACGAACTGGCAGCCACTCAAATGATCAGGAACATGCCAATAAGTCCCGTGTGCGTTGAGAAACGGCTTACTGAGGGATGTCTTATCTGGATGCGACCATGAGATCGGCCAGCGAATCCGGTCAGGATATTGTAGCAAGATGATTATTGGCGATCAGCCCCCGAGCAAGGCTCGTTATAGGTATGGAAAATAAAGAAACGAATGTAACATGAGCCGAATAAAAGTACTCACGATTTTTTGTTAAACCATGCTAATTGAACAGGAAAAAAGATTGGAGAACTTACACGTAAAATTTGCGTAGTTGATCGATGTTCCAAGTATTGGACAAGATTCTGCCATCCTCCATTGCTAACCGAGCTGATCCTGGTCACGATACTGAAACAATAGTGTAAGGGCCTTCCCACTGAGGTGAGAACTTATTGCGGTTAGACTGGTTTTGTATTTTCCGTAAAACCAGATCACCCACGTGAAGACTACGCGGCCGCACCCTCTTGCAGTGATATTTTCGCAAAGCTTGCAAATATACTGCCGACTTTATCAGCGTTCGATCGCGTTTTTCTTCGAGGAGGGTTAAATCCTGAGAACGTTGTCCGACTTGATCAATCTGATCGAATTGATCTGTTCGGACAAAACCAATACGAATTTCCATAGGTAATACAGCCTCGGCGCCACACACCAATTGGAAAGGTGTCTCACCAGTGGCTCAACTACAGGTAGTACGTAGTGCCCACAGAACAAATAGAGTTCGTCTACCCAAGCCCCCGAGCGCATCTTAAGGCGATCGAAAACACGTTTCTTGATGCCTTGTAATATCTGCCCGTTGGCACGTTCGACGGCACCATTGCTCTGTGGATGAGCTACAAAAGCAAAGCACACCCCAGTTCCAATATTGTCGCAATAGTCCAGAAAGAGACTGCTAGCAAATTGGGAACCATTATCAGTAATGAGACGACTTGGAACACCAAATCGAGTAACGACGTTCTTATGAAAGAACTTCTGTGCCGTAGCAGTGGTGACATTACGGACTGGTTCAACCTCGATCCACTTTGTGAGCGTGTGAATAGCTACAAACAGGAACTTGTACCTATTAACCGCCTGTGGCATAGGTCCCACAATATCTATCCCCTACACCGCAAAGGGCCACGTTAAAGGGATAGTTTGCAAAGCATATGCGGGCTGATGAACCTGTCTTGCATGAAATTGACACTGAGGGCATATCTTGACCAAGTATTTGGCATCATCGAGTGCCGAAGGCCAGTAAAAACCCTGTCGGAAAGCTTTCCCGACCAATGTGCGAAATGATGCGTGTGCACCACACACACTGTCATGGATTTCTTTCAAGAGGGACTTACCTTCCTCTTGAGAAATACAACGCATGAATACTCCTGGCGTACCCTTCCTATACAAACCCCTTCTATAAGTTTGTATAGGCGCACTTTTCGAATCAACTGATCACTTTCAGTTTCATCCTTGGGCAAGGTCCCATGTTTGAGATAGACCCTCAATGGATGGGTCCAATCTTCTTCATGTCCAAGGTTGGTAACGCAGACTGTTACTGGGTCATCTTCGACTGTAGTCATGATTGAAGGATGTTCTAAGTGTTCGACGAACACTCCTACCGGAGAAGATGTACGTGAGAATCCAATTTTAGATAATTGGTCTGCGAGAATATTGTCCTTTCACGGGATGATTGGACTTCGAAATGGCTGAAGTATTTTTCCAATCTCCTCACTTCCCCCAGGTAATGAGCCATTGTCTCATCGGAGGTGCTGTACTCCTTGTTTACCTGGTTTACGACCAACTGTGAGTCTCCCCTCACCACTAATCGACGGACTCTGAGGAATTTTGCTACCCGAAGCCCTGCAATAATACCCTCATATTTTGCTGCGTTGTTAGTCGCAACAAAATGTAATTGAATGACATACTTGAGTTGGTCGCCCTGAGGTGTGACTAGAACCACTCCAGCCCCCGAGTGCTGAAAACTGCGAGAGCTGTCAAGATACATCGTCCAATGGTCGGTGCATGATAAGTCTTTAGATTCTTGCATAGGTGGGTCAGGGTTAGTCCATTCAAACACAAAGTCTGCAAGGATCTGAGACTTGACCGCCGTGCGAGGGGTGAAATGGATGTCAAATGCTCCAAGTTCCACAGTCCACTTCGCGATTCGACCAGATTTCTCCGGGTTTCGAGTAATATCTCCCAAAGGAAAGGAGAGGGCACTGTAATTTTATGTGCTTGAAAGTAATGTTGTAGCTTGCGGGAAGCCATCAGTAGCGCGTAAAGTATCTTCTGGACCTCCGGGTAGCGCTCCTTAGGACCATGAAGTACCTCTCTTACGTAATAGACGGGTTGTTGCACACGTTCTCTTTCTGCGATCAAAACCGCGCTGACCGCATGAGGTGTGGCCGCCAAGTAAAGAAGTAGTGGTAATCTTGGCAGACTGGATAAGTATGCTTTAACCTCCTGAAACACTTTCTCGGCTTCATCCAACCAAGTAAAACCATGGTGTTTTCAAAGAGCTTTGAAAAAAGATAATCCTCTTTCGCCTAGTCGCGATATAAATCGACTTAAAGCCGCCATGCGGCCTACTAGACACTGGATATCCTTCATGGTCGAAGGAGACCTCATTTGCTCGATGGCCCTGATTTTTTTGAGATTAAGCTCGATTCCTCTAGAACAAACGTGAAAGCCTAGAAGTTTACCAGATGAAACCCCGAAGAACATTTTTCTGGGTTTAATTTCATTCCAAATCGGTTCAAATTACAGAAGGTTTCAGCAAGATCATCTAAATGAGTCAAGCTTTTTAAGCTTTTTACAACCAAATCGTCTATGTAAGCTTCCAGATTATGCCCCATCTGGGAAAGAAAGGTCTTTTGCATAAAGCACTGGTACGTTGAACCGGCGTTCTTGAGACCAAATGGCATTCTGACGTAGCAGTAGGTGCCAAATGGTGTGATGAAGGCAGTCTTCTCTTCATCTTCTTCTGCCATGCTAATTTGATGATATCCTGAGTAAGCATCCAGGAAGCTCATCAGTTCGCAACCCGCAGTAGAGTCGACCAACTGATCGATGCGGGGAAGGGGAAGTCATCCTTCGAGCAGGAACTATTTAGGTTGGTGTAATTGACTCACATGCACCACTTACCATTTGACTTACGGACCATGACAGGATTTGCAAGCCATTCCAGATGATCGACTTCACGAATAAATCCGGCCGTTTGGAGTTTATCTAACTCCACGAGGATAGCTTCTTGCCGATCAACAGCAAAGCGTCTGAGCTTCTGCTTTATCGGTCGCTATCCAGGTCGAATTGGTAACATGTACTCAATTACCTCCCTTGGGACACCAGGCATGTCAGATGGTTTCCACGCAAACACATCTGCATTAGTTTAGAGGAAAGTAATGAGTTCGAGTTCCTATTTGTCATCCAGGCCTGATCCAACCAGAATTGTTCTAGATGGATCATCTGGGCATAATGGAACTAGTTTCAGTTTTTCCTCTGGTCGAGGAGTGACCTTGATCGTATCTGCAGCTATGGTGGTGATCTTGACATCCCGGAGGGGAAGTTGATCTACGAGCTCCAGGGATAACCGATCGCAAGTCAATGCCATATTGCGGCTGCCTCGGACCGACATAATGCCTTTGGGGCCAGGTAACTTGCCGCACTGATAAGCATAGTGCGTCGCCATCATAAATTTAGTGAGGGTTGGCCTACCAAAAATAGCGTTATAAGCCGAATCACAATCAATTACATCAAAAGTAACTAATTCTGTTCGAAAATTATCTGGTTCACCCAGTGTCACTGGGAGCACCACCTGTCCCATCGGCATTATCGAGGGACCAGGAATTATCCCATAAAACGGATGAATTATGGGTTTGATTTTTGAATGAGGGATTTGCATCTCGTCCAATGCCTTGACCAATAAAATGTCCAAGGAACTACCTCCGTCGATCAAGACCCTTTCGACTCTCGCATTACTGATAATTGGGGTAATGACTAGAGGTAGTCTCATTGGTCGAGTAAGCCCAATGGGACAATTAGAGCGATCAAATGTCAAAGGAGTATCTGACCAACAGGGGTATTGAGGTTCGCCAAGGGGAGCTTCCGCTTGGTTCGCCTCTCGATAAAATGCTTTAAACTAACGTTTAGAAACTAAAGAGGAGGAACCTCCAAAAATAACATGAACATAATTTCGAGGTACCTGGTAGGACATTTCTTCATCCCCGTCGGCGTCTGTAAGCCCGCAAGTCTGCTCTTTTGGTGGCAAAGTCGGCATTGGCCCAATTCCCTGGTAGAAGTCATCTAGTTGCTTCAACCAGCTCCTGCAGATTTTGAGGTCGTGTCCCAAAGAGTTGTGGATCGGACACCACTTCTTGCCTTTTTGCGAGTGAGTCGGTTTTTCTAGCTGGTCGGCGTTGTGGCCACCAGAAGCAGTTTTATTTTTAAATAAAAACCTATTACCTTTCGCTGGTGGAGGCTTTTCCGCGACTGCGACCTCCCGGTACTGTCTGGTTTGATTCTTTTTAGACTTCTTTGATTTCCCGCCCGACGAAGACTCCGTCTTCTTGCCTGCATCCTCTTTTTTCACGTTCTTGAGACCTGGTTGGGGCTGTAAATTCCCTTTATCCACCATCCTATTCCACTCAACGGCCTCAGCCGCGTCAGAGTAGCGGTCAGCCATATCAAAGAGATCGGCTACTGACCGAGGAGGGTGGATAAGTAGATCTTCTGTGAACCTCCGATACCGAACGGCGTGCTTAAACTCCCTGATAACGGAGTTATCAGATATGTTTGGGATGGTATTTCTCACCCTGACAAATCTTTTAACAAACTGGTGAAGAGTCTCCGTAGAGGTTTGTCGCAGACGATGAAGATCATCTTCTTTCCCGGGTTTCTGATAACAATTCTGGAAATTGCTGAGGATGGCGTCGGACAACATTACCCAGTTATATATCGAACCCTCGGGCTGATTGAATAGCCAGGTCCTTGCCGGTCCCTCAAGGACCATCGGCAAGTAATTGGCCATGATGCGATCATCCCCACCCGCCGCTTCAATAGCAGTCATGTAAATTTGAAGGAACTCCGACGGATTCTGGGTCCCATCAAATCTCTCAATAGCCCCCAGCTTGAACTTATCCGGCTAGACGACCGCACAGAGGCCTGGCAAGAAAGCTTTACATCCAACATAGGGACTGTGGAGAGTTCCGTGGTTCCCAGCCTGACCACGAGAGATTTCACGTGATGGAGACGCGCCACGTGGTCCCAAACAAGAATGCACAAGAATTCGATCCCGATCACGAGAACTTCCCACACGTCTGGATTTGTCGTGACGAAGTAATCCGGATGCTAATCGATTACGCCTACCATGACTAGAATGAGAATACTCCTTTTCATGGGAATGTATCGTACACTGAGAGGAAGCTGTAGGGGTTGCATCGGATGCGACCTCATTCAGCTTCTCTGCCGGGATCCTAGCAAAAGCCTATTTGTCCGCGTCTGTGAGGGTAGGAGGAAAATTACGCAAAACCTCCACGATAGATCGAAATCGGCCATGCGTACTTCTCTTTGGTGCACCTGGTGTCATTGTTTCTTCATCCGCCAGTGAATATTCCGAGGGAAAAGAAGGCGTCTGGTCGCGCCTGCGACCATGTGGGCAACGGGAGGAACTAGGTGTGGCGTCATAACGAGATTGCGCATTTTGCAAAGCCTCTAGGGCTGTTCTGCGGAGTTTGTTATCTCATCACTCACGGTCTTGATCCTCTTTTTTTTTGCGTTCCTGTTCCTCCTTTTGTCTGCGCTTCTGTTCTTCCCTAGCAATCCGCTGATCGGGAGTTTCCTTCGACAAGGCAGCCAATTTTCTGGGGAGCGAAGCCGCAGAAGGAGAGAACATCTCTGTTTGTTCCGAGTCAGACTCAAAATCAAAGAGAGAGTGGAGGTTGTCAGGATCAAACCTCCCCAGACTGAGTTCTCGGTCACTGCCATCCTGGTCCCCGATAGGGACGCATGGTGATCGAGACTTGATTTTACATACGGTGGAACTGACATCATGTTCCGGACCTGTCTCTTCCATCCCCTGGTCGATGGACATGACCTGGGTAGGGAAAGACGTGTCCTCCTGACGTTCCTTCGGAATGTCTTCGCAATTGATCTCTTCCATTGGAACGGGATCGCTAGGCGAAGGCATTCATATGTGGGCATAATCATCGAGATCGACGTCATTCTCGGAGTTATATGCCCTAGACATAGCTCACCAAACCTCCAGAAGAAGGGAAAGCACCTTGAGAAAAGGCACCACGATGGGCACCAACTATTGACGATTTGGACTCGGGGTCCTCAGTCGATCTTATGCAAATTTGTGAGTCACAAGGCCTTTCAGGGCGCTCCTCTGGGAAGGTAGGATGAGTAATATCTGTATGGGCACGAGAGAATTTATACAGGTTCGGGCCCTTGATGGTGGGAGTAATAGCCCTACATCCTGTTGTGATTTCACTATGTGGGAAAAAGTGTTTACAAGAGGGAGGAAGAGATGATCACAGGCGAAAATCTCTTCTATATTAATGTCTATCTAACTATGTTTAAGTCTTTAGGCTACTCTGACTCCTGGTAATGCTTGTATCCTTAACCATCCTTTAGATCGTGCATTGACCACCTTTTTATACTGACCAAAAGGGCGCCAACGCGAAGCGGCTCTGGACGGTTGTTACTATGCGGTTTGGGTAACCACTCCTCTTCCCTACGCAGGTTTAACACGTGTAGTTAGTGGGTAACCGCACATATTAACCTCTTGGCAGTTGTCTTCATACGTGGGAGAAGTTGTCTTGATCCTAGAGATGTGTTTGTAAAAGACTTAAACACCCTCGAATCGTCTTGGTCGCATGCAGTCATCAACTTTCTGACCGCGCATCGTCTGCAGCCTCCTGACCGCGCTTTGTCTGCGGCCTTGTGATCGTGCAAGGGCTGTGATCACAAATCTACCTTTGTGCCCGCACTCTCCTAGTACTGGTCGTCTGAGATCATAGCGGCCATTTCAGACCTATGCACACATAAAGGTTCAAACCTGACCTGAACCTAATGTGTGTTAATCAAACTAGCTCGGGTGATAATCCTCGTCACTACTCTTGAGTATTTGGAGGGTGTGAATGGGTTTATTAAATTTGCTGAACAAGAAAAGGCGAAGAAGGGAGAGAAAGATATGCATTGTCCTTGTATAAATTATATGAACTTAAAGAGGTTCAGCAACTCTGATCAGATTAAGAGTCATTTGATTCATCGTGGTTTTAACGCACGATATACCTGTTGGATATGGCATAGCGAAGATCTTGAGGAAACAAGCACTGCTACCAATCAGTATGACCCAAAAGTAGATTGTCGTAATGATGATCATTAGAACCTTGATAATGTTCATTCGAATGTGCATGTAGATGATGACAATTTAGATGAAATGTTACGTGATGTAGAAGAAGATTACAGCAAAAATGACTTTAGTAAATTTGAGAAATTGATTGTTGATTCTAAGAAGCCATTGTTCCTTGGATGTGCAAAATTTACAAAATTCTCTTCTGTGCTGAGATTATATAACTTGAAGGCAAGCAACGGTTAGAGCAATAAGAGTTTCACAGCGCTATTAGATCTTTTAGCGGACATGCTTCTAGAGGGAAATGAGTTGCCAAGATCGGTTTACCAGGCCAAAAAATTGTTATGTCCGTTGGGAATGGAAATCGAAAGAAGAGATGCATGCCTAAATGATTTTGTGCTGTACCGTAATGAGTATGATGATTGGCATGTTTGTCCTAGATGCAGTGTATCACGGTATGAGCGTAGGGACCGAATTTATCACAGTGAATGTGAAGAGGTAAAGAAAGGGCCTCCGGCCAAGAGTATGTGGTATTTGCCTGTGATTTCTAGATTGAAATGGCTATTTACAAATCCGAAAGATGTGAAGTACTTGCATTGGCATGTTGAAGGCCAGAAACAAGACGAAAACTAAGACATCCAGTTGATTCTATTCAATGGAAAAACATTAACAGAACATTTCATGAGTTTGGCGGCGAAGTGAGGAATATAAGGTTTGGGCTGAGTACAGATGGTATGAATCCACATGGAAATATGAGTAGTCGGCATAGCACTTGGCTGGTTCTTTTATGCCTACAATCTTCCTCCTTGGTTATGTATGAAGCACAAGTACATCATGATGTCGTTACTAATCTCAGGACCCAGACAACCCGGGAATTATATTGATTTGTTTCTAGCGCCTTTAATCGAGGACTTACAAAAATTGTGGAGTGAAGGGGTGCGGGCGTGGGATGCATAGAAGCGAGAGAATTTCATATTGCGGGCCATGATATTTTGCACCATAAATTATTTCCTGGCCTACAAAAATTTGTCGGGGTATAGTACGAAAGGAGGCAAGGCTTGTCCTATTTGCCTGGATGAAACTGAAAGCATGTGGTTACAAAACTGCAGCAGAAAAGTGTACATGGGTCACCGTAGGTTTCTTCCGATGCATCACGCCTATCGTAAGAAGAGGAAGTCATTTAATGGGAAGCCAGAGAAAGGATCAGCCCTAGTGTTTGTGACTGGTAAGGAGCTTTACTTGCGTGTGAAGGACATCAAAGTTGAGTTCGATAAATGTTCTAAACCTCCAGAAAAAAATGTTTGGAAGAAGCGATCGATTCTTTGGGATCTGCCATACTGGGAGCACTTACAAGTTCGACATTGCATTGATGTTATGCATGTAGAGAAAAATGTTTGTGACAGTTTCATTGGTTTATTGTTGAACATTCTGAGAAAGATGAAAGATGGCATCAAAGTTTGCCGTGACATGCTGGAAATGGGCAAAAGTACTGAGCTTGCACCGTTGGAGAAGGGAAAGCGCACATACCTCCCCCCCCCACCTGCTATACTTTGTCAAAAAGGGAAAAAAAACAGCACTCTGTCAGTGCCTGTATGGTGTCAAAGTTCCATGCGAGTATTCTGCGAACTTGAAAAAACTTGTGTCCATGAAGAACTTGAAACTGGTTGGTATGAAGTCCCATGATTTCCATGTACTGATGTCACAAATGCTTCCCATTGCTATCAGAGGCAGTCTCATAGTCAAAGTCAGAGAGTCAATTACAAAGCAATGTTATTTCTTCAATGCAATATCTTGCAAGGTAAGTGTGTATTCCTACTAAGTTTATTAGCTCCATTCATGGAACTTGCCAGATTTTTTTGATCTGAATATTTGTTGTAACTTTGTCCTTGCAGGTAATTAATCCGGATGGACTGGATGATTTGCAATGCGATGTGACTACAACTCTTTGTCAGCTCGAGATGTATTTCCCTCCATCCTTTTTTGATGTTATGGTCCATCTAATTGTTCACCTTGTCAGAGGAATTAAGTTTTATGGACCCGTGTTCCTGTGCTACATGTATCCATTTGAGAGATTTATGGGTATCTTGAAGGGATTTGTAAGGAATCATCATCGGCCTGAGGGCAGTATCATTGAAGGTTATGCCACCAAGGAGGTGACTGAATTTTGCAACAACTATATGGTCGGAGTTGACCCAATTGGCGTTCCTAAGTCCTGGCATGAGGGCAGGCTTTAGGGCATTGGAACGATTGGATTTAAAGCAGCCGTCCCCTCCAGTGATATGTATGCAAAAACACATTTTTGAGTGTTACTACACATGATGGGGTTGAAGCCACACATACACGAGCATAAGGAAATGTTACGAAAACAGAATCCTTCGAAACCAGAGATTTGGGTCACCAGAGAACATAATAGGAAGTTTGCTGGGTGGATCAAAAATAGAGTCCTACAAGCTTTTGAGGGCTCCGTAAGTGAAGTTGTTACTGTCAATGATTCGGACTCGGGGTCCTTAGTCGATCTTACGCAGATTTGTGAGTTAAGTGTGAGACCTTTCAGGGTGCCCTCAGGTAAGTTAAGACAAGTATGAAATGGAGACACAAAGAATTATACAGGTTCGGGCCCCCAATAGGATTGAGTAATAGCCCTACATCCTATTGCGGTTTCACTGTGTATGAGAGATTTTACAGGGAGGAGAGATTGTTGTAAAGGCTAATCAATCTCTCTTAGTACTTCTATCTAAGTCTAATATCCGTTGTCTGTTACTTTTCTTTTTCTTTTCACCGTACATCTGCCATCCTTTTATACTGGATGAAAGGATGCCAATGGGAGCTAGTTTTGGACGGTTGCCATAGTGCAGTTTGTGTAACTACACTTAATCCCTTTGCTAGTTAATACATGCAGTTGTAGATAACCACATATCCTAACCTCTTGGCAGTTGTCTTCATACGTTGGCGAAGAAGTTATCTTCAGACTTGGGAACATGTCCGGTAGAACTCAAACACATTCAAGTCATCTTGGTCGCACATAGCCTGTGACCTTATGGTCGCGCAAGTACTACGACCATAGATTCACTCTGTCCGCCCGCGACCTTCTGGTATGCAGGAAGCTATCCTCTACGACCATAGTGGCTGCTAGCTCGCAGGGTCACATATCACATCCGAACTTAACTTGAACATGATATATACTAAATAAACTAGCTCGGGTGATAATCCTCATCAGCTAGCCCCCAAATTTAAAGAGATAAAAAGATTATAACTTCAAATTTTAATCTGCATCGGATATAGAACCCAACGCTTCACCTTCTTCTGAGGCACTGTACACCATGTGTCGATTGGCTTCCCAAGACAATCTCTGGGTTTATCTTGACAGGTAAGCATGAAATATTTGACTACTTAACCAAGGGAAAAGCAGTAAGTGCGTTTAAGAACTCGAGGCATGTGAGAATGGAAACCGTCGCCTCCAGGCTCTATAAATAGCGAAGCTTTTCAGTTCTAAGGCTCATAAGCTTTCCTTGGCTAAGTCTTGTAGAATCTGTTATCATCTTCTTACTTCTCATTCCTTTTCTACTCTCATCTCACTAGCAAACCGAGACTCCAAAAATATTGTTGAGAGCAATGAGGAAGAAATAGAAATAGAAGATAAGATTGAACAAGATCTTCAGAGGGTAGTCCTCTTCTGAACATTTGTGTAAATCTTTTCCTTGCAGTTCAAACATTTCCAAAGTAATACATTTTGGAACTTACAGTTGTTCGAGGAGACGAGCCCTTCAAAGAAAAGATCCAGGCACGACACAGGATCCTCCAGTAGAGCTTCATCCAAAATGCTAACAGGTGTAGAGATCTGCGTTGCCACATTACCCGCAGCCCTTTCTTTGCATCCTTTGGTTTCTTTAGCCCTTGCAGCCCATCCAGTTGCAACTTCAACACCTTCTTTGGATCCATCCTTTGGGGGATTAGGTATTACTACACCTGCAAGGCCTTTGCGACCAAGTCCCCTTCCATGCTTAGCTTTTTCCTCTACTACTTAGGTAATTATCTTCATCCTCTCTGTTTGTCACATGTTTTAGGAACTAACCCATGTATGTACAGGAGGAGAAGGCTCCTGAGGTTCCCAGCGACAAGCTTGCTGAAATCTAGGCTCTTCTGAGGGAGAAATCTGCCTTGTGCAGAACTCTCGAAGAAGAAAAAGAGATGCTGGAGAGGCGCCTTGATAAAATTCTCCCGATCACGTTGCGCCTGGTAGGGTGTTTTGATGGAGCTCACGAAGAGGCGCGCAAGTTCCGCCTAGAGAGGGATCATGCCCAAGAGCAACGAGACCTCTCTAGTGCAATTAGGGACAACTGCTTCTTCGCAATAAGAGACGGCATTGATAGGCTGAGGGACGTCGCAAGTTCTCTTGGAGCAGCCAATGTTGATCCCACTAATGCCAACTTGACCCTTGGAGAACTTTGTAAATTACTTTCGGATTAGGTCGATATTTTGGTCACCTGCATCCCTTTTGTATGCAAAGAATGCAAGAAATAAAATTCCTTTTCTTTACATCTTGACTCCTTAAATGATTATGTATAATCATCAATTGGAGTTCTTTAACTTCTTTGTGCGAAAAATGGTTACAGGTAAATACTTCTGCGACCAAAACATACACAGGTATTTTAGTTTTTTGCCCATGATAAACACAGGATAGTACTGAGGTCACAGAATAACATTGAGACCATAAGTAGCACTGAGGTCATAGAATAGCGTTGAGACCACACACAATACCGAGACCACAGAATAGCATTGCGACCATACATGGTACTGAGATCACAAAATTTTCATTGTGAAATCATAATATGCTGAAATTATGAGATTACCCTGAAATCGTAAGGTATTAAATCCTCAAAGAATTCTCATATGATTATCTGTAATGTAGCCCCCGAATGTGAAATAAAATGACCTTTTAACTTCCAAAAAGATGCATTTTGTTTCAGATTCCAACAGGGTTAACGATATGATATCGGGTTCCACTCGAGAAAACACCCGTTATGAGAAATTATTAAAATAATGGACCCGGTGAGTAGTGGCCTTGGGCAGATAAAAGAACAGGTACCTTGCTTGAGAAGCTTTGAAAAACCCTCTTTTTGCCTTAGCCATTTCCGCTGCAAAAAACCCTCTTCGTGCACCTTGCTCTCATCAAAGCCGTCATCTTTCCACTGACCCTTTCGAGACAATGGCTTCCTAGAACCAATCAAGCCACCACAATATTGAGAGCCTAATGGTGCTAGAGAAAGAGGAGATCCTTCCCCAGTGGCTGCTAATCAACTGGCAGCCGGCGGAGAAGAACGAAGAAACTCCAGTCATTCACGAGAACAAACTAGTAATCTTTGAAGAGTTCTTGCGATGTGGATTTTGACTCCCAGAAAGCAAGTTCCTTCAAGATATCCTGGCACATTTTGGGCTGGAACTGGTGAATCTTCACCCCAATGCCATCCTGATCCTGGTAATTTTCTAGCATCTTTGTGAAGCCTTCGTCGGAGTACTACCAAGTGTAGATCTCTTTCGACGGTTCTATTTCTCGGCATGGTCGAAGAGCTCAAATGTCACAGGATGCTTATACTTCCACGTAAGGGAGAAGAAATATTATCCCTTTCTTCCTCTACGGGAATCTGTGCATGGATGGAACCAGAAATGGTTCTACTGTACTACTCCATCAGAGAGTAGCCTCTGGTTCAAGAACTGTCGACTAGAGAAGAGCAGCAAAATGTATACCGTCCCTGCTTTGAGTCAAGATTTGCAGAGACAGGCCCAAGCAATCCTTCACTTAGTCCACCAAAGGTTAACTGCACGGGATATCATCCGTGACTTTGTGAAGAATAGGATAAGTCCTCTAAAGAAGAGGGAACATCCTGCATGGGAGGTGGAATCCATGGCGGAAAACACCTTGGATTATAACACTGGTATGTTTTCTGATCCACAAAATGTGCACTTTTACTGATGAAAACTTCCATATCAAGTAATGTGCTTTTGTGATATAGTTCTGTCCTTGTCCGAAATCAAAAAAAGGACAAACAGCCTTCTAAAGCCATATAATGCGGCGACAGAAGGAGCTCTAGGATCACCCCGTCCTCATATCTTGATCAACAGTGGCGACGATCTGAGACAAGAACGTCAAAAGGTAAGATTTCCTTTGAGGTACTTGTCCATAAACGTCTGTTGATTTTGATCATCAAATCACAATTTCTGAAATGATGCAGCTGCTGAAGGGGCAGGTTGTCAAGACAAAATGTCCTTGTGATGACGCTGGGCCTTCTGGGAGGTCAGCATCGAAGGGGGTGAAAGGTACCTCTTCTAAGCCAAAGAAGATGAAGACTTCAACCCCTGGGTCGTCCAAATCTAAGACCGTAGGAGGGTCTTCATCAAAGACGAGGAAGATTACCGCGAAAACTACTGCAGTAAAGTTTTCTCTTTCCGCTGTTATACCTTGTACAAGTAGGAGTCACTTCTTAATCGTACAGGGTGAGGGGAGCGAGGATAAGGAAGACGACGTTCCTCTTATCTGTCGCAAGAAGGAAACAACGAGCCCTCTGGAGATTGACGTTCCAGAGGAGCCATCCTCCCCCACTATTGCCAACATATTGTCCTCCATGTCGGAGGCGAATGTTGAGGTAGGGGATCGCGTGGTCGCGGAAGAACTTGCGGCCACAAAGGAAATTCCCAACCCTGAGACCATTACCTTAGCATCCATGGTCACAAAGGATTCTGAAACTGTGGTTGCCGCTACTACAGGGCCGGTAACGCCTCCTTCGAACACCGAAGGCATTGCTGTGGTAAGACCTTCACAGTTTACGAGCTTTAACTCCATTGCATATGTCAATTGTATTGAATATGCAGGAGGAGGAAGCCACTGTCCTATTCAAGAAGAGGAGAAAAGGATAGATGTAGATGACACTTCAATAGGGGTGCACAATGTGCTTCTTTCTCTCCAGAGCGCATCACTGGAACCCAAAGCTGTGAAGGGGTTTCAGATCAAGTAAGGATATCACATCTTGCCAAATCATGTTTATTTAAAAACAAAAATGTCACAAGTCATGATTTTTCCAGGAATCCTGTGTCTGGCGCTCTGCCGACCTCCTCAACAATCGGCGCTGTACCTGTCGTAGAGGCGATGGGAGACATAGGTGCAAGTACAATGGCTGAGGTGGCCTCTCAGACCATTGTTCAAGAAATAATTAGTGATCTCCAATCTGATCAGATGGAGATCACAGCATCAGTATCGGGAACAAGAGCAAATCACCAAGAAACCACATTCGCTACTCCTGTTATCTTGCAAGAGACTGACCCAATGACTGGCCCCTTGACTGAACCCGAGGGCTCATGGAAGACCACAATTAATGATCTTTTAGAAGCAAGTAAAAACTTGTTTAACTTCTCTAGGACCGAAGATTTTTAGAAATGTTCAAGTGTAAGCAACAAGTTTCATTGTGTTTCAGAATCTGACTCAAGCAGCGACCAGATCAAAAGTTTTAGTTGAACACATTGAGGTCGCACAGAAGGAGATCAGCCAGCTACAATAGTAAGCACCTTTATACTTGTTTATCCTAAATTTCATTTGAGTATAACTATTGCCTTTCTTGTCATAGGGAAAATGCTTCCTTAACAAAGAGTGTGGCTGATCATAAAGATCAGGAGGAAACCGCAGCCATGAGACTTTCTCTCATGGAGAAAGAACTCAGCGAGGCGCAGTCCAAACTTTCCTGTAAGTATGCTTCCAACCAAAGGTAGTTATTTCTTTGCATGAACTGCTGTAAATTCAATTACTTTGCTCATGCAGCACAAGAGGAACAGATAAGTATTCTTTCAAAAGACAAGGATGACTTCCAGGAGAAGTGTGCCCAAGTTGAAACTCAAATTGGGAAACTTCATGCAACCATCGAGTCTCTCAAAAGACAACCGACGTTATTTGCAAGGAGAGGGAAACCCTAAAGGCAACAATCTCGTCCTGCAATAGCATTCAGTCGGAAGTTTTTGGAAAACTAAGGAGAGTCACAGATTTGCTGAAAGCTGACATCATCGATCCTCAAAAGGATAACTTAAGCCTCAGCGAATCATGCAAACTAGTTGCGGCTCAAGCTGAATCACTCCTCGAGTATCTTCCTGAAGATACAAAACGCAAGAAGAGGCAATGAAGACCAATGCAAGATCTGTAGCCTCTACCATTTTGTGTAAATTAAGACATCACCACGGCCCAAACTTGAATTTAAATCTGGTGGTGGGAGATGTTGAAATCGAGAGTGAAGATCAGCTTGAAGCCATCATGGAAGAAGTCAAGCCTCTGATTGAAGACCTTTTGAAAGAACTTGGCTTATTGTAATTTCATTGTAATGAACAATGACGCTCCTCTATTTAAATTGTACCTATACATATACAATCACAGAAGGAAATATGCGAATGCATGCCTCTTAACTTTCAAAAATATGTACTCAATTTCGTTTTATATTATGGCCATATTCCTCTAGCCCCCTCCTGAGGTCATACATATAGGAGGCATTGTATTATAATCTCAGGAGAAATATGGGTTATTGATGATCTAACAAATATCTAGCGAGTTCCTTATACGTTAAGAAATGGTTTATAAAGGAATGTCCCAACCTAGATACAATCATCTGGTTGCACCGATATTGATCTTAATATAATTCCAATGTTTATTACACACTGGCAGCCCCGTGGATGCTCAGAAACATACTAGTAAGTCCCGTATGCATTGAGAAACGGCTTATTTAAGGATGTCTTATCTAGATGCGACCACGAGATCAGTCAGCGAATCCAACTTGGTTATCATAATAAGATGATCATCGGTGACCAACCCCCGAGCGTGGCTCGGTAAGGGTGGGACAAAAAGGAGTCAAACCATAACATAATGCGAAGGAAAGTACACATTATCTTTAATAAAATCATGGTAATTGAAAAGGATAAAAGAGATGGAATAACTTACACATAGAACTTGCGTAATTGACCTATGTTCCAAGAATTGGACAAGATCCTTCCATCTTCCATTGCTAGCCAGGCTGATCCTGGTAGTGGTACTGAGACCACAGTATAAGGGCCTTCCCACTGAGGGGAGAATTTGTTGCGATTAGACTGGCTTTGTATTTTTCGTAAAACCAGATCGCCCACGAGAAGGCTATGAGGTCACACCCGTTTACTGTGGTATTTACGCAAAGCTTGTAAATATACAGCAAACTTGATCAACGCCCAATCGCGTTTCTCCTCAAGGAGAGTAATATCTTGGGCAAGTTGTTCATGTTGATCAGAATGATCAAATTGATCCACACGAACAAAACCAATGCGAATTTCCATAGGTAAGATAGCCTCTGCACCATATACTAGTTGAAAAGGAGTCTCATCCGTAGCTCGACTACAAGTAGTGTGTAGTGCCCATAGAATGAAGTAGAGTTCCTCCTCTACCCCAAGCCCCCGAGCGCATCTTAAAGGCAATCGAAAACACGCTTCTTGATGCCTTGTAATATCTGCCCGTTGGCACGTTCAACGGCTCCATTACTCTGTGGATGAGCCACAGATGCAAAGCACACTTTGGTCCCAATGTCGTCGCAATAGTCCAAAAAGAGACCACTAACAAACTGAGAACCGTTGTTGGTAATAAAAAGACTTGGAACACCAAATCGTGTGACAATATTCTTATGAAAGAATCTCTTCGCCGCAGTGGCCATAACGTTGCAGACTGGTTCATCTTCAAACCACTTAGTAAACGTGTCAATGGCTACGAATAAGAACTTGTATCCATTGACCGCTTGGGGTATAGGACCCACGATGTCTATTCCCTAGACCGCAAAAGGCCATGTTAGGGGAATAGTTTGTAAGGCATATGCAGGCTGATGAACTTGCCTTGCATGAAATTGACACTGAGGGAATGTTTTGACCAATTTCTTGGCATCATCAAGTGCCGAAGGCCAATAAAATCCTTGTCAGAATGCTTTTCCAACCAGTGTCCAATATGACGCATGTGCACCACGTACACTGCCATGAATTTCTTTCAAAAGGGATTTACCTTCCTCTTGAGAAATACAGCGCATGAATACTCCTTAAGTACTCTTTCTGTATAAAACTCCATTAATGATTTTATACAGACGCACCTTTTGAATTAACCGATCACTCTCGGTTTCACCCTTGGGGAAGGTCCTATGTTCAAGATATATCCGCAATGGTCGGGTCCAATCTTCTTCATGTCCAAGGTCGGCGACGTGAACTATCACCAAGTCATCCTTGACCGAAGCCATGATCGAATGGTGTTTTAAGTGTTCAACGAACACTCCTGCCAGAGCGGATGTGCGTGAGGATCCAATTTTTGATAATTGGTCTGCGAGTATATTGTCCTTTCGCGGGATATATTGGACTTCGAAATGACTTAAGTGTTTTTTCAATTTTCTCACTTCCCCCAGGTAATGAGCCATTGTCTCATCGGAGGTGTTGTACTCCTTGTTTACATGGTTTACAACTAGTTGTGAGTCTCCCCTCAACACTAGCTGACGGACTCCGAGGAATTTAGCTGCTCGAAGCCCTGCAATAAGACCTTCATACTCTGCTGCATTGTTGGTCAAAACAAAATGTAATTGAATGATATACTTGAGTTGGTCGCCTTGAGGTGTGATTAAGACCACTCCAGCCCCCGAGTGTTGAAAACTACGAGAGCCGTCAAAGTACATCGTCCAATGATCGGTGCATTGTAAATCTTTAGATTCTTGCGTAGGAGGGTCGGGATTAGTCCATTCGACCACAAAGTCTGCAAGAATTTGAGATTTAACTGCTATGCGAGGGGTGAAATGGATGTCAAATGCTCCAAGTTCCACTGTCCACTTCGCAATGCGACCAAATTTCTCTGAATTTCGGATAATATCTCCCAATGAGAAGGACGAAGGCATAGTAATCTTGTGTGCTTCAAAGTAATGTCGTAGCTTATGGGAAGCCATCAGAAGTGCGTAAAGTAGCTTCTGGACCTCAGGGTAAAAGGCTCCTTTGGACCATGAAGCCCTTCACTTACGTAATAGATTGGTTGATGTACACCTTCTCTCCCCGCGACCAGAACTGCACTGACCGCGTAAGGGGTGGCCGCCAAGTAAAGTAGTAGTGGCTCCCCTAAATTCGGAGAGACCAATATTGGCGGACTAGACAAATATGCTTTGACCTCTTGAAAGGTTTTTTCAGCTTCATCCGACCAGGTACAACTATTGTACTTGCGAAGAACCTTAAAGAAAGGCAATCCTCGTTCGCCTAGTCACGATATGAAACAGCTTAGAGCCACCATGCGACCTGTTAGGCTCTAGATGTCCTTCATGGTTGAAGGAGATCTCATTTGCTCAATGGCCCTGATTTTTTCAGGATTAACCTCGATGCCTCGCGAACAAACAAGGAAACCCAAAAGTTTACCAAAAAAAACTCTGAAGGAGCACTTTTCAGGGTTTAACTTTATTCCATACTTATTCAAGTTACAAAAGGTTTCAGCAAGATAATCTAAGTGACTAGAGCTTTTTAAGCTCTTTACAACCAAGTCATCGACATAAGCTTCTAAATTACGCCCCAACAGGGAAAGAAAGGTATTTTGCATAAAGCGTTGGTACGTGGAACCAGCGTTCTTGAGACCAAATGGCATTCTAACGTAGCAGTAGGTGCCAAATGATGTGATGAAGGTAGTTTTCTCTTCATCTTCTGCTGTCATGCTAATTTGATGGTATCCTGAGTAAGCATCCAAGAAGCTCATCAGTTCACAACCCGCTGTAGAATCGACCAACTGATCGATGCGAGGAAGGGGAAAATCATCCTTCAGGCAGGCACTTTTTAGACTGGTGTAATCGACGCACATGCACCACTTACCATTTGACTTTAGGACCATATCAAGTTCGCAAGCCATTCAAGATGTTCAACCTCGCGAATAAATCCCGCCTTCTGGAGTTTGTCCAACTCCGAACGGATGGCTTCTTGCCGATCAACAGAAAAGCATCTGAGCTTTTGCTTTATTGGTCACTGTCCAGGCCGAATTTCGAATTGCTAGCCTATGCTCAATTACTTCCCTTGGGACTCCAAGCATGTCGGATGGTTTCCACGCAAACACATATGCGTTAGCCTGGAGGAAAGTAACGAGCTTGAGTTCCTATTTGTAATCTAGGCCTGATCCAATTCGAATGGTTCTGGATGGATCATCTGGGTACAACAGAACTAACTTTAGTTTCTCATCTGGTCGCGGGGCAACTTTGATCGTATTTGAGGCTGTGGTCGCAGCTTTAACATCCCCAAGGAGAAGCTGATCCACCAACTCCAAAGATAGTCGATCACAAGTAAGTGCCGTGTTCCAGCTGCCTTGGACCGAAATAACACCTTTGGGGCCTGGTAGCTTTGCGCATTGAAAAGCATAATGCGTTTCCGCCATGAACTTAGCAAGTGTCGGTCTACCAAAAATAGCGTTATATGCCGAATCGCAATCAATCACATCAAAGGTAATCAATTCTGTTCGGAAGTTATTTGGCTCTCCCAATGTTACCGGTAATACAATTTGTCCCATCGGCATCATTGAGGGACCAGGGATTATCCCATAAAATATGTGAATTATAGGTTTAATCTTTGAATGAGCAATTTGCATATCGTCTAGTGCCTTGACCAATAAAGGTCCAAGGAACTGCTCCCGTCGATTAGAATTCTTTCAACCCTAGCATTGCTGATTATTGGGGTGATGACCAAAGGAAGTCACAATGGTCGTGTAAGTCCCTCGGGAAAATCAGCCCGATCAAAGGTCAAAGGAGTTTCCGACCAACGAGGATATTGAGGCTCTATAAGGGGTCTCAACTTGATTTACCTCGCGGTAAAAAGTTTTGAATTGACGCTTAGAAGCATAAGAAGAGGAACCACCTGTCGGGGGAAATCTCCACTCGATCATTCCCAGTGATAGCGCCCCCAGGACCATGTCCCGGACGCCGCTACTGGCCCAGTGAGAAGTGCCCGGTTACCCATCCCGGGTGCCGCCGTTGGCCCGGTGACAGGAACCCCCGGTGACCCATCCCGGGCGCCTCCATTGGCCCCGGGACAATAGCCCCACCGATGACCCCGTCCCGGGCGCCACCATTTGCCCAGGGACAAGGACCCCCGGTGACCCGTCCCGGGCACCGCCTTTGGCCCGGGAAAGAGGGCCCCCGCCTTTTGCTCGGGGACAACGGTCCCCGGTGATCCCATCCCGGGCGCCACCATGTGCCCGGGGAGAAGGGCCCCCGATAATCCTTCCCGGGCGCCGCTGTTGGCCCGGGGACAAGGGCCCCCCAGTGACCCCGTCCCTGGAGACGCCATTGGCCCTGGGACAAGGGCCCCCGTGACCCGTCCCGGGCTCCGCCATTTGCCTGGGGACAAGGGTCCCCAGTGACCCAGTCCCGGGCGAAGCCATGTGCCTGGGGACGAGGGCCCCCGATGACCCGTCCCGGGCGCCGCCTTTGGCCCGGAGACAAGGGCCCCCAGTGACCCCGTCCCGGGCGCCGCCGTGTGCCTAGGGACCAGGGCTCCCAGTGACCCTGTCCCTGGCGTCGCCCTGTGCCTGGGGACAAGGGCTCCCGGTGACCCGTCCCTGGCGCCACCCTTGGCCCGGGGACAAGGGCCCCAGTGACCCTGTCTTGGGCGCCACCATTGGCCCGGGGACAAAGGTCCCTGGTGACCCATCCTGGGCGCCACCATTTTCCCGGGGACAAGGGCCCCAGTGACCCCGTCCCAGGCACCATGTGCCCAGGGACAAGGACCCCCGATGTCCCATCCCGGGCGCCACCATTGGCTCAGGGACAAGGGCCCCTGGTGACCCCATCCCGGGTGCTGCCATTGGCCTGGGGACAAGGGCCCCCAGTAACCCCTTCCCGGGCACCGCCGTGTGGCCGGGGACAAGGGCCCTTGGTGACTCATCCCGGGCAATGCCGTTTTCCCGGGGACCAGGGTCCTAGTGACTCTGTCCCATCCCGGTCACCACCGTTGGCCCAGTGACAGGGGACCTCGGCTGCCTTGGGGGCCTCCTTCGCAGGGTCATGTGGGGATCACGTGAGGAGCGCCTAGGGACTTGACGAAGACACTTGTCAAGCATCCGAGCCCCCCAGTTAGCAGAAGGACGTCAGTGCCCCTTGATCCGATGGTTGCAGTCGGGGTAGTCTTGTAATTTTCATATTTTGGGCCTATATATGCCCTTGTACCCCTCTTTTGTAAGCAAGGACAATTCATTATCATCAATACACAAAAACGAATAGGCGTGCTTAGAAGCACTCTCCCCGCGAGAGAGCTCCCCTAGCCAACCCTTGTTGGGAGCACGTCGACAGGACTAGGGTCTCCGCTGAGACCCGAACCTGTATAAATCCTTGTGTCACTCTCTGTGTTGGCGTAACGGGAAAGGATTAGTCACGCGGTCAGCTCGCGTCGCTTTTCATTCCCTAGGAACCTCTGTAGAACCTACCGGGGTATTCGCAATACCACCACAGTTGGCGCCGTCCGTGGGGACTCGTGACGAATTGCCATGGCTCCCCTAAGAACGAGGGCTTGCGCCCTACCAGGTGACGCCGGTCCCAGTGACCCGGCGCCACCACCTCGAGACATGGTCGCCCCGGCGCTTTCGACCGGACGCGGCCACACTGAGGTATCACCTCTTACTCTCCCGGTTACTTTCGGTGGACAGGCTTCCGGACCCGGCCCGGTAACCACGGCCGGCTCCGCGGGGACCAACGTCCCCCCGACCACGCCCCCGGTTCCCCAAGACACGTTGCTTGAAGCTCTCGTTGAGGGCCAACTTCGCGCCCAGTGCACCATGGAGGAGCTGCTCCGTGCCTCTTACTCTATCCGTCGCAGTTCCCATTCATGGGGGCCTCGCCCCCATTTATGGGACACCCGGTAGCCTCCCCAATTCCCAAAGGTCCGGCCTTCACCAGGACCTATGATCCCCCCGGGGCCTACGTCCCCCCGACGGGCCCGTCATCCCAAATGTTTCCCACGCAGGGAGCCTTCCCCGTGTCGGGAGCATTCCTTGCACCGGGGGCTTACCCTGTGCCCAAAACCATCCCGGGACCGGGGGCACATCCCGCTCCAGGAGCTTCCCTCGCGCCGAGAGCCGACCTTGCCCCGCCGGCCGAGTCCACCGCGACAAAGGCGGGCCCCAGGTGAATGGGACCCATTACACCCGGGACGGCAACCACACCATCACAGGATCTCCCCTGTGAGGAACCGTCCTCACTGGTTCCGGAAGTTGCTCTGGGGGCCTGCCTGGAGGCAGGTCCCGCTCATGCCCCGGCAGCACCCTCCGGGCCAGCGATCGTCACGCATGAGCTCCCTACTCCCCAGGGCCACCCCCGAGGGCTCCCCCGGCGAATCAGGTTCGCTTTACCCGGGAGGAGGTCTAGCGAATGTGTACTACGAAATCCGGGGAGGCTCCCTCACACTACCGACCGGAGCTCCCCCCGACCCGCGGTCGTGGGGAACCACGCTCCCGTCCTAACCGGGGAAGAGACCCGCTGAAGAAGCGACCGCTACCTCCAGAGGGTACCCAGACGTCCAGGAGGTTAGTTCGACCAACCCGGAGGAGAAGAGGCGCTATCATCGCACTAGCGGACCGTTTGGGCCTCTCCCCGACTCTGACAATGAGCGCGAGTCCCCTGTGAAAGGGGACAGCGATCGGGACTCCCCCCGGGAGGTTGAGGGAGCCAACCAATCATTGTGCCGCCAACTCCGATGCATCTGATGGCCGCAACCCTACCGCCCGCCACATATCGAGCACTACAATGGTGAGGCCGATCCTTATGAGTTTGTGCAGGTGTACTCCACGGCCATTTCAGCGACCAGGGGGGATGAGACAGTGCAGTGCAACGTGTTCCCCCTCTACCTCATCGGGATCGCCCGTTCATGGATTTATAACCTGAAGGCCGGTTCCATCACGTCCTTCGCGCAACTCAAGTGCGAATTCTGCGCAAAATTCTAGGGGAACTACGTGCATCCCCTGGACTCGTCCCAGCTCTACATCGTCTGGCAAAGGACGGGGGAGACAATAAGTAGCTTCTTCAAGTGCTTCACTCAGGTCAAGAGCAAAGTGGCTCACGTCCCTGACTCCACAGTCATCGAGGCATGCAAGAGCGGCATTCTCCCCGGGGAGCTCCACTGGAGACTCCCCCGGAGCTGCCCCTCCTCCGCCGACGAGCTCTTCACCGTGCTTGAAAAATACGCTCGAGCGGAGGAGGATGACCTTTGGAAGAAGAACCAGGGGGCCCCTGCCCCTGCCCCCGCTGACCGAGAGGCTAGGGACCCCCTCAAGCTTCCCAGGAGGGGCAACCACAACGAGCCACAGCCTCAAGACACCTTTGTCCTCGAGGGGGGAGGCGGCTCGCGCGAGGCCCCCAAGGGCAACCGCCCCTTCCCCAAGCCAAAAGGCCGTTGGGGGCGGGGGAGGGGGGGGGACAGCCATCCCGCAGCCAGGAAGACCCCACGAAGGGAGGCAAGGAGGGCGCAACCGGCTTGTGGTGCACCTTCCACAAGTCCAATACCCACATTACTCAGAAATGCCACCAGCTTCTTCAGCACTTCACCGCATTCCTCGACCAGCGTGGGCAGGGGGGAGGGAGCCCTGCCTCCTTGGCCCCTCAACCAGCCCTGTCGGCCTCCCTGCTCCTTCGGGGGAGCAGCAGAGACAGTCATGAGAAGGGGGCTCAACCGACGAGCTCCCCTTCCAAACCTTGTAGAGGCATGTAAATGTCATTACTGGGGGATCCACCTCAGGACAAGACGCCAAGCGCCATCGAAAAGAGTATGCGCGGAAGGTAAAGGTTGTGGGGGTGCTACACACGTCCAGACCACCAAAGTAGTCGGACGTCCCCCTCACCTTTACGACGGAAGACACGTGCAGGGTTCGCTTTCCCCACGACGACGCGCTTGTCGACGATTTGGACTCGGGATCCTCAGTCGATCTTATGCAAATTTGTGAGTCACGAGGCCTTTAAGGGCGCTCCTCGGGGAAGGTAGGATGAGTAATATCTGTACGGGCACAAGAGAATTTATACAGGTTCGGGCCCTCGATGGTGGGAGTAATAACCCTACATCCTGTTATTATTTCACTATATGAGAAAAAGTGTTTACAAGAGGGAGGAAGAGATGATCACAGGCGACTGTCTCTGCTGCGCCCGGGACAGGGGTCATCGGGAGCCTTGTCCCCGGGCAAATGGTGGCACCCAAGACAGGGGTCACTAGGGGCCTTGTCTCCGGGCAAATGGCGGCGCCCGAGACAAGGGTCACCAGGGGCCTTGTCCCTGGGCGACTGGCGGCACCCGAGATGGAGGTCATCGGGAGCCTTGTCCCCAGGCAAATGGCGGCGCCCGGGACAGGGGTCACCGGGGGCCTTGTCCCCGGGCGAATGGCGGTGCTCGGGACGGGGTTCATCGGGCAAATGGCGGCGCCCAAGACGGGGGTCACCGGGGGCCTTGTCCCCGGGCTAATGGCGGTGCCCGAGACAGGGGTCACCGAGGGCCTTGTCCCCAGGCAAATGGCGGCGCCTGGGACGGCGGCACCAAGGGCCTTGTCCCCGGGCTAATGACGGCAGCCAGAACAGGGATCACCGGGGGCCTTGTCCCTGGGCGAATGGCGACGCCCGGGACAGGGGACACCGGGGGCCTTTGTCCCCGGGTTAATGGAGCCGCCCGGGACGGGGGTCATCGGGGGCCTTGTCCCCGGGCCAATGGCGGCGCCCGGGACAAGGGTCACCGGGGCCTTGTCCCTAGGCAAATGGCGACGCTCGGGACACCCCTATCGGGCAAATGGCGGCGCCCAGGATGGCAGCACCGGCGGCCTTGTCCCCGGGCCAATGACGGCACCCGTGACAGGGGTCCCCGGGAGCCTTGTCCCCGGGCAAATGGCGGCGCCCGAGATGGCAGCACCGGCGGCCTTGTCCCCGGGCCAATGACGGCACCCGTGACAGGGGTCCCCGGGAGCCTTGTCCCCGGGCAAATGGCGGCGCCCAAGACGGGGGTCACTGGGGGCCTTGTCCTCGGGCCAATGGCGGCACCTGGGACAGGGGCCACCGGGAGCCTTGTCCCCGGGCAAATGGCGGCGCCCGAGACAGGGGTCACCGGGGCCTTGTCCCCGGGAAAATGGCGGCGCCCGGGACGGCGGCACCGGGGACCTTGTCCCTGGGCCAATGACGGCAGCCGGAACAGGAATGACCGGGGGCCTTGTCCCCGTGCAAATGGCGGCGTCCGGGACGGCAGCACCGGGGGCCTTGTCCCCGGGCTAATGGTGGCGCCCTGGACAGGGGTCACCGGGGGCCTTGTCCCCGAGCAAATGGCGGCGCGCGGGATGGGGGTGGGCCTTGTCCCCGGGCAAATGGCGGCGCCTGGGACAGGGCTCCCCGGGGGCCTTGTCCCTGGGCCAATGGCGGTGCCCTGGACAGAGGTCACCGGGGGCCTTGTCCCCGGGCCAATGGCGGTGCCCGGGACAGAGGTCACCAGGGGCCTTGTCCCCGGGCCAATGGCGGCGCCCGAGACAGGATTCCTAGTGTTGGCGCCCTGGACAGGGGTCCCCGGGGTCATTGCCCCTTACCTGGACTTGATCGTGTGGAGATTTCCCCCAACAGCAGCCCCCCATATCCTCTGGGGACATTGCTCGAGTCCCCGGAGGGGATGGTTCACATTACCGGGAACATCTCCCCCGGGAGGGATTTCCGTCACCTTGTCGATGCCTCGAATTTCGCGCTAGACACTTATAGCAGCGCCGTCAGTCATCATGTCGCCCCTAGTTTCGATTATAGCGTGCCGTCGGCCATAATGGCCCCGTGCGGTTCGAGCCGTCGATGCATCGTTTCCCGCGTGCGTCCCTTCAATTCCCACACCCCATTTGAGTTGAATGGCGCGGATTCATCACGAGGGGCCACGTGGTGCCCATCGAGGCCATGTTTGAGCCCTATAAATAGGGCTTCGAGGGGCCTGGAGAAGACACTTGAACCTTCGAAGCTCTCCCGGTAGCCTTCTCCGGGAAGCGTAGTCTCCGGAAACCTAAGCCCCTCAGACAATTCCCTGAGGTTAACCCATCGGAAACCAAATGGGTCCCAAGGGTTGCACTAAGGCTGCCGAGGTACCTCCGGAGGAAGTCACCGCAGACTTCCTCTGGGCCTCCGAGTTCACTTCGGGCGACTTAGAGTCCCTCGTGGATCGGGGGGTCGTTGCAGACGGGGATGTCCAGATCCCCTCCAAGAAGGATGGCGCCCCCTGCCCTAGGCCCACAGAAGTTGTCATCTTTGAGGCCTTCCTCAAGGCCGGACTCCGGCTCCTGTGCATCCATTGCTCCGGGAGTTTATCCGAGAGTATGGGGTGGCGCTCCACCACCTGACGCCAAGCTCCTTCGTTCGTATGGGGCTCTTCATCTGGCTGTTCGAGACAACCACCGGACGTGAGCCGACGCTCTGGCTATTCTGGTACTTTTACGAGTCCGCGGTGAGGAGCTGCCATTTGGTGACGGGAGGGCCGAAGTCTCCGTTCGGCTCCATCATGATACAGCTCCTGCCGTCGTGGGTGCAGGAGTATCCGGTGGTGGCCTCCCGGGACCACTGGGGGATTGGGTCCGGAGGTGGTTTTACCTCCGGGTCCGGGACGCCGAGGTGACCTACTCACCGGAGCCCCCCAGCTATAGCTGGTCGTCTGCCCCCAAGCCCCCGGTATGGACCGAGGAGGAGCTGAAGCTCCTCAGCAAGGTGGTTGGCTCCCAGGGCGTCCGTTCCATGACGGACGCCACGGAGGAGCTGACACTACTGAAGGTCTCCCCCTTCTCACACGGGAGGAGGGGGATTGGAATGTGCCCGACACAGCGGCCCCCGCAAAAGCCAGCGACCCGACGTAAGCCCCCGGTGACCTTCTTTTGATTTTTTGTTAATTTCGCTAACTCCCTTCATTTTTGCAGTCCGGCAATACCCGGCCGCCAGGGAGAAGGCAGAGAACCTTCTCGGGAGGTACTACGCCGACGAGCACAAACGTATCGTGCGCGTCATCGGGGAGGGTTGTGGGACCCTCATTTGAGGAATCCGGTGGCAACCGCCCAGGTGGGTTGCACTCAGAAATGGTACATTGCAGCTCACAACAACAAAATGCATTATATAAAAATACGAGTAATTAAAAACAAGTGCTGATCACAGGGACCAACATTACAATAACTTAGCGCCAAAATGACGCACTTAAATGTTGATACAAAATTAAGGAGTTTTCGACACAAGGGTCGGCACAAAATTAAACAACAATAATAAGCAAAAGGACTTCATCAGTCTTGATCTTTAACTGCAGCGGTGTTGCATGGGCCTTCTCCACATCGGACTCCACTTTGGTACGTAACCCTCTAACAAGCTGGGTCTTCAGTTTCTTCTTCTTGTTCCATATTGGGTTCAAGATCGTAAGATTCAGGGCCGATGAATCCTTCTTCTAAATTTGTTTGTAAAAGCAAGGGTGAGCACATTGTCCACATGGTGCTCAACAAGTCCCAAATAAGAATGCAAGTATATATAGATGAGGGGGAATTTCTCAAAGAATGGCTCTTTGGCTTTATATATGTATATAGAGTAGATTTGCACACACAGTTTTGAAGAAAGGTCTTTATTTTCAAAAGCGAGGCTTTTAGAATCCTAAGCTAGATTTTCAGAAAATGTTGTGTGTGGCGGTCTTTCATGAGTCACCACTTTACTCGGATTTTGTAAAAAACTTTCCAAAAGCTACTTGTGCTGCATCGACGTGGATAGAATCCACCGCACGCAGACTCCATAACCTGGGAGCTCAGAGTATCCGATACTTTTTAAACTTTGCAAAGGTGTACCACCTTAATCCACCGATCATTCGGCTTTCAAGTCGGTACCTCTCCATGCGACTTTTACGCATGTGACAAGGCCGAGATGACACAACAGTTTACAGTCCTAGCATTAACAATTCACTGCCCGGTAAATAGACAGTTAAGTCTCAAGTACCGTTGTGGATCCTCCCCACTGCCTTACTTCCTAGCCTGGGTCTATGTTCTCGCAAGACACATAGCCTCTCTTGATTACAGCCGTGCACGACTTAATCTGGCATAGGGTGTCTTCCTTCTTTCCACCTTTTCCTCTCATGATTTTTCTGAACTCACATCACTGATGGCCCTCAGTGGCCCACCAGCTCTCACAAGAAACCGGATCGACAACCATTGCAGGGAAAAGCTAATACTAAAGAAAGCTACTAAGTTGCGCCCGTCCCATTCCGGGCAAGTGGTTGGTACATCTTTCATGCCGCATGGAAGTACAACACAAGGTTCTAGTCCTTATGAATCTCTAGTGAGGAGTCTTTCACATTCCCAGTGCGCACACAGCACCATCCAATCAAACCATCCTCACTATCGATTCCAATCACATTTTCTTTCACAAAAAGGGGTTTTGAATATACTTTTCTCATATGTGGCCATTCAACATTTAACATATAATCTTGAGTATAGCATAGCCTAAGCATGATATTCTAGGGTGACAAGGGTGCATGGATATTCAATGTCAAAAGGGGCTTTACAGTTATTTAGGTCATATCTAATCATTTCATTAAAACATAACTCTTATTTGAATCTAACTCATGCATATACTTGAAAACAGTTAACATACTTCCTTTCAAAATATTAGGCTAGACATGATCAAGGGTTTGAGACCTGCCTTGCAGTGAAGGGTCTAGCTGCTCAGATGAATCCTCGAAGTTCTCTTCCGCACCTTCAACTTCTGGTTCCATGGCGGACACAAACAACACATACACACTATATAAGCACACAAGTACTAGAAAATAATATGTAAATATATCATGCATGCAGGGGAAAAGGTTTGGACAAGGTCACTTGATGTTGATCGAAGAGATGGGCTCAAAAGGACTTGAATGTCGAAGGGCTGACATTCAGCTCATGGCTTGACATAGTCCTAAATTGGTTCTAGGTCTGTTTTCTGGAGATGTGACAGTAGGGAATATTGTAGAACATGGCTCAAAAGGCTTAGTGGATAAAGCGGCATTTCAATAGCTCAAATGTAACAGGTCCAAATCACTCAATGCCACTGGTGGACATGCACTGACATAGTGCTGGACATGGCCAGAAACTAGGGCATTGCATAACTTTTGACCTAGGGCACCGATTGATGCACAACTTTGTCTGGGGGTTAGGCCTTGATGATAGGAACAAATCACTCAACAGGCTCAAGGGCAGAAAGTGGCTGGACGGCGATGAACGGCATCGATGAACCACGGTGGTGACACGGCACAGACATGGTTCTGGACAAAACTTGGCATGATCATAACTTTTGATCTAGGCCGATTCAGGGTTTGAGCCAGTGGAGTAAAATACTCAGGGGGTTGAGGCCTAGCTAGATGACAAGGTTGCATCAGCTGGTTCAGCCGGAAAGCAAACTCCGGTGATCGGAGCCGAAGATGAAGGCACCGATTTGGGCATTTTTGATCTAGGGCTTTTGAACTTAATTCCACGCTCGGGAAGCATCTAGGGGATAACACGAAGCTACTGGTGTGCTCAATTTTGCCAGGGAATGGCTGGAGAAGCACAGCGGCGTTCTCCGGCGAACTGCCGAAGCTCGAATTTGGGGATTCGACGCTCGGGGAAAAATCGATGATTCCAATCTTGCAGGCTTACTTCTCCTAGCTTACTGATCAACTTTCTCTACTGGCATGAGGATCAATTTGACTTGAATCACTCGGCATTAGGGAAACAGGGCAAAAGACGATTTTGGCGATCGCCGGCGCTAGGTCTCGTCGGAGCTCAATTAAAAGCTATGGCACAGAGAGGAAGGTGAGGGGAACTCACCGGTAGCTTTGGATTGGAGAAAGATGTTGCGGTTGAGGCTGGCACCGTGAGCTCCAGAAGCGGCTTGTCGGGGAAGAAGACGAAGGCACGGCAACGGCAAGCTCTAGAGCTAAGTCTCGGGTTGCTGGTGAAGTGTGGGTGTGGAGTGAAGCACTGGCGAGAGGGGGCTTTATATAGCCGTGGGGTTGAGTCCTTGGGAGTGGCAGCAAATTGACGGGGATGCTCTCTGGCGCTGGAGCGGTCAGCGAGGCGCATCGGGACATGGCGGGAGCTCTGCCAGAGACGGAGTATCGCACGAAATCTGGATTCGGCAGAATGACGGGATGGCGAGTCTCGGCATGGCAGCCATGTGGCAGTAAAGCTCTGACAATGGCAGGCACGCATGCGTGAACGGTGAAGCTATGGTCTCCGGTCATCGCCATGGTGGATCTTCTTGGCGCGACGTGAGCACGTGCGGTACACGTAGGATTCAGCCGTTCGCGACGGCGAATCTGGCCGACGATGAAGGCTACGGTGGTTCACGGCAAACAGTGGCAACAACCGCTGTCGAACGTCCTCAGGTCGTGGTCGTGCACGCGGGCTCTCGTCGTGGTCGAGGAAAAGAAGCCAGGGACTTGTTTGCGAGGCAAAGGGCTGATTTGTGAGGGTTTGGACTGAATTGCGAAGGTTCTTCTCAGAATTCAGGACCTGATTGCAAATTTGGTATTCTGAAGGGCTGATTTGCAATCTGATTTTGCAGATGATTATCACCAAAACACTTGGACTCATCCAGTAGGGAAAATGGAAAAATCTGATAAGATCTGAGGGTTTCGACAAAAATCGAAAACAGGGTAAAATAGGGTAATTAGGGTTTGACTTTTTTGTCGGGGCTGAAACTAGGGTTTCGGTTGAGATTTTTGAGTTCTTCCCGAAGGGAAAAACGTTCAGAAAAGTAAAAGGGGGACAACCATTTGATCATATTTGAATTTGGAGATGATCTGGGACTTTTAGCCTTTTTTGGGCTTTTTGAAAATTCTGAAAAGGACTAATCTGAAATACTTTTGGACTGAAATGTGAAAATGATCTGGGAGATGAAATTTAGCTGCCAATGTTTTAGGTTAAGGTAGTGGCATACCTAAGATCAAAATAAGGTTGAGACATCTAAGATTTCAAGAAAGATATGCTGACTCGCAAGCAGAAAAGATAGCAAAAACTGGGATGTTACAAGGGTCCTCCCCGGAACATGGTGGCCAAGGCCTTTGGGCTAAGGCTACCAGAGAGGACGCCTCTCCCAACCCCCGACTCTCACAAGCGGGCGAAGGAGGCCGCCGGGGGTTCCGAGCCGAAGCGTGCCAAGGCTCAGAAAAACCCCCGGTCCGGCGACAACACCGGGCTCTACGCCCGTGAAGGCCCGGGACGCCACCCCGGGTCGGGACATGCGCAAGCGCCTTCTAGGCGCGAGGTGACGCCACCCCCCCAGAAGAGCACTCCGGGGGGCGGCGGAGGTGCAAGAGTTCGCGCGCCTTCTCGAGGCCTCCGGAGAGGCCCGGGGGAAGGAGCCGGCCAGTGACAAGGGGACATCTGACTCGGCAAATTACGCCCCCTCGCCACCTCCAACGATCCCACCTCCGGTGGCACCGAGACTACCGGAGCCGGGGCGGCCGGAGGTTCGTTTCACGGAGGCTTCCCCACCACACATCGAATGGTCGGTGGACGAGGGGGGAGCCCCTCAGTCTACGAGGTCCCTACGGCGACGGAGGTTCCGAGGTGTAGCTTCTAGGCCCCTAAAGAGTGTTTTGGTAATTAATGACAATTACAAATGTTGAACTAACGCTACCTGTTAAGTTGTGTCAAGAACAAACTCAAAAGACAGGTTAATGAAAGGCAAAGAAAGAGCTACATGATGAAGAAAAGACATTAAGCAAAGAGGCAAAGGTACGGAATAGAGTCTTTTTCTATTTTACCGGTCTAAGGTGATTAGAGAAGAATTTTGACCGGATTTTAGGATAGTTGCCTACTATTAAGAGGAGCATGTGGTGTATCATGAAATAGTTCATCTATGTGCCAGAAGTCATAAAAACAACTTGCATTGCATACTAGAAGGTCATATCTTTTTAAAATGCAGTTTTCCATTCAATTCAGCCAACTTCAGTCTTAGTCAGTCTGACCGATTGTTAGCCAGTCTGACCGAATGTTGTTTCGGACTGACCGACGTTATGTCAAAGTGTGTTTTATTTCTTAAAAAGGTCGGTCTGTCCGTAGTAAAACCCTAGGTCAGACTCCTGGAACTTCATGATCTAACTTTTTGGAACTTAATGTGTTAAGACGGTCTGACCGATTGTTGGTCCGGTCTGACAGCGAAAATGGTCTGACCGAGTTTTTGAACCACGGTCTGACCGTGTGGCTGGTCTGTCCGAATTTCTCGGCCTGACCTTAAAACGTGTCCAGAAACAATGTCGTCTCTGGATGATTTCACGGTCTGACCGCCATTGGCGCCGGTCTGACCGTCAGAGTGCCCGACAAGGGCAGGTGAGCATTAATTGCGCCTGTTTAATGCCGTTGCAATTGCGGCGATATGACTGGGCTTATACCTGCGATCTGACCGCCAAGTGATCTTTTTCTCCCAACGGCTTGTAACGGCTATATTTATTGTGGGGGGTATATATACTCCCATGCACGGTCCTGTACACAACTTTTTGGCATATTTGTGAAAATTGTCATCATCCTTGAGAGCTAAACAAGTTTCATACACTCTAGTGTTCAAATTCTTAAATTTGAGAGAGTGTGCATTTGAGATCTTCTAGTGCATTGCATTTAGATCACTAAATCAACCTTGTGGCACTAGAAGAGCGTTAAGTGATCATCACCGGCTTGTTACTCTTGGAGTCTGCCGGCTCCTAGACGGCTAGGAGGAAGGTTTTGGAGAGCTCTTCAAGGAAGATTGTGAAGAAGCCTCAAAACATCTTGTGAATGGGTCGAGCACGCCTTGCCGGAGCAGTAAAGTGCATCAATAGTGAAATCGAGGTTTGGATAACTCATCACACTATTCCGGCTCGAGATCTAGGTCACTTCTTGAGAGGAAGTCGACTAGATAGAGGAGCGGTTAGAGATTTGAGTTTTGCCTCAACGTGGATTAGGGGTGATCGGCAAATCACCGAGACCACGGGATATATCCTTGTGTTAAATTGATTATTGTTCATCTTGTTTTGGCTAATTGCTCTCATTTATTGTTAATTGCTTAATTAGGTGTTAATTTGTCAAAATCGCCTATTCACCCCCCCTCTAGTCGATATCCTAGATCCCTTTCAATTGGTATCAGAGCGAGGACTCCATATTTAGAGGATTTAACCATCCAGGAGTAGGATAACGATCGCTAGTGAGGGTCGGATTAACATTGGCAAACCACCACTCTTTGATGGATCAAACTATGCCTATTGGAAAACTAGGATGATGGTCTATCTTAAAGCCATGGGTGGAAAAATTTGGAAAGTGATGGATGAGGGCTTTACCATTCTAGATGATGATGACATGACTAACCTAGATAGAGAAAATGCCTTAGCTAATGCTCAAGCCATGAATGTTCTTTATAGTGCTCTAAATCTAGGTGAATTTAATAGAATTTGTAAACTTGAAACGGCTCATGACATTTGGAGAAATCTTATGGATATTCATGAAAGAACCTCAATGGTCAAAGATGCTAAATTATTTATCCATAAGGGACAATTTGAAAAGTTTGCTATGTTGCCCAATGAAGATGTCTTGGAGATGTTCAACCGATTAAATAACATAGTAAATGAGCTAAAAGGGCTTGGTATGGATGTCACAAATGTGGAATTTTGTCATAAATTTCTTAGAGCTTTACCTTCAAAATATGACACTATTGTGACCTTACTTGTGCGATCAAATTTGAAGAGTGTAACTCCTTTGGAGGTCTTGAGTGAGATTCTCACTCATGACATATTTAAGAAATCCCAAGAAGAGGTGAAAGATGAGGCTTCCGACTCCAAGAAGAAGAACATAGCACTCAAAGTTCAAGCCTCCAAAAGGGAAGACAATGAAGAAGAAAGTGATGAGAGAGACACCGATGAGGAAATGGCTCTCTTCATGAGAAGGTTCAAGCGGTTCATGAAGAAGAGATATCAAGGAAAGTCCTTCAAGAAAGGACAATCATCCAAAAGGAACCCATTTGAAGAAAGAAGATGCTTTGATTGCGGTGAAAAGGGCCATATCTCCGCACAATGCAAAAACAAGGAAGAAGAAAAATCGGTGAAAAAGAAGTACGAAAAGGAAGGAGAAAGCAAGAAGAAAGTTTTCGAGAAATATTGCAAGAAAAAGAAGGACGGACAAGCTTGCTTCATTGAATGGGATTCGGATGCTTCAAGTTCCGATTCCGAAGATGAAGATGAAGTATCACCTAAAGGACTTGCCGGAGTAGCTATCAAGGAAGCTCCGTCTCTATTCTCGACTCCTCATTGCCTCATGGCTAAAGGAGAATCTAAGGTATCATGTGACGAAGATGAATACACTTATGATGACCTAGTTGAGATGATCACCGGTTTTGATGACTATATGAGTAAAGAAAAAGAAAAATTCAAGGAATTGAAGAAGAGATACAAAACTCTTCAAAATTCCTATGAGGAGCTAAGAACATCTCATGAGAGTCTCAAAGAAACTCATGAGATGCTTAAGGAAGCTCATGACTCCCTAATTACTCATAAAGCCAACAAAACGGGTACTGACATAGGCATCACTTGCAATATTTTAAATGACTTGCCTATGATACCCACTTCTAGCATATCTACATCTTGTGAAGATTTAATTGAATTACCTTCTAGACCTAAAGTTGATGACCATGTGCTTAGTCTTGAAAACAATGAACTTAAGGACAAAATTTAAAAACTAACAAATGATCTAGCTAAATGCTATGTCGGAGAATCAAAATTAAGACATCTACTAGATAGTCAAAGGTTCTCCTTAAGAAAAGAAGGACTATGTTACATTCCTTAAAAGGGGAAACATGCATTTGTTCCATCTAAAACCGTATTTGTAGAAGAAAAGGGATATTGCAACAAATGTAAAAGTTTAAGTCATATTGAGAAAAATTGCCATGCTAGCAAAAGTAACTCATCTCTTATATTCAACTCTTGCTATGTTTTAAAGAAAATGAACAATGGCGATGTTAAAGCCAAATTTGTTGGAACCCCGATAATTGGTGCCAAAAAGAAAGCCATTTGGGTCCCATAATCCTTGGTAACTAACCTCCAAGGACCCAAAAAGATTTGGGTACCTAAAAGGACCTAACTTTGTTTTGTAGGTAAATTACAAGGCCGGAGGACAACATTGGGTGCTCGATAGTGGATGCACTCAACATATGACCGGTAATCACAATATGTTCTCCTCTCTAAATAACGAAGGTGCGGAATATGACAAGATCACATTTGGAGACAATAGCAAAGGAAAGGTAAAAGGTTTAGGTAAAATTGCCATCTCAAACGACCTCTCCATCTCTAATGTATTGCTTGTCGAATCTCTTAACTTCAATCTCTTATCCGTAGCTCAACTTTGTGATCTTGGATTTATATGTGCTTTTTTATCCAAAAGAAGTGATTATCACTAGTATTGATGATAATAGGTTGATCTTCAAAGGTTTTAGACATGGCAACCTCTATTTAGTTAATTTCAATTCAAATGATGCAAATCTCGGTACATGCTTGTTCACTAAATCATCTAAAGGTTGGCTATGGCATAGAAGACTTGGACATGTTGGAATGAAACAACTAAATAGATTAGTTAAACATGATTTAGTTGTTGGTTTAAAAGATGTAAAGTTTGAAAAAGATAAATTATGTAGTGCTTGCCAAGCCGGCAAACAAGTTGCAAACTCACATCCAACTAAAAGCACAATGTCAACCTCTAGCCCACTTGAGTTATTGCATATGGATTTATTTGGGCCAACTACTTTTGTTAGCATTGGTGGCAATAGTTATTGTCTTGTCATTGTAGATGATTTTTTGAGATATACATGGATATTCTTTTTACATGACAAGTCAATTGTATTTAACACTTTCAAAAGTTTTGCTCAAAGGGCCGAAAATAAATTTAGTTTAAAGATCAAGAAAGTGAGAAGTGACAATGGCTCCGAATTCAAGAATACCAAGGTTGAAAACTGGTGTGATGATAAGGGCATCAAACATGAGTTTTCGGCCAAGTATACACCGGAGCAAAATGGAGTAGTCGAACGAAAGAATCAGACATTGATAGACATGGCTAGATCCATGCTTTCGGAGTACAATGTTTCGGACACCTTTTGGGCCGAAGCAATCAACACTGCCTGCCATGCATCAAATCGTCTTTATTGTCATCGGCTACTAAAGAAAACTCCTTACGAGCTTCTCATCGGAAGGAAACCAAACATTTCCTACTTCCGAGTGTTTGTATGTAAGTGCTATATCTTGCGAAAAGGTACACGCTTATCTAAATTCCAAAGTAAATGTGATGTAGGATTTTTATTAGGATACTCATCAAATAGCAAAGCATATCGTGTCTACAACCAAAACTCCGGTTTGGTTGAAGAGACGCATGACGTTGAATTTGATGAGACTAACGGCTCTCAAGAGGATCAAGAAAACTTGGATGATGTAGGTAATGAAGGGTTAAGAGTGGCGATGAAAAACATGACCATTGGGGATATCAAGCCGAAAGAAGATAGTGATCAAGATGAAGATCCATCCACTCAAGCTATCCCTGCTTCGTCAACAACTCAACATGGAGATCAAATAGTTGAAGTGGCTAATGTGGAAGATTCGCCTCAACAACAACCGTAAGTACCATCTACCTCCACTTCACAAAACCCGGTTGATCGTCCAAGAATTCATCACTCAATTTCTAAGGATCACCCCGTCGATCAAATTGTTGGTGATTTGCATAAGGGTGTTCAAACTCGTTCTCGTCTTGCTTCATTTTGTGAAAATTACTCTTTTGTTTCTTCTTTTGAGCCCACATATGTAGCTGAAGCTTTAAAAGATCCGGATTGGGTGAATGCTATGCATCAAGAATTAAACAACTTCACCCGCAACAATGTTTGGGAATTGGTCGAAGAACCAAATCCGGATGAACACAACGTCATTGGAACAAAATGGATTTACAAGAACAAACAAGATGCAAACGGAGTGGTAGTAAGAAACAAAGCAAGATTGGTGGCTCAAGGATATACTCAAGTTGAAGGTTTGGACTTCGGTGAAACCTTTGCTCCCGTAACTAGACTTGAGGCTATTAGAATCTTTCTTGCCTTTGCTTCGTCTCATAATATTAGACTTTATCAAATGGATGTCAAAAGTGCATTTTTAAATGAAAAAAATTAATGAATTAGTGTTTGTTAAACAACCTCCAGGATTTGAAGATCCTACAAAGCCAAATCATATGTATAAACTCTCCAAGGCTCTTTATGGTCTTAAACAAGCACCTCGTGCTTGGTATGAAAGACTTACAGACTTCTTGATTTCAAAAGGATTTAAAATTGGAAAAGTTGATACTACTTTATTTACTAAGAAAATTGGAAATGATTTCTTTGTATGTCAAATTTATGTTGATGACATCATATTTGGATCTACTAACCAAGATTTTGCGAGGAATTTGGTAATATGATGTCCAGGGAATTTGAGATGTCCTTGATATGTGAACTAAGCTTCTTCCTCAGACTACAAGTTAAACAACTCAAGGAAGGAACTTTTGTCTGTCAAAGCAAATATGTGAAGGACCTACTCAAGAAGTTTGGACTTGAAGAAGCAAAGCCAATCAAGACACCAATGGCCACAAACGGTCACCTTATCTCTGACGAAGGAGGTAAACCGGTAGACTCAAAGCTTTATAGATCTATGATTGGTAGTTTACTGTATCTTACTGCTTATGTCATGGTGTTACGAATACAACGGCAGGTTTTATGGACGATCCTAGCTAAGAAAACACGACGCGGGCTGACCGGGTGACCGGTACTCCCCCGCCGGACAAGCACAACAAGTGACACAAGGGTTTATACAGGTTCGGGTCCCGGTGGGGGCCCTAGTCCTGTCGGCGTGCTCCCGAACAGAGTCGGCTGGGGAAGCTCTCCCGGGGGGAGAGGCTCCGGAGCACACCTGTGTGATTGGCTATTCTAGCAAAAAATGAGCTACTTGTCCTTACAAGAGGGTGTACAACGGCTTTTATAGCCCCAAAAGAAGCAAAAAGACTAAACTACCCCGGGCGCTACCATTGGATCGAGGCGTAGCAACATCCTTCTCCCGGCCAGGCGCCTCGGATGATTGACAGGTGTCCGCTGATTCCCGAGGCACTCCTCGCGTGACCCGCACGTGACTCAGGACTGAGGGCTCCTGTCCCCGGAAGAATGACGGCACCCGGGACAGGCACCGGGGGCCTTGTCCCCGGGCAAATGGCGGCGCCCGGGACAGGCACCGGGGGCCATGTCCCCAGGCAAATGGCAGCACCCGGGACAGTGCCTCGTTTCGCGCGCCCGTCCCTTCGTTTCCCGCCCGCTATTTGAATTCCAACGGGGCGGATGTACCACAAGGGGCCACGTGGTGCCGATCGGGGCCACGCTTCGCCTCTATAAATAGTGTCTCGGGGGGCCCAGAGAGCTCATTCCAAATTTTCAAAACTCCAGCGCCCTTAGCTCTCCCGGTAGCTCTCTTCCGATAGTTAGTTCCCGGAAGCTTAGCCTCCGGAACCTTTAGGACTCCCAGTTTTCAAAGTCTTAGCCACCGGTAGAACTTGATGGGACCCAAGGGCTGAGCCAAGGCCGCGTAGGTGCCTCCAGAGGAAGTCACAGCGGACTTCCTCTGGGCCTCCGAGTTCACGACCGGGGACTTGGAGTCCCTGGTCGACCGGGGGGTTGTCGCGGACAGGGACGTTCGGATCCCCACGAAGAAGGACGGAGCCCCCCGCCTCAGGCCCGGAGAGGTCGTGGCCTTCGAGGCCTTCCTCGAGGCGGGGCTCCGGCTCCCGGTGCATCCGTTGCTCCAGGAGTTCTTGAAGGAGTACAAGGTAGCTGGCTTTAAACCACCTCACTCCAAACGCGATTGTCCCGATGGGCCTATTTATATGGCTCTTTGAGACGGCGACCGGACGGGAGCCTACGCTCCACGCCTTCTGGTACTCCTACGAACCGGCGGCGAGAAGCTCCCACCTGGTGAAGGGAGGACCCAAGTCCCCCTTCGGCTCGGTGATGATCCAGCTGCTACCTTCCCGAGTGGCTGAGTACCCGGTGGCAGCCTCCCAGGACCACTGGGGCGACTGGATCCGGAGGTGGTTCTACCTCCGGGTCTAAGACGATGACGTGGTGTACTCCCCAGAGGCCCCCACCTACAGCCGATCATCCGCCCCGAAGCCCCCGGTTTGGACGGAGGAGGAGCTAAGGCTCCTTGGCAAGGTCGTCACCTCCCGGGGCATCCGCTCTATGCGGGACGCCGCCGAGGAGGTGATGCTCTTGAAGATCTCCCCCGTCTCGCACGGGAGCAGGGGGATTGGGATGTGCCCAGCCCAACGGCCGCCGCAGAAGCCGGTGACCTGACGTAAGTTCCCGATGACATGGTTCATTTGATTTGTAAATTTTTCTAACTCTTACCTTTCACAGTCCGGCCGTACCCGGCAGCCCGGGAGAAGGCGAAGAACCTCCTGGGGAGGTACTTCGCCGATGAGCACGAGCGCATCGTGCGCGTCGTGGGGGAGGGCCCTCCCCGGAACCTGGTAGCCGAGGCCTTCGGGCTAAGGCTACCGGAAAGGAAGCCCCTCCCTACCCCCGGCTCCCACAAGCAGGGAAGGGAGGCTGCCGGGGGCTCTGAGCCAAAGAAGGCCAAAGCTCAAAAAGCCCCCAGCCCATCGACGACGCCGACCTCTATGCCGGTGATGGCCCGGGACGAGACTCCCGGAACCGGGCGCGCGAGGGAGCCGGCCCAGAAGGAAGCAACGCCCCCTCCCCCGGAGAGCCCCGCTGAGGCTCGGGGGAAGGGATTGGCTGCGGACGGGGGGCGTCCGATTCGGCGGACTACGCCCCCTCGCTACCTTCGGCGATAGCCCTCCCAGCGGCCCCGGCGCCTTTGGAGCCGGAGAGGCCGGAGGTGAGGTTCGCGGAGGCCTCGCCCCCCCGAGTGGAGTGGCCGGTAGATGAGGGGGGAGCCCCTCGGTCTATGAGGCCCCTCCGGAGGCGGAGGTCCCGGGGGCCCCGCAGCCCGGGAAGGGGAAGGGGCTCATGATTCCTCCCCGGGGAGGGACCCCCTCCGAGAGCTCTTCGGCCACCTCGTCGGAGGCCACCTCCTCAGCGACGAAGACGCCAACCACCGCCACCCCGGCCCACATTACCCCGGCCACTCATGTTCGGGGGCCATCATCGGCCGCGACGGGACCGATACCGGGAGGGAGACCCCCCTGTTTTCTGCGGGGGAGGTCGACCGCTACGCGGAGGGCCTGCAGACCCAGAAGGTCCAGGCCTACATCTCGGAAGGGACGATCCGCGAGCGATTTGGGGAGCTTCAGTCTCTCCAAATCCAGGTACATCCCCAAGCCAGTGGGCTTTCCTTCGGCCCCCCTCTTTGAAATTTTTTTCTAACTCTTGGATTTGTAGGGGGCCGCCATTACCTGGGGGCTCGAGCAGCGCTTCAGCCGGGCGCTGAAGGAGGCGGAGGAGAGGGCCGCCACTTTCCAGGAGTAGCGGGATGATGCCCTCCGGGAGCTGGCCCGGGTCCGGGCCCAAATCCACGCCTCCGAGACCGCCAACGGCCGTCTCCGGTGGGAGGCCAAGGCGAAGGAGGACGCCCTCCGGGAGCTCGAGGGCTCGAGCGTCCGGGCGGTGACGGACGCGGGCCGCTCCGTCCGCTCGGCCCTCGAGGGCCCTGGCGTAAGCCTGGGCTCCGGGAGCAGTGCCAAGGCCGCCCGACAACTTTCATGGAGGCTGTGCATTTTCTCAACGCACAAGTCTCCATGATCCCGGAGGCCGCGGATGCCCGGGCGCGAGTCCGGGAAATTCCCGTGGTGGCAGCCACGGCCGGGCTCGTAGAGCACCGGGGGGTGGGCGCCCCGGCGATCGGGGGCCGCATCCCCCGGAGCTTCCTAGAGTTTTTTGAGCCCTCGCGCAAGGAGGTCGAGCAGCTCGCCGGGGGCTTCTACGACCGGATCATCCAGGCGAGGTTCCCGGCGCCGGCGCCTCCGGAGGCAGATGCACCGGCTCCGGCGGGAGCCCCCCAGGGGGAGGACACCAACGACCAAGTATGAGCCTCCCCCCGGGTCTTAGATAGGACCCTTTTTGCTTTCTTAGGATTTTGTTCCCGGTAGCTTCTTAGAAGAAGCCCTGGAGACTTGTAAAAAGACATTTCGAAATGCAATAGAAGTTGAAATTTTTTTAAGTCTTGAATGAATGCAATGTTACCAGGTTTCCCGGGAGGCTACCCCGGGCGAAGGTCCGGAAGAAGTTCCCCGGGGGCGGGGCCTTTGAGCCCGATAGGTGCCACCCGGGGGATGCCCAGGCCACCTTAATTTTGTTAAGCCTCTTCTCCGGGGAGCGCGGCGAGGGCGTCGTCCGGGAGCCAATCCGGTTGCGATGGCATCCGGAGTGGCACCTGGACAACTTCGATAACCATCGCGCTGAACTATCCCCTCCGGGCCCGGGGTCCCGGATGATCCCCCCTCTTCGGATACTTCCACCAGCGGGCTACAAGTATTGGCCTGAGGACTTGCTCCGGGAAGCCCAGCGCCGCATAGGCGGCTTGTACCGGGACCTGGCCCGAGAGCTATCAGAAGGTCTCCGGGACTATTAGGCATAGGAACCTTAGGACGTAGAGAATTTCTGGGTTATAGCCCGGGTTGTATCGTGTCCAATATAATGATGCCCACCGGAGGGGGAGATGTCCTCCGGTTGTATGATCAATAAAGCTGAGTGTTTGCTTCAAGATTTCTTTCTTTCTTTGATAAGATAGAGCTAAGTTTTTGCTCGTTTATTTTTGAAGTCCGGGATGGTGTGATTCCCGGGGGGGGCTCCTTATCCCTCTCACTACTACAGAAATGCTTTTCACTATCGGTTAAAAATCCACTCTACTATCGGTTCTCTTACCGATAGTGATCAGCACGATAGTAGAAACGTAGCACACTACTATCGGTTAAAAACCGTTAGTAAAACATCTACATTCCCAACGTTCACTAATCGCTATCGACTATTTCTTCTATCGGCTCGGACATAAACCGATAGTATTGTGTATATTTTTTCTATCGGATCGGATATAAACCGATAGTATTGTGTAGGTTTTTTCTATCAGCTAGGACCTAAACCGATAGTAATGTGTATGTTTTTTCTATCGGCTGGGATCTAAACCGATAGTATTGTGTAGACACGTTTAGTACTGGAAACTTTATTCTATCGGTTGTTGTATATGAACCGATAGTATTGTAATATTTATTCTATCGGTTGTAGTATATAACCGATAGTACTATGTAGGTTTTCCTATCGGTTATGTACTCGACATGGTTAGTACTGGAATCTTGCACCTATACATACAGCAATACAGAGATACATTGGATCATTCACAAATACACCAATATTTACAAATATACAGCAATATTCACATATTAAATTTGTTCACAGATACACTAATACAGTAATATACACATGCATTGGACAAATTGAATTTATTCACATATTGATAGAGTTTATTCACAAATACATCAATGAATCTATTCACATATTGAGTTTATTCACAAATACAGCAATCAACACATTCAATATATATTACACAAGTCAGTTACAATCGATCGTTGATAGCCACTTCTTCCATGACATATTGAGTCCAAATTGTTCGCAGCTCCCTCAATTGACCCAACTCATATTGCTCTTTCAACATGGCGCTCTGCATATATGCGTGGATGAAGTTAGTATTGTACGTCACATCCAATTAAAGTTCGACTTTGAGTCAGGAAAAATGGTTACCTTAGGGAATTGGGCAAAGTTTCTCCTGATCAGGTCATACATGAATCTCATGACATAGAAGCCACATTCCCACGATTGTGGTTGCTGATGGCACTGGGAAAATTGCATATGCAAAGACATAAACCCACATTAACTCGAAAGAACTAATTAAGCTTAAATTAAAAGACTCATCATGAATACTTCCATCCGTATTAATTACCTCATATTCTTTCCAAGAAACTATTGTGCCCTTCGACGCGTCATGCCTCCCTCCAGCACTAGCATAATTTTTGAAAGCTCTGTATTTAATTTAGCATTGCAGGTTAATATGTTATCATTAATTAGCTAGTTAGAGAAAAATTTAAAACAACTATGTTACTTACGCGTCTATGTGCCATGTGAGGGTGAAAACATGCGCCACCTTGTCGCTCATCGAATCGAGGTAATAGACCTCATTCATCCATGGGCAAATGACGGCGAGGACCCAGTGGCCCCTACATTGCATATATAAGCGAACCGTTTCATACATATGTTAGGCGTAACATACAAGAATGAGTTAAATTAGTAGGAAATGCACTAACCTTTGGTGGTACGGCGCAAGGATGAACTCTCCGTCCTGCTGCGCTAGTAGTGCCCTTGATATGTATTCCTCCGCATGTGCTTGGTCATGCTCTAGCATCGTGAGGCTTATTTTCTCTGGGTCGAGGAAACCCACCTTGTCACATGCCCTCATCGACGCCAGCCTATACATGCACCTGGATGCAAAGTAGACATTAGTAAGTAGTGCATACAAAGTGATTAGATTTATGAAACGAACTGTGATAACTTCAAACAACAGCAAACTCACAGGACTCCAGTCCGTATGTGGACATATCAAGCTCCCGCCAGTTGAGGAGGTCGAAAAAATCCTCGTGGGCCACCGATATGCTCCCAGGCTCACGGTGAAAATGGGCTGGCCTGAAGTGAACCAAGAAGTTGATGTGACGCCTAGACTGGGTCAGGTACCACTCGTGGAGACTTCTGGTTATTTGATCCATATTGCGCAGAAGGTACTCCGACACGAGTGGGGACCCGTTCTTGAACGTACCCGGCTGGCTTTTTTTGGCCTTGCCTTTGGCCTTGCCCTTGCCTTTGAGCGGGGAGCGAGTGTATACCTTCGAAGGTTGGGGTGTGGTGCCGCCGGCCTCATTTGATGACGAAGGGTTTGAGGCCGTCGGAGGATGCACGGGGGCCGAAGGAGCTCGCTCATGCGTTGTGGCGGGGGTGGTGTCCTCAGGAAGTGAGCTGGTATCCATCATCCACTTTAAGTACAAACGCATAAGTTAGATTTTTCAAATTGAGTATATTAACTGAGTTGTAAGCTAGAATGGCTAGGGTTTACCTCCTGTAGTCTAACACCCTTCTTGGGCCACTGTATGTACGAGCCCAATGCCTCGCCAATTGTCCGCATTTCGTCCGTTGGGACGGGCAACGAAAAAGAGCTGTAGCCCGGGAGGGCCATGTCCACCTGTACCTTTGCGAATCCAGGCTCCAGAGGTACGCAGTGGATCCGGACATCCTCCCAAGACTGGTATACGACCCCGTTTGCAACCTACAGGTTTGTCGCCTATCTTGATCAATAGGCTACAGCTCCCCGGCTTCTGCAATTTGCAACAATTATAACAGGTTAGCGAAACAATTCTAACGTAACGGGAGTGGCATCAACCGAACTGCATATATATCTCAAGAGTTGCAATACCTCGATCAGGTCAACCGGATCCACGTGAACCTTCGAGCCGCAACTACTCAGCCTGGTAGCCTCGACCTCGGCAGCTGGATCTAAACCCTTGGACTGCACAACTCGGCTGAGGCGTTCATACTTCTCGTTCATTTGAGCGAACATTTCGCGAATTGTGCAGTCACATCTGCTCGTATCTTCTGAGATAGCTCCACTTCCCTTTCCTTCCAGCTGCCAGCCTTCTTCGCCTTGTGCTCGGGCTCCGAGAAGCCTTCCTTCCATGGCACCACACCCCCCACGGTTCGCGTCCGCCCTGGATGCTCCTTGTTCCCTAGAGCCCGGGTAAGGATGTCATTCTCCCTATGGGGAGTGAACAATCCCTCGGTCGCCTCCTTCGAGCAAGAGATCTGTTACATTGAAAGCTCTCCATTGTGAGGAAGAAATATATACAAACTTGTGCGCACACTAGTGATCATAGTTTTTTCTACCACACTCTATGATTCCAACCAGGAAGTTAGCCAACTTACGAGTCGCTGCACGACCTCGACGTCCCTGGGGTTTGGGAACGCCACAGTCCCCGTGGCCGACACGGTCCCTCTGGCCAGCCACCAGCACTTGCATCGCTGATCGCGGATCTCGGAGAGTGGTAGGTCAGGGGAGTCGACGAAATTCGACGCCTCGTCTTCAGCCTTCTTCCACTGCTCCTCCTTCCCCGCATAGCCGCGAGAGCCGAGCCGGTGTGGGTGGTCGTTCCTCCTCTGGATTGCCTTGTTCTTCTCGCTGAGGGCCTTCGTACCAGAAACAAGAAAATTAATGCACCGCTGCTTACTGCATACAATGGTGTAACCAAGAAAATGAACCATACATACCTTGAACTCAGGAGTCCCCTTCTATTGGGCGAATTGCTCCCATACCTCCTCCGTTATGAAGGGGTACTTCTGGCATGGAGATTTTCCTTTAGCGAGGAAGGTACTGACGAGGACGCTCTTGAAGGTTTTCCACATGTTGTTCATGTCATTCAAGCAAGCTATCTTGGGACCATCGTCGGGGATGTTGCACTTGGCCTGTTTCAAATGGTTCATATAAGCAGGACTTACCTAATCTCTGGGATAAACCAAGGGAATGTGATTACTCAAGAGTTCAGTGATTTTGATTAATTTTACCTTCACTTCCGCCCACAGCCTATCCCTCTCGTCGGCCTTGACGTCCTTCCAGCTCTGGACAGTGATCTTCACCCTTTCCTTCGCCAACAAGGCAACATAGGCCGCATAGTGGCCAGCGTTCTTCCCGATCGGTCTCCCGAACTGGTTGAACTCACATGAAAGATCCGCGCGTTTGGCCAAACGACCCAACATCGTCGCACCTCGCGCCTTCCTCTTGTGCTAGGACGAGGCAGCGCCATCTACGTTCGCCCTCCCCGAATCACTACTATCAGCCGAGAAAGATGCCGACATGGCTTTACCTAAAATTCCATGAACAGACCATCAATTGATATGAAGATTAGCAGTGCAAACTATGCTAGTCTCTCTGCAGGAACATAAAGTCTTTTAAAATTTAAATGAACTAAAATTTCAGATGAAAATTAGAAAATGGGAAGTAATTAACAGAAAATTCAGATTAGCAGTGAAAACTATGACATACTCTATTTCCTATCGGTTTTCCAAGTAAAACCGATAGTACTCAAGTTTATATTCAGGAAAATTTATAAGATTAACAGTGCAAACTATGCTAGTCTCTCTGCAGGAACATAAAGTCTGTTAAAATTTAAATGAACTAAAATTTCAAAAGAAAATTAGAAAATGGGAAGTAATTAACAGAAAATTCAAATTAGCAGTGCAAAATATGACAGACTCTATTTCCTATCGGTTTTCCAAGTAAAATCGATAGTACTCAAGTTTATATTCAGGAAAATTTATAAGATTAGCAGTGCAAACTATGCTAGTCTCTCTGCAGGAACATAAAGTCTGTTAAAATTTAAATGAACTAAAATTTCAGATGAAAATTAGAAAATGGGAAGTAATTAACAGAAAATTCAGATTAGTCTATTTCCTATCGGTTTTCCAAGTCAAACCGATAGTAATCAAGTTTGTATTCAGTAAAATATATAAAATTAGCAGTGCAAACTATGCTAGTCTCTCTGCATGAACATAAAGTCTGTTAAAATTTAAATGATCAAAAATTTCTAATGAAAATTAGAAAATGGGAAATAATTAACAGAAAATTCAGATTAGTCTATTTCCTATCGGTTTTCCAAGTCAAACCGATAGTAATCAAGTTTGTATTCTGTAAAATATATAAAAGTAGCAGTGCAAACTATGCTAGTCTCTCTGCAGGAACATAAAGTCTGTTAAAATTTAAATGATCAAAAATTTCATATGAAAATTAGAAAATGGGAAATAATTAACAGAAAATTCAGATTAGTCTATTTCCTATCGGTTTTCCAAGTCAAACCGATAGTAATCAAGTTTGTATTCTGTAAAATATATAAAAGTAGCAGTGTAAACTATGCTAGTCTTTTTGCAGGAACATAAAGTCTGTTAAAATTTAAATGATCAAAAATTTCATATGAAAATTAGAAAATGGGAAATAATTAACAGAAAATTCAGTTTACGGTATTTACTATCGGTTCTAAATAATAAACCGATAGTGGACTACACTGTATGGCAAATTCCTAGTGATTATCATCAAGTCTGTCATTCTCATAGCTATCAAGTTTATGTTCACAAATTTTACTCTAGTTTTATATTTGTAAACCATTGAACCACATATGAACCATTGCATATAAATTTAAGCAATTGACGCGAGCGGTTTGGTCAAGAACACTTACAGTCGTTCGTGGAGTTGCCGGAGGCGGTGGCTCGATGCAGTGGCCGGAGGCGATGGAGAAGCTAGGGTTTTCCAGATTGCGATCGGCAATGGTGGCGCAGAGGAGCGAAGAAACGAACGTCGGGGAAGCTAGGGTTTTCCGAGCGTGAGTATTTGGAATGTGATCAATTGCACTGGAGGGAAAATCGTGTGAGGTTATACCCTAATATATGAATATTTACTATCGATTCATAACCACCAAACCGATAGTAAATACATGTAAGTTAGGGTTTAAAGTGTGGGATTGTTCACTATCGGTTTTATTATTACTAACCGATAGTAAATTAAGAACAGGGGCTCATAACACAGTACAAATCGCTATCGGTTATGAACAATAAACCGATAGTAAAGTTTAATTTCATATCGGTTTGGCAGTTGAAACCGATAGTAAACTACAATGTTATTGACCCTAAAGGATTTTCCTTAGAACAATTACATATGATCTCAGCACATCATTTTTGCATTGTATTTCACTATCGGTTATTAACAATAAACCGATAGTATATGTTAATTTCATATCGGTTGGGAAGTTGAAACCGATAGTAGAATACTGTGTTATTGACTTAAAGGGATTTCCTGAGAACAATTACAGATGGGTTTCAGTACATCATTTTGCACTTCTGGAGACACCTGAAACCCCATGCAAATGACTTCCAATAATTTTGAAATAAATGAACAGTAAAGACCAATCATTGAATGAAAATTTGCAATTTTCATATTGATTTGTGAAAAGAATCAATTATTGCTCAAATCAAGTATATACTCCAATTGAAATGAAAATTTGCATAAATGATTCTCAATGCATCACGTATGTTTTCCCAAAGAATTTTTCAAAAATGATTTGAAGAATTCTTCGATTAAAGATCCAAGTAATATACGTCACTTATATATTGCAAATTAGTCAAGAATGGTTGTCCACCCATAATCCTTCTTCGTGGTCGTCTCGCAGGTAACTTGTTTCGTCAATATCTTCGGTAGGGACAGATTGAAGAATTCCATCTAAAAATGGAGGTAGTTCGTTGAACTGATCATACTCTTCTTCATCCACAACGCCTTCGACCCCAACAATACGTCTCTTACTGTGAAGGACAACGTGCAACTTTGGGTTGGCCGGGTCAACGATGTAGAACACCTGTGTGGCTTGCTCAGCAAGTATAAATGGATCATCTTGGTGTGCGACTCTACTGAGATCGACGAGAGTAAACCCATAATTGTCGACTTTAACACCTCGAGGGATTTCGACCCATTGGCATCGAAACAAAGGAATCTTAAGTAATACATAATCGAGCTCCCACATTTCCTCAATAACACCGTAATATAAGTCGAGTGCCCTTACTGCCCTGGCATCCTCCGAAATAGCAAGTAGTATCACTCCACTACATTGCATAGTACTCTTCTCGTCCTGAGTTCTTGTGTAAAATGAATAGCTGTTGATGTCATACCCCTGCCAAGTCCCTACAGTAAATCTAGGCCCTCTGGCCAACCATGTAACAACTTCATCTACGTCGCCCTCAGAAGCTTGTAGGACTCTATTTTCGATCCACCCAGCAAACTTCCTATTATGTTCTCTGGTGACCCAAATCTCTGGCTTCGAGGGATTTTGTTTCCGTAACATTTCCTTGTGCTCGTGTATGTATGGCTCCACCCCCGTCATGTGCTGTAAGACCCAAAAATGGGCTTTTGCATACAGATCACTAGAGGGGACGACTGCTTTAAATCCAATCGTTCCAATGCCCTGAAGCCTGCCCTCATGCCGGGACGTAGGAACGCCAATTGGGTCAACCCCGGCCATATAGTTGGTGCAAAATTCGATCACCTCCTCAGCGGCATAACCTTCAATGATACTGCCCTCAGGCCGATGTCGATTCCTTACATATCCCTTCAAGATACCCATAAATCTCTCAAATGGATACATGTAGCGCAGGAACACGGGTCCACAAAACTTAATTTCTCTGACAAGGTGAACAATTAGATGGACCATAACATCAAAAAAAGATGGAGCGAAATACATCTCCAGCTGACAAAGAGTTGTAGTCACATCGCGTTGCAAATCGTCCAGTCCATCCAGATCAATTACCTGCAAGGACACAGTTGCAGAAAATATTCAGATCCAAAAAATCTGACAAGTTCCACGAATGGAGCTAATTAACTTGCTAGGAGTATACGCTTACGTACCTTGCCAGATATTGTGTTGAAGAAATAACATAGCTTTGTAATTGTCTCTCTAACTTTGACTGGGAGAATGCCTCTGATAGCAATGGGAAGCATTTGTGACATCAGTACATGACAATCATGGGACTTCATACCAACCAGTTTCAAGTCTTTCATGGACACAAGTTTTTTCAAGTTCGCAGAATACCCGCATGGGACTTTGACACCATGTAGGCACTGACAGAGTTCTGTTTTTTCTCTTTTTGACAAAGTATAGCAGGCCGGGGGAAGATATGTCCGCTTTCCCTTCTCCAACGGTGCAAGCTCAGTCCTTATGCCCATGTCGAGCATGTCACGGCGAACGTTGATGCCATCTTTCGTCTTTCCAGGAATGTTCAACAACAAACCAGTCAAACTGTCACAAACATTTTTCTCTACGTGCATGACATCAATGCAATGTCGAACTTGTAAGTGCTCCCAATATGGCAGATCCCAAAGAATCGATCTCTTCTTCCAAACATTTTTCCTGGAGGTTTAGAACATTTACCGAACTCAACTTTGATGTCCTTCATGCGCAAGTAAAGCTCCTTACCAGTCACAAACACTGGGGCTGATCCTTTCTCAGGCTTCCCATTGAATGACTTCCTCTTCTTACGGTAGGCGTGATGCATCGGAAGGAATCTGCGGTGACCCATGTACACTGTTTTTCTGCAGTTCGATAACCACATGCTTTCAGTTTCATCCAGGAAAATAGGACAAGCCTTGCCTCCTTTCGTACTATACCCCAACAAATTTCCATAGGCCGGGAAATCATTTATGGTGCAAAATATCATGGCCCGCAACATGAAATTCTCTCGCTTATGTGCATCTCACACCCGCACCCCTTCGCTCCACAATTTATGTAAGTCCTCGACTAACGGTGATAGAAACACATCAATATCATTCCCGGGTTGTCTGGGTCCTGAAATTAGTAACGACATCATGATGTACTTGCGCTTCATACATAACCAAGGAGGAAGATTGTAGATGCATAAAAGAACTGGCCAAGTGCTATGTCGACTGCTCATATTTCCGTGTGGATTCATACCATCCGTACTCAGCCCAAACCTTATATTCCTCACTTCGCCGCCAAACTCACCGAATGTTCTGTTAATGTTTCTCCATTGAATGGAATCAGCTGGATGTCTTAGTTTTCCGTCTTGTTTCCGACCTTCAACATGCCAACGCAAGTACTTCGCATCTTTCGGATTTGCAAACAGCCGTTTCGATCTGGGAATCACAGGCAAATACCACACAGTTTTGGCCGGAGGCCCTTTCTTTACCTCATCACATCCATTGTGATAAATTCTGTCCCCATGCTTATACCGCGATGCACCGCATCTTGGACAAACATGCAAATCATCGTACTCGTTAAGGTACAGAACACAATCATTTGGGCATGCATGTATTCTTTCGATTTCCATTCCCAACGGACACAATAGTTTTTTGGCCTGGTAAACCGATCTTGGCAACTCATTTCCCTCTGGAAGCATGTCCGCTAACAGATCCAATAGCGTCGTGAAACTCTTATCGCTCCAACCGTTGCTTGCCTTCAAGTTATATAATCTCAACACAGAAGACGACTTTGTAAATTTTGCACATCCGGGGAACAAAGGCTTCTCAGAATCAACAATTAATTTCTCAAATTTAGCTAAATCATTTTCGCTGTAGTCTTCTTCTACATCACGTAACATTTCATATAAATTGTCGTCATCTACATGGACTTCCGAATGAACATTACCAATGTTCTGATCAAGATCATCATTACTGCAATCCACTTCCGGGTGCTGCTGAGTGGTAGCGGTGCTCGTTTCCTCAAGATCTTCACTATGCCATATCCAACGGGTATAGCGTGCGTTAAAACCACGACGAATCAAATGACTCCTAATCTGATCAGAGTTGCCAAACCTTTTTAAGTTCATACAATCTATACAAGGACAATGCATATCTTTCTCTCCCTTCTTCGCCTTTTCTTGGTCAACAAATTTAATAAACCCATTCACACCCTCCAAATACTCAGCAGTAGTACGTTTTATTTCATACATCCAATATTCTCGGTCCATCTATAATTATTTCATAAAATTGACAAATTCAAATAAATAATTAATGACTCAGGGCATGCATATATGCATGAAACATAATTAGCTAGGCCATATGTGTGTACATGAGCTGCTTAATTACATTAAATGGATTTGTATATATGAAACCCTAATTAACTTGATGCATGCATTAATTGGAAGAGCCAGCTAGCTAGCTGCTTAAATTCAGCAAGCTATAGCTAGCTAGCCAACCTAGCCTGCTAGCTAGTTTGGAGCTACATGTATCTAGTTTAATGAATTGCAAGTAGAGAGAGAGAGAGGGAGAGTGTGAAAGAGTGAGTGAGAGAGAGAGAGGTGATGAGAAGATGACAATACCGAGCTAGGGGGATGGAATTACGATCAACCTCTCAGCTAGCTTCTACAGATCACTCTAGCTTGGAGTCGTGCGCGGCTGAAATGATTCCAACATGCAGAGCGCAGAGCAGGGGTCGACCTAATTAAGTTGTACAATTTTACTATCGGTTCAAAAACACAAACCGATAGTAAAATAAGGTCCCCACTGTCATAACCATTAGTTTATATGAAGTCATTTTACTATCGGTTTTTTTATATAACCGATAGTAAACTGTACTATATTATATCGGTTAGTACAGTAAGAACCGATAGTAAAAAGTCAGTAATTTCACTATCAGTTACGCGAGAAAAATCGATAGTACTATTTAATATATTATATCGGTTGGTACAGTATGAACCGATAGTATAAAGTGCATAATTTTACTATCAGTTACGAATAAAAAACCAATAGTACTATTTGAATATATTATATCGGTTGGTACAGTAATAACCGATAGTATAAAGTGCGTAATTTTACTATCAGTTAAAAATAGAAAACCGATAGTACTATTTAATATATTATATCGGTTCGTACAGTAATGACCGATAGTAAAAAATATTTGCATTTCACTAACGTTGGACTAGTGTGTACCGATAGTAAAATGCCTTTTTCCGCCGCTGTCGTCCTATTCTATCGGATTTTTCCCAGATTGCTTAGAACCGTTAGAAGATATAGGTTAGTGGAATGTACTTCTGTAGTAGTGTCTGCATGAAGATCCCAGGGGGCCATGTCCCCGGGCAAAATGCGGCGCCCGGGACAGGCACCAAGGGCCATGTCCCAGGGCAAAAGGCGGCACCCGAGACAGGCATCGAGGGCCTTGTCCCAGTGCAAATAGCACAATTTCTTACCTGGACTTAGTCTCGCGGAGATTTCCCCCAACAGCTTCTAGGCCCGATATTATGTTTAGTGTTTGTATGTGTGCAAGATTTCAAGCCTCTCCTAAAGAAAGTCATTTAATGGCCGTTAAGCGCATTTTGAGGTATCTAAAATATTCATCTAGCATAGGGTTGTGGTATCCAAGAGGTGCTAATTTGAATTAATTGGATATTCTGATTCTGACTATGCGGGATGTAAAGTGGGTAGAAAAAGACCTCTGGCAGTTGTCAACTATTAGGAAGATCTTTAGTCTCTTGGTTCTCCAAGAAACAAAACTCAGTAGCTCTATCAACCGCCGAAGCGGAATATATTTCCGCGGGTAGTTGTTGTGCACAATTGCTTTGGATGAGGCAAACTTTGTTGGATTATGGGATAAAATTTGAAAAAGTGCCTCTTTTGTGTGATAATGAGAGTGCAGTGAAAATAGCCACAAATCTAGTTCAACACTCTCGGACTAAGCATATAGATATCCAACACCACTTCCATAGAGATCATGTTAGTAAAGGAGATGTGTTGGTGGATAATGTGAGAACCAAAGATCAATTAGCGGATATATTCACTAAGCCCTTAGATGAAAACCGTTTTTGTAAACTTTGAAATAAGCTTAACATCATTGATATATCAAATGTGGCTTGAAATGTTGAACTCATATTATTTGTGCTTGAATTGTTACTTGATTGCATGATCTTCTCATTTTAAGAGTATTTTAGGCTCTTTATCGGCAATTGAGTAAAATTAACCAAAAATATGTTAATTTGTAAGATAAATACTTCCCCTTTGGTGATATTGTCTATATCTTACTTATAGTTATCCTATATATATCTCTTACCTTATCTGAATCTCTTATGAGCATCAAATCAAACAAATTCCCCCCAACTTTTTCAGTCCTTCCAGCGGTCTGACCGAATGCATCTCCTGAGAGCTTTGCAAAATCTCTTCTTCCAGCGGTCCGACTGATCTCTTGCCCACGGTCTGACCGAATTTTCACGACCAGAGACTTTTTATCCCGAATCTCTGTCCTTTTCACTCTCTCCCCCACTCTTGTCTCTTTCACGTGCACCCCAAAGTTTTTGGAATCTTCTTCTCCGGTCAAACCCTAGCGACGCTCGGACAAACCGTTGATCAAGATCACCTCCAAACCATGTCTTCTAGGTATATTTCTCGGATTCTTCTTCTTTATCAAATTAGCTTCCTGTTCATCTTGGGATTTAGGGAAATGTGGTGAATCAAGTTTAAATCTGTTCAAAACCTGAAATTGATTCTTCCTCTTGATGCACTAAGTGTTGTCACTCATTTATTATTCACATTGCGCCCTAAAATCAAGTAAATCCCAGGAATCTTGACAAACCCTAACTCTACGGTTGCGCCGGTCTGACCGCCCCAGTTCCTGTCTGACCGACTGCAACAGCAGAGCCAGAGTTTGCTGATCTGTTGTCGTCTCGATTTCCTTCATACAATCTTACCTCTTAGTATCTTACCTGCTGTATATCTTGCAAATCTTCTAGTGGTCAAGGTCCTCAAGGAAATGTCTCCGTCCGGACAAACAAGAAGAAATTGGCGAAGCAGCCAAAACGGGCTCAACTGTCAAGCAGTAGTGACAGTCAGGATGATGATTGGGTGCCCTCGCCCGGAGACTCAGAGACAGAACAGTCCTCTCACCGTGGCGGCTCCGCACACATGGGTATGGATATCGAGAGTGAGGACGATGAGATCAACGTCCATGCTTATCAAGGCCCTAAGAAGAATTGCACGTCAAGTGATTATACGAAGGCTAGGACCACCTATGCCTACAACCATGCGAATGACACCACTACTCCACACTTCCACTCGATGACCCAGCAGGATGCTTTCTATGGTCATCTGATCCACAAGAACATCTTCGAATACAAGTGGATCGAATGGGCCTATGTGGTGAATCAGCCAATCATGGCTCCTTTGGTTCAAATCTTCAAGGATATAGGGCTGTATGACTTTGTGGAGCACAAATGCCCATGGAACTCCACAGCCATCCGACAGTTCTATGCCACCATCGAGATCATATGGGCGGAACAGAAGATCATATGGATGACAGGAACTAGGTGCTATGAGGCTTCTTTTGAGGAGTTTGCTGCGGCAAATAAGATAAATTATGAGGAAATGAAGGAGGGCATCAATATGGAGGATGAGGATTACCTCCATGAGTATGACTGGCTCTAGTTCTATGAGCAACCGGGAGGTGGACAGCGGATCGTACCTGGCACTGTTATAGGTCTCAAAGTCCTCCCAACTATAGTCAACAAAATCATCCGAGGCACGACCCATCCAAAGAGTGGAAATCGAGAAGCTGTCAGAGATTACTATTGGAACTTCATCGACCACATCCTCAAGAGTCATCGGATCAACATTGTCACATTCATCTTGAAGACAATTGAGGATGTCTCGGTAACCACTCTTCCGAATCTCTACTTTGCTCCATATATCATGTCTTTGCTGCTCCAGAAGACGAAGTTTCCTCGTGGATCGTGCGATATCAGACATCTCGGCTATAAGCTGTTTAGCGTCAATCCGCGCGTCTTGGCCCGAGACCATGGAGCACAGCCCCATCAGCAGCAGCAGGCTCAGGCCATGCCTCCTCCACCTCAGCCACAGGCTCAGCAGCCAGCACAGCCGAGCCAAGCCCCCGCCTGGTTTTCTCAGTTCCAGCAGCAGTTCCATCAGCCGATGATGGATAAGTTTGCTACACTACTCCAGGGGCTTGAGCTCGCACGCTCGGACTTGGCGGCATTGAATGATCAATTCCAGACCTTCTCGTCGCGCCAAGATCAGTTTGAGCAGCGCTTTGATGCCTTCTCAGCTCACTTCTATACCAGATTCCCTCAGACTCCTCCTTTCCACCCTCCATATGATGATGCTCCCGCCGATTCATAGCTTTTCTGGCAATTGATGCCAAAGGGGGAGAGGAGAAGATCTTTTGATGATGTAAAACTCTAGATGAATGAATGATGTGATGTTTTGAATATCTTATAACGTTTATGAGTGTTGTGATTTTGTGATACTTATATGAGATGTGCTCTATACTTCATGATATATGAGATGTGTTTTATGTTATTTTCATATGACCTTTGTGATGTTGATATCATGTGTTGAATTGAATGTCTTATTGTGATGTTGATATCATGTGTTGAATTGAATGTCTTATTTGTGACCTATGTGATGTTTTGAATACTCTTGTGATACTTCTTGATTATATTGAGAATGAATTGAGAGATCCTCTTATATACATGCTTGAACTCCACCAGAAGGCCAAAATTCTCATATTCATATATTTAGGGGGAGTGTGTCTTTCTCTACTATGCTTATTGAAAAATCCTTTTAATGCTCAAAATTCAATCATCTACTCTTTCATCTACTCTTTATGTTGTCATCAATTCCCAAAAAGGGGGAGATTGCAGCTTCTAGGCCCCTAAAGAGTGTTTTGGTAATTAATGACAATTACAAATGTTGAACTAACGCTACCTATTAAGTTGTGTCAAGAACAAACTCAAAAGATAGGTTAATGAAAGGCAAAGAAAGAGCTACATGATGAAGAAAAGACATTGAGCAAAGAGGCAAAAGTACGGAATAGAGTCTTTTTCCATTTTACCGGGCTAAGGTGATTAGAGAAGAATTTTGACCGGATTTTAGGATAGTCGCCCTACTATTAAGAGGAGCATGTGGTGTATCATGAAATAGTTCATCTATGTGCCACAAGTCATAAAAACAACTTGCATTGCATACTAGAAGGTCATATCTTTTGAAAATGTAGTTTGCCGTTCAATTCGGCCAACTTCAGTCTTAGTCGGTCTGACCGATTGTTAGCCAGTCTGACCGAATGTTGTTTCGGACTGACCGACGTTATGTCAAAGTGTGTTTTATTTCTTGAAAAGGTCGGTCTGTCCGTAGTAAAACCCTAGGTCAGATTCCTGGAACTTCATGATCTAACTTTTTGGAACTTAATGTGTTAAGACGGTCTGACCGATTGTTGGTCCGGTCTGACCGCGAAAACGGTCTGACCGAGTTTTTGAACTACGGTCTGACCGTGTGGCTGGTCTGTCCAAATTTCTCAGCCTGACCGTAAAACGTGTCCAGAAACAACGTCGTCTCTGGACGGTTTCACGGTCTGACCGCCATTGGCGCCGGTCTGACCTTGAGAGTGCTAGACAAGGGCAGCTGAGCATTAATTGCGCCTGTTTAATGCCGTTGCAATTGCGGCGGTCTGACCGGGCTTATACCTGCAGTCTGACCGCCAAGTGATCTTTTTCTCCCAACGGCTTGTAACAGCTATATTTATTGTGGGGGGTATATATACTCCCATGCATGGTCCTGTACACAACTTTCTGGCATATTTGTGAACATTGTCATCATCCTTGAGAGCTAAACAAGTTTCATACACTCTAGTGTTCAAATTGTTAAATTTGAGAGAGTGTGCATTTGAGATCTTCTAGTGCATTGCATTTAGATCACTAAATCAACCTTGTGGCACTAGAAGAGCATTAAGTGATCATCACTGGCTTGTTACTCTTGGAGTCTGCCGGCTCCTAGACGGCTAAGAGGAAGATTTTGGAGAGCTCTTCAAGGAAGACTGTGAAGAAGCCTCAAAACATCTTGTGAAAGGGTCGAGCAAACCTTGCCAGAGCGGTAAAGTGCATCAATAGTGAAATCGAGGTTTGGATAACTCATCACACTAATCCGGCTCGAGATCTAGGTCACTTCTTGAGAGGAAGTCGACTAGATAGAGGAGCGGTTAGAGATTTGAGTTTTGCCTCAACGTGGATTAGGGTGATCGGTAAATCACCGAGACCACGGGATATATCCTTGTGTTAAATTGATTATTGTTCATCTTGTTTTGGCTAATTGCTCTCATTTATTGTTAATTGCTTAATTAGGTGTTAATTTGTCAAAATCGCCTATTCACCCCCCTCTAGTCGATATCCTAGATCCCTTTCACGAGGGTCCCACGGCCCGAAAAGGGGAAAGGGCTCCTCATCCCGCCCCGGGGTGGCACCCCCTCAGAGAGCTCGTCCACCTCCTCTTCGGCCACCTCCTCAGCGGCAAGGACCCCTGCTACTGCCACTCCGGTCCACATCACCCCTGCAAACTTCTTGAGGGGGCCCGCCGGCACAAACGGGTCCGGAGACGTCGGGAGGGAGACGCCCTGCTATCCGCAGGGGAGGTCTTCCGTAGGAGCACGTCTCACAAGGGACGCTCCGTGACCGGTGTGGGGAGCTGTAGTCGCACTATATCTAGGTTTGTTCCCGGATCACCAGGTCATTTCTTTCTATGATTTTACTAACTCTTGGGCTTCGAATAACCTTCGTGTTTACAGGGGGCGGCCCTCTCCTGGGGCATCGAGGCGTGCTTCGACAAGGCGCTGAAGGAGGTGGAGGGGAAGGCCGCCGCCTTTTCTGAGGAGAGGGACGATGCGCTCCAGGAGTTGGCTCGAGTCCAGGCTCAACTCCACGCCTTGGAGGGCGCCAACGACCGGCTCCGGAGGGAGGCGAGGGCAAAGGAGGATGCCCTCCGGGAGCTCGAGGGTCCAGTGCCCGGGCGGTGGTGGAAGCGGGTCGCTCCGTCCACTTGACCCTCGAGGGGCTAGGAGTGAGCCTCGGCCCAGGAGGTAGCTCCGATGCGGTGCCGGCAATGTTCGCGGAGGACATGCGTTTTCTTAACGCGCAAGTCTCCGTGATCCCGGAGGCCGCCACACTCAAGCCCGCGGCCGGATGATCGCCGTGGTGGCCGCCGCCGCTGGACTCGTGGAACTCTAGGGGATCAGCATCCGTGCGATCGAGGGCCGGATCCCCCGAGGCTTCCCTGAGTTCTTTGAGCTGCTACGTCAAGAAGTGGAGCAGCACGCCGGGGGCTTCTATGACTGGGTCGTGCGGGTGTGATTCCCAGCACCGGCGCCCCCGAGGGCGGACACTGTGGCCCCGACGGAGACCTCCCGGGGGGAGGGCAACAATGACCAAGTATGAGCCTCCCCCCGGACCTTTAGATAGGTCCTTTTTTTTTTAGGATTTTTTCTCCCGGTAGCTTCTTAGAAGAAGCCCCAGAGACTTGTATATAAAAACTTCCTTTTAATGAAATGAAACAAATTTTTTGTTAAGTCCTGAATTTAATTCAACAAGTGCCTCGGGAGGTTACTCCTGAGGGAGGGCTACCGAGAGTTGAGCGCAACCTTAGAGGCGCCCCAGTGGTGCGAGGAGCCTCTCCAAAGATAAGGCCTCCAGGCTCCGGAGGGTGTCACCCGGGGGATGCCCAAGCTGCCTTAATTTTGCTAAGTCTCATCTCCGAAGGGTGTGGCAGGGGTGTCTCCCGGGAGCCGATCTGGTTGCGGTGGCTCCTGGAGTGGCACCTTGATAACTTAGACAACCACCGAGCCGAATTGTCCCCTCCGCGATCGGGGTCCCGGAGGGTTCCACCGCTTCGAATACTCCCACCAGCGGGCTACGAGTATTGGCCCGAGAACTTGCTTCGGGAGGCCCAGTGGCATATACGAAGCTTGTATCGAGACCTGACCCGGGAGCTATCAGAGGGCCTCCGGGATTATTAGGTGTAGGAGCCTCTGGAGGGGGACTGTCCCCCCTGGTATTTCCCACGGGAGTTAAATTCCCCTAGTTGTATCTTGCATTTGCCCACCGGGGGGGGTTGTCCCCCCGTTAGATGTACCGATACCCACCGGGGGGGAAGATGTCCTCCGGTTAAATATATCAATAAAGCTAAGTTTGCTTGTTCCTTAACTTGTTTTTGAAATTTTCCGAGTCCAAAGGATGGTCCAGGAGAGGACAATCCAGGCACGAGTTATAATTTTCTGAGTCCAAAGGATGGTCTGAGAGAGGACGATCCGGGCACGAGTTACCCCCCCCCTCCCCATAGCGGGTTGTAGCTTAGCTCCACGCGCTGTGGGGAAGGAGTGAAGGGCCCAGATGTTAATAATTAACAGGGCAAAAATTCTCCAAGAAGATTTTCCAAAGGTCCCGGTGAGAAATCTCCCAGTCACCTTGAGAACGAGGAGCCGGGTAAAAACCTCTGGGAAAATTTTTTGAAAATTTCGTCTCGCTAGGGAGACAATTTTGCTCCCGGAGGAGGGTGAGCCCGATGATGGGTCTAAGTGTTTGAGGGGGGATTAGTCTCTCAAATTGACTGGGTTACTGCTTACCCCCTCAGTCCACAAGGGGTGATTGTAAGCCGCCCTACGGGAGTGGGCCTCCGGTCGTAGGGACTCTTAGGCTGCGATAGCCTACGTCCTCATGGGGAGGGCATCCTCAACGGGAGGGCATCGTCTAAGAGACGGTATTGTAAGAACCTGCAATGAACTCGAGTCAGAGAAAAAGCCCAGTTGTATTGATAGAACTTGAAATACAACAACTCCCCACTCGGAGCCGCGGCGGGGGAGGGAAAGCAAATACAACGTCCCCCCACGTAACCGCGGCGGGGGACAGTGCCTCCCCCTGTGAAGTCGCGATGGGGGAGGGAAAAGGCCCGGAGCCTAGACATAGAACTTGTGAAGCAAGTCTACGTTCCATGTATGCTTCAGCTCTTGATCTTGGAGGTTGGAGAGCTTGTAAGCCCCCGAGCCCAGGACTGCGAGACCCTATAGGGGCCTTCCCACTTGGGGGAGAGTTTTCCCTGGGCTTGGGGGTCGGTCATGCGCTTGAGGACAAGATCCCCAAGGCGGAAAGCTCTCACGCGGATGCGCTGGTTGTATGCGCGCGCCATTTCGCGCTAGTAGATGGCGTGGCGGAGGAGCACTCGGTCACGTTCTTCCTCAACGAGGTCGACTTCCAGTCGTTGATTGGCTTCGTTGGCTTGGTACGTCGCGGTCGTAGCTCCATCCAGGAGTTCGACCTGCAGTGATCGGAAGCCGATCTCCGAGGGGAGAACCGCTTCAGCCCCATACACGAGAGAGAAAGGCGTGTGCCCCGTCGCTTGACTCGGTGTTGTGCTCATGGAACAGAGGATGCTCGGGAGCTCCTCCGCCCATGCGCCCCGCCTGGAGGCAGCTTGCTCGAGCCTTCGGCATAACCCCTGTAGGATCACGCTGTTGACCCTCTTGGCAGCCCCGTTGCTCTGGGGGTGAGCGACAGAGGCGAAGTAGAGGGTAGCCCCCAAGCCTTCGCAGAATTCCCAGAGATATGCTGAGTCGAATTGGGCCTCGTTATCGACAGTGATTTCCCGAGGGACCCCAAAACGACACACGATATTCTTCTGGAAAAACAGCTGCACTGCTGGGAGGTGATGCTGGCCAAGGGTTCGGCCTCCACCCACTTGGAGAAATAATCGACCGTGACCACCGCATACTTGTAGCCTCTGGGCGCCGGTGGGAAGGGACCAAGGAGGTCCATCCCCCAGCGTGTGAACGGCCAAGTGATGGGGATGGTTTGTAGTGCTGTGGAAGGTAAATTGGAACCCTTGGCCATCTTCTGGCCGGCCTCGCACGAGGAGATGAGGTCTCGTGCGTCGCGGACGACTGTGGGCCAATAGAAGCCCTGGCGAAGAACCTTTGCCGCAACGGCAAGTGGGGCCAGGTGAGACCCACAGCTCCCCGAGTGGATATCCTCGAGGAGTTGAAGTCCTTTCGCCCGTGAAAGGCAGCGGAGCAGGGCGGAGGCCCCCCATTTGTAGAACTTCCCTTCTAGCAGAAGGTATGCCTGTGCTTTGGCACGAAGCCGCTTTGCCTCGGTGTCACTGGGAGGGTCCCCTTCCCCGTTATGAAGGAGACGAGGGGATCCATCCAGGACGCCACCCGTGTGATCTCAGAGACCTCTGGGACACAGGACTTAGGATCCGTGTTCGGGTCGACGATTTGGACTCGGGGTCCTTAGTCAAACTTATGCAGAATTTTGTGTGTTGTGAGACCTTTCATGGTGTCCCTCCGAGAAGGGATGATGAACCAAAGTAAGTTTAAACACAGAGAATTTTAGACAGGTTCGAGCCCTCGATGGTGGGAGTAACAACCCTACGTCCTGTTAGGATTTCACTATGTGTAAGAAAATTACAAGATTGTGGAAAGGATCTTCACAGGCGAAGATCTTTCCTATGTAGTTATACAGGATAATGCCAAAAAAGGCTTATGAAAGCTAGTTGACTTAATCTAATGTCTTCTGTTGATCTTCCGATCCTCTCTTTTTGATGCATTGGTTTACCCTTTTATATTGGTCAAAAGGGCGCCAAGGCATAAAGGCTTCGAACAGTTGCTCGAGTGCAGTTTTGGTAACTGCACTTAACCTCCACGCAGGCTTAACACGTGTAATTAAGGAATAACTGCATGTATTAACCTCCTGACGGTTGTCTCCTCACGTGGAGGAATCTTCGGGATACTCGGGATATGCTTGTTGTAAGGTCTAAGAAACCCCGCGTCTCCTGGTCGAGGGTGTTCTGACCGCGCATTGCTTGCAATCATCTGACCGCACACTATCTGCAGCCTTCTATCCGCGTATCGCATACGGGCTTCTGACCGCGCACTATCTACGGCCTGATCGCGTAAAGCCTGCGACCATGTGTCCACGCTTCCCAGGATAGCTTGAAATCACATCAATAGACACTCACCTGGTTCGAATCTGTCTTGAACCAGACGTGCATTTATTCTAAACTAGCTCGGGTAACGATCCTCGTCAGCTAGCCCCCAAATTTGAAGAAAACGAAGAGACATATTTACTTCAAATTTTAAGACTTACATCGGATAAGTGACCTGACGCTTCAAATCCTCCACTTAGTGGCGCACCAAGTGGCGGTTTGTTTCCCGAGATGATCTCTGAGCGGTATTTGACAGGTAATGATGGCACCGTAGAATTATTTTAACCCAAGGTAAGATTGTAAATGTTTTAAAAGCTTGCGGCGTTCGAAAAACGAACCATCACCTGCGGGGCTATAAATACTAGAGCCCTTTAGCCAAAAACTTTCACAAACTTTTTCCTGGCTAAGTCTTTTCTATAGCCATATTTTCTTCTCTTTCGTATTCATCTCAATGGCAGATAAAAGCATCATAGAGATTGAGAGCGATAAAGAGGAAATGGTACTTGAATTCGACCAAGATTCACAGAAGGTAAGTTTCTTTTGGGTTTCTTGATTTAAATCGCCATCTTATGCTCTGATCATTTCCTCGAACACTTTGTCAGAAATTCATAGATGACCGAAGACCAGGTTCCTCCAAAGAAGAAATCTAAGGTTGAGGAGGGATCTTCTAATGGTACAAAGGTGAGAAATGCACCACCGCTCTCTCTTCCTTTGGTTCCGGTGGTTCTCCCCGTTCATGCACCTCGGCAGGTTGAACCTTCATTCCCATCTTTGGAGGTCCATGATAATCCTTCAAGGCCTTCTCACCTTTCTCCATTTCATCCCAATGTTGCCCATCTTTTGACGGGTTATCAATTTTCTGGTTGGCAAGCTGTACTTCCACGACCAGATAATCCTCAACTTGTGTTGGGGAAACAATCTTCTGGTGGGAAGGTTGCTCTTCCACCATATGATGATCCTCGGCCTTTGTTGGGTGATCTACTTTCTGGGGGAAATACTTCAACCTCTCACTTGCGAGGATTGGTAATTATTTTCATCTCCTTTGCTTGTTGTCTTAATTCGGATAACTAACATATGCAAATACAAGAGATGAAAATTGTTGGAGCCCCCAGCGACCAGCCTGCTGAGATTCAACCTCCTCCCCTCGAACAGAAAAAGAGGCCTTGGAGAAGAAAACCGAAGAGATGTCTTCGGCCATTCTGCACCTGGCAGAATGTTTTTACAGATCCCGCGAAGAGGGGGACCAATTCCTCCTGGAGAGGGACTATGCTCGACAACAGCGAGAACTCTCCGATTCGATCAGGGATGGTAGTGCGTCTCTGATTAGGGATGATGTAGACAGGCTTATAGTAGTTGCTAGTTCTCTTGGGGCCATCAGTGTAGATCCTACTGACGCCAATATGTCCCTAGGAGAACTTTGTAAACTCCTCTTGGATCAGGTCGATGCTCTGGTCGCCTGTATCCCTTTTGTGTGCAAGGATTGTTAGAAATAAAGATTTCTTTTTCCTTACATGTCTCAAAAACTCTTCATAATCTCTGTGTGAAAATATAGCCATAAGTAATGTCTTTACGACCACTCATACATAGGTAAATCTGAGTACTGCGGTTAGAAACGCATTAATATGTCATACCGTGACCAGTACTGATACCGCGATCAGAACCAAAGCCGCGGTCAGAACTGAGATTCGATCAGAACTGTCATCGCGATCAAGACTGAAGTTCGATCAGAACCGTCATCATGATCAAGACTAAAGTTCGATCAGAATCAAAGTCATGACAACACAACATTTTGACCGGATGACGATTGTATATATAGTGGTTATCCACTCACAATGATCACATAACATCTTTATGATCAAAATGCAAATCCTGAAATGATCATAGGAACACATTGTGATCAACACGTGAAAACTCACAAAAAACATGAAGGATAATGTCCCCCAAAAATCTTTGTAGCATTTTCACATTCTCATATCCACCCTAGTCCCCAAATTCGAAACAAAGAATACTTTTTGTTTCGGATTCGGTGCGGGGAACACATAACGGGTTTTAAGAGAAAGCATCCATTATGGGAAATGATAAAGTATTCAATGGAACGTTGCCCCCAGTGGAACGTTGCCTCGGGCCTATAAAAGGAGCAGGTAGCTTCCTGAGGAAGCCACACAACCAGCAACCTGCCTTAGAACTTCCGCCGCACAAAAACCTCATCCTTCGTCTTCCATCGCTCCTAAAGCCGCCAGCTTTTTCTCACAATCTCTTGCAAAAAATGGCGTCTTGGAGCCGATCAGTTCACCGCGCAGAGGAGAGTCTGGTGGCATTGGAGAAGGAAGAGATCCTTCCTCCACGGCTGCTAATTAACTGGCGGCCCGCGGAGAAGGACCAAGAAACCCCAATCGTCCAAGAGGGCGAGTTGGTGGTTTTCGAGGAATACCTACGATGCGGGTTTCGATTCCCCGAGAGCAGATTCCTGAAGGGGATCTTAGAGCATTACGGGTTGGAGTTGGTGATATTCAGATTTCAAATTTATCCTGGAAAATACTATGGCTCCTTGAAGTTGATCGAACAAGTCATCAATTCTTGGTAATGGATACTTGTTCTTAATAGTGACTTCATTCAAAGTTTGATAGTCTATACACATTCGTAGAGTTCCGTCTTTCTTCCTCACAAACAAAACTGGGGCTCCCCATGGCGAAGCACTGGGTTTGATAAATCCTTTATTTTCCAAATCTTTGAGTTGATTCTTGAGCTTCTCTATATCTGTAACTGGCATTTCTGAAAGTTCTTCTGAAAACACATCAAAATATGGTTGCACTACAGGCACTTGTTCCAGGCATAATTTTTTTTTTTTTTTTTTGTAATGCTTGAATAGATCTTAGCAGTTTCCTGACTGATGATCTTTCTGCATAGAATAGAACTTTCTCCCCTTAGCTACTGTCAAGACTAAGGGTTTTCTCTTTACAATCTACTAGACCTTTATGTTGGAACAACCAATCCATGCCCAATATAATGTCTAGACCTTGTAATTCTAGAACTAGTAGATTTGCCTGGCATTCTATCCCTTCTATACTGAAGGTTACATTTGGGCAGATTAAGTAGAAAAATAATTTGGCCCTTGAAGTTTGTATAATCATAGAGTACTCTAATGGTACTTGCCCTATATGCATTTTAACTTCAATTGCAATAACTGAATTTGTAGCACCAGGATCAAACAATATTAAGGCAGATGCAAACTGAGTCAAAATCTACCTCGAAGGGTGTCGGTGGTGTTTCCTGCTTCTCGGATGTAGTTTAACTTTCTTCCTGGAATTGCTGTTGGTGTTCCATCTCTTCCTCTTCCTCGATTGGCCATGCTTCCTCCTCTTCCTGGTGAAGTTCCTCTAAAATTCTGTGGTTGTGACACTGATACTCTGGGTGTTTCTGGTTGTGTTCCTGCCTGTAACCTGGCAATGGATGGTGGAAGTTGAGTCCAAGGACAAAATTCTCTATGATGTCCACGCTGCCAACAGTGATAGCATTGAATGTTCATGTAAGGGTTTCCTTTGCTTCTGGTAATCATGGCTCCTCTTCTTTGTAAATTTCTCTTGGGTTTCTGCAGTGGTGATGATCTAGGTTCTACTGACTGCATCTTTGCCTGAGATATGGGTATGGGTCTAGGGAATTGAATCCCAGGGACAGAATTCTTTGCGATGCCCATGCTGTCCGCAATGAAAACATTGGACACTCGCGTGAGGACAGCTCTTCTGAAGGTGGTTTCCTTTGCAATTGGGGCACATCATTCTTATTAGTCTGGGAGTCTGGTATGATGGTTGAAAAAAAGAGGTGGTAGGGATTCTCCTTCTAGTTGAGTTTAGTTGTGGTTGCACTTGTTGAGGCATTCTTCTCTTCTGACCTTCTCTTTCTATATTTTCCTTCTGTGGAGGATTGGAACTCTGAGATTCTTGCTGAAACAAAGGGTTTCTTGTCATAATATTTTCTTCCTGTGGAATCTGTTCTATATCTTCTCTACTGCTTCGAGATCTTCTTCTTGCATCAACCATGGTGGCTCTGAAAAAGGTTTAGATTGGTCTAACTAGCTAGGGCCAACTAAGAAAGCAATGCAGAAAATAATGCAAACTACTTTAGTGCATGAAATACTTAGACTACTAGCCATAATACACAAGTTAACCATTGCAAAAGCAACAGTGAATCACAAAGCTATCAAGAGCATCCACTAGCTCTATCTACACCAACCCCTAAGACACTCTGAGACAACAGAACGCACTCTCACAATCTTACCGAATTTTAGAAAATCCAAATAAGATTTTGAAATAACAGTTTTTAGGGGCTACAAAGCTCATTATTTTTATCAAAATACAATTTTCAACAAATAGTTTTCTAAATAAATTACGTCTTCCTGGCACGGCCAATCCCTAAAGGTGTCGTCCTACAGTCAAGTTCTCATGTTGCTCTGATACCATAATCTTGTCGCGCTCCGAAACTAGGACCACGACTACTCCTGTAGAGACCTAGCTCGCTGCAGCTAGTCCCATATATGCATAGCATACACATACCCCTGACTTCCCAGGATAAGTCAAGCACAGGAGTATATTCACATTGAAACAGAGTAACTTACAAAATAGTTAAGCAGTGTGGCCTGCTAGCCTTAATATTACATAAAGATATTACAATGCCTTCATGGCATTCATGGTTTAGCAAAATAACAACTACACAGCAGAAGATAGGTGACCCACCCACAATGAGAAGTAGACGGCATTGACTCTCCTCCTTCTGGATCCAAGAAGTTCTCCACGCCTTCATCTTGATTATTGAACGCTCCATCTATTGATTTGTAGGTTTCAAGGGTGAGCACTTACATACTCAGTAAGTCATAGGTAAGAGTAGATACATATAGTAGTGATGATATGAACCTAGACTAGTCAAGAATTATGGATGTTTATAAAATAATCTTTTACTTTCATACCTCATCTCATGGCAGCACTTTTCATAATATAACATCATCATTCATGTTCACTAGATTATAGCACTACTGCGACACGTCGGCACACGACAGCCCACGGCAGCACTCCTTATCATGACAACACATGTCATTTGGGTAATCTTGATTTAACACATTTTATTTAGAAAATAGTACTTGTGTCACACCCCGTGGATTTAATCCACCGCAGCAGACTCCTATAAAACCCGGGAGCTCGGAGTATTCGAATACGTTTTTAACTCTGCAGAGAGGTACCAATTTACCCGCAAGATATTCCACTTTCAAGCCTTTCCTATCATAACATAATGATTGGACCCCTGACTCACTTCATATTGTGAGCGGCAAGGTGGAAATAACAAGAACTTTTGTTATGTATCACTCACATTTCACCCCTGACCCTGTGGCTCTCCGCGAAACACAGTTGTGGTAGGCTGTATCATAACCTCCACCCCACCTCATTTTCCCATTGCTGGGTCAAACATCAGATCACCTTCAGTGATAGTGGGAGTCAACCTCCAAGTCAATCATTACAACACAACTCATGCAGGGGTTTCATGTGCGATCCACATAAGTACTTGTTCAGGCCTGTCCCATACCAGGCTTGCGGTTAGCACGTTGTTCATGCCACTAGACGCACAACACAAGGTTCTAGTCCTTATATGCCAGTGACCAGACCATCCAGAACCCTGCACCTTCAGTGCCTGCACATCCTTTGCAGTCTAGCACCTCCAGTGCTACCGGCCTCCATACTATTTTTCTGGTCACGGCTAGGGGTTTTATTTCATGAATATAAGTATATAAATATATAATAGTTCATGGCTCAAAACTTGTTTATTTCACATTTCACAGATAACCAGTCAAGTACTGCCAATTCATAAATCAACCATTCTCAATCTTTCTCATGCAATATTATCTATATTCAAGGTTATGTTTTAGCAACATTTAAAATATAGGTTCAAGATGACCAAGAATATGACTTACCTTCCGCGTCGTAAGAAACAGCAGTTGATGACGGGTCAACAGCGAAGTCCTCAAATTCAGCTTTTGAATCTGCTCGACGACAAACCAAACAATACACACAATGATTACTTATTATATTAAAATGATTTATGATCTATATGCAGATATGCTCTACAAGAATGATTGAACGATACTGGAGATAATTGGGATTGCAAGCTGAACTGAGTCAAGATTCTAGGGTTTCAAGGAATTGGCTAAGAATGGGTGTTAGATGCTTTTAGGATCTCAAGGTTGCAATAAGAACATCAATTTTGTAGCTGGCTTGATAAAAAACAGCGAATGTCAGCAGATTGACATTCGGATCAAGGCTCTGACATAGTTTCAAAGAAAGCTAGAGAGCTTATCTCAAATTGTGACAGTAGAAGAAAGTGTAGATCATAACTCTACAAATTCAGTGGACGATGTGGTTTTCAAATTGCATAATTAGAAATGGGTAAACAAGGCCAATGCCATTGGCTGGCATGCACTGGGATAGTGTCAAAAACTAGGGTTTAGCAGCAAATATAATTCAAGGGCTCAAATCAAGTTGTGATAGAATAAGAAATTGTATATCACAACTTCAGGAATCTAAGGGACAAAGTTATGCTCAAAATGCACATTTGAAAGGGAGTGAAAAGGGCTAATGCCACTGACTGACATAGTCTGGCATTGAATTGACATGGCCAGAAACTAGGGCTTGGCATAACTTTTGATATAGGGCTCCAAATGATGCACCACTTTGTCTGGGAGGTAGGCAATGATAACAAGAACAAATCATTCAACAGGATCTAGGGCAGGAAATGGCTGGAAGGTGATGAAAATCAGTGAAGAAGTGTGGTGGCGACACGGCACAGTGAAACCACTGGACAAGGTTTTTGGCATGGCTATAACTTGAAATCTGGGTAGTTTCAGAGATCGGGCTAGAAGACAAATATGCTCAGGAGGTTGAGGCACACCTGAAAGACAAGGTGGATGAACCTGAAACGGCCGTGAATAGGTTTCCAGTGAACGGCGCCGGAGAAGAAGACATGGGATTTGGGGGTTTTTGCTATAGGAGGTTTGAACTCAATTCCAAGCTCAGGGAGTGATAGAAGGGTAAGAGGAAGCTACCTGAACGATCAATTTGGCCGGAGGATGGCCGGTGTGGCCTGACGACGATCGCCGGCGACTGGAGAAACTCAAATCTGGGGAAAGCTTCGATTGATGTTCAATTCTGGAATCTGGATGCACAGGCTTGCTTCAAAAGGTTCACTGATCATTTTTTTTCACAGAATCGAAAGCCAATTCGAGGTAAATCGAGCTGCATTGCCGGAACAGGGCAATCGGGAATTCCGGCGATCACCAGCAATAAGATGCAAGATAATTCAATTAAGTGGTACAGCACGATGACGGAGATGAGGGGAACTCACTGATGCTGTTAATTTGGCAGGAGGTGCTGTGGGATGAGCTGGCACCGTGAGCCTCAATCTGGACTCGTCAGAAAAGACGACTGCAGCGGAGGTGATTTGGAATTTGGATGAGTTCTGGTGATGAGAAGATTGCTCAAGTGTTGGCTGCTTATATAGACCAGAGGGCGATGCTTGCAAGGATTAAACAGCAATGAATTTGGCGTCAGTGACTTGATTTGCCGGGCGCAGATGCAACAACGGCAAGCGGTGACGCGATAGCGCTCAGGCGAGGTGACTACTAATCAACTTGTCGGCTCATTGGAACTCAACATTGTCGGGCGGTGCAAGCAGTGGCAATAGGAGCTGGCAATGCAAACCAACGTGGCGCGGTGTTGCTGACAAAAGCTGCTGCTGATCGTGCACGGGAGCAAGTGCTGTTCAATGGCGTTGCCACGACAATGGCTAGGACACAGATGCGTGCGCAACAGCAAGAGCAAGCATGCACGAGCACAAATGCAAGCGGGGATTGGCCGGCGGCGAGCGTGCACGGCGCAAAGATGGCGGCGGCGAGCTCTGGTCGTGCGCACAGTAGCTGCTGCTCTGGTCGAAATAGGGCTGGTTTGCAATTTCAATTTCTTGATTTGGACTGAATTGTAAATCTGATGATTTAGATGATTTGATCTGAAATTGATTGCATTAATCTGGTAGGCTTGATTCAACAGATGACTTGGCACAGATAGAAGATAAAATTTGAGACATTTGGATGATTTTTGATATGAACTGAAAACAGAGTATTTTAGGGTAAAATAAGTCTGAATCTTATTGATCTCGAATTCTGTGATTTATGGTTTGATTTTGAGATACTCATAAAAGAAGAATTTGTGTTGAAAAGCATTTGGGAGGTGTTCCCTAAATCAGATTTGAATTTGAAGATGATTTGCAACATTTTGCCTTTTCAGGCTTCTGGAAAATCTGGAAAAGGACTGATCTGCGATACTCTTGGACTGATTTGCGAAAAAGGTTTAAATGGTGAAATCTGACTGCCAACTTTTTGGATTAAGGTATTGGCATACCCTTGATCATAATCCAAGAATAATCTGGTCTGAACTTGGCTAAGATTTTGATTAAATCTGAATTTCTGAAACTTAAGGTATTTAGGTAATAAAAGATATTCTGTTTTCGAAAACAGAAAGGAGTTGATAAATCTGGAAGTTAGAGATAGAATTGAATCTGGGTTCTGAAGGCTTTTAGGTTCAGGATAACTGATAGATCATATCTGGAAAGTCAGATCTTGACTTGGGGTCACAGGATAGAGTTGGAGATTTTTGGGCTAGAACAGAATAAAGCTGGAGCTGATTTGGCTGATCTAGAAGAGACATATGCATGCATGACTTTTAAGAAAGAAGCTTTTCATCCCAAAACTCAGGATGTTACATTTATTCACGAAGTAAACCATTTTGAATGGCTCGCAAACCCTGTCATGGTCCTGAAATCTAATAGTAAGTGGCGCATGTGCGTCGATTACACCAATCTCAATGTTGCCTGCCCGAAGGATGATTTTCCCCTTCCCCATATCGATTAGTTGGTTGATTCAACAATGGATTGCAAACTGATAAGGTTCCTGGATGCCTACTCAAGGTACCATCAAATTAGCATGGCAGAGGAAGATGAAAAGAAAACTGCTTTCATCACACCCTTTGGCACATACTATTATGTCAGAATACCATTTGGGCTCAAGAATGCTGGTTCCATGTACCAGCACTTGATGCAAAAGACCTTTCAATACCAGCTCCAATTAACTCTCGCCTTCAACCAACCTTGTTTTAGGCTGGGCCGCTTACAATCAATCCTTTTGGTTGTATGGCGTACCTTCTCCTAAAGCAAGGACTTTTGGTCGAAGTGTGGTGCTGCAACCTCTTGGTCGAAAGTGCACGTACTTAGTAATTACTCCATACAGTTACTTATTAAGGCGGTTCTTTGTTAACCACATTGATACACGTTTCTTCGAAGATGGTTAACTGATGATAACTGTCATTATCAGAGGGTAATAGATAACCGATGTCTTTTTAAGATCTATATATCACTTAGATCTGGGGGACAAGAAAAGGAAGGAAGATCGGACTTGTACTCAATATACATATAATAAAGCGAGAATAGAATGTAGGGCTATTACTCATCCGTTTATGGCCTGAAGCTATATAAAAATTCTTTGTTTCTCTTTACACAATCATTCTGTGAATTCTCTCTACGATATTGCATGGTGTCCTCACAACCCAAATCAAATTTGTTGTAAGATCAGGGATCATACTTTTTGATCGTTGACAATCCTATCAGTACACTCTAAGGATCATCCTAGATGAGCCATCAAAGGGGGTACCAATTGGCTTGTACTATATCAACAGATGACAGGGTACAGATATGGTGTACAAAGTATGAACGATTGTGAAGCACTTGGGAGCCTTCATGGCCGACACTTCACAATTGGTTTTGAAGGGCCAGCCTATACAAATCGATCTACCCTGAGGGCTTATGAGCCGACTCAATGAATAGTGTTTTGACTTGTGGCAGCTTCTTCCCAAATTGACTTATCTCGGGCTTGATCATCGTAGATTGGGATTATGACTCTCTAGGGGGTTTTGAAAATAACCTCTCTTGAGATGAGGACTGACGAGGATTGACATCCGGGTCACTTCTAATAAACTTTTGGTTCAAGACAGGTTCGAACCAGACATGTGTCTGGCAATGCGAACTCAAGCTACTTCTGAGGGGCATCACCATGAGGTCGCAAGCTTTACGCAATCAGGTCGCGGGTTTCGTGCGATCAGGCCGACAGCCTTGTGCGGTTAGAAGTTCGTATGCTATATGCGGACTGGACTGATATCTAAGATGTTGCGCGGTCAGCCCACACTCCGCGGTCAGAACATTCTCGACCAAGGTGCATGGAATTTATTCGGTTATCTTTATACCAGGATATTCCAGGCATCCCGAAGATTCCTCCACGTTCAAGACCAACCGTCAGAGGTTATCATATGCGGTTATTCATGATTAACACGTGTTAATAACCTCCGTAGAAGTTAACAGCAGTTCTCCAGAAACTGCATCCAACCGTTTGATGCAGTTTTCTTCATATGGCACCCTTTCGACCAATATAAAAAGGTGGCAAAGTACATCAAACGGGGGATCCAAGACATTTTCGGAAGAAAAAAACTCCTAAGATAAGCGAGATACGAGATATCTCGATCACTAAAACAGCCAAGTCTATAGCTTAGATTAAACAACACTTACGAGTCTCTTATAGCTTCTGTCTGTACACTTATATAGGGGAAACTTTCGCCTATGAAAGTTTTCTCCCTGCTAGTTTGTAAAGCTTTATCTCATATAGTGAAATCCTAACAGGACGTAGGGCTTTTACTCCCACCATCGAGGGCCCGAACCTGTATAAATCTCTCTGCGCTCCTGTTCACCATTGTTCAGCATACCTTCCCGGAGGGTCATCTTAAAAGGTCTCACAATTACAAATTCTGCATAAGTTCGGCTGAGGACCCTGAGTCCGAATCGTCGACAGCTGGCGCCCACCGTGGGGCCTTTCTCAAGGCGTCCTAATTGAAATTCGGAGGTTCGCCGAAACATGGCTGGAGCATATGATTCCGAGAACGATTTCGATCTCGAGGATTATGCCCATATACCAATGCCTTCTCCAAGCGATCCTGTTCCGATGGAAGAGGTCGAAGGCCAGAATCTTCCACAGGTTGAATCATCTCTCCAAGTCATGTCAATCGACCAAGAGGTAACTGGCGTAAGGTCAGAACCCACAGAGGTTCTTAATGTACTAGGTGATGAATCCGGCCCGTCATACGACCCCACTGAGGGAAAATATGATGGTGACCCGGAAATTAGCCCAGGAAGGTTCGACCCTGATAACCTCCACCGTCTCTTTGATTTCGAGTCCGACTCGGAACAAACCGAGATGTTTTCCCCATCGGCGACCTCTCTCCCTAGGCAGTTTGCTGCGCTGTCGGAAGAGACTCCCGATCAACAGGCTGCCAGGGAAGAACAAGATCGCAAACAGAAGGAGGATCAAGATCTCGAGCAACAGAACAACGAACTACGCAGAACTACCCTAGAGGCTCTTCAAGATGCGCAGGCTCGTTACGATGCTGCCCCGAGTTCTTCTCGACGGTCGCGTGGTCGTAGACGTGACCAGACTCCTTCTTTACCACCGGAGAATTTCCCAGTGGACGAAGAAACGATAACACCTGGTGCCCCTAGGAGAAGTACCCATGGTCGACTGCGATCTATCGCGGAAGTCATGCGCAATTTTCCTCCTACGGTCACGGATGCGCAGAGACCGGCCTTTTTCAGGATCCTGGCGGAAAGAATGGACGAGGTCGCATCAGAGGCGACCCCAACAGCCTCTTCCCGCTCAGTAACACATTCCCATGAACGGGATGGTCCTCATTCTGGCTCTGGCCGGCGGAGTTACCCGCCGCCTGTACCGTCCCGACAGGACAAATACCGGCGAATGCAGGACTCTCGTAGTAGGGGTCGAGTTCCTGTTCACTCTCGTTTGGGACCACGAGTAACCTCGCCATTGCGTGAGGTTGCTCGAAACCCAACCGAAAGTCACAGGACGGTTCACGGTCCCTACGTTGGTTGCAAAGCTTTCTCGCCTGGCCTACGAGCAGTCGTTTTGATAAGTTTCGACCAGGGGCCATTGAGAGGTTTGATGGAACTCAGAACCCATCCGAGTTCCTTCAGATCTATATTACTGCCATCCAAGCAGCAGGAGGCGATGACAAGGTCATGGCCAACTACCTGCCAACAGTCCTCGCAGGACTGGCTAGAACCTGGTTGTTTAATCAGCCTGAGGGTTCCATCTACAATTGGGAAATGCTATGCGATGCCATCCTCAGCAATTTCCAAAATTGTTACCAAAAGCCGGGTAAGGAGGACGACCTGCATAGGCTGCGGCAAACTTCGACCGAAACACTTCGGCAGTTTGTCAAGAGGTTTGTCGGGGTAAGGAATACCATCCCGAACATATCTGATGGCTCCGTAATCAGGGCATTTAAGCATACCGTTCGATACCGGAGATTCACTGAAGACTTGCTTATCCACCCTCCTCGATCAGTGGCCGATCTGTTCGATATGGCTGATCGATATTCCGATGCAGCCGAGGCAGTCGAATGGAACCGAATGGTTGACAAAGGGGACCTACCGCCCCAACCAGGCTTCAAGGACGCCAGGAAAGAAGATTCAAGCAAAAAGCCGGAGTCTTCACCGGGTGGGAAGTCAAAGAAGTGGAAGAGGAACCGCTCTGGACAGTACCGTGAGGTCGCAGTTGCAGAGAAACCACCTTCGACCAAAGGTAATAAGTCCACATTTAAAAGTAAAACTGCCTCTGGTGGTCGGGATTCCGACCAGCCAGAAAAATCGACTAATCCGTAGGAGGGCAAGAAGTGGTGTCCACTCCACAACTCCGCAGGCCACGACCTCAAAAACTGTAGGAGTTGGTTGAAACAACTGGATGATTTCTACCAAGGAGCTGGGCCAATGCCAACCTTACCGCCTAAAGAGCAGGCGTGCGGGATTAGAGACGTCGACGGAGACGAAGAAATGGCTTACCAGGTACCTCAAAATCATGTTAATGTCATTTTCGAAGGTTCTTCCTCTTTCGTTTCCAAAAGACAGTTTAAAACCTTTTGCCGAGAGGTTAACCAAACGGAAACATCCCTTGGCGAACCTCAATACCCCCGTTGGTCGGATATGCCTTTGACGTTCGATCACGCTGACTGTCCTGTGGGGCTAACCCAACCATTGAGGCTACCTCTGGTCATTACCCCAATCATCAGTAACGCGAGAGTCGAAAGGGTCCTGATTGACGGGGGAAGTTCCCTTGATCTTTTATTGGTCAAGACACTCGACGAGATGCAAATTCCTCGTTCGAAGATCAAGCCCATAATCCATCCGTTTTATGGGATAATCCCAGGCCCCTCCATGATGCCATTGGGACAAGTGGTCCTCCCGGTCACTCTGGGAGAACCAGACAACTTCCGAACAGAATTGGTTACTTTCGATGTAATCGATTGTGATTCAGCTTATAATGCAATCTTTTGCAGGCCGACTCTTGCTAAGTTCATGATGGCAACGCACTATGCTTATCAGTGCGGGAAATTGCCTGGCCCCAAAGGTGTCATTTTGGTCCGAGGTAGTCGCAACGTGGCGCTCACGTGCGACCGGCTATCTTTGGAGATGGTCGATCAACTTCCCCTCCGGGACGCTCAGGTCGCCACCGTTGCCACCGACGCGATCAAGGCTACTCCTCGACCAGATGAGAAACTCAAACAAGTTCCTTTGTACCCAGATGACCCATCCAAGACAATTCGGGTTGGGTCAGCCCTGGATGACAAATAGGAACTCGACCTCGTTGCTTTCCTCCGGGCTAACGCAGACGTGTTTGCGTGGAAACCGTCCGACATGCCCCGTGTCCCAAGGGAAGTAATTGAGCACAGGTTAGCAATTCGACCTGGACAACGACCAATAAAGCAAAAGCTCAGGAGTTTTGCCACCGACCGACAGGAAGCCATCCGAGAAGAGTTAGGCAAACTCTTACAAGCCGGGTTTATCCGCGAAGTGGATCACCCGGACTGGCTCGCCAATCCGGTCATGGTCCGCAAGTCAAATGGCAAGTGGCGCATGTGTGTCGACTACACTAGCCTCAACTCTGCCTGTCCGAAGGATGACTTTCCCCTTCCCCGCATCGATCAACTGGTCGACTCCACTGCGGGTTGCGAACTGATGAGTTTTCTGGATGCCTACTCAGGATATCATCAAATTAGCATGGCAGAAGACGATGAAGAGAAAATTGCCTTCATCACCCCATTCGGCACATACTGCTACGTCAGAATGCCGTTCGGTCTCAAGAACGCAGGTTCCACGTACCAGCGCTTGATGCAAAAGACCTTTCTTTCCCAGATAGGGCGTAATCTTGAAGCATATGTAGACGATTTGGTTGTAAAAAGTGCCAAGAGATTGTCTCATTTGGACGATCTCGCTGAAACCTTCTGTAATTTGAATCGCTTTGGAATAAAATTAAACCCGGAGAAATGCTCTTTCGGGGTTTCTTCAGGAAAACTCCTTGGTTTCCTTGTGTGTTCCAGGGGCATTGAAGTTAATCCTGAGAAAATCAGGGCTATTGAACAAATGAGGTCGCCCTCGACCATGAAGGATGTTCAACGCCTGGCTGGTCGCATGGCGGCTTTAAGTCGCTTTATATCGCGATTAGGCGAAAGGGGATTACCTTTCTTCCAAGCCTTGCGGAAGCATCATAACTTTACATGGTCGGATGAGGCCGAAAAAGCATTCCATGAGGTAAAAACATATCTATCCAGTCCGCCAGTATTGGTGTCTCCCGACAAAGGAGAACCGTTGCTTCTTTACCTGGCGGCCACACCACACGCGGTCAGCGCCGTTCTGATCGCGGACAGAGGAGGAATACATAGACCCGTCTACTATGTGAGCGAAGTACTTCATGGTCCTAAGGAGCGCTACCCTGAGGTCCAGAAGATACTTTACGCGCTACTGATGGCTTCCCGTAAGCTACGACATTACTTTCAAGCACACAAGATCACAGTACCCTCCTCTTTTCCTTTAGGGGATATTGTCCGAAATCCAGAAAAATCTGGTCGAATCGCCAAATGGGCGGTCGAACTCGGTGCCTTCGAGATCCATTTCACCCCTCGCACGGCGGTTAAGTCTCAGGTTTTGGCCGAGTTTGTGGTCGAATGGACCAACCCTGAGCCACCCGTGCAGTTGGCAGAGGAACTGGAGTGCCCCGATTATTGGACAATGTACTTTGACGGCTCCCGTAGTTTTCAACACTCGGGGGCTGGAATAGTCTTAGTTACACCCCAGGGCGAACAGCTTAAGTATGTCATTCAACTACACTTTGTTGCAACCAACAATGCAGCGGAGTATGAAGGTCTTCTTGCAGGGCTCCGGGCAGCAAAATCCCTCGGAGTCCATCGATTAGTGGTGAGGGGAGACTCACAACTGGTCGTAAACCAGGTAAACAAGGAGTACAGCACCTCCGATGAGACAATGGCTCATTACCTGGGGGAAGTGAGGAGATTGGAAAAACACTTCAGTCATTTCGAAGTCCAATACATCCCGCGAAAGGACAACATTCTCGTAGACCAATTATCCAAAATTGGGTCCTCACGCTCATCCGCTCCGGCAGGAGTGTTCATTGAACACTTGGACCATCCTTCGATCATGACTTCGGTCGAGGATGATCCGGTAACAGCCTTCGTTACCAACCTCGGTTAGGAACAAGATTGGGCTCATCCATTGAGAGTCTATCTTGAACATGGGACCCTACCCGAGGACGAAACCGAAAGTGATCGGTTAATTCGAAAAGCGCGTCTGTACAAACTCATAGATGGGATTTTGTACAGAAAGGGTACTCAAGGAGTATTCATGCGTTGTATATCTCAGGAGGAAGGAAAGTCCCTCTTGAGAGAAATACATGACGGTGTATGCGGTGCGCACTCGTCATATCGTACACTGGTCGGAAAGGCTTTTCGACAAGGATTCTACTGGCCTTCGGCACTTGATGATGCCAAACATATGGTCAAGAAGCGTCCCCAGTGTCAGTTCCACACAAGGCAAGTTCATCAACCTGCCTATGCGTTGCAAACCATTCCTCTTGCATGGCCATTCGCGGTCTGGGGAATGGATATCGTCGGTCCTATGCCACAAGCGGTCAATGGGTACAAGTTTCTGTTCGTAGCCATTGACACGTTTACAAAGTGGATTGAGGCCGAACAGGTACGAAATGTTACTGCATCAGCCGCACAAAAGTTCTTCCATAAGAACATTGTGGCACGATTTAGTGTTCCAAACCGTCTCATCACAGACAATGGTTCTCAGTTCACCAGCGGTCTTTTTCTGGACTACTGCGATCAGGTTGGGACCAAGGTGTGCTTTGCTTCTGTGGCCCATCCACAAAGCAATGGTGCCGTAGAACGAGCCAATGGGCAAATACTGCAAGGCATTAAAAAGCGCGTTTTTGATCGCCTTAGGACCCGCTCGGGGGCTTGGGCAGATGAGCTCTATACCGTTCTGTGGGCATTACGAACTACTTCTAGTCGCGCCACCGGTGAGACGCCCTTCCATTTGGTCTATGGGGCCGAGGCGGTATTGCCTACGGAAGTAAGTATTGGTTCTATTCGGACAGATCAGTTCGAATAGATTAATTAGTCCGAACAACGGGCGCAAGGTCTCATCCTCTTAGAAGAACGGCGTGATCGCACCCTGGTTAAGTCCGCGGCATACTTGCAAGCTTTACGCAAGTATCACAGTAAAAAGGTGCGACCACGTGATCTCAACGTGGGCGACTTGGTTTTACGAAAAATTCAAGACCAGTCTAATCGCAACAAATTCTCCCCAAAATGGGAAGGTCCTTATACTGTTGTCTCAGTGCCGCGGACAGGATCGGCGCGGTTAGCTATGGAGGATGGTCGGATTTTGTCCAATACTTGGAACATCGATCAACTTCGCAAGTTTTACGTGTAAGTACGCCAATCACTTTTTTCCTGTTCAATTAGCATCTTTTGCCAAAACAAAAAATGTTTTGCTTTCATACAATGAGTTTTTCTCTTTAAGCCCGTATCATATGCATTCGACCTGGGGCTGACCGCCGACGGTCAAATTATTACAACAATCTAATCGGATTCACTGGTCGATCTCATGATCACTTACAGATAAGTCACTCCTAAATAAGCCGTTTCTCAACGCATACGAGGTTATCTGGTAAGTCCTTGGTCATCCGAGTGGCTACCAGTTCGCAATAAGATTAGACGTTACATTGATCCTGGTCGTTGGTTTAATATGCATACCCCTGGTCGTTACGCTTATGTTTTCTCCTCTGCTTATAACACTAAGGCTTTAGTGTTCATAAGCAGAGGCGGGGGCTAGGGGGGACATGCTCATAATATGGAATTCATATTATGAAAATGCGAAATATATATTATTTCCTGTCAAAAATGATTTTTTACATACATTGCATTATACACAATTTTCTAAATACAAAAATAAGGATCATTCGATCCCCAGCTCAGTCAGGAGTCTATCTACTAGGGGCTTGACTTCCTCTATGACTGCATCGAGCAGCTCTTCACTCTCGACCTCAACCGGACCCACCAGTGCGCTCAGATCTGCATCTGGGCCATGGTGAAGTCGAACCCGGCTGAGTACGGCTACTGCGGCTGATCGAACCCTAGTTCTGATCACCTCTTCGCGTCGCCGTGAATCTCCAGGGGGATACTCGAGCAGTGAATCCGCCTGGGCAGTGAGTAGAGATGACCAGTCACTTATGCTGAGGTTGTCTTTCTTCGGTTCTACCACGTCGGTCTTCAAGAGATCAGCCACGGCCTTCAGTTTTTCAAAGATCCGGAGGCTCAGCTCTTTGATTGCCCGATCGGTGTGGCGAATCGAGGATTCAAGAATCTCCTTGTCTCGACTGAGCTGCGTAATTCGACCTGCTTGCGCTGTACAGAGAAAGGAGGTTATTTGCATATCATGGATTCAAGTCTTCTTAATCAGGAATTGGCTTACCAGCATTCTCTGATCGAAGCTTGTTAAGTTCAGTTTCTTGTTTCTTGAACATTGAAACTGAACTGGCCACCTCTTTCTTCAAAAATGTAACCTCTCTGCAGCAAAATCAAGGCAGTCACAACCAAAATGCACCCATACTAACCAAAGGGTAATGATACTCACCTGCGCAAGCTGTCACGTTCTTTTTGAATGGCTTATGTACTGGCCATCACAACATGCGAATGGCTTATTAGCCAGGATAATCCCTATAATGCCAAAGAAGAAGATCAAAGGTGTCCTAAGTACAATTCAGGCACGAGAATAGAGGTTTTTTATACCTTCATAAATTTTTGTAAGACAGCATCATTCAGTTCAGCGGGAATCCTCGCTAGAGCCCCTGATGCGCTCACTACAGGGACAGTTGGTGGGAGTGCCGGCTGGGCGCCACCCCCAGTAGTCGTCGATGGTGACTGGGTCCCTACATTTATTCTTTCCCCTGCGGTCTGGACGACTTCCTGGACCACAGGGGTGGAGCGTTCTTCGTTGGAAGCTCCTGCACCAGCTGCGCCTTCAACCCCTCCAGAGGCGGTTGAAGAGCTGGACGCCGTCTTTCTTTGCCTGACAAGAAAGACAATTTGAGCAGTTTTTATTTAAGATTATTGCCAGTTTAAGGTTCTTACCTTATTTGAAATCTCATTCGCTCCTGGGATTTCTGGGAAGGTTCCCCTTGGGAAGAAGAACCATCGTCGGTTCTTGCCTTCCTCATGGCAAACAAGGTAGCTCCCCCCTGGATATGTTCAGCTATGAGCATATTTCTAAGGAACAGATAGAGACAAAAAGTAAGGTCTTTACCTGGGCTACCGTACTGGCTGGTAGGGCTACATCCGAAGGCCTTGACAACTCCTGGGTCGCTGGAACCACCACAACCGGCCTTTGCTCAATTACCTCCTCCTCCGTCTGCAGAGGAGGAGGATTTTCCCCCCTGGGACTCGCAGTAGTCACAGGGAGAAGCTCTTCTCCCTGTATGAGCATTGATTTGTCAAACATACGGAAGAAATCATAAAAAGAATGACAGAAAGGAATCCTTACCGTGGTCGTCCTTTCGACCAGAGGGACAGAGACAACCGGTCCTGAAGTCTCGGGGGCTTCAGGAATTGGAGGGTCACCCGCGACCACAAGATTTTCGGTGGTCGCAGGATCTGCCACGACCACCTCTTCGGTAGTAGTGGTCTCTGCGGGGCAGCTTGAGGCATCGCCGGATGGGAGATCCGCGATCTTCCTCCTCCGAAGGATCAGAGGAACGTCATCCTCTTCCTCCTCGCTCCCCTCTCCCTGTACAACGAAGAAGTGATTCCAACCTGTGCTTGGTAAAACAGAAGGGATGCGATATCTTACCGCCGTCTTTCTTGTGGTAGAAGGAACGCTCCGTGAAGACCCTTCCCCAGGATTTAGCCTAACCTTCTTGGAGGCAGGACTCTTTGTCCTGGGTCTTTGGGAGACCTTCTTCACGTTTTTTACCGTCGGCTTCCCATGAGAACCTACGTTCTCGCTCGGGAAAGTCGTCTCGGCAAACCTTCCTAGGAGCTGATTCACATTTTCGATGAAAATGTTTAACGCAGGACATGCATAAGATCTTAAAAAATGGAGGCCAGATAGAGAATGTACCTTTCGACGCTCCTGTTTAAGGTCGTCGCCGGCATGAATCACACTCTGGGGACGAGGTGATCCCTTAGGGCCCTCTACATCGGAGTTGTAGGCCCTAAGGAGGGAGTTGGTCTGCCTTTCAATCTCGGATGAAGGCAGGACTGTTCCCAAACTCAAGTCAGAATTTGTACAATTCAAAAATGAGAAAGTTCAGCGCCAAAGAAATAAATACCTTGACTGTAGTCCAGGGTGCTATCAGCCATGGACCTAATCTCCCACGCCAGATGAGCCCTTTCACGCAGAGTGTTGGATCAAGGATGCCGACTAGAGGAGGGGGTGAATAGGAGGCTTTAAAAACTTTAAAACTTAAATCAAATAAAGAACAAATAATATAAGTAAAGGGAAAAGAGAACGAACACGAAGACTTTTACCGAGGTATCGGAGACTCGCCCAGTCTCCACTAATCCTCGTTGAAGCACTCAAATCACTTGAGTCTCGCTTCAATATCCACCAAGGATATTATCACTAATGGTTGCTCCTTGTCCACTCCGGAAAGGCGAGCACCGATGCCTTGTACACACTCGCCGAGCCTCTCCGACAATCTCCGAACGAAGAGGTCAACGGCCACGCCTCCGAACCGTCTAGGTGAGGGCGCTTACCAAGAGTAACAGGCAGCGAGGTCTTCTCTAGACCTCCAAACAAGCACCGAGAAGCTAAGTATATGCAAATGCAAAAGAACTGAAACTCTCGGTGGATCGGAAAGCACTCGACTTGATCAAAAGATCAAGATTTTATATAAGAAACTAATGCTCAAGAGTGTGTATGAAATGCTGCTACTGGTTGTAGAAAACTTATGCCCAAAGCCCCTTTTTATAGCCTCAAGAATCAAATGAACCGTTGGAGCTAGGGCAGAAAATCAGCAACCCAAACTGACAGTCAGTTATGCAAACTGACAGTCAGTTTAGTGCACAACGGCCGACAAAATTTACGGATAAAAAATAGCTAGCCGTTTGCAGCCAAAACAGGAAAGCTGGAACACGCAACTGACAGTCAGTTACACAAACTGACAGTCAGTTTGTGTACTAGCTCGACCAGAAACAAATAGAAACACAGTAAAACACTCTCTGGTCGAAACCCCAACTGACAGTCAGTATGGACAAACTGACAGTCAGTTTAGTACAAAAAATTTGAGACCAAAAAACACCCTCTCTGGACAATTGTCAGTTACACTAAACTGACATTCAAACTGACAGTCAGTTATGTAAACTGACAGTCAGCATGAACAAAAACAGCTATAACTTTAAATCCAGAAATCTAAAAGAGGTGTTTAATAGCTCGTTGGAAAGATAATTTCAAGGGCTACATTTTTGTCAACAGAAGCAAAAACCAGATCTGCCCAGATATTTCTAAAAAATGCAAATACTCTTCTGCTGTCAAAAACTGAACTGAAAAACAGATTTTTCCAAATAAGACCAAAAGCAAATCCACATAAAAAGGATGCGATGCAATGACCTAACATTCTCGGTTTGTGCTGGAGATAAAAAGAGGACTTTCGCTACCCCTCTTTATAGTACGGTTAAAGCTAGAAAAAATTTTTCCTAACCGATCATCTCCACACGCCAAGATCGGTAAAATATAAAAACTCGTAATACCTGAGGTCTTTCGCATCTTCACGATTTTGGACTTGTCTTTTGCTCTTTGCTACTTGTGCTTTTATTTTACGTCGAGTTCTTCTTGTATTCCGTGCATATCTTCCCAACGCAACTCTATATCAAATAAACTCAATAGCACAATTAGTCCGGAACACTTTGTTTTCATTAATCATCAAAATTAGGGTTAGGCATGAAGGCCTAGATGCAACACAGAGGACTCACCCGGTTCTTCAAGAAGTCTCGAATGATATCTCGAGCCGTCAATCCTTGATTGACCAAGTGAAGAATCACCTCGGCATGCTTCGAAAGCTCCGAGTTCATCGCCGGGGGAATGTCTAACTCGCTCGACTTCTCCAGTCGCGAGTTTTCAAACCATAAACTGCTTTCGGATGGTGGAGAGCAGTAAAACCACCTTTGGTGCCACCCATGCACAGAATCTCGCAGGGGTGGGGAGGGATACTCCTTTTTGTCCCTCAGCCGGAAGTAGATGCATCCGGCAGCGTTGGTGCTCTTCGACCACGCCGAAAAGTAGAATCGTCGGAAAAGATCCACGCTGGGATATATTCCGACGAAGGCTTCACAAAGATGCTGGAATACTGCAAGGATCAGCATCGCGTTGGGGTGGAGGTTGATCAGTTCCCACCCATAATGCTCAAGGACATCCTTGAGGACCTGACTCTCGGGGAATCGGAACCCGCAACGCAGGTACTCCTCAAAAACCACCAACTCGCCTTCTTGGACAGTTGGGGTTTCTTGGTCCTTCTCCGCAGGTCGCCAGTTAATGAGCAGCCGCGGAGAAAGGATCTCCTCCTTCTCTAACGCCATTAGGCTCTCCTCAGAATGGTGGATGGATCTGCTCCAGGACGCCATCTTTGGTGTAGAATCAAAGGGGAAGCTGGCGATTTGGGGAAGACGAAGGCTGAAGAAAATGAGGGTTTTGAGCGGCGGGAATAATGAGGGTTTTAGCTGTGTGGCTTCTTTGAGAAGGCATCTGCTCTTTTTATAGACCCAAGGCGACGCATTAATGAGTAAACGGCTCATTTCAAACGTTCCATTGAATGCTTTATTCATTTCCCATAATGGATATTGTCTCTGATGGACCCGATAAAGTACTCAGGCGTCGGATCTGAAACAAAAAGACTTCTTTGTTTTGGAAACTGAAAGTGTAAAAGGACTGAAAAATTTTCAGTACATTTCAGAGGACGTTTTTCCTTTTTATACTTTGAACTTTTTTTTTCGAAAAAATCATGTAACTCAATTTTTTACGTACTGGAACATTTCTAATTGGGTTATGGTTTTATCGAAATCGTGTTTTAGGTTAAAACTTCGATTCTAATCGGAGTGACAGCCTGACCGAGTCCCAACTCTGATCGCACTTTAGTTCTAATCGCGGCTCTGAAACTGATCGTGGAATCAGGGCAGGTCGCGGTGCTTTTTTCTTAAAAGCAATTCTGATCGCAGAACTAAAGTTTCCTGTGTATGAATGGTCACGAACGTAAAGTTTATGGCTATATTTTCACACAGAAGATGTGAAGAATATTCATGAGGAATAAGAAACTTTTATTTCTTACATTCTTTACATACAAAAGGAATGCAGTCGATCAAAACATCGACTTGCTCCGAAAGAAGTTTACAAAGTTCCCCAAGGGACATGTTGTTGTCAGTAGAATTTACACTGGCAACCCCCAGGGAACTAGCAACTACCCTAAGTCTATCTATATCGTCCCTAACAACAGATGCACTATTGTCCCTAATCAAGTCAGAGAGTTCTCGCTGTTGCTGAGCGAAGTCCCTCTCTCGACGGAAATGGTGCGCCTCTTCTCGGGATCGATCAAGACATTCTGCTAGACGCAGAATCTTCGAGGCCATCTCCTCGATCTTCTTCTCCAGGGCATTCTTCTCTTCCAGAAGAGTCTGTCCGGAAGGAAGAGATGGAGCAGCAGAAGGCTGATCGCTGGAGCCTCCTACCTCCTGCATTTTGCAAAAGTTAGTCATACTAACTAAAATTATTAGCAAAAGGGGAGAAGAATTGTTACCTGTCCCGGTGCATAACTCGTTAATACACCCATCTTGGGAGGAAGATCATCATATGGTGGAAAAGCAATCTTCCCATCAGAAGATTGTTTCGACAACCCGATATGGTAATCATCTGATCGAGGGATAATCACCGCTTGCCGACCAGGATGTTGATCACCCAAAAGAATGGGAGAATTGAATGTGATGGGATCTTTCTCTAAGGATAAAGGCCTAACTTGCCGAGAGGCATGAACGGGGAGGGTCAAAGGAACTGAAGGAAGAAAGAAACTTGCTACGTTCTTCACCTTTGTTCCACTGGAAGATCCTTCGTCTACCTTGGGTTTCTTCCTTAAGGAAGACAGGTCTTCAATTGTTTGAGGCCTTTGTTCGATAATTTCCCCTTCATCACTCTCAATCTCGATGATTTCGTGATCTGCCATTGGGAAGAGTGTGTGAAAAGGAGGGAGGCAGGATAACAAGACAAGGACTTAGGCGTGGAGGGAAATTGTGGAGTTTTACAAATCCAAGAACCTGGTATTTATAGCCGCCTAGGTGACGGTTTGCATTCTAGGCGCCTCGGGTTTCGTCAAAGCATTTACAATTTTACCTCAAGATAAAAATAATTCTACGGCGCTATCATTGCCCGTCACGTAATGTCAGAACCCGTCTTGGGAAACCAACCGTTTTCACTTAGTGCGCCACTAAGTGAAAAAATTGAAGAGTCAGGTTAAAAATCCAATGCATGGTTTTAAAATTCGAAATAAACATGTCTCTTCGTTTTCTTCGAATTTGGGGGCTAGCTGACGAGGATTGACACCCGGGTCACTTCTAATAAACTTTTGGTTCAAGACAGGTTCGAACCAGACATGTGTCTGGCAATGCGAACTCAAGCTACTTCTGAGGGGCATCACCATGAGGTCGCAAGCTTTACGCAATCAGGTCGCGGGTTTCGTGCGATTAGGCCGACAGCCTTGTGCGGTCAGAAGTTCGTATGCTATACGCGGACTGGACTGATATCTAAGATGTTGCGCGGTCAGCCCACACTCCGCGGTCAGAACATTCTCGACCAAGGTGCATGGAATTTATTCGGTTATCTTTATACCAGGATATTCCAGGCATCCCGAAGATTCCTCCACGTTGAAGACCAACCGTCAGAGGTTATCATATGCGGTTATTCATGATTAACACGTGTTAATAACCTCCGTGGAAGTTAACAGCGGTTCTCCAGAAACTGCATCCAACCGTTTGATGCAGTTTTCTTCATATGGCACCCTTTCGACCAATATAAAAAGGTGGCAAAGTACATCAAACGGGGGATCCAAGACATTTTCGAAAGAAAAAAACTCCTAAGATAAGCGAGATACGAGATATCTCGATCACTAAAACAGCCAAGTCTATAACTTAGATTAAACAACACTTACGAGTCTCTTATAGCTTCTTTCTGTACACTTATATAGGGGAAACTTTCGCCTGTGAAAGTTTTCTCCCTGCTAGTTTGTAAAGCTTTATCTCATATAGTGAAATCCTAACAGGACGTAGGGCTTTTACTCCCACCATCGAGGGCCCGAACCTGTATAAATCTCTCTGCGCTCCTGTTCACCATTGTTCAGCATACCTTCCCGGAGGGTCATCTTAAAAGGTCTCACAATTACAAATTCTGCATAAGTTCGGCTGAGGACCCTGAGTCCGAATCGTTGACAAGGACCCTTGGGGGGTTTTGAGATGACATAACAAGAGATGTGTCTAGAGGACAATGAGCATGTTTTTTATAGCCCATATTCTCCTTAGAGTTCGATTAGGAGAGAAGATATCTTTTGTGATTTAGATTTTGATTCTTAGAGATATTTTTCTATCTTTGGACTCATTCCATGTAAAGGATTTTAACAAACACATATATTTTCTTATTAAGATCTCATGGGCTACCCACCTCTGAATATGGTAAAAAGGTGGACTCCTGTGGTGCATGCTATGATAGTTTGTAACCCTCTAACCTTTAAGGCATCAATTCTTATAACTCTAATGTCTATCACTATCCTAACCTCTTCATCTACTTATGTGCTCTTATAAATGGGGTTTTGTACACTTTGGAATGGTACATGAGAATATATAAGAAGAGAATAAGAATTCATTAAAAAAATTATATTTTATCGGTTTGGCAATAAAAGAAGGTCTTGACTGCATCTAATGACATTCATATGAAAATCTTTGAAGAATTTAAATTGCTAGAAAGCGGTTCTAGAGAACAATATTCAATCAAATTAAACAAATCTATCAGGGTGAATATGGTATAGTCTACTTACTAAATACTCGACGAAAGATGTGTACAAAATAACGTGCCCGCATACTTTTATAAAAAGATTTAGATTTGTATTTGTGATAATTGAGTACTCGATGATTATAAGATTGTTTAATGCAAATGAAAAGAAAATCCTTAGTGTTGAAGTGCCATATTTAAGTATTATATATGCACTAATTTACTTTGCTACTTATAAATTAGTTGTTATTTTATTTTCTTTAATTTATTAGTTAGATAGCTTTTGTTCTACAAGAAGATATTGAACAAAGTGAAACATATACTTTATTTAATCAAGACTCTTCCTACCACAACATTCAAGAAGTTGGTCTATAATGAGTTATATCGATTTAAGATCTTTATTGATATGATTATTAGGGGGAGTGTTGTATGTACTTTTTTTCTTAGTCATGATATTTTCGATGGGTTTTTTGTTGATAAGGTTTTTAATGAGATATACATGTACATAACCACAAGTAATAGATATTCAAATGGAGTGTTATGAAACAATTCTGTCGACGATTTGGACTTGGGGTCCTCTGTCAATCTTACGCAGATTTGTGAGTTGTATGTAAGACCTTTCAATGTGCCATCGGGTAAGCTAAGGTAAGAAATGACGATAAAGACGCAAAGATTTATACAGGTTCAGGCACTCGATGGTAGGACTAATAGCCCTACGTCCTGTTATGATTTCACTATGGGAGTAAAAAAGTTTACAGGGAGAATAGATTATCACAGGCGATGATCTCTTCTATATTTTTGTCTATCTAACTATGTCTAAGTTTTCAAATTTTGTTGACTCGTTGTCTTGCTTGTTAACCGCCTTTTGCATCATGCATCGACCATCCTTTTATACTGGATGAAAGGATGTCAAATGCGAAGCGGTTTGGGACGGTTGTCCTGGTGCAGTTCGTATAACCGCACTTATCTCCTTCACCGGTCAAGCACATGCAATCATGGATAACCGCACATGTCAACTTCCTGGCGGTTGTCTTCACACGTGGGAGAAGTTTCCTTGTGCCTGAGAACGTGTCCAGTAGAGACTTGAACACCCCCCAGGTTACCTTGGTCGCGTATAGTCAACGACCCTCTGACCGCGTACTATTTGCGGCCTTATGATCGTGCAAGGGCTGCGCTCATAAACTAACTATGTGCCCATTGGCGACTATAGTGGTTACTATAGACACATATTATAACACCCTGGGTTTGGGGTGAAAATTCTTTTGCATAAAAAGTCATGCATGCATATGTCTCTTTTAGATCAGCCAAATCAGCCCCAGCTTTATTCTATTCTAAGCCCAAAATCTTAAAATTTATCCTGTAGACCCAAATCAACATCTGACTTTTCAGATTTGATCTACTATCTATCCTGAGTATAGAAGCCTTCAGAACCCAGATTAAATTCCATCTCTAACATCCAGATTTATCAACTCCTTTCTGTTTTCGAAAACAGAAACATAATATATTACCCCAAATACCCTAAGTTTCAGAAATTCAGATTTAATCAAAATCTTGGTCAAGTTCAGACCAAATTATATCAGGATTATGATCAAGGGTATGCCAGTACCCTAATCCAAAAAGTTGACAGCCAGATTTCATCATCTAGACCCTTTTCACAAATCAGTCCAAGGAGTAGCGCAGATCAGTCCTTTTTCCAGATTTTCCAGAAGTCTTAAAAGGCTAAATGTTGCAAATCAACTCCAAATCCAAATCTGATTTAGGGAACACCTCTCAAATACTATTTGAAACAATTTTCCCTTCTGTCCAGATTCCAAAATCTCACCCTAGATGCTAGAATTCGAAATTGACCAAAACTCAGATTTAATTTACTCTAAATACCCTATTTTCAGTTTATATCAAAAACCATCAAATCATACCAGTATAAACTTATTGTTTATACTCATCTGTGAAATCAGATTGCAGATTACCCCTATCTAAACCAGAAATTATAAATTAGTCCAGAATTAAAACAAAAATCCTTGCAACTAAGTCCCTGGATGGACCAGAACTGCAGTTCGCGACCAGAGCTCACATCTTCTTCAACTTCGACCACGACCAAAACCCACGTTCGTTTGATCTCGCCGTTTTTGACCGCGATCAACTGCGCCGCGCCACTGCATCCTTCGTCGCCGGTGAAGCTTCGCCTGCGCTTGTGCCTGTGCATGCTTTTGTGTACGTGTCCTGGCTTCAGCCATCGCCGTGGCTACGTCAACGAACAGCCACCGCCCCCGTGCGCGACCAGCAGCAGCAACCACAGCTTTTGTCAATAACTTTTGTGCCGCGCCAGTTGTTGTCACCACCGCTAGCACCAGCTAGCTCTAAGTCCCGATGAAGCGACAATTTGATCAGCTACAGAACCATTGTCACCGTCGCATCGCACCGCCATCGCATCGCACCGTCGCCGCTGTTTCTTCTGTGCCCGGCCGGTTTCATCCCCGATGCAATTTCCATTGCTGTTTCCTCACCGCTATCTCCGTTCCGTGCCTATAAATAGGAGCTCCAGATTAACTTAACCTTCACCATCTTCACCAGAGCTCCCTTAGCCTTTTTAAACCCGAATTTCACCTTTTTCGTTTTCTTCTCTGGCGAGCCGCTGAGGAGGCTCACGGTGCCAGCTCCAACCTCTGCATCAATCTTCAAATTGAAGCCACCAGTGAGTTTCCCTTATCTATCTCTCTGTGTGATAGCATCCAATTGCTCACCGGTGACCTATAACGTCGGCGATCAACGGAATCCTCAAATTGTCCTGTTCCAGCAAAGCAACTCAATTCAATCCAAATTAGCCCTAGATTCAGTAGAACAAATTGATCAGTGAGCTATCCTTAGCAAGCCTATGCATCAAGATTTCTGAATCGAACTCGAATCGAAGTTATTCCCAAATTAGAACTTCACCAGCCGCTGGCTCACGTCGCCAGGCCACACCGGCGATCCTCCAGCCAAATTGACCATGCCAGTAGTTTTCTCACACCTCCATTCCACTCTCACATCAAGTAATCGACCTATAAACCTGTGTAGCAAAAACCTCCAAATCCAGTGTCATCTTCTCCGGCACCGTTCACCGGAATCTGTTTCTGGCCACCGCCGTTGAACTCACCTTGTCTAGTATCTTCGCCTTGATCTCCTGAGAATTTTTCTCTTCTAGCTCGACCTCTGAAACCGTCCAGATCGCAAGATATAGCTATGCCAAAGATTCTATTCAGTGCTATTGTCTTGCCGTGTCGCCACCGTCTTTCCTCACTGCCGTTCATCACCGTCCGGCCATCTTAGGTCTTGAAACCACTTGCATTGTGTTCCTGTTACTTGAGCCTGTCTCCTAGACATAATTGGCACAGCAGATGAAGCCTTGAATTGCATTTGCTGCTAAGCCCTAGTTTTTGACAATATGTCAGCCCTTGTCAGTTTATGCCAGCCAGTGGCATTAGGCCTGTTCAACCACTTCTGGTTGTGAAATTTGAGAACCACTTTGTCCATTGAATTTGTATAGTTATAATACACACTTTCTTCTACTGTCACAATTTGAGTAAGCCCTCTATCATCCATCGACCCTATGTCGATGCCTTGAACCGAATGTCGACCTAAAGACGTTCGCTGTTTTTGGCCGAACCAGTCGCAACCTTGATATCATTCTGATATTTTGGGATATTTGGAACCTTGTAAACCTTTGACAACTAATCTTAACCCTAATCGTTTTCTAGAACTCTCGAATCTTGTATTGCCTAAAAGTTTCTCGTTGCATTATCGCATGTAGTGGATTAGTAAGAGTAGGATTGATTGTAATGCCTGTTTGCTTGCTTGATCTTTGCTCAGAGCCAGAGCCAGAGTTCGAGGACTTCACTGCCGACCCGACATCAACTGCTGTATTTTACGACGCGGAAGGCAAGTCATATTCTTGGACATCTTGAACCTATATTTTAAGAGTTGCTATAATATAACCTTGAATATAATTAATATTGCATGTGAAAGATTGAGAATGGTTGAATTATGAATTGGTAGTACTAGATTGGATGTCTGGAAAATGTGAAATGAACAAGTATTAAGCCATGAACTAATATATATTTATGTATATACTTATATTCATGAAATAAAACCCCTAGCCATGACCAGAATTTTGGTTTGGAATGGTGGTAGCATTGGAGGTGCTTAACTGCAAAGGATGAGCAGGCACTGAAGGTGCATGGTTTGTGGTATGATCTAGTCACTGGCATATAAGAACTAGAACCTTGTGTTGTGCGTCTAGTGGCATGAACGTGTTAACCGCAAGCCTGGTATGGGACAGGCCTAAACAAGTACTTATGCGGGTCGCACATGAAACCCCTGCATGAGATGTGAAGTGATGCACGATTTTCACGGAGTGCGACTCCCATGGATATCACTGAAGGTGATCATGCACGCTGACCCAGTAATGGGAATGCAATAGGGGTGGGGGTTTGGGTACAACTCGCCACAACTGTGGTTCGCGAGAGATCCGCAGGGTCAGGGGTGAATTGTGAGTGAAACATAACAAAAATTCTTGTTATCTCCACCTTGCCACTCACAGTATGAAGTGAGTCAGGGGTCCAATCATTTTGATAGGAAAGGCATGAAAGTGAAATATCTTGCGAGTAAATTGGTACCTCTCTGCAGAGTTAAAAATGTATTCGAATACTCCGAGCTCCCGGGTTTATAGGAGTCTGCTGCGGTGGATTAAATCCACGGGGTGTGGCATAAGTATGATTTCTAAAAAAAATTTGATAAGGCAAGATTACCCAAATGACATGTGTTGTCATGATAAGGGGTGCTGCCGTGGGCTGTCGTGTGTCGACGTGTCGTGGTAGTACTATAATTTAGTGAACATGAATAGCGATGCTATGTTATGAAAAGTGCTGCCATGAGATGAGATATGAAAGAAAAGACTATTTTACAAACATCCACACTTCTTGACTAGCATAGGTTCATATCATCCCTACTATATGTATCTACTCTTACCTATGACTTGCTGAGTACGTAAGTACTTACCCTTGCAACTTACAACCCAGTAGATGATGTGTTCCATGATCAAGAAGAAGGCGTGGAGAACTTCTTGGACCCAGATGAAGGAGAGCCAGTTCCGCCAGAATTCTAATGTGTGTTGTTCTGCCGTTAACTTCTCACTGTGGGAGGGTCACCTATCTTCTGCTGTGTAGTTGTTATTATACTGACCATGTATGCCGCGAAGGCATTGTAATCTTCTTATGTTGTATTAAGGCCAACAGGCCACACTGCTTAAATATTTTATAAGTTTTTATGTTGCAATGTGAATATACTCCTGTGCTTGACTTATCTTGAGAAGTCAATGGTATGCATATATGGGACCAGCTGCAGCGAGCTGGGTCTCCACGGGAGTAGTCGTAGTCCCCAGGTCGGGGCGCGACACATATCATATTCGAATTTGACTTAAATTCGATATGTGTTACTTGAACTAGCTCGGGTGATAATATTCGTCAAATTTACTTTAATTGATGTGTATAACTTTATGCCATTAATGTTGTAAACCCTCTAATATCATGGTTGTAACTCTTTTATACTATGAATTTCGAAACTTTTCAAATAATTACATCCTTATAACTCTAAAACTATTAGTATTTCAAGTCTCTTCGGCTTGTTTTCTACAGGGACTTCTTTTTTTTGTATACTTTAGAATAACAATGTTCTAAAAAAACCAATCTACTTGCAATGTTGTCTGCATTTTTCCTTGTGAAAAAAAAAATATCAGCCCGACAGCACGTCGAAATGACAGAAACAGACTCCCTATCTTATCTCCAACATCACCCCACACACTGACACACCACTAGCCTCCCATGGCGCCGCCGCCGCAAGGCTACCACTGGGCTGCCGCCACCACCTTCTCCCCGCTACGCCCGTGGTCCTCCTTCCCCCTCCTCCGTCTCCGCCTCCGCTTCGCCCCACCGCGCCGCCGCCGGGTGGCTGCGCGGGTGATGGTCGCGGATGCGGGGCCCCCGCCGACGCTACATCTTCCCACGGAGATCCAATTCGGAGGAGGCGAGGAGGAGGAGGAGGAGGAGGAGGAGGAGGTGGATGAGAGGGAGAGGCTGAGACGGATGAGGATTTCGCAGGCGAACAAGGGGAACACGCCGTGGAACAAAGGCCGGAAGCACAGTCCAGGTAGATTGGTGAATAGATTGATAGATAGATGTAGTGCTCTAGTAACTTTGTGGTTAGGGTTGGAGTTTTTTGTTTGTTTGTTTGTCTAGGGTTTTGTGTTTGAGAGAGAGAGAGAGAGAGAGAGAGAGAGAGTTCGGGAAGACTCAGTTTTGATGTTTTGGAGTACAAAGTGTAAAATTATTGATAGATTGATAGATGTAGTAGTACTCTACTAACTTTGTGATTAGGATTTTTTTTGTTTGTTTGATTAGGGTTTTGTGTTATCTTTGGGGGTTTGGGAGGGGGAAGGTAATTTCTACAAAAACCCGTTTTGAAGTTTTCAAAAACAGTGTAAGAACCCACGTCTATTAGATTTAGATTGTGTTGGGTGTTAAAGATGTGGGCTATGCTTCAGTAACTTCATGGTGAGGGATATTTTGTTAGTTTTGAAGTTTGTAAGTACGAAGTGTTGGACCTACTTATTGTTCTTTAGATTGTATGAATGGATGTTCGAGATGTGCGGTCAGTAGTGCTCAATGGGCCCCATTGTTTTATGAGACCAGGGATCTCCGTAAAACTTGTTTGTGGGGAAAGGTATTTTAATGGATTGTTCATTGGGAATTTTCATGGTGCAGAGACGGTGCAGCGGATCAGGGAGAGGACCAGGATTGCAATGCAGGACCCCAAGGTGAAGTCATGTAAGCATAGTTCAGCATATGTGATGTCACGTGTTTTTATTTTCTTTTCTATTCTGTTTTACTTCTCAACATTCATGAGTGAGAAATTGTAGATTGCATTGTCAGAATTGGAAAAAGTTGGTCTTGTGCTTAGTATTTGCTAAATTCACGGGCCATTGATAAGTGGACATAAACTGCTGACACCCACTACAGGGTAAACCACCACCCCTTAGGCCTTCCCAATGGTTTTCTGCCATAATAGAGGCCAATGATAGAACAATAACTTGATGAAGACACGTATATCTGATCTTCTGGTGAGAGGGATAACTTCGATTTGATGGAGAGTGATCTTGGCGATCCGGCTACCAACCAAACAAGACTGGACACTCTGGTAATCGCTAAACCACACTCTCGAGTCGTTATCAACTGTGCCAAGACGCGGCTGACTTGATCACGAGGATCGATTCCTGCAAGCAACCGAAGAACAAGCAACAACAAGATAAAAGCAATCTGAAATTGCAAATATGGATGAAGCACATGATAAATTTGAGGTTGTGTAACTTGTAGTTGTTGGTCTAGCCGACACAAGAACACAAGGATGAAGTTTCACACATGGGGAAAACTAATCTAAACAAAACCTGAGCAAGAACGGGAGGGGTGACAACCATATGTAACAGGGGTGGTGGCGAAGGAGGTGGACGTGAAACCCTAGGGGTACACGGGCCTTGGACCCAAAGTAGAGGTGGTACATCACCCGGCAGAATCTGTTTGCGAATTGTTTCGTCGATTGCGGGTGATCCGGACGGAATTTGGCAGTAGGGCCAGATCCGTTGGAAAGGTGGCATCGTGGGCTTCTCCGTAAAGTGCTCATTCACCCCAAACGGACTCTGTACGTGGCCTGGGCATCCGTTTGAAGTTGGACTGCTGCTGGATGGCCGAGCTGGACTCGCGGACGAGTTGGGTTTGATCTTGGGCTGGCTTTGATGCGTTGTGGGTTGCTCCACCTTTGATGTAGCTCGCTGATCCTTCGGTGTGGGCGTAGTGAATGGTTCGGCACATGGATTCATGCCGACTCATCGTTCTCCTTGATCTTCTCATGGCGGCGAGGAAGTAGTGGAAGTAGTGGAAGGAGTGGATGGAGCCTTGTTTATATCCGAGCTAGTGATGTCCTCATCATTCTCCCCTTCTTGAATTTGAGTCGTCCTAGACTCAAGCATAAACTCTTGCAAAAGGTTAGTACCAACACGAGGCAAAGCAACATGCATATACTCCCCTTGAAAGCTATCCTGTAGGTTCAAAGGAAAACTAGAGGAACTTGACGTGAAATGATTAGTGCTATTGCAATCCTCTAGTTGATCACATTGTTGCACAACAAAAGGAGGTTTCAGATTTGAACATATGTAAACGCGATGCACCATATACTCTCCTTTATCACTAGGTTTGCCAATGACATGAAAATTATTTGTAGAGAACCACGACAAATTAGAATGTACAAAAAGTCTCCTCTAAACTATTTAGATCACACAGAACATCAAATTCAATATAATCCAAAGTATTTAAAGAAGACAACAATTTCAGCTCATCTTTTTCACTAGCAATGTGAAGAACAGGTCTATTTCAGCACAAATGTTTGGTTCAAAAACAGAAATAACATGTTCATTCACTAGGGTTGGCATGGAAATAACTGAAGCATTATCACACAACTCTTCTTTATCACAAGAAATATCAAACAAATCATCTTGTGACAAAGGAAAATCATCAATGGGTTCCATTAATGGTTGCTCTACAACAGCATGATTGGTGGATAGTTTCAACACATCAAAATTATTCTCACCATGAGTAAGTGTAGCACCATTCTCAATACCTTTTAATTCCTCTTCCGCTGATGTAGGTGCTTTATCCATTGTTGAATCTTGAGTTACACATGAAACAAGTACTTCTCTCTCCATCTCATCCTCCTCCTCTGGCTTGTTATCACTTTCCTGTAAAAGATTAGTCACAAGTGGGGACACGGCAAGAGGCTTTTTTTCCAAAGAAATTCTTCACCGTTGTAATTATAGACATTAATTTCAGATATATGTCTTTCATGTTCAATTTGATTTTCAGCTTCACAAGCAATATTAAACAATTGAGACAGAGAATTATATTCTTTAGCAACAAGAATGTCCTGAATTTCCTTATCAAGCCCACCTAGGAATCTAATCTCCTTAGCTTCCTTGGTTTCCTCTAAACCACAACGCAATAAACATGTTTCAAATTCTTGGTAGTATCCTGTTATAGTGTTATTACCCTGTTTTACATGTTGTAGTTTCTTACACAAAAATTCAGCATAGGGTTTACTGACAAATCTATCTCTTATGAACTTTTTCATGTTTTTCCAAGTGTGAGGTAACTTATTACATGCACACAAATCCTTCTACCATATTGATGCAAAAATAGTTAAAGCACTAGCGGCACTCCTAATCTTTCGTTTGTCACAGATTTTATATTGAGCAAAAATTGTCCACTGCTATTTCCCAATCAATATATGCATCAGAACGAAATCCGTTATAGGAAAGATGGGTTGGAATGATTTTACCCGTACTCGTGGGGAATGATGCAGCAATGGTGGTGTGGCTCGCTTGCAATCACTTCCTGTGGCGGAACATATCAATGTGTTTCAATCTCCTTAAATTCATCACTTGCCATGATTAGTAGAAAACAAGAAACACACAAGATTATATTTCCCTATCAACTACTAGGTGGCAGACAAGGAACAAAAGTCACTCTTGCTCAAGCTTTTTACCTAGCTCTTACAAGTTCTTATCGAAGCGAACAGGCGGTGCAACCGGTGGCTAGTTCGTGATAACTTAAACTCGAGTGTGAGCAAAGCGATTGCAAGGTGCCGTACCTGTATGGTTAGTAGATGGTGGAGCTGGGATAGGCTATTATGCAATAATTCAAGATTGAAAATTAGTCCAAAGTAATAGTCAATGTGTTGGAATTAGCCTAGATTCAGATCTAGCTCATGCAAACAACTAGCAACACAAAAAATTAGAACCAAAAGATGCACCACAGAAAAGTCTCCTCTTTTGCTACACACATTTTTCTTCTCTGATTTTGTTTTTCTTCTTTTTTTTTTGTTGTGCGGCTCTTTGTTTTTGCACTTGCCTTTTTCTTATGTCTTTTCTTTTTATGAACAATGCGGCTTTTGTTGCAATTTTCCTTTTTCTTTTCGACTGCACAACTAGGACAAAAACGTTGTTTTGCAATTTCGGGCCCCAAGAACTCCGAATTAGAGGATCTGGTCAACACCAAAGTTGTGGAGGATCGTTTTATCTTTCCAACAAGTATAAGAACGTCAAAATGGTATTGTAAATCAAAAGATATGGCAATTTTACTGAAGCTGTCTTAGATTGAGCAATTCGAATCCGAATTGGACTAGAGTTTGAAGATTACCCCACTAACTTTGCCTAAATTTTAGTGTGATGAAAACAGCCGAATTTGAAGATTACCCCAACTAACTTTTTGTGGGATTTCTCGCAATGATTCCAGAAAGTATAGATTTATCTCAATCCGAGTTCGGATGAAAGAATTATAATGAAAATACCGAAACAAACTATTAGATTCAAACTCTACGCCGTCGACATTAATGGCCCAATATCTCGTAGATGGAAGTCGAATCTGACTTCGACCTCAACAGCAAAGTAGTAGAGCACGATCTGATGTTTCCAGAAAGTACAAGAATGTGAAAATCCGAGTTCGTATGAAGAAGATATGATGAAAACAACGAATTGGACAGCGGCAGATTAGAATTGGACGTGACGAGGAGGAGATCGACGTGGAATTCGACTCCACGACGAGATACAAGACTAAAACTAGACCAAGACTAAAACTAAGAACTAGCACTCGACAAAGATGGACGAAAATTCAAAGATGCAAACTGACAAGAACGATGCAAGGCTAATGACGATGGTTTGGATAGTAGAAAATAAATCTTTTTGTAGGGTAATTTTCTGGACTCTAGGTATGAAATCAATCTACTAAACTAAGATAGATAAATTCTCACCAGTCAACCGGAAGCTCTGATACCAACTGATGAAGACACGTATGCCCGATCTTCTGATGAGAGGGATAATTTTGATTTGATGGAGAGTGACCTTGGCGACGCGGCTACCAACCAAACAAGACTGGACGCCCTACCAATCGCTAAACCACACTCACGAGTCGTTATCAACTGTGCCAAGACGCGGCTGACCTGATCACGAGGATCGATTCCTGCAAGCAATCAAAGAACAAGCAAGAACAAGATAAAAGCAATTTGAAATTGCAAATATGGATGAAGCACACGATAAATTTGAGGTTGTGTAACTTGTAGTTGTTGGTCTAGCTGACACAAGAACACTGATGAAGTTTCACACATGGGGAAAACTAATCTAAACATAACCTGAGCAAGAACGGGAAGGGTGACGGCCATATGTAATAGGGGTGGCGGCCAAGGAGGTGGACGTGAAACCCTAGGGGTATACGGGCCTTGGGCCCAAAGTAGAGGTGGCACAGCACCCGGCAGAATCTGTCCATAAATTGTTTCGTCGATTGTGGGTGATCCAGACGGAATTTGGCAGTAGGGCCAGATCCGTTGGAAAGGTGGCGTCGTGGGCTTCTCCGTAAAGTGCTCATTCACCCCAAACGGACTCCGTACGTGGCTTGGGCATCCGTTTGAATGTGGACTGCTGCTAGATGGCCGAGCTTGACTCGCGGACGAGTTGGGCTTGATCTTGGGCTGGGCTTGATGCGTTGTGGGTTGCTCCACCTTTGATGTAGCTCGCTGATCCTCCGGTGTGGGCGTAGTGAATGGCTCGGCACATGGATTCATGTCGACTCGCCATTCTCCTTGATCTTCTTGTGGCAGCGAGGAAGTAGTGGAAGGAGTGGATGTAACCTTGTTCATATCCGAGCTAGTGATGTCCTCATCATAACTCCATCCCCTCTCCCTTTGGAACACAGCTTGCATTTTTTGTTGTATGTTAATTGTATTGAGTTTTTTTTTTTGAAAGAAGGAATTGAATAGAATTGCTTGGGCCATATGCTTAATTGCTTATTGCTTGTAGGAATTGGATCTGATTAGGAATGCTGGTACAGACAAAGAAACATTAATATCTATTAATCTTAATGAATATTAGGGTATATTTCGGTTGTTACAACATGGTCTGCGGGATTATTGTTATAGTTAGCTACATCCGGGTCAGTGCAGTCACAGGCGCACAAGGTGCCTGACTAGGCGCTCAGCTGAGATGCAACGCAGCAAAAACGGCCTCAAAACTGCACAAGGCACAGCACACACAGTGAGGCGCACACTTTTAGCTGCAAGGTGCAAGGCTTAAAGGCACAAAGGCGCTTGCTTGATCACATGTATGCATATCTAATGCCGTAGATGCGAATTTGACACCATGCAAACAATTGGAGGTGAGTGGGAGGACGAAAGGAGTAGTGGAGGAGGATGAGATTGAGTGCGAGAACGTATTTGCTTCTGCTCTAGCCAGATCTGAGATGCAAACCTGCGTGCTGCTGGTCTGGCCGGATCTGGAGAGGAGCTGTCGAGGATGAGGAACATTGTTGGAAGGGAGAGATGAGGGAGCAAGAGCAGCTCTGCTCTATAAAAGGGAAGGAGAAGTAAGTGGGGAGGAGAGGCAAGGATAAAAAAAAGGGGGTGGGCTTGGATGGAATAAGAGTCATAAGGCTACAACTTAACATTCTGACATTCAATTTTTTATATAATTTAATGTCACAAGGCTACAGCTTCAGCATGCAATAGAAGTCACAAGGCTATAGCCTGCAGTAGGATCTTTTGTGGTTGTAGCAGTTGTAGAATACCTTGGTTATATGTGACAATTTAAGTCTTAATATTGAGAAAATGTTTCATTTTTATCTTTGCGCCTAATGTTTCTCAGGTGAGCGCTTTTTTTGCGCCTTGCGTCTCAGGCAATTTAAGGACCTAGCTCCTTGAGTGCGCCTTTTGCCTTTGACTACGTTGATTTGAGTCTACCGAGTGCTAGCTATTTTCAAGGAAGAGCTTTGGGTAACTCATCCCTCGATGTCTCCTTCCATTCTACATGCGGGTTGCTAAGTCTATTCCAACAATTGATATTGCCAAGATGAAATTTTGGGTGATTTAGTGTCTCCGACATGTTTTGATGTGGACAGTCGAAACTCTGCATCTTTTGGGCTATGCAGATTGAGGATTAGTACTACTTCTAGATTGTGGAGCATAGGGTTGCTATATGGCTGTAGGGTAGGGCTAGTCATTGAGGTTAAGTTAGTTTAAGGGCTTGGTGTAAATTTGTTAGGATTATGATGCTAATAGCATAATTTGGACTAAATTTGGGGGGAGAAATTAGTGGAATGGGTATGGATGAAAATGCTTTTCTTTAGTGCTTGTTTCCTTCTTGCTTTGCAAACGGTCATTTCTATCTTTTTGGCCATGGGCTTTGTACAAATGCAACTTAACCATCCTACTAACCACATATAAATTCAGACATTTGTATTATTCATGTGAACCATATGCTAATTTAAAGGAGTTTTACTTGAACTGGGCCATCTCTTTTTGCTACATATTGCACTGTTTTGCAGCGATGGTAGGTGAACTATATTGCATGTGATTCACATATGGTGCTAGATTCATGACATGCAAACCATCTTACTTCATTAATATGTGGAAGTGCTGGAACTTGTCATCTGCTATTGCCTTTTGTAACACATTTTGATCTTTGATAGAAACACGATGCTCAAACAACCACCCATTTTACCCTAGTAAAGACCTGGCGGTCTTTTTGCTTCGTTCTCCTGGTTTTAGATCAGATTGGATCTTCTTTGCAATAGCTTTGTTCCTGTTGTTTGCTTCTGGGGGTGTAAGTGGTCTGGATCGAGCCAACCCATGTCTTGACCCACAGTGGCTGGGGAGGCCAGCTGTGGATCATGGGTCAGCCCGACCTGTAATGATGGCCTGACCCATGAACCTGTGGGCTATCGTGGTCTGGCCCGACCCATGATCATCAGGCTCCACCTGCACCTCTTCCATCGGCGCAATCTTGTTCTTCTCTTTCACCATGATATTGCTCAAGAAGAAACCTTCAATTTGACCAAAAGATGCAAAATTGATAAGAAATTTGATGAAGTCAGCAGCGGCATCCATCACACGGGGGACAAAAAGGTAAAGAAACATAATATAAAGAACAAAGCAAATACACACCCTTGATGCAAGACAGCCAAAGAAACAATGTGAGATAGCCAAAAAAAAAAAAACAATGAATTGAATTTTTAGAGCACCAAATGTGGGAAGAGATGTACAGATCAAGACAGAGATGAGACACCCAAACTAGCTCTCAGAAAAGGCCCAATCTCGGGTTGCCCCTCGGAGATTGGGAGGATGGTGAAGTGATGGGATTCTACATGAGGACAGCGAGGACGATGGATTCGACAGGAGGACGACTATGGGATTCTGTGGCATGTGGTTCTCGGTTTCAGAGATTAGGGGAATTTGAGCCCTAGGGCTGGAGGTTAGTAGGTGTCAATGGGTCGGGTGGATTGTAGGGCTGGACAAAAAGATCGAAACTTGCAAACTATTCGGACAATTCGAGAATCAGCTTGGATTGAGATCGGCTCAAGCCTTAAACGAGCCGAGCTTAAGTCTAAGCTAAAGCCGAGTTAAAACTACTAGCTGAGCTCGACTCAGTAAAGCTTGAATATGTTTGTAGCCCACCAATTTGCCCAAACTAGTAGGCCAAGTAGCCCACCAATGCCCACCAAAACTGAATGTATTCTAACTCTAGCCTGTCTGCCCATGTGCCCGTGCCCCTCTCCCTCAGTCCTCGTATGCAGAATGCTGGACTCGGAATGGTTGAGTGATGGACGTTGGGACGCCGGGACGCGCAGTCTTCCCATGTGCCTTACCCCTCTCCCTCGGTCCTTGTACGCGGAATGCCAGACTTGGAGTGGTTGAGCGACGGACGTCGGGACTCCAGGATGCAGCCAAGCAGTGCTCTAGGCGGCATGCAGTGGCAATCTAGTCGCGCTTCAGCAAAGTAAGTGGATTTGTACTCTTGCTTTAGGGATTGGAATTTGGATTGGAATTTGTATCTCCTGCTTTAGGAATTAGGGATTGGAATTTGGATCTCTTGCTTTAGGTATTATAGATTGGAATTTGGATCTATACTGTAGCAACACAAGGGATTGGAATTTCAAATCCCTTGTTTGTACTATAGCTTGGCAAGGGATTGGAATTTGGATTGTACTATAGATCTCACACAAATCTGTGCTATAGATCTCTTGTTTTTTCTCTGTATTTGCTTGTGTAGATGTCCCTGGTTGGTGGATTGGTAGTTAGGTTTAGGGTTGTAGAGAATCTAGCTCTGATACCATGTTAATAATTGGACATCGATATGCTTTATTATAAATTAATGGGTTTATATATAAACCAGAAAGGTACATGATAATCCTAATCAACAGACAATATGGGACTAATCCCAAACTAATCCTAATGATATTACTAAATGTAACCAGATGTATTAACATTTAGAACCGACTCCCCCATTATTAATATATTGGTATTATATCCACTTATCTCACTTTTTTGGTTGCAACTTTGACATAAGCACCGTATCTACTTATATCACATTTTCAGTTGGATATAACCCTCTCACAGGACCAAACTATACCAGCCAGGTTACCTTTTCTGCTGATCGAGGAGAAAGACCAGGTGTTAGTCTTGATTGGATTTCTAGGTGTTATTAGCTGGTATCAGAGCAATGTACTCTCTGCATCGGCATGTGGCAGGTTATGTGTGCAGATGTTTGGTGATTGTAGGCCAAGTGAGTAGATGCATGGCACATAGGGCTGACTTTGGACGCACCAATGTGTACTTTGAGGTGGTCCAGGGCACTTGCTGTACGGTGGTGTACTATGTGGATTTGGTACTGTGCTATGGGTTTATGTGTGACCCTCAGTCCAAAATGTGATGGGTTTAGTCCCACTTGGCTAGTTGTGGTTATGTTGTGTAGTATTTTACCGTAGAGGACCATACCATACCAACTGGATTAACCTTTTGGGTGAATGAGGACATAGTCCCAAGAATTTGGTGTGGGTGTTATGGATGGGCCCCCTCATATCAAATTACAGTTGATTTCTTACCAAATAAGGATTTCTCTTTTCTATTTAGATAGTTGTTTCCTTATCTGCTGGGATAGGGTTTAGGTTTAGCATTTAGCCACAGCAGTAATGTGTAATGACAAATAGTGTCAAAAATTTGTTACCCACACCTATAGTGTATAATGATAAATTGTAAGTAGTAATGTCTTCCTCACAAGCTGTGGTTTCGTATGCCAAATATCAGACTGTAGTGGATCTCATCAAACTTAGCTCATTTTAGAACTTCCTTATTTCGATATTATTTTGGTGCAGAAAGAATTATAATCCTGCAAGACTCGGGGTTTTGTATGCTTCATCTCCACTTTTATCACATCCAACTGTTATCGTCCAAGTCAATAATCTGTAAAAGTTGAACTCCAATGTGAGTACAAGATTCAATTGCTTATGATAACTTGAGCTCAGAAAGTAGTAAAATTAAAGCAGAAGTTCTTGACATGAGCAGTAACTGGTGCACTCTTCTTTATTACTCATTTGTGGCTAACCTTTGTCTGAATTGTGCATCACTGAAGCTATTTAGTGTGGGATTTTTGTGCAAATACAATGGATGTAGTCTCCCCATCTTACAAGTGTAGTTTAACTGTTTTCTGTATATGTCTACTTTTGTTTTATTCTTTTTTTTTGGTCACAAACCAGCTAATCCATGTTTTAGTTTTACTGACTACTGAAGTACAATGGATATGCAGGTTAAGAAAAAGCTGATGAATCTGGGACATGCTCAGAGGTAGGTCACTGTTACTCTTAAGCTTTGTAGTAAAATGAGCCTGTTTTTATAGCAGCTAATTTTATCCAATTTTTTTTGGGTCCAATGAGCTGTTTATTCTTCTATTAACATTTGTCTTTTGGATACCTTCTTTTGTGATAACTGTATAAAGAAGTTATTTTGTTACACTTTCATAGACCTTATGCACTGCACTGTGCTGCTCTAAGATGCATGCATATGCACTTTAAAAAAGTGGAATTTTTTTAAGTCCATTGCAAAATCTGAATATTTTGTATTTGCCACTAGATGTGATGTTGATATGTGGGTTTGGGCCCATCTTATCAGCCTCACAAACCACAATTTTGTAGTGGCACTGGCATGGAAGAAATTTTTGCTTTTTGTGGTAAGATCCTTGGCATGTCCCTTGTGTTTTGTGGTCACTCCCTTGCCTTCCTAAATACAGATGGGCGTAGATAGTTTGGGTCTTTTGTTGATAACTGAGTTAATCGGTACTGGTAATATGTGTATGGAAGTGTTTTTATATTGAAGTTCCTTGTATATCAATATGCTTAAGTATCTTGCTTATCCAACAGTTTGTATGTTAAATCGATGAGTTGTGTATTAACTCTGCATGTTAGTTGTGGGCAGGGCTTGGATATGTGGTTCTTGGACCCCAACCGACAGATCCAGCAATTCCAGCCCACTTTTATTTTTTCCATTTTTCTTTCTATTTTTTTAACCTTGTATAATTACTAGTTTATACATTCTTGCAACAGCACTCTACTCTAATACCGGCTGGTTTGGGAATCCTGAACGTGTGCAGAGAGAGAGAGATGGGGGGTGTTTAGGAGCCTGCACAAGGTTGTAAGACCTGTTTATGTAAAGGAAAGCTTTATTAACGAGCAATAGAGCACAATTCAACTGGCCATTAATGTGAACTACTACACCTATCTCTAGCTAGAAATAGCCTACTAACAAGTACATTATGGACCCTGTTAACTGTGGAGCACCAGATTTATAAGGTACATTATCCACAGGCAAGGTTGGCCTGCATGAACAAGTGTTGCATGCTGAAGTACTGGAAAAATGAAGTTGGTGGCATTAGGAGAGAGAGGGAACCTGAGCTGGTCCTTCTGGATGAAATTTTGTGTGCTACTGTTCTGGTGGCGAATCTGGTGCTGTTTGCTATTTTTCTAGAACTCCAGGAAACAATTAGAGAGTGCATTAATAAGAGGAAAGAGGTAATTGGGTAGAGGAAGAAAGATAGATAGGTGGGGAAGGAGAAAGGGATACATTATGAAGATTTTCAGGGGTGATATTACTTTTCCATTACTTTGTTAGAACAGAACGACCTCATTCATGCAAAAGAGGGGATCAATGAGTGACTATAGGTGGGTGAGTTTGGCATGTGCAGGTTTAGGTTTCCATTTTGGGGCTAGTTCCTGGACTTGGCTGGGAGAAAGGTGGTTTCCTGGTGATTCTGACACACTTGATTTTTTTTGGTTTTTCTTTGTATTTTTGTCAAGTTTCTGTATTTCTCCAACTTTGTATAATCACTAGTTTATACAGTTTTCTAACATAGCTCTTATTCTGGCCGGTTAATGCTGGGAACTGGCCAGTTCCCGCCAGGAACTTACTTTGGTTATGTGTATCCATAGTGGTGGTGGGAGAGAGTATCTGTGGGGGTTCAGTTGTCTATGTTTTAGACTCCATACTTAGCCAAGAGACTGAATCATGTTAGGCAACCAGAAAAATAGAATTCAAATCTTCTTCCCCAATTCTCTCTTTTCTTCTCCCTTCCTTACCTCTCCCTCTTCTGTACCCAAATTCCTGTTGTTTCTGGTGAGCCTGTATCATTGAAGCTTGGGACATTATACCTCACTATTTAACCCCTCAGGACACCTGACAACATGGGCCCACTGGCCAGACTTAGATGTGCTGGGAAACAAGCCAGCTCACTTATACAAAATACTAACAACTAGCACTGACTAGTCATATTCACAGGTCAACTCCACGCCTCCTTGACTCCTCTAAGTGACCTCAAACACTGACTCAGCATTTGGGTCCATCGTTCTCCTTTAGTGGTGCACATGCCCCTGTTTCCTATGCCATGAGTGCTGTGTGTGTGACACCTTTGTGCTTGGTTGGTCTGTTATTCTCGTGTCAAGTCTGGTGCTCACATGCTCCCTTGTACAGATTTCACTCTTCGATGGGCCTATGAAGCCCTGACCCTTAACAGTAGTTATGAATTTTTGACTTTATGTTATGGATAGATTTAGTAGCCAAATCCAATTAGGATCAATATATTCATAAATTAGGATTTATCTCTTTCTATTTATATAAGATTAGTTTAAATTCAGTTTGATTTGATCTTGCACAAGATCAGGTTGTCTCTTTCTATTCAAATATGATTAGTTTAGATTCAGTTTGTTTATATTATATTGTTAGGTTATATATATTTTGCCTACTCTATGTTTAGAGGAAAGCAAGAAATAAAGTTTAAAGTCTATCCCCATCTATGTCTCTCCCTCTTTCTTTCTCTAGCCTAGTCATGTAACAAATTTGGTATAAGAGCCAACCACCGTGGCTTCCAATGTTGAAGTAGACAAGGCTCGAGATATCAGATGAAGTAGGCTTCTTGAGAAGTTGGACCAAATCCTCCAGAGAATGGAGTTTTGCAGCAAGAAACTTGATGCCATTTATGGCCAGTTAGACAGGCTTATGTTGCATGCCGAGAAGGATGTAGGCGATGATCAGCATGGCGGTGTTCATGATAATAGCATTATTGATGAAGTCGTCAAAGAAGTTGATAGCATTGACCATGGTGTTGATGTTAGGGGTGTGCATTCGGGAAATTCGGTTTTTTCGGTATTTTTTAAATTTCTGTATTGCATATTGAATATCATATTTACCAAAAAATATTTCGGTTCGGTTTCGGTAAATATCAAATTAATTCGGTTTGGTATTGGTAAATGCCAAATTTACCAAATTATTGTGAATCTACATGGCATCTTTGCTTTAGAATTTGAAGTATAACAATAGCATATTATTAAAGGTTTGAAGTGACCAATAAGTAAAATTAGACACCAAATAGTCATTAAAAGTTCGTGGATTAACACTCAATAATAGCAAATAAAGAGTTTTAACTTCCAAGTACAATTGATAACATTACTGTCGGACCAACCACAATCCACAATACATAAGTACATAACAAGAAAAAGATAGTCCAAACTCCATAGCCTACATAACATAACCAACCAGTTAAGCACAGTCTATAGAACATAACCAAAGTCCACAATCACACCGACTCAGTTTACATAACAAGAAAAATGGATAATCCACAATATATTAGCACAATCCACAATCCATGGAACAACTCATGCATCACAATTCAACACAAAATGTTCAGGAGAAAAATGTGTTTAATATATAGAAGTTCCTTGGTCCTATTGGCATCTAGGGTTGGAACGAGCCAAGCTCGGGTGAGCCCAGGCAGGCTCAGCTTGAAATATTCACGAGCTTAGAATCAGGATTGGGTTCGGCTCGAAGCAAGCTCGAGCTCGGCTCGATAAGCAAATAGATGCAGTTCAAATTTGCCTTTCTTTTGAGGTTTGATTGGGATTGCTCGAGCTTGATTAGGCTCGGCTTGAAAATATGCATTACAATTTAATTCGAATTTTAACGAGCTCGCTCTCGGGAAGGCTCTGGCTCGGCCCGAATTTTCTCTTGAGCTTCACCTTAGGCTCGAGCTCGGCTTGTTAAAGGTTCGAGCTGATCCTGAACTGAGCCGATCTTCGAGCCGATCTCGAAGAGCTCGCGAGTTTCGATCTTTTTGTCCAACCCTACTGGCATCAAAAAGAACATCTACGCAAGAACAAATTATAATGTCAAAAAAGCATATCAAATTACCAATGTAATGTGTAGTCAAGCTTACAAAAAAGGATGTCAACAATAGACAATTCATATACACCTAAAAAGAGTTGAACCAAACTAAAATTTATCAGCTCACGGTTGATCACATGAGTAAATACTTGTTGCAATAGATTCTAATTGGGGACTTGTCAAGCCTGCATGATTTAAAAATATGATAATCACAAGGTGAAACAATTTAATTGTTGTAACATGAAATTGAAATACAATACTTATAATTTTGTACCTTATTCAAAACGAGTTAATTCAACTAAATCCTCTTCAACATTGATGCGACCAGAACGCCGTATCCAATCTTGTGCATATAGCAAGCATTGCACCATAAACAGTGTCAACGAGCTTCTAAAATCATCAAGAACACGACCACTGGTACTAAAAGCTGACTCAGAAGTAACTGTCAATATAGGAATTGCTAACACATCACGAGTCATGTGTGAAAGTATAGGAAAACGAGGAGTTACATTTCCACCAAGCGAGAATATCAAAATCTCCCCTATCTTCTGTATCTTCACCAACATACTTATCTAATTCAATTTTGCTATATGCACCAAATTCACAAGAAACTTTCATTTTCTTCTTGTATAAAGACCTCATCAAATTTGATGTATTTACTTGAGGTTTAGAACTAGAATTTAGTACTCCTTGTTGTTTATCAATTTGGCTTCCACCTTGAGTATACATGCTCTTGTATTCTTAAAAAAGAGAACGAAATGCATTGTTTATCTTAATCCATACTTGATCTCCTTTGATTGGACCATACATCTCTAAAATTGTGAACTTCATCGTAATCAGATTGTTTGTACCTTGCATTGAGTAAAACAAGAAAAATTTAGCTAGGAGAAAAAAATAACAAATTTGGTTATACCTGGGATCAAGAATAGTAGCAACAAATATCAACATGTTCATCTTCTCCTTCATCTTAATAGCTATTTCAGATAGATTTTCGTCTGGACTATTGCACCAATCTCGCAACAAAATATTCACAGCAGCAATCTCTTCAAAGAAAATGTTTGAAGTGACATACAGAGCTCGAAACACGAAGTGTGAGATCATAAACATGTTTCAGAAACTGTGCAAAATGACGAGCATCGTCTCCTTTTTGATTTTGTGATCTATCATCACCCACCTTTGACATGTAATAAATGTCTTGGAGTGCAAACCTGTCAAATGCCTTCTCGAATTTTTATGTTGAATTCCATCTAGTGCACACATCAAGTGATACAAATGCCTTATTTTCTATCTTGGTGAATTCAACATATTGCTTAAAATTATTTATTCTTGAAGTGGTGCTTCTAACATATCTCACAACATTACAAACATGGGAGATGGAATTAGACATCCACTTCACCCCATCTTGAACCACAAGATTAATAATATGAGCTACACATCTTATGTGAAGATATTTGCCTTGGGCAACATTACCTCTCCAATTATTCAAAGCTCTCCTCATGTAGTTTAAAGCAACATCATTTGTACTAGTATTATCTACTGTGATAGTAAACACATTTACAATTCCCTATTCAAGCAAGCATTTTTCTAGTGCTTTACCGATGTCTTCTCCTTTGTGAGTGTTTACTAAACAAAAGTTAAGATTTTTTTGTTTAGTTTCCACTCAATATCAATGAAATGTGCTGTTAGACAAATAATTTTGAAGTCTTGAGGAAGTCCATGTGTATGTGGTGAAGCAAACTCTTTGACAAGAATCATTGAAATTTTTTTTTAACGTAGCTTTCTCATTTTCATAAAGTCGAACAATACCTCTTTGCATTGTCCACCTAGATGGAACATGAAAACGAGGACAAACTTTGACATGAACTGTTCAAAACCTTCATGTTCTGGAAAACTCAACGGCGGCTCATCTATAATTATCATGCGAGCAAGTCCTTCCCTAACTTCTTCAGGATTGTATTGCCAATTAGAAAGAGAACTACTTCCATTCACACTAGATTGCAAATTTAGTAAAGTTTGCTTGCTGCCCATATTTCTATCGAGATGCTTTTTACAAATCTTTGCATGAGAGATTAGTGAGGAAGTATCATTCTTAACTGAATCACATGCAGGTACTCTTGAGCAATGCTTGCATGCAACCTTCTCACCTGCAAGCATTGGGTAGTGGTTCCATATTTCTACTCTGACGCCCATTTATTTTCTCTGTTGTTCGAAGGTGCGTTGCCCCTAGTTGCGACTGTTTCATCACTGCCTAGTGATCCACCAATGTGTTGGATATTATATGCTTTAGACATCTGAAATGAAAAAAAAACTAGTGTAAGTACTAGGGGTGTGCAATTTTGTCCAGTATATATCAAGCCATCAAAATCAGTGGAGGCTTGTGACTCTACGAGTTTGTAGCAGAATGTCCAGATGAAAATCTAGCAGATTCTCTCACGAACTGGTTTCCCTGTACTGTATCATGCATGAAAATGCCTCATAGTCACATCCAAATTCATCATTTACATAAGCACAAAATATGCTGATCATGGTAATACAATTTGGTCGCAAAATAAAAGATGTGTCAAAATTTGGTCGCAAAAAAATGTTCTAGCAGAATAGCACATGATGGCACAAGTGAAAGTACAAGTCAAGCAAAAATGGCATAAGTGCCAACCATTTCCAATGTTTGATCATGTGCTAGAACATTTTGCGACCAAAAATGGCATAAGTGCCATCCATTTACAAGTCTCATCCAAATTCTTTATTTATGAAACAAATCACTAGTACTAAGGAAGAATTAGAAAATTATATTGCACGATCTTGTGGTTGACTTCGTTGTTGCTGCAAATCGAAAACAATGGCTCAACGGCTGAGTCGGTGGTGGGTGGGGGCGGCGTGGTAGCCTGCTGGAGTGCTGGCTTGCTAGGGGCCTCACGGAAAGGCTTTGGGGGTGGGCGGCATGGGCATGGGGCCGGAGGGAGGTGATGGTGGGGGCTGCGGCGAGCGGGGGTGGCGCGATGGAGGCGTTGGAGGAGGGAGGTGGCGCTGGGAGGGTGGGAGGTGGTGGAGGAGAGGCGGTGGATGAGGGAGGCGGTGGTGGGGGCTGCGGCGGGTGGGGAGGCGGCGAGTGGGGACAGCGTGGAGGAGGCGACACAGGAAGGAGGTGACACGGGGAGGAGGCGATGTTGGGGAGGCGGCAAAGGAGGCAGCATGGGGAAGGTGGCAGGGGATGAGGGAGGCGACGGAGGAGGCGACACAGAGAGGAGGGAGGCGGCTGAGGAGGCAGCGTGGGGAAGGTGGCACGGGGATGAGGGAGGCGACGGAGGAGGCGACACAGAGAGGAGGGAGGTGGCTGAGGAGGTGGCATGGGAAGGGCTGGAGGAGGGAGGTGGTGGAGGGATGGAGGGAGACGGTGTGTGCACTGTGCACGAGGAGGCGGTGCAGAGGACGGGAGCACTGGAGGAGGGACTTAGTCACTTAGGGTTACTGCCTTATTGGGTTAGGACGGGAGTCGGGAGGAGCCGGGAGGGACATAGAAACTCGGTTTTTTGGTAAAAACCAAAACCGTACCGAATACAGTAAATGAGTTAACTATTCTACCAAACCGGATACAGTGTACCACATAAACCGCTATTTTCGGTTTGGTTCGGTTCAGATTTGCACACCCCTAGTTGATGTGGCGATCCTAGCAAATGGTGATAACATACAGGAACCCCCCCATGATGTCGATGACATTGCCGACAATTTCATGCCTGTGGACATATCGAGCTTGTGATCCAAAACAAGAAGAATGATGGCTCTAGTGCACTACTGGAGCCTTAGATGGCGTCTACGAAGGCGTGTCGGAAAAGGGAGCTGCAGGGGCAGACGGGCAACAAGATGTGCGTGGACTACATCCAGCGCAACCCGCAGTGGGTGAGCAAGTCGTATGGGGTGTTCATGTGCCTTGAGTACTTAGCAAGCATCGTAGCCTCGGTGTGCATATCAGCTTCGTCCACTCCATTACCATGAACTCATGGACCGTGGCACAACTCCGCAAGATGGAGGCCGGCGAGAACGGTTGCCTCAACGCCCTCTTCTTAGCGCATGGCGTGCATTGGCTTCCCCACTACATTTGAAAAAGAACACTTCTAAATGGTGCTAAGAAGACGTGGTAGTGGGATCACCGCTTTCGTATGCCAGACATATGGATAGATGTCCAACTCAAGGACGAGCTGACTCTCCAGGAGGGGAGAAATGTTATGGATATATTTAGCCAAATTAAATTAGGATTGATATCTTCATAAATTATGATTTATTTCTTTTTATTTAGATAAGATTAGTTTAGATTCAGTTTGTTTGGACTATTACTGTTAGGCTATCAATATTCCTCCTCTTATGTTTAGAGGGAAGTAAGAAACAAAATTTAAAGTCTATCCCCACTTCTCTCTCCCTCCCTCCTTCTTTCTCTAGTCTAGGCACGTAACACTTTATGCACTCCTAAAGATGCTCTGCAAAAAGAATGGGATCATTAACTTATAACAGGAGGCAAGAATGTGTAGTCTCCTGCAAGCATTGCCAAATATGCATCAACTCGAATAATGTAATAAGAAATGAACATTAGCTATTGTGCTAGTAAGAAAATGTATCAAAAGTAATGAACTATTGTAACATCATAAATGCAGTATTTGCACTGTTAATACCTTAAAAATTTTATGACTAGCACAAGGACGCTACCAGTATTATGCAGTCTTTATGAAAAGAGGGGGAAAATTCCTGCATCAGTACATAATGGACTTTTCATAACCAAAAAGAAAGCGCAAGTGTAGCAACATGCTCTCCAAGTTGAGTTTAAAGCAGAATAGTTTGCTCTGCAACTTCTAGTTATGATCCTGTTGGATTGTTATGGTTAGCTACATCTGAGTCTCCTGCGTAAACATGGAGTGACTTGTACGAGTAATGTATCAAATAGCTTTGATCATAAGCTCAATAAAGTGAATCAAGATCTAGGAGAATCACCTCAAGTCGCAATCAAGAGATCATCAAGAGCATGTATAAGTTCAAGCTCTTTTATATAGAACCAATCCAAGAAGAGAATCAAAAGAATAGATATCAACCAAAGAAGTGAAATCCAAACAAGCCATGGAAGAAATCTCAAGAGAATCAACTCTCTTCACATATCATCAAGAGCCTGTATCAATGACAATGAGTTCAAGCTCTCCTGATAAAGAACCAAGCCAAGCAGAGAACCATCAAAGCATAGAGAAACCAAAGAAGCAAAATCCAAATCCAAACAAACCAAGGAAGATCCAAAGAACTACAAGTCAAATGATCAAATCAAAGTACCAAGAAATGTGGCTTTGATGAACAATAGTACATAATGCACAAGAAATTTTTATTCAAAATAACAAAAAATAAAAAAAACCCGTATGGTTCAAAAATTCTAAAACTAGTCTTTAGTTGCTAACCTAGTGAAGACTTGATTTTCAAGTTTTGATTGGCTTAGCCACCAATGTGTGGCACGCAAAACTATAGCCACCAATGTGTGGCACGCAAAACTATTGACTGGGCATGCAAAATTGCTAATTGGGCATTGACTGGACTTTCAAGTCCTAATTTGGTTAGGATTTGAGCTAACGTGTGGGTGCAATGATTTTCTGATATTTTTTGCAGTTTTGTAATTTTTTTAGAAAAATCCATCACCCATATGAAAAAAGTTACAACATAAAAAATTATACATACTTTACATTCTATCTTGTAGAATTTTTGGAGAATGTTTTTATAAAAATTATATCGAATTCTATTAAACATTTATCAAAACATTCTCGAAAAATTTTACATGGTAGAACTTAAAATATAAATATTCATATAGGCTTTTTAATACGAGTGACATTTTTCTCAAAAAAAAATCACAAAAGTGCAAAAAAAGAATTAGAAAATCTCTTGGCCCACATGTCAGCCTACGTCCTAACCCAATTAAGACTTGAAAGTTCAGTCGGTGCCTAGTTAGCATTTTTTGTATGCCCAATCAGCAATTTTGCATGCCCAGTCAGCATTTTGCGTGACATGTATTGGTTGCGAACCTGGTGAAGATTTAAAAATCAAGTCTTCACCAGGTTAACCCGGTTAGCAACTGAAGGTCAGTTTTGGAATTTTTGAACCATAAATTTACTGGGCGCGTAATATAAATTTATTGCTCGTATACTACAGATATATTAGACGGACCAGTAAATGTATAGTATATGATCAGTAAATTTACTGGTCACAAACTATAGATTATACTATAGATTTTTGTCAGTAAATTTACTGATCGCGTAATATAAATTTATTGGTCGTATACTACAGATTTATTAGATGGATCAATAAATTTACTGGTCACATATTATAGATTATGCTATAGATTTTTGTCAGTAAATTTATTGGTCGTGTAGTATAAGTTTACTGGTTATATATTATAGATATATACTATATATTTTTGTCAGTAAATTTACTGGATTTGAACAAGACGTGGGAGCGCAGTGAAGAAGATGAAGAGGCGGTTGGTACGGATATTGATCAGTAACAATAAAATATTTCAAATATTTACTGTCGTTTTGACGTTAAATTCTTTTAAACAGAGGATAACCGTTATCTCTATCCAACGATTGTACTTTATTCTAGTAAGTTAGATCGGATGGTTTCTAGACTGGGTATAGAATAACTATTTTAAGGGTAGGTGTAGATATATATATATATATATATATATATATATATATATATATATATATATATATATATTGGTTATTTGAAAATTTTCACAATATAAACATGCCTTTGATTACTTCCCTCTAGTATGGTGGTGCATTGGTCTGTAAGTTCTTAATTGTGAGATTTGTTTGCACGTCCATCTTTATCAATGGATATCATACCATCTTGTAAAGTTTGTATCTTGTACATGCGATTAATAATACATTGTCTTCGGTTTCTGTTTTGACAGCATTGAAGTTGTACAATAGTCAAAACTTTTTCTGTATTTGATATATGATTTACATCAAACTTACAAGTAGCTGCATCCTTGTTTACTAGTGATTGCCCTTTCTTGTATGTACTGCAGTGAAGAGACAAGAATAAAGATATCATCAGGAGTGAGGCGAGGTTGGAGTCTTCGTCTCAAGAAGTTAATGGTGCAGGATGGCTGCTTTGTTGAGTGGCGGGACATGATAGCAGATGCAGCAAGGAAGGGCTTTGCTGGTGGTGTTGTTCTCCAATGGAACTCGTATAGAATCTTGACTGAGCAAATGCGGCAGGAGTGGTTAGAGAATCACCAGAAAAGAAAATCCATGCCTAGGCCAAGAGGTAATAGGCGAGCACCAAAAACCCCTGAGCAGAGGAAGAAAATTGCAGAAGCCATTGCTGCGAAGTGGTTAGACCAAGTAAGAGAATACCAATGCATTCTGTGTCATTTTTATGCTTTTTTTCTATTGATTCAAATGTTATCCGCATCTCTGTCTCATTCAATGTGCATTGGGAATAGAAGCAACAAGATGACTTCTACATATATCCTGAATATTTAAGAGAGCTGCCTAATTATTTAAGAGTCCGCTGCATTTTCTTTTAGGAATATCGTGAACGTGTTTGCAGTGGGATTGCCAATTATCATGGAACTACTGCTGGAATGAAACCACCGCGAAAGCCACAATCAGCCAAGGAACCTGGTACAAAGAGGGAACCTGTGAAAAAGAAACCTATTCAACCGAGAGCTGTCACAGTACAGGCCAAGCATCAAACAACTGAAATAGTTAAGAGGAAGAAAAGTGTGACTCCCTACAAAGATCCAATGGCAGGTGAAAAACTAGAGATGATAACGAGGATTCGAGCTCAAAGAGCAGCACTGGAAATAGAAAAGAAAGAAGCTATCAAAACGGCAAGGTGGGTCTCATGATTTCGTGATTAAAAACATTTAAATTACACGACACATCTATACTTTGAAGTTTCACAAAGCTTATCCTGTGGTCTCAATTTTTTTTGATGCATACCGGTGGTTCAACTTTCTTCTCTATGCCACACTTAACAGTAGTTTTTGGTTGATTTTGACTTATCGTGACATAAAGAAAAATAGAACAATGCCCTTACTGCCCGTCCTACCTTCGGTAGTCTTAGTGATAATGTTTTAGTCCTCTTCCCTAACCCCATTACATAGAAAAAATGTACCAAAGGTACAAGATACTGTCATGACATAAAAAAAAGACAACAATGCCCTTAGTATTAGGGTTAATAATCTTCAAGCATCTGAATAAACGCTACAGTACTTCCTTTGTTTTTTTACTTGTCATTTTAGCATTTTAGAATGCATGCAATCGAACTTTAGTAACTTTGGTCACTGAGAAATCATGATTGGCCATAGTAGATTTATCATCAAAATTACCTCCACACAATTATTATTTTATAAATTTTAATGATATATAACTATAAAAATTAATGGTCAAAATATGTATCTTTGAGATGGTGAAAAGTAAAAAATGATAAATAGAAAAGAACAAAGGGAGTACTTTTTATGGTCATCCCCAGTCAGTCAACATTTGAGTGCCCTATAGGTGTTCTTGGTAAGATCAAAACCAGAGTTGACTTCTCAAACATGTAAAATTAGAAGCAATTCTGATAAAGGAGTAAAGTTGTATTAGACGCACCTGTACATTGATTTCACCTCGTTGCAGTCACTTGCAGATACTATTTTCTCATCAATAAACTGTAGGTGTCATCTGTACATGCTGGAATATATTGTGAAATACTAATGTCTGATCATCTCTCAGTTGCTCTTCCTACAATCGTTCCTTGACATCATGAATGACTTTAATTTTCCTATTAGGTCACTGATTGCGGAAGCTGAGAAGGCTGCAGACGCACTTGAAATTGTTGCGGTGACAAGCCCTTTTGCACAAGCATCACTTATAGAAACTAGAAGGCTAGTTGCAGAGGCAAGAACATCGCTTAAATGTGTTGTCGACGACGAAGCACCAACGCGAAATGCTTCTAATGATACATCCGAGGACCTCGCTGTATCAGAATTGCACAACTGCAATTCAGAGAATCAAAATGGTGTGATGGCACCAGAGCATAAACCTGTAAATGGGATGTCACTTCATCCGAGCAACCTTAATGGCATGGATTTCCATTTTGATGTGTCTGCACTCAGTGAAAGGGAACAGCCTAGAGTATCTAGCACCATAGAAAATTCTATGGAAAGAGCTTATCTGCTTCCTTCAGCTTCAACACATGAAGATATGGACAAAGGTCTCAGGATGGCAGATTTTGAAATGAGTCAATCAATACTCAATAATCAAATTGGCGCAGAAACAACAGGAAATGATCCATCAGGAACACCAAAAGATGAGGTCTCTTCACCTGTGACAAATACTAAGATGAGGTGGGTACGTGGAAGGCTGGTTGAAGTAGAAGAATGATATAGGATATTCTGAAATCCAGGAGTTCATGACTTAGCAGTTGACAATTCATTAGCTGGGAATGGAGTATATTGCTCGCTTCAGTTTTGCTTCCAAGAAATGTGAAAATGCAGCCTGCTTTTACGTGGAAGTGTCTTAAATCTTAACCATAATCAACTGGTGTGGAATTCATGATTCATCATCTTGAGACACGACCTGTGGTATGAATACCATGGAAGCTGTGCAGGTGCAAAACAAATAGCTTATTCTCTTTTGGTGTGAAAAGATTTGTAATTACTGGGTGAAAACTTTAGGTTTTCCCCCTCGAAATTTCCTCATCTTGGCTGTAGCTTTAGGAAAATATAATTCTGTAAAGATGATTCAGAGGATCTGTGTATGAGTTAGAATATTTCATGGCCATCAGCATAACATGATGTCTGGTGGGCTTAATGTATTTTAGATTAACTCTAGCGTACCAGGTTATCTGTAATGTAACTTATATGTGTTCCCACATACTCCCACTTGCCTTCCCTTCTGTGCCCCAATGCCAGCCACAGACACTTGCGATTGGTGGCGGCATTGCCTTCTCGCCAAGTTTAATTAGGGTTAAATGCTATGTTTATAAATAAAAATATCATAATAGTTTGTCACTTTATTATAGTAATAAGGTCATTTTAATTAGATGTTGTACTTGCCAGTTATGCATGTTTATGTTAGAATTATGGTAGCACTTTATTTTTATGTTGTGAATTATTTATTATTGTTACAATATTTTATTTGAACTGGTAGGACATCACTGAGAGATTTGAAATAGTTCAAACTAAATGTTGAAGAAGTTGCATAAAACTTTTATAATATGTTAACTAGTTGTATGCATTAACTTTGACTTAAATACACTAAATGAAGTCAATTTCAATGTAACACTTGCCGCCAATGTTTTATTTCGAACAATATATTTTGTAAAATATTTTATTTCTTTTAAGAGGGAGTAGTTATGAGCGTTTACTTTTTAGGTTCCTCACAAATACTTTGTTATTGTATTCTTTATATGTTTTTTTATTTTTTCCTATTTTAGCTTGTTACACTCCTATTGGTTTTTTGTATTGTTGTATTTTTATATCCACATTAGGTTGTTATATATAGTGTTGTATTTTGTTAGGTTGTTATGCTTTTGTGCTTTATATTGTTGTATTTCTATAAAGTTGTTAATTATATTGAAAGACAATATATATATATATATATATATACACTCACCCCTAGAATAGTTATTCTATAGTCAGTTTAGAAACCGTCCGATCTAATTTACTAGAATAAAGTACAACTGTTGGATAGAGATAGCGGTTATCCTCTTTTTAAAAGAATTTAACGTCGTTTTATTTCATAACGACAGTAAATATTTGAAATCGCACCAACCGCCTCTTCATCTTTTTTACTGCGCTTCCACGTCTTGTTCACATCCAATAAATTTATATTATATAACTAGTAAATTTACTGACAAAAATATTAGTATATGTCTATAGTATATGACCTGTAAATTTATATTACATGATCAGTAATTTTGTCAATTTATATTATAATCTATAATATGTGACCACTAAATTTACTGGTCATATACTGTACATTTACTGGTCCGTCTAATAAATCTGTGGTATATGATCAATAAATTTATATTACGCGATCAGTAAATTTACTGACAAAAATCTATAGTATGTGACCAGTAAATTTACTGGTCATATACTATACATTTACTGGTCCGTCTAGTAAATCTGTAGTATATGACCAATAAATTTATATTACGCGATCAGTAAATTTACTGACTAATATGATTTCGGTTGCTATATTTTAGTCGGTTCCTATTTTTTAGGATAGTGTACCGTTATAACAAATCGTGTGAGTTCCTATTTTTTAGGGATAATAGAGTCGTTTATGGTAGTTATTACCGTCAATAAAATTCTAATCTCGATGTATGATCCAACGATACAGAAGATGAGCAAAAAATAGCTATTCTAGATGTGGGTGTAGAATAATGTATATATCCACCCAAGTCGTGCATTGTGCTAACAGTCCAAATTCCTTATTGCGTTGCACGAGAACACACCCCCATGTATAGATCTATTTTCTACCTTGTGTATGTGTGTACTTGTCTATAGTTAGATTAGGAAATATATATATCTAATGTGCTTTCTACAGAGGAGGATAAAAAGGTTGATATGACTGTTAAGATAAAAGAAATGGTCAAATTGACGTGGATGGTGTATCATAGGCATTGTTCGAGCCTAACTTTGAACGATCTAGATTAATTTTTTGTTGGTTACGATTGGATAATTTACACACAGGAAGGAGGGGTTCAGGACTTGGTGGGAGATAGGACATGAACATGGACTAGGTGCACTTTAGTTGTGGAAAAAGTACTTCTACGAGGAGCTTTCACATGAAATTCTAGTAAAAAACTGTTAGATCAGGATCTTTCTGTGAATTTTTGTATCATAATCCATCGTTTCTCAACTAGATATCATGTATAAAAGTCGCTTCCTTAATTGGCTGGTGCATGCATTTAGATACACTGTTGTACCATATATAAAGCTTGGACCTTATATATTAGGACAAGTACATGGACATGGATCAGGTACATCTTAGTTGTGGAAAATAAACTTCTAAGTGGTGCTGAGTTAAAAGTTGTTAGATCATGATCTATATGTGATCAATATCATAATCTGATAACTCTCTCGGTTGCTTCCCTAACTGGGTGGTGCATGCATTTAGATACACCCCTTGCCATATATATAAAGTTTGAAACTGGGATTTGAGAGAAGGATGAACATGGACATGGAAGAAGAGAACACCAAGCCAGTAGTGGCGAGATGGAAGCCGGCGGCGGCCATGGTTTCGATGCAACTGTTCATGGCCGGCATGATCTTGCTGTTGAAGATCGTCATTGGCGACGGAATGTTCATCCCCTCCTCGCCTACTGAAGCCTCGCTGGCACAGCCATCATGCCCCCCTCGCTCTCATCTTCGAGAGGTATAGCTTTCTAGTTCTAACTTTATACATGATAATCTAGTACTCCTTCGGTTCTTTTTTACTTGTCATTTGATATATATACAAGTCAAAATTTTTAAATTTTGATTGCTAATATTTTAAAAAAACTGTGTAAACTCTAAAATGATAAGTAAAAAGGAAGGAATGAAGTAGTTTTAATTTGTTTCATGTGCAAAGATATGCACGGCTTTCATGCAAGCTTCAAACCATCAAGCAATGGTGGAAGAGGTGGTTTGGTTGGTGACCTGTGTGATTAATATGTTTGGATGTCAGGCATGTCTTAATGTTTGTTGAGGTTTTTCATGATTATTGCCGAATAAGATATGTCTAAGATTGACTTATTTAACTGGTGTCTTAATTTTATGAGTGGCTAACATAGACATGTGAGTTTTTAGGAATGATGCATGGAAAAAATTATAGAGGAGACTATATAGTAAGATGTGTCTACTAGAGGGGGACCAAATTATAATTTTCTATCCAACTTTCTTGACAAATTTTGGTGCATAAATAGGAACATTTGTAGCATATAGGGGGGGCCAGGGCTTCCACTTGTCCCCCTCCCTTTGCCACTATGTGAATTGCCAGACAGTATGAGAATGCCAAGCACGAGATTTTGATCATCGGAGAAAGCTAAGCATTAGAGGCAGATATATGCATAAGCTTTGGGGTCATTTGACTCCATATTTTTTTTTTTGCAAATATGATCTTATACATATAAGAATTTACATATAAGTCCAAAGTTCCATGAAGATTTTAAAGAACCCCATGATAAGTGCTTAATTGGTATAAACTTTTTCCTAAGTTTGCAGCCGTTTCGTTGTTGAATTTACATTCGATGCATCATTTTATGTGATTTTTTTTGTAAGATATCAACAATATGCTTTCATGAGTTTGTTTTTCATGTTTCGGGGAAAAATGTATCAAATTTGGAGGCATTTGACATCGTTTTAATAGAAAATGAAGCAGAGGAAGAAAATACTAAAAAATCGGAACATGACGGAGGGCTGAAACTCTGGATAGCACTCAGCACGGGCTGGACCACGACCTGTGCTTGACTCTGAGTATGGGCGTGCTCAAGGGAGTGTTCCCTTATATCCACTTTTCATTTGATGCAATTCGGAGTTTGTTTGGGTAATTTTGAGCCGGTTTCCTTTGCAAACACGTCAAAAGTTATAATTGTTTATTCCTAGGACTTTTAGAGTATAAATAGAGATACTTTTGGTTTAGTTTATCATCCTTGGATCATCTTGGTTAATTTAGTTTATCCCCTTGTCGTCGATCAAAAAGTATGATCTCTGAACTTACAACATATTTGATTTAGGTTGCGAGGTCACTATGCAATATCACAGAGAGAATTCACATAATGACCATACAAAGAGAGAGAAGAGATATCGGCCAAAACTGTCTCACAAGAGGATGAGATCGATGCAGTAAAGACGAGTATCATAGTGTCTCAAGCATTGCCCTTGGGAGGAGAGGGAGAGGGGGTCGCCGCCGTCTGATCATTGCATCACCATACGAATTTAGTTTGTTTAGTAGGGAGACAATCCTCACAATCACCAAAGGGGAATTACGATAAGTATGGATCCAATGACACAGAGTTTATACAGGTTCGGACCCTCGAATGTGCGTAATAACCCTACTTCATGTTGTGTTTACTATATGTAAGATGAAGTACAGAGAGAATTTGCTACAAAGCCTAACAAGTCTTCTCTGATGACTTCCCCCTGATCTCCTTTGAATTGGTTCCTTTTTATACTTGTCGAAAGGGTGCCAATAGAGGGAAGTTTATGCGGTTTGACAGTTGCTGTGTGCAGTTAAGCAACTGCACGTCTCTTCTTAACTTCTCAACGGTTGTAATGCATAGTTACGGGTAACTGCACATTCTTCCTCATCTTCCCGATGGTTGATCATGTCAGTGAGAAGATAAATTGTATTGTCCTGATATCATGGTTGATAGATCTCATCCATGCTTCAGGTTTGTCACAATAATCATGGTTGTGTATTAGCTACGACCACATATTGGTATTGTCTTTATCTCCAAGACCGGGATAATCGAAGGAAAATGTCTCTATGATCGAGCTGATCGTAGGAAAGTGTCTCTATGAGTAGCATGATCATGGGAAGGTGCCTCCACGACCATGGTACTCGTGAAATTATGTATGCTGTGTCAATATGTGTATCGACCACATATCTTTACGACCATTGAGGTCTTAGGCAACAATACTCATAATAGGTTATGTCCAGAAGATCTTGGACTATCCCCTAATCTCTCTCCTAGGTCTTTTCGAATACAGAGAGGCTAGCCCTCAAAACTCAAGTGAACGAGTTCGAGCAACTTTTGTTTGATTGAGATTGTTTAAGAAAGCGAAACCCAACAAATCTTGGGCGAAAAAAAGGTGTAAAATCTCCTCAAAAGTCTTGAGACAAAAGGAAATCTTACACAACACGATTCGGCCTAGGGATCAAAGCAGTGTTGCGGAGACAACGCCCCAATCATTTCAATAGCATCTCCTTGGCTTCAAGCGCCTGTTAGGGTTTCTTAAAACGACAGGATTTGTAAAATTTTCACATCTCAATCTTTTCAGTCTCACCCAAAAAAGCTCTTCTCCTCAAATCACCATGACTGGATGGAAAGGTTCCATCGTAAATAATATGTGTTCAAAAGATTTGGAGAAGGAAGGACATCTGGATGGTTTCATCAGTAGGCGTATTCCTCCTAGAGATGAAGTCATCCTGAGGCCGCGGATTGGAGAAGTAGTTCTCTTCATAAACCATATGAAGTGTGGGTTGCACTTTCCAGCCTGTAATTTTTTGACCTCAATTCTCAAGTATTATGACATCGAATTGGTGAATCTGACTCACAATTTGTCGACGATTGGAACTAGGGTTCCGAGTTGAACTTACACGAATTTAGTTTGTTTAGTAGGGAGACAATCCAGACAATCACCGGAGCAATCACTGTATCTATGGATCTAATGACACAAACATTTATACAGGTTCGGGCCCTCAAAGTCTGAGTAATAACCCTACTCCTATTGGTTTTTCACTATGAGTATAATGGATTACAAAGATAATGTATTATCTAGTTCTAAATTGTCTTGTTGGGAACTCTTCTCCCAAAAGGATCTCCCATTCTCTTCTAACTTTCTACCCTATTTATAATTGTCGAAAGGGTGATAGTTGCTTCATTGAAGGGACGCTTGGTAGTTGTCAACAACTGCTATGTAGCGGTGACCATCAGTTGTTGTTAGTTGCTATTCGCCAGTTCATAACATGCAGTTATGGAAACTATATATTCATCCTCATCTTCACGACGGTTATCATGGATGGTTAACTTAACTGCATGATCTTCAAATCATGGTATGAGTTACCAATATATGGTCGCACACTAACTGCGACCATGTATTGGTTTCTATTTTTATCTCTGCGACTTGGGATGATCGCAGGAAAATGTCTCCGCGATCATAATACTTGTAGGTAATATAATAATATATGAGACCATGGACTTTGCGACAATAAATTTCCATCTCTACAAGTACTGAAATTACAGGAATTAAATATCCTTGATGGGTTATGTCTAGTATATCCTTGAATTATCCCATCATCTCTTTCCTTGGTCTCTATGACCATGAAAAGATAATAACAAGTAACTTACGTCTCTTTCTATGGTTTTCTGCAACCATAGAAAGGCATGTGTGACCATGGGAAAGGCATGTGCGACCATGGGAAGACTTGGGCGACTAACACGGGTAATAATCTCCGTCATCTAGCCCCCTGAATTTGAAATAAAAAAGTTTCTTTTCCATGAAAAGGCATTTCAAGTACTTAAATGGCGACTTTTTGTTTCGAATTCCAACAGAACCCAAGAAAAACTTTGGGTGTGTGACGAGGATTATAACCCAAGTTAGTGACCTTTGCCATTCTATAGTTGCAAGGCTTACAGAATGAGATCTAAATTATTTGCATACCTCTCTGTGGTCTCAGAGACCTAAGAGGGAGACAATATGACAGTCCAAGATATTCTGGACATAGTCTCTTCTGGTCTCGGCCTGTATTGTCGCGGGGTCTGTAGTTTGGCGACACCCACAAAACTAAGGTCAAGGAGTTCATGGTCTCACATACCCACGAATATCCTGATCCCGGAGACATCTTCCCGAGGTCGCCCAGGTCGTGGAGAGTGAGTGAATAACTATACCTGGTCGTAGTTAGTACGCGACCTAAGAGATTGAGGAGTCAAAACATCCAATGGCGATATGGTTAGACTTATTCGACCATACCCGGTAGTTAAGCCTGCTCGACCACTACCGCCTCCTTGGATATCTTCAGCCTTCTTAATTAATTTCTAATAACTGTTAAGAAGATAAAGGCGCAATTACAAACAGGCATAATTGCACATTATGACTGGCGCATGTTTGCCTCTCAGCAACCCTTCAATCCCTTAACCGGTGACCGGTGACGAGATATAAAAAGGGGGATCACCGGGAGAGAAAGGGAGGGCATCAGATCTTACCTGAGCCAAGCCACAAGACCTAAGAGATAGAAACAGTAGATTGTTATACACTGTGTAATCAAGAATAAGAGATAGTCCTTAGTTTATCCAAGAACTCCTCTTATTCTCCCCTTGTAAATCTTAATATTCTTAGTGAAATACCAACAGGAATAGGGCTATTACTCATCATCAAAGAGCCCAAACTTGTATAAATTCCTTTCTTCCCTAGACATAGATACCTTGATTTACTTGAGTTTCACCTTAGATTGGCTTCACACTTCACCATTTAATTTTACATAAGTTCGACTAAGGACCAGAGTCCCAATCATCGACAGTGCTTGTGTTAGATTTATTATGACAGGCATTAAATGCAAATTTCTGTCGAAAAAAGGTCTTCTGATGTGATCGCAATGGTTGGAAACACGAGGAATATCACCTTAAAACTCCATGTTTAAGTTTCCTTTGGCCTAAAACCATTCTCAGAATTTTCAAAGCTTTTCCAGAGTCCCAAGTTTTTCTGAGTTCTTCGTCTTTAGCTTTCCCCTCTTTCCCTCAAACTTAAATCAATGGCTTGCTGGATGCGCTCTAGTCATCGAACGGAAGAGAATTTGCTGGCCTTGGAAAAGGAGGGTTATCTCCCCTCAAGGTCACTGATCCCATGGCATCCTGCTGGCGAAGATGAAGAAAGCCCTATGGTTCGAGAGGCTAAATTGGTGCTCTTCGAGGACTTTCTGCGCTACGGATTTTGTCTCCAAGAGAGTGATTTTTTTTGGGAAGTCCTTGCACATTACAATTTGGAATTGGTAAACCTAAATGCCAATTCCATTTTGATTCTTTCTATCTTCCAGCTTTTGTGCGAGGCATATATTGGGGTTTTGCCCAGTGTTGCTCTTTTCTGCAAATACTTTTTTTTGGTGAGCTTGAAAGGTACCGCTGCTCTTGGATGCATCAACTTCAGGTTGCGGGAGAAGGACTTCCTACATTTTCCTATTCGTGACTCTGTTCACAAGTGGTATCAGTGGTGGTTCTATTGTTTGGCTCCTAAGGAGAACCATATGGTTTGAAGATCAGTGACCAGAGAAGGGCGGGGAGAAGGATGTTACTCCTCTCCTTGATGACGAACAGAAAAGGCAAGCTCAGGTAATCAAATACCTGATGAACAAGGGCTTTACTGCACGTAATGTGATTCGGGACTTTGTGAAAAACCGGATTAGCCCTCTAAGGAAGAGGGATTTGTTGACGATTGGAACCAGGGTTCCTAGTGGAACTTACACGAATTTAGTTTGTTTAGTAGGGAGACAATCCGTCTTATTGAGAATTCTACTCCAAAAGGAACTGCCCCTTCTCTTCTAACTTTCTACCCTATTAATACTTGTCGAAAGGTTGTCAGTTGTTTCATCGAAGGGACGCCTGGTAGTTGTCAACAACTATTGTGTTGTGGTGGCCATCAGTTGTCGTCGGTTGCTGTTTGCCAGTTTATGACGTGCAGTTGTAGAAACTGCACATTCATCTTTATCTTCACGCTGGTTATCTTGTCAATGAAGAGGGGTTTATGATTACCTCGGGAATAATCATAAGGATCAAGGAACAATTAAATCTCCAATAGTATGGTTGCATATTGACTGTGACCATGTATTGGTATCTGGCTTTGTCCCTGCAACATGGGATGATCGCAGGCAAATGTCTCCACGACCATAATACTCGCAGGTAATATATATATAAGACCATGGACTCTGCGGCAATAAGCATTGAGGCTTGAGGCTATAGAGTTCCGTAGCTACTGAAATTATGGGAGTTAAACATCCTTGATGGGGTTATGTCCAGAATATCCTTGGATCATCCCATTATCTCTTTCCTTGGTCTCTGCAACCATGGAAAGGTAACGACAAATAGTTTAAGTTTATTTCTGTGTTTTTTTGCGACCATAGAAAAGCATGTGCGACCATGGAACGGTATGTGTGACCATGGAAAGACATGGGCGATTAACTCAGGAAATAATCTCTGTCAGCTAGCCCCCGAATTTGAACTGAAAAGGTTTCTTTTCCTCGAAAAGGCATTTTGAGTACTGAAAAGGTGGCTTTTCATTTTGAATTCCCGCAGAACCCAAGAAAAACTTTCAGTGTATGTGTCAGATTTGTTGTGACAGGTACTAAATGCAAACCTTTTTTTGAAAAGAAATCTTTTAGTGTGATCACAACGGTTGGAAACCTGAGGACTACTGCCTTAAAACTCCATGTTTTAAGTTTTCTTTAGCCCAAAACCACTCTCGGAATTTCCAAAGCTTTCTTAGAGCCTCTAAGTTTTTCTTAGTTCTTCTGAGCTCTTAATCTTTAGCCTTCTTCTTTTTCCCTCAAACCCAAATCAATGGCTTGCTGGATGCGCTCCAGCCACCGAACGGAGGAGAATTTGCTGTCCTTGGAAAAGGAAGGTTATCTCCCCTCAAGGTCGCTAATCCCATGGAGTTCTGTTGGGGAAAATGAAGAAAGCCTTGTGGTTCGAGAGGGCGAATTGGTGATCTTCAAAGATTTCCTGCATTGTGGATTTCATCTTCCAGAAAGTGAATTTTTCTGAGAAATCCTCGCACATTACGACTTGGAATTGGTAAAATTAAATGCCAATTCCATTTTGATTCTCGCTATCTTTCAGCATCTGTGTGAGGCGTACATTGGGGTTTTGCCCAGTGTTGCTCTTTTCTGCCAGTACTATTTCTTGGCGAGCTTGAAAGGTACCGTTGCTCCTGGGTGCATCTACTTCAGGTTGCGGGATAAGGACTTCCTGCATTTTCCTCTTCATGACTCTGTTCACAAGTGGTATCAATGGTGGTTCTATTGTTTGGCTCCTAAGGAGAGCCATCTCTGGTTCGCCGATTGGCGACCAGAGAAGAGCGGGGAGAAGGATGTTGCTCCTCTCCTTGATGACAAGCAGAAAAGGCGCCATGGTAATCAAATACCTGATGAACAAGGGCTTGACTAGTCATAATGTGATCCAGGACTTCATGAAGAACTGGATCAGCCCTCTAAGGAAGAGGGATCATCCCACCTGGGAGGTTAGGCCCCTGGAAGACGCTACAAGGGACTACCCCCCTGGTAATTGTCCGAATGCTAGGATTGGTCAATCGGTATATTTTCTCAATTTGTCTTTCCTTTAAAATTGAGTTTTGTTTTCTAACTTTGATTAGTATTTTTTAATAGTCTTGTCTATTTCCGATGTCAAGATAAGGACAAATTTCCTTCTGAAATCTTATAACCCGGCCAAGGAAGGCGATATTGATGCGCCGAGGCCGCAGAGCCTAGTTCGCAATACTAATGAGTTTGGCCAGGCGCGTTGAAAGTTATTACTCTTTCGTAAAACCTATACATATTTCATTTTGAATGATAATTTACCAAAGAAGTTCATTTTGGGTTTGTTTAGTAGTTCATGCACCAAGTAGCCCAAAAAAGGCCTACCGGCGACGATGTAGAATCCTCTGGTGGTTCTTTGTCGAAGAAGCCAAAGAAGGCTCCTTCTGTGACCAAGAATTTGGCCAGAGCGAGAGCATTGCAAATAAATCCTATCACCCCTCCTACAACCATAGTAGCGATGACTGCAACCATTTCCACAACTGGGGACCCTGTGGCGACATCAGCAGCTGTGGCCATGGAAGTTCTCGCGACCAAGGTGGCAGCAAGTCAATAAAGGCAGGTCGAAGCTACGACTACAACTGACCCTCGCGTTGCGACTAAGAGGGTTGTCGCAGTAATGTCTTTAGCTTCTCAAAGTTTACCTAATACGACTATGAATCAACTCATGGTCGTACAGGGAGAAGGAAGTGATGTGGAGGAGGTGGAAGATGCCTCCTTGTTCAGGTTGAGGAGGAGGACAAGAACTTCCTCTGATGAGTTTGCTCCTGAGGCATTGTCCACACTCTTGTCTCCTAAGGGTGTGGCTTTGAGTTCCCGAAATTTTATGGGACTTAGTATCATGTACATATTTGCCTCATCTTTCACTAAATTATAATATTTAGTTAGGAATAATTTATCATGCCTGTAATTGTAAGTGCAGGGCTCCTTCATCTGCTGCACTGCTTACTCCACCAACTAAACTATCTGAAGCCGAGATGGTGGAGGCTACATATGAAGTAACAACAAAGACAGCGGCTGTGGATGGAGTTGCTGCGATTGTTGAAGTCATAGCTTCACAGGCTGCCGAGGAAGAACCTGATCAGGCCATCATTGATGAGGTGGTTAAATATATTCAGTCAATCGAACCTGTCAATGATGGAAAAGCTGAGGTCGTAGTTGCGACCTCGACCATGGGGATGAATGAACAGGCAAGAGAGGAGAGCTCCCCCTCTGGTTGAAGAAACAATTTCTCCCTCTGGTGTTGAAGAACAAAGAGAGAAGAGGACAGAGGATATGGCGATCCAATCTGCTAAAATTCAGTGCTCTGCTCAGGATGTGAATCCCCAGCAGGCGCCTCATAGCTTGGCTTCTTCTAGCCAAGCGACTGGATTTGGGGACCTTTCTGAAAGGTTCCTTGATGAATTCTTAGAGGTAAGTAAAAAATTTTACCTTAAAGTTTTGTTTATTTCCTTAGGAATCTTCTTCTTAGTATTTTTTGTTTTATTCAGAATACAGCCCATGTTGCGACCACATCTAACCTGCTCGTGGAGCATTTGAAGGTTGAACAAACTGAAAATGGCCAATTGAAGCAGTAAGTATCTTGCTTTTAATCTTAGTCTTTTAGAGACTGTAATAATATTCATTATCACAGGAAGGTAAGTGTCAAAAGGCTTGCCAAGATTTTGGCACTCGAGGCCGAATTGAAAGAGGCCAAAGAGAAGGCAGCGACCTTCGAGCAAGCATCAGAGCTATACAACTCTCTTTAGGAAAAAGCTGAACATCTCTTGGTGCTTTGCGAAAAACAACAAAACAGAATAGCAAAGTAAGTTTACTTTTGGCAGAAATTTGCATTACCTTTGTAAACTTCATGAATTTTATTTCTTCTTCTTTTCAGCACAAGAAGAGCAGATCAATAAGCTGGCTGAAGAGAAAAATCACTTCGAGTAGAAGTTTATCCAAAGAGGAATTGATCTTGATACGCTCAATACTGTCATTGAGCATCATAAGGTAGCCAGCGAGAAGGCCAAGGTTACTGCTAAGCTCTCCCACAATTAAAAGAGCGCTTTAGAGGCAACTATCAAGAGCTGTAGCCGTTTGAGCTAAACACCTTCAAGAAATTGAGGATGGCCGCAGACTTACTAAAGGCAGATATTATGGATCCTAAGAAAGATAACTTAAGCCTTACTAAAGGCAGCTCAAACTGATTCGCTAGTCACCAATATTCCCGAAATTGTGAGGAGGCACAAAGAGGCACTGAAGTCTAACATTGGAGCTGTAGCCTCTACTATCCTCTGCAAGCTTAGGCATTACCACGAACGAAATTTAAATTTGAATCCTGTGGTAGAAGATGCAACTTTTTACAGCGAGGATCAATTGAGTGCAATCATGGATAAAGTCAGGCCTTTAATAGAAAGTCTGCTTCGCGTGCTTGATCTTTCTTAATGTATATTTTTCATTGTATTTTGCGACAATGGAATTATAAATATAGATGAAAACATTTACCAGGTTTATTGAAGTCTTTGTACCTTGAAAATATGAATGATTAGCAGAAAATTCAATGATTGAAAATATGTTAAGTATTTAGTTTTCTGACTTAATGCTATAGTTTATTTCTCTAGCCCCCTCCTGTGACCATTTATACTGAAGGCATGGTATAATGGTCGCGGGATAGTTAAAATAAACTATGGCTTGAATGATATGAAACATATGAGTAAGTCTCTTATGCGTTAAAAAATGGCTTAAAAAGAGGTGCCTTAGCTATATGCAATCATAAGGTCACCAGAATAAACATCTTAATATAAATGCACAAGCTTTTTGCTAACTGACAGTCACTCGAATGATCAGAAACATGCTAGTAAGTCTCTTAAGCATTAAGAAACGGCTTATAAAGAGATGTATTAACTAGATGCGACCATGAGATCGGCCAGTGAATCCACTTAAACATTATAATAAAGTGCTTATTGCAATCAGCCCCGGGCATGGCCCGAGAAAAGAATAAAGACAAAAAATGGGAATGTAACCATAATATAGAGTGAAAAAAGTACTTTATTGTTTAAGAAAATTACAATGGAAATGGAAAAACTTACACATAAAATTTTCACAATTGGTCTATGTTCCAGGCATAATATAAAATTCTTCCGTCTTCCATAGCTAATCGAGCTGATCCTGGTCCCGGCATTGAGACAACAGTGTAGGGGCCTTTCCATTGAGGAGAGAATTTGTTGCGACCAGACAGGTTTTGAATTTTTCTCAAAACCAAGTCTCCTACGTGTAGATACGTGGTCACACCCTCTTACTGTGATATTTACGCAAAGCTTGTAAATATGCTGCAGACCGAATCAATGCTTGATCGCGTTTCTCAAGTAGAGTAATTTATTCTACACGTGTTTCACTTTGATTTACGATATTTAAGTTATCTACGCGAACAGAGCCAATTTGGATTTCAATTGGCAACATAGCTTCTGCACCGTAAACCAGTTAGAAAGGCGTTTCACCTATAGCCCTATTGGATGTAGTGTGAACTGCCCATAGAATGGAGTAGAGCTCTTCTACCCAAGCCCCCGAGCGCAATTTAAGGTGGTCGAAAACATGTTTTTTAACCCCTTGTATAATCTACCTATTGGCACGTTCTATTGCACTATTGCTTTGCGGATGATCAACGGATGCTAAAAAAATTTTGGTTCCAATATTGTCGCAATAGCCTTGAAAAAGACCACTAACAAATTGGGATCCATTGTCGATAATAAGATGACTTGGAACACAAAATCATGTTATTATGTTCTTACGAAAGAACTTCTTTGCCGCAGAGGCGGTAATGTTGCGGACTGGTCTTGGCTCAATCCATTTAGTAAACATATAAATGGCTATGAATAAAAACTTGTATCCATTGATTGCTTGAGTTATAGGACCCACAATATCTATTCCCCATACGGTGAATGGCCAAGTTAAGGGAATAGTTTGTAATGCATATGCAAGCTGATAAACTTGCTGAGCATGAAATTGACACTGCGGGCATGTTTTGACCAATTGCATGGCATCATTAAGTGCCGAAGACCAGTAATAACCCTGTCGAAAAGCTTTTCCGACTAGCGTCCTATAGGATGCATGTGCACCACACATGCCTCCATAAATTTCTCTGAGAAGGGTTTGTCCATCTTCTCGAGGTATACAACGCATAAATACTCCTTGAGCACCTTTTCTATACAAGGTTCCTTCGACCAATCTATACATTCATGTTTTTCTAATTAACTGATCACTTTCGGAATCATCCTCAAGCAAGGTCCCATGTGCGAGATAGATCCTGAATGGTTGGATCCAATGCGCTTCATGCTTGAGGGTGGCGAGTTAGTCATCACCTCTGGTGCCTCTATGATTGAGGGTTGTTTTAAGTGCTCAATGATCACTCCTACCAGAGCGGATGCATGTGAGGAACCAATTTTTGACAATTGGTCTGTGAGAATATTTTCTTTTCGTGGAACGAATTGTACTTCAGAAGTGTTTTTCCAATTTCCTCACTTCGTCCAGGTATAGAGCCATTGTCTCATCAGAACAGGTGTATTCCTTATTTACATGGTTTATGACTAGTTGTGAATCTCTCTTCACCACTAATTGATGGACTCCAAGGGATTTGGTTGCTCAAAGGCCGGCTAGAAGACTTTTGTACTCTGTTGCGTTATTGGTAGCAACAAAGCATAATTGTGTGACATACTAGAGTTGGTCTCCTTGAGGTGTGATTAAGACCACTCCAGCCTCTGAGTTTAAAAAACTCGAGAGCTATCAAAATACATCGTCAAGTGGTCGGTACTTTTCAAATCTGCTGGTTCTTGCACAAGTGGTTCGGGATTAGTCCATTCGACCACAAAATCTGTGAGAATTTGAGACTTAATTGCTACTTGCGCAGTGAAATGGAGGTCAAATGCTCCAAGTTCTACTACCCACTTCACAACTCGACCAGTCACTTCTGGATTTCAGAGAATGTCCCCTAGAGGAAAAGATGAGAGCATGAAAATTTTGTGCGCTTGAAAGTAATTTTGTAGCTCTCTGGAAGCCATTAGGAGAGCATAAAGTAATTTTTAGACTTCGGGGTAACGTTCCCTTGGTCCATTAAGTACTTCACTTACGTAATATACTGACCATTGCACACCTTCCCTTTCCGTGACCAAAATTGCGCTGACCGCGTGAGGGGTAGTAGTCAAGTGAATGAGTAATGGCTCCCCCATGATCGGGCAAACCAACACTAGAGCACTTGATAAATATGATTTTACTTCCTGAAAGGGTTTTGTAGCCTTATCCGACCACGGGAAAACATTGTGCGTACGTAGAACATTAAAGAATGGTAACCCACGTTCGCCTAACTGTGAGATGAAATGACTCAAGGCCGCCATTCGACCCGTTAGGCTTTGTACCTCCTTCGTCGTCGAAGGAGTTCGCATTTGCTCAATGGCCCAGATTTTCTCGACATTAACCTCAATGCCTCTCAAACAAACAAGGAAACCTAAAAGTTTACCAGAAGAAACTCCAAAAGAGCACTTTTTAGGATTTAATTTGATTCCATCTTTATTCAAATTACAGAAAGTTTCAGTGAGATCATTTACATGACTAGAGCTTTCCAAGCTTTTACAACCAGATCAACAACATAAGATTCTAAATTATTCCCTAATTGAGATAGAAAGGTCCTCTGCATCAAGTGCTGATACATGGAACCAGCATTCTTGAGTCCAAATGGCATTCTGACGTAGCAGTAGGTGCCAAATGGTGTGATGAAGGTAGTTTTCTCTTCATCTACTTCAGCCATGCTAATTTGATGGTACCTTGAGTAGGCATCCAGGAAACTCATCAGTTCGCAATGCGCTGTTGAATCAACCTGTCGTGGTATTAAGAATACCCCGGCAGGTTTTGAAGATCCTAGCGGAGATTACGCAGCGCGGGTTGACCGGGTGACCGGTCCTCCCCCGCCGGACAAACACAAGAATTGACACGTGGATTTATACAGGTTCGGGTCCCGGTGGGGGCCTTAGTCCTATTGACGCGCTCCCGACCGGAGCCGGCTGGGGAGGCTCTCTCCGGGGGAGAGGCTTCCGGAGCACGTCTGTGAGTTTAGCTATTCCAAATAATAATGAGCTGATCCTTTACAACAGAGGGGTACAAGGGCTATTTATAGCCCCAAAAAGAAGCAAAAAGCCTAAACTACCCCGGAAGCCACCGTCGGATTGAAGGGTAGGACCGTCCTTCTCCCGGTCAAACGTCTTGGATGCTTGACAGGTGGTCGCTGATTCCCGAGGCGTCCCTCGCGTGACCTACACGTGATAAACAAACTGGGATTTTACCTTTTAGGAGGGCGATGACGTCCGGGACCCCTTCCGGAGAGCAGGGTCCCGGGAGCCGAAAGGCGGCGCCTGGGACATACCCCGGAGGCACGGTCCCGGGGGCCAAATGGCGGCGCCCGGGACATGCCCCGGAGGCACGGTCCCGGGCGCCTAAAAGGCGGCGCCCGGGGCAGGCACCGGAGGCCACTGTCCCCGGGCAATCATGAACTTACCTGGACTTGACCGCGTGGAGATTTCCCCCAACAGCAGCCCCCCATGTCCTCCGGGGACGAAGCTTGAGCCCCCGGAGGGAATGGTTACGGTACCGGGAAAATCTCCGGGTGAAACCTCCGGACGAAAATCACCGGACCCCCCGCGACGCTTCGGTTTCTGTGCCGGGTGCTTTATGGCCGCGCCGTTTTCGCAATAAATGCACGCGCGGTTCGAACCGGCGTCTCGATTTACGCGCCTGTCCCTTCGTTTCCCGCGCACGGTTTGAATTTCCGTGGTCCAGATTGCTCCGAGGGGGCCACGTGGCACGCATCTAGATCACGGCCAGCCTCTATAAATAGGGCCTTAGGGGGTCCCGGTGACTCATTCCAAATTTTCCAACTCCAGCTTCAGCTCTCCCGGTAGCGCTCTCCCGGTAGCATTTCCGGTTGCGAGTGTCCGGGAGCTTTAGTCAACCTCCTGAAAAGTTAGCCACCGAAAAAAGAAAGAACTGACCTAATGGCGCCCAAAGGTCGAGCGAAGACCACGGAGGTGCCCCCGGAGGAAATCCCCGTGGATTTCCTCTGGGCCTCCGAGTTCTCGGTCTCGGACGCGGAGTCCCTGGTCAAGAAGGGCATTGTCGCGGAAGGGGACATCCGGGTCCCCTTAAAGAGGGACGGAGCCCCTCGCCCCAGGCCCGGAGAGGTTGTGGCCTTTGAGGCCTTCCTCGAGGCAGGGCTCCGGCTCCCGGTGCACCCGATGCTCCGGGAGTTCCTGAAGGAGTACGGGGTGGCGCTCAACCACCTCACCCCCAACGCGCTCGTCCAGATGGGTCTCTTCATCTGGCTGTACGAGACGGCGACCGGGCGGGAGCCCACCCTCCGCGCCTTCCGGTACTTTTACGAGCCGGCAGCGCGGAGCTCCCACCTGGTGAAGGGAGGACTGAAGTCCCCCTTCGGCTCGGTGATGGTCCAAATGCTGCCCTCCTGGGTGGCGGACTACCCGGCGGCGGCCTCCCGGGACCACTGGGTGGACTGGCTCCGGAGGTGGTTCTACCTCCGGGTCCGGGACGAGGCGGTGGTCTACGCCCCGGAGCCTCCCACCTACAGCCGGTCATCCGCACCGAAGCCGCCGGTGTGGACGGACGAGGAGTTCGAGCTCCTCGGGAAGGTGGTGCTGACGAAGAAGGCCCGCTCGATGCGGGACGCCGCGGAGGAGCTGGCGCTCCTGCGGCTTTCCCCCTTCTCACGCGGGGAAAGGGGGATCGGCATGGGCCCGGAGCAGCGGCCTCCGGTGAAGCCGGTGACGCGGTGTAAGTCCCTTGCATTTTTGTACTTGCAGTTTTTTATGAGAAATTGACTAACTTTTTACCTCTTGCAGTGCGCCCGTACCCGGCGGCGAGGGACAAGGCCGAGCACCTCCTGGGGAGGTACGTCGCCGACGAACACGAGCGCATCGTGCGCCTCGTGGGGGAGGGGCCTCCCCGGAACCTGGTGGCCGAGGCCTACGGGCTCAGGCTTCCGGAGAGGAAGCCCCTTCCCACCCCCGGGTCTCATAAGCGGGGGAAGGATGCGGCCGGGGGCTCGGAGCCCAAAAGGCCCCGGGTGCAAAAGACCCCCGCCCCGACGACGACTCCGGCGACGACGCCGGTGAGGGCCCGGGACGCGGCTCCCGGAGCCGAACATGCCCGGGCGGCGCCCCGGGCAGGGGCGGCGCCCCGGGCCCGGAGGCCCCCGTCGAGGCCCGGGGGAAGGGGTTGTTGTCGGTGGGGCAGGGTCCGATTCGGCGGACTACGCCCCATCGCCAATTCGCGTGATGCTCCTCTCGCCCCTCCCGGCGGCATTGGCGCCGGAGAGGCTAGAGGTGAGGTTTTCGGAGGCGGCGCCTCCGTGCCTCTGGCCGGTTGATGAGGAGGGGGGGAGCCCCTCAGTCTTCGAGGTCCCCCCGGAGCAGGAGGCTCCGAGGGCCCTCCGGCCTGGGGCGGGGAAAGGCCTGATGATCCCCCCCCGGGCGGAGATCCCCGTCCAATCCTCGTCTTCATCGTCCTCGGAGGAAACTTCGTCGACGAAGACGCCGGCGACGACGGCCGTGCTCCCGGACTCCGAGGTCCGGGGGCCCTCTCCCGGCCACAACAGCGGCGCCGGGCAAGATGCCTCTCTGCTTCCCGCCGGGGAGGTGGCCCGCTGCGCGGAGGGCCTGCACAGCAGGAAGGTGCAGGCCTTCGTAGCGGGGGGAACGCTCCACGAGCGTTTTGAGGGGCTCGAGTCCCTCGGAGCCCAGGTAGCCCGAGCTCTCATGATTTGTCCTGCACTTAAGATTTTTCTAACTCTTTATGTATTTTGTAGGTAGCGACTGTTACCTGGGGTCTTGAGCAGCGGGTCACCCGGCTGCTCAAGGAGGCGGAGAGCCGGGCCGCGGCTTGCGTGGAGCAGCGGGAGGCGACCCTCCGGGAGCGGGACGAAGCTCTTGATGAGCTGTCCCGGGCCCGGGCCTAGGTGCACCTTTCGGAGGGCGCCTACTGTCGCCTCCGAGAGGAGGCCAAGGTGAGGGAGAAGGCGCTCCAGGAGCTCGAGAGCTCCAGCGTCCGGGTGCTGTCGGACGCGGGCCGCTCCGTCCGCTCGGCCTTGGAAAGCCTTGGCGTTAGCCTGGGCTTCGGGAGCGGCCCGGAGGTGCCCCCGGCGACCCTCGCGGAGGCTGTGCGTTTTCTTAACGCACAAGTCTCCGCCATCCCGGAGGCTGCGGACGTCCGGGCACGGGGCCGGGCGATCCCCGTCATCGCGGCCGCCGCGGGGCTCGTCGACTATCGGGGGTTGGCGCCCGGGCGATCGGGGGGCGCATCCCCCGGAGCTTCCCAGAGGCCTTCGAGCCAACGCACCGGGAGGTGGAGCTGCTGCCGGAGGGATTCTACGACCGGATCATCCGGACGAGGTTCCCGACACCGGCGCCTCCGGCCGCGGATGCCCCTGCCTCGGCCACGGAGGAAGCTCCCCGGGGGGAGGACCCCAATGCTAAAGTATGAGCCTCCCCCGGGTCTTTAGCTAGGACCCCTTTTATTTTTGTTAGACATTTTGATTCCGGTAGCTTCTTAGGAGAAGCCCCGGGCACTTGTACAAAAACATTTTGCAATGAAATATATTTGAAATTTTCTAAGTCTTTGCGATGAAATGTTACCAGGGTTCCCGGGGGGTTACTCCCGGGCAACGGTCCGGGAGAGGCTCTCCGGGGGACGCCCAAGTGGCTTTGATTTTGCTGAGCCTTGTCTCCGGGGAGCGCGACGGGGGTACTGCCCTGGAGCCTGTCCGGTTGAGGTGGCGCCCGGAGTGGCACTTGGATAATTTTGACAACAGCCGTGCTGAATTAACTCCCCCGCGCCCGAAGGCCCAGATGATACCTCCTCTCCGGATACTTCCGCCGGCTGGGTACGAGTTTTGGCCCGAAGACGTACTTCGGGACTCTCAGCGTTGCGTCCGGGCGCTGTACCGGGACTTGGCCCGGGAGCTGAGGGAGCGCCTCCGGGAGCTTTAGGCGTAGGGGCCTTAGGCTCGTAGAAAATCCCCCGGGTTAGGACCCGGGTTGTATCATTTCCGAAACCCAACGGAGGGGGAAGATGTCCTCCGGATCTCTCAATAAATAAAGCTGCCTTTCTTTTGTTGCTTGCTTTGTCTTTTCTTCTTGGCTGGTCTTGTGGGGCTCATCTTCAAAAGAATGAGCTATGTTTGCTCATGGGTGACGGGGTGCCCCAGGAAGTAGTGCCGGAGCTTCCGGGACGCCATGAGGAGAGCATAGCAAATCTTCTCCATCTCCGTGTACCGAGTCTTGGCCCCTTGGAGGGCTTCACTGACGTAGTACACGGGACGTTGATGCCCCCCTTGCTCCTTCACCAAAATCGCGCTGACGGCGACGGGGGTCGCGGCGAGGTAGAGGAGCAAGGGCTCTTCCGGAGATGGACTCACGAGCATTGGAGGGCTCGAGAGGTACTTCTTGAGGTCGTTGAAGGCTTCCTGGGCTTCGGGGGTCCAGCGGAACCCCTCGAGCCCTCGGAGGATCTTGAAGAACAGGAGGCGCCGCTCCCCCGAACGGGAGACGAAGCGGCTGAGCGCGGCCAGGCGGCCGGAGAGCCGTTGGACATCTTTGACGGAGCGCGGCGGGGGCATGTGTAGGAAGGCCCGGATCTTCTCGGGGTTTGCCTCAATGCCCCGCTGGGACACGAGGAAACCCAGGAGCTTCCCCCCGCGCACCCCGAAGACGCACTTCTCCGGGTTGAGCTTGAGCCCGAACGCGCGGAGGTTGCGGAAGGTCTCTGCGAGGTCGTCGATGTGGGAGGCTACATGGGGACTCTTGACGACCGCGTCGTCTACGTAGACTTCGATGTTGCGGTCGACTTGATCTTTGAAGACCAGCGTCATCAGGCGCTGGAAGGTGGCTCCCGCATTCTTGAGCCCGAAGGGCATGTGGCGGTAGCAGAAGGTTCCGAGGGGAGTTATGAAACTCGTCTTTTCCTCGTCCCCCTCCGCCATCCGGACTTGATGGTATCCCGAGTAGGCGTCTAGGAAGCTCATCAGCTCGCACCCCGCGGTGGAGTCAACGAGCTGGTCGATCCGCGGGAGCGGGAAGTTGTCTTTGGGGCAGGCGCGGTTAAGGTCGGTGAAGTCCACGCACATGCGCCACTTGCCGCTTGATTTCTTGACGAGGACGGGGTTTGCGAGCCACTCAAGGGGCAAGACTTCCCGGATGAACCCCGCCTCTTGGAGCCGAGCTATTTCCGTCTTGATGGCTTCTTGACGTTCGAGGGAGAGCTTTCTCAACTTCTGCTTGACAGGGGGGTGACCGGGGGTTACCGCGAGCTTGTGCTCAATAACCTCCCGGGCGACACCCCGCATGTCCGAAGGCTCCCACGCAAAAACATCGGAGTTTTCGCGCAGAAAAGTTGCGAGTTGCGCTGCATGGTCTTGGGGGAGCTCTGCCCCGATTTGGACAGTTTTGTCCTCGCTGCCTGGGGACAGCGGGACCTTCCGGAGGCCCCCTTCCGGATGCGGGTTGAGAAGGGTCCTCCCAGGGGACGGCGCAGCGACGTCTGGATCCGGGGGGGTCGCCTCCCCCCCGGGCGCCTTGATCAAGTTGACGCTTCCTATCGTGGCAGCAGCGCGCTCGTATAGATCACGGGCCATGTTTTGGTCCCCCCGGACGTTGATCACGCCATGCGGCCCGGGGATCTTCATGCACAAGTAGTTTTGATGGGTGGCAGCCCCCAGCCGGTTGATCGTAGTCCTCCCCATGATCACATTGTAGGAGGAGGGGAGGTCCACTACGTCGAAGCGGACTAGTTCGGTCCGGTAGTTCTCCGGGGTGCCGAAGGTGATCGGGAGATCTACCTTGCCCACGGGGTGGATCGCCTTCCCCGGGACAAACCCTTGCAGAGGCCCTGCCGCTGGTTGCAGGAGCTTCTCATCCACCTGCATTTCCTTGAAGGTTTTGAGGAACAGGACGTCGGCGGAGCTTCCGCCGTCCACGAGGATGCGGGCCAAGTGGCAGTTGTAGATTGTCGCGGAGACAATGAGCGCGTCGTCGTGGGGGAAGCGAACCCCTCGCGCGTCTTCTGCCGTAAAGGTGAGGGGGACGTCCGACCACTTGGGCGGCACGGACGCGTGTAGCACCCCCACTACCTTAACTTCTCGCGCGTACTCCTTGCGCTGGCGCTTGGAGTCCCGCCCGGAGGCGGACCCCCCTACGATGACGTTGATGCGGCGCTGAGAAGTTTGAAAGGGGAGAGCGTCTGAAGGCTCCCCCTCCTGCACCTGCTGCCCCCCCGCGGGAGCAGGAAGGGCCGGAACAGCTGGCCGAGGGGGCAAGGAGGCCGGAGTCCCCCCCCCTGCCCGCGCTGGTCGAGGAACGCAGCGAAGTGCTGCAGCAGCTGGTGGCAATCTCGGGTGGCGTGGGTACTGGACCCGTGGAAGCTGCACCACGGTCCTTCCCGGCTTCTCCCCGCGGGGCCTTCGCGGCCGCGCGAAGACTGTCCTCCCCCATGGCCTCTCGGCTTGGGAAAGGGGCGGTTGCCCTTCGGGGGGTCGCGCGAGCCACCTCCGCCCTCGAGGACAAAAGTGTCCCGAGGCCGTGGTTCGCTACGGCCCCCTTGCCTGGGGCGCCTGGGGGGATCCCGGGCCCCCCGTTCGGCGGGGGCAGGAGCCCCCTGGGTCTTCTTCCAGATGTCGTCCTCCTCCGCGCGAGCGTACTTTTCGAGTACGTTGAAGAGCTCGTCGGCGGAGGAGGGGCAGCTTCGAGAGAGTCTTCGGTGGAGTTCCCCCGGGAGGATCCCGCTTTTGCAGGCTTCGATCACTGTGGAGTCCGGGACGTGGGCCACTTTGCTTTTTACTTGGGCAAAGCGCTTGAAGAAGCTTCTGATGGTCTCCCCGGTTCTCTGGCGCACTGTGTATAGCTGTGAAGAATCCAGGGGACGTACGTAATTTCCCTGAAAGTTGGCGCAGAACTCCCGCTTCAGCTGCGAAAAAGACTTGATGGAGCCCGCCTTCAGATTGTAAAACCAGGAGCGGGCAATGCCGGTGAGGTAGAGGGGGAAGACGTTGCATTGGACGCTCTCGTCCCCCCCCGCCGCGGAGATGGCTGTGGAGTAGATCTGCACGAACTCGTAAGGGTCCGCCTCGCCATTATAATGTTCGATGTGCGGGGGACGGTAGGGCCACGGCCATCGGATGCTGCGGAGTCTTCGACACAGAGGCTGGTTCGCCCCCTGCACTTCCCGGGGGGAGCCCCAGTCACTGTCTTCTTTAACGGGGGACGCCCCCGCGTTATCCGAGTCAGGTAGCGGTGGTGACGACGCTTCTCTTCCGGGCCGGGACTGATTTCCCGGACGTCCGGGCTTCCCTCCGGGGAGGATGGTTCTTCGGCTGGTCTCTTCCCTCGACCGGTGAAAGAGCGAGGCTCCTTGCGACAACGACCGGGGGGAAGCCCTTCCCCGCGGCTGGGAGAATGCATTCGCTCGACCTCCCCCCGGGAGAAGCGGACCTGCTTCGCCGGGGGAGGGAGCTCCTGCACTGTAGCAGCCGGCCCGGAAGCTACCGGGGCCTGCTGGGGGGAGCCCCCAGCGACGGCCCCCACGACCGGAAAGGGGGGAGCCCCTGCACCATCCGGAACTGGGGAGGGGGCGCCCGGGGCGGCGTTTGGATCCGAAGAGGGGGCCCCTGCGGCAACGACCGGGACCGGAAAGGGGGAAGCCCCTGCGACATCCGGAACCAGTGGGGGGTGAGCCCCCTCGGCGACGTCCGGGGTTGGGGAGCCAATGCGGGGGGAAATTCGCTGAGGCACGGGAGCTGCTCTGTCGACCGGCCCCGGTGCGGTAAACGCAACGCGAGGGGCGGGACTGGCTCCCGGCGTAGGAATAACCCCCGGCATGAAATGACCCCCCAGCCCCGGAAGCGGGCCGGGGACGGGGTACCCCCCTGGTGCCACAAAGGGCCCGGGCATGAAATAGCCTCCCGGCACTGGGACAGGCCTGGGTGCCGAGAAGTGGCCGGAAGTATATCCCGCGGGGGGAGGGAACCCCCCGGCGGGATCATACGGGGTAGACAGCCCCCCGGAGACCGGAGGGGCCGCCGGGTATCCCATAAACGGGGGCATGATCCCCGGATATGTGTGCGACGAAAATGTGGGGGCCGGGGGCTGCGCCAACACACTGAGGAGCTCGTCCATAGAGCGCTGGGCGCAGAGCTGGCCCTCCACGAGAGCCTCCAGCAGGGCATCCCGGGGAGCCGGGGGAGCCGTCGGGGGGAAACTCGTCCCGGCCGAGGTCCCTGCGGCCACCGGGAGCGACCCGGAGGTGGAGGCACCTAGATTGAGAGGAAAGGTGGGAGGCGGTACCTAGGAATGGTCGCCCCCGGACGGAAGCGCAGGAACAGCAGCGTCCTGGACGGGTGGCGCCAGGTCGCCGGGACCGGCGTCACCGGGGAGGGCGCGGGCCCTCGTTCTCGGAGGAGCCATGGCGATTTGTCACGGGTCCCCACGGACGGCGCAAACTGTCATGGTATTAAGAATACCCCGGCAGGTTTTGAAGATCCTAGCGGAGATTACGCAGCGCGGGTTGACTGGGTGACCGGTCCTCCCCCGCCGGACAAACACAAGAATTGACACGTGGATTTATACAGGTTCGGGTCCCGGTGGGGGCCTTAGTCCTGTTGACGCGCTCCCGACCGGAGCCGGCTGGGGAGGCTCTCTCCGGGGGAGAGGCTTCCGGAGCACGTCTGTGAGTTTAGCTATTCCAAATAATAATGAGCTGATCCTTTACAACAGAGGGGTACAAGGGCTATTTATAGCCCCAAAAAGAAGCAAAAAGCCTAAACTACCCCGGAAGCCACCGTCGGATTGAAGGGTAGGACCGTCCTTCTCCCGGTCAAACGTCTTGGATGCTTGACAGGTGGTCGCTGATTCCCGAGGCGTCCCTCGCGTGACCTACACGTGATAAACAAACAGGGATTTTACCTTTTAGGAGGGCGATGACGTCCGGGACCCCTTCCGGAGAGCAGGGTCCCGGGAGCCGAAAGGCAGCGCCCGGGACATACCCCGGAGGCACGGTCCCGGGAGCCTAAAAGGCGGCGCCCGGGGCAGGCACCGGAGGCCACTGTCCCCGGGCAAATGGCGGCGCCCGGGACCCGCCCGGGGGGCACGGTCCCGGGGGCCAAATAGCCGCGCCCGGGGCAGGCACCAGAGGCCACTGTCCCCGGGCAAATGGCGGCGCCCGGGACCCGCCCGGGGGGCACGGTCCCGGGGGCCAAATGGCGGCGCCCGGGGCAGGCACCGGAGGCCACTGTCCCCAGGCCAATGGCGGCGCCCGGGACCCGCCCGGGGGACACGGTCCCGGGGGCCAAATGGCGGCGCCCGGGGCAGGCACCGGAGGCCACTGTCCCCGGGCCAATGGCGGCGCCCGGGACCCGCCCGGGGGGCACTGTCCCGGGGGCCAAATGGCGGCGCCCGGGGCAGGCACCGGAGGCCACTGTCCCCGGGCCAATGGCGGCGCCCGGGACCCGCCCGGGGGGCACGGTCTCGGGGGCCAAATGGTGGCGCCCGGGGCAGGCACCGAAGGCCACTGTCCTCGGGCCAATGGCGGCGCCCGGGACCCGCCCGGGGCGCACGGTCCCGGGGGCCAAATGGCGGCGCCCGGGGCAGGCACCGGAGGCCACTGTCCCCAGGCAATCATGAACTTACCTGGACTTGACCGCGTGGAGATTTCCCCCAACACAACCAACTGATCGATACGGGGAAGGGGAGAATCATCTTTCGGGCAGGCATTATTGAGACTAGTGTAACCAACACACATGCGCCTCTTACCTTTTGATTTCAGGACCATGACCAGATTTATGAGCCATTCTGGATGGTCAACCTTGTGAATGAAACCAACCTCCTAGAGTTTACCTAACTCTGAACGGATGGGTTCTTGTCGATTAGGAGAAAAGTGTCTGAGCTTTTGCTTGATTGCTAGCTTGTGCTTGACACTTCCCTTGGGACCCAGGCATGTTGGATGGTTTCTATGCAAACACATCCATGTTAGCTTGGAGGAAAGTAATGAGCGCAAGTTCCTATTCATCGTCTAGCTCCAATCCTATCTGAACGGTTTTAGACTGGTTGTCTAGGAATAAGGGAACCTCCTTAAGTTTTTCATCAGATCACGAAGTTACCTTGACTGCATTTGGTTCTTTTGTTGCCACCTTAACATACAGGAGGGGAAGTTGGTCGACTAATTCCAAGGATATGCGATCACAAGTGGGAGCCGTATTTTGACTGCCTCTAACTATGATCACGCCTTTTGGTCCTGGCACCTTGACGCATTGAGAAGCATAATACATTGCTGCCATGAACTTGGTGAGTGAGGGCCTACCAAAGATTGCATTATAAGCTGAATCAAAATCAATTACATCAAAAGTAATTAAGTTTGTTTGAAAGTTCTCTGGTCCCCCGAGTGTCACTGGCAGTACAATTTGCCCGATGGGCATCATCGAAGGACCAAGAATTATCCCAAAAACGGGTGAACCACTGGTTTGATTTTTGAAAAAGGTATTTGCATTTCATCAAGTGCTTTTGCAAATAATAGATCGAGAGATTCCTCCATTGACCAGTACTCGTCCCACTTTAGTGTTGCTAATAAAGGGGGAAATTACCAGAGGGAGTCGTCGTGGCCGCAACAACTCCTTAGGGCAATCTTTTGGACTAAAGGTCAGGGAAGTGTCTGACTAGTTGTGGTTGATTATGTTTCTAAATGGGTAGAGATTGTTGCTACACCAACAAATGAATCAAAAGATGTGATTAAGCTTTTCAAAATAGTCATCTTTCCCCGATTTGGTGTACCGTGAGCAGTAATTAGTGATGGCAGTACACATTTTACTAATTACCAATTTCAGAAATTACTAATGAAATATATGGTACTTCATAAAGTTGCTCTTGCATATCACCCTCAAACAAGTGGACAGGTAGAAGTCTCAAACAAGGAAATCAAGTCGATCTTACAAAAGGTGGTGGCACCGTCTCGTACGGATTGGGCGCTCAAACTCCTAGATGTCCATTGGGCATATGGCACTGCATTCAAAACTCCACTAGGTATGACGCCTTAAAAACTTGTATTTGGTAAAAACTGCCATTTGCCTGTTGAACTGCCAGACAGGGCGTTATGGGCGTTAAAAGAACCCAACTGGGATTTTGACAAAGCGGGGCGAAGGCAAATCCTTGAATTTCATGAACTAGAAGAGCTTTGAAACAACTCATACGAAAGTGCCTTGATCTATAAAGACAACATGAAGAAGTGGCATGAAAAACGGATCCTCAACCATGAATTTAAACCAAGTGATTTGATTCTATTATTCAATTCTCGGTTGAAATTATTCCCAGGGAAATTTAAATCGTGATGGACCGGGCCATACGTGATAAAAAGGTCTTTCTGTATGGTGTCATAGAGCTTTGAGCACGAAATGGCACCACTTCCAAGGTAAACATGCACCGTGTCAAGCTTTACATTACGGGAGACTAGGTAAGTATGTTGAACTCGGTCGATTCTTTTGATTCCATATATTTTTCCACGGTTGAGGACATTCTATCGAGTGGGACTTTAAACCAGCACTAGCTGGGAGGCAACCCGATGTACTAACATATAGTTCTCTCGTTTATGAACACAATGGCACAAAAATCGCTCAATTCCGACGCCGTTTGACCACCCAAAACTTGTTTTTCGTAGACTAGGGCTAACTCTTTTTGACAAAAACCAAAAAAATCATAATTTTCACACTGGTGGAGACAACCACGACCACTTGCTCGACCGGTTTTGGGGTTTCGTTTGGTTAAAACATTCAAAAATCGATTTTTCACCTCAGATGAGACGACCACGACTAGGTTTATGACTAGTGGTGGCTTCGATTTGATGATTTTTCAAAAACTTTAAGTTTTATTTTTTACTCGATTCGGGCACGATCGGAGAAATGACCAGTGCTGCTTTCAGGTACATTTCTTCAAAGAAAAATAAATTTTCCAAAATCAACTGAGGCAAGCACGGGCATGAGCACGACCAGTGCCACTTTCGGGTAGATTTTTCAAATAAAATAAAAGGTTTTTTCTTTTCAAACCGAGCCGAGCTCGACCTCGACCACGACCAGTACTGGTTTTGGGCGGTTTTCAAAGAAAATTTCAAAAAAGTTTCAAAAATCCTCCCGATGCGACCATGATCTCGAGCACGACACGTGGCACACTCAGGTTGAATTTTAAAAATTTAAAAATCCTTTTTATTTTCGACCGTGAAAACTTCGAGGCACATCCCGTGCCCGTGTTTTCACAAACCGAACCAAACACGCCCAGTGCTCGTGTATGTGGCCCTGTTGGTGCGACCGGCTGGTCGAAGCGGGTGGAACTGATCAAAACATGGCCCGTGCTCGTGGTAGTGCCCCCATCGGTGCGACCACCTAGTCGTAGCGGGTGAAAACCCAGAGCACACCCCGTGCCCGTGGTCATGCCTGGGTCGGTTTCCTTTACTTTTTCGGCCGAAATTGTCCTTTTTGACTCCTTTTTGTCCTTTTTCTTTCCAAAACCTTTTCTAACTCAACCTACCACCCAATTTAACCATAGCTTTCTTCTTCAAACAGCACCCATCCATTATTTTAGCCAAACTTTTTCTCAAAACCTCTCCACACTTAGCCACACAAATCCAAATCTAATCATTCAAACTTCGATCCGACCGCGGATTCTGGCTCCTCGCGCCTCGACACCCCTGGATCTGAAGTTTTCTATGGCAATGACGACTACCCAATGCAATGTTAAGAAGGTAACGAAGCGCAAATGTGCTATGTCTCCTCAAACTTTCTCGGATCTAGATTTCCCGCATATCTACTTTACAAACCCTGATCATCTTACTAGATTTTTAGATGTTCATGCCACTAGATCTCTAGGAATTAAAAATGATGTTAAACACCTACTTAGTAATGTGGGTTGGGACACACTTATAGGAGTTCCGGTTCCAACTTTTCACGAAGTTGTAAGGGAGATTCTAGCCTCCTTCGAACAAAACACTATATGTGCTCCTCCTAATGAAATTAAAGGTGTTAGATTTATATTTCCAAATATGGATTATAATTTTTCAATAGATGAATTTGCAAATCTGTTAGGGTTAAAACCCGGGGGAACTTTCCATGCTTCTATTATTTGCACCCCTAGTAAGATTTGGAGTGACATAGAAGAGGAAGGGCAACATCTCTTTCGATCCGGTAAATCAAAGGCCGCCAAAATTTGTAATCCAACCTTTCGCTATTTACAGCGTCTCATGGCCGGGACAATTTTGGGCCATGATAGTAATCAGGATAAAGTTTTAGAAATCGAGGTTGAATTTTTGTGGGCTATGTTAGTCAAAATTCATATATCTTTTGCAGCCTACTTTGCCCGTCGCCTTGAAAATATTGGGAAGGATTTATGCAAAACCTCATCCATAGTATTAGGTGGCTTACTCACTCACTTAGAAAAAGCCTTAGGGTTGGATGCTCAGGATTTTCAAGAATCTATGCCCGCAGCCACCTTAGCTTTGAATACATTGTTTTCAATGCGGTTTTGTATGAGGGAAGAGAATTCTTTTCGTTGGATTATTAATGGCATTCCCTCTATCCATTTGCCCAATATTTCTTAGACTTGCTTATCTAATGAGCAAAATTGGAGAATGCTCCTATCTAGCTCATTTGATTCTAACTCCTCATGCGCTACTAAGTCTAACCAACTAGCAGCGACTGTTATTGCCGCTTTGCATGTTTCCATAGAGTCCTTGCGCACTAGTCTCTCCAACTTTAGGTCAGAATTTGCATAATACAGGACTGTGATGGATTCCAGAATGGACCAACTCTAAGACCGCATCAACAGCATCTACGACTATCATGTACACGTAGGCCATGTTTTTCCGAATGACACATTTTCAGGCGCATGTACCCACTACGAGGACCATCTCCACACCCATGGACTTTCCCCACAACCTTATCCACCACCGACATAACCATCCTATACTTTGCCACAGTTCTACCATTCTCCTCCATCGGCTTCCGACGAGTGATCTCCAAGGTACGCAAGTATTTCTTTTTATTTTTGTTTCTTTTTGTTTTTCTCTTCAGGTTTTCACTTGTGACACCTTGGAGTGCACCATTGGGCTACGTGGACCACAACATCCTCTTTCACTATGTCATCTTCCACAACATCTACCAACCTGAACCACGACTGCAAACGGTAATCTGTATATTTCTCCATACATTGAGGACAATGTCTGATTTGGCTTGAGGGGTGTTCACCTAACCATTTGCTTAGTCTGATTTAGCTCGGGGGGGTGTTTACTTCTGTCGCGCCCCGCACAGGGTACCACGACTACTCCCGTGGAGACCTAGCTCGCTGCAGCTGGCCTCATACATACGTACCACTGACTTCCCAGGATAAGTCAAGCACAGGAGTTCATTGCAGCAGAGTAACTTACAAAATATCATTGATAAATAGTATGGCCTGCTGGCCTGATACAACAAGAGTAATACAATGCCTTCACGGCACAATTGGTCTAATTAAAACAAAAGACAACTACTCGGCGGAAGCTAGGCGAAACCCCCACAGTCGTAAGAAGTTGACAGCAGAACAGCACACTTCAGGGTTCTGGCAGAACTGGCTCTCTTCCTTCTGGATCCACGAAATCTTCCAAGCCTTCGTCTTGGTATTGTAGCACTCCATCTATTGTTGATAAGTTGCAAGGGTGAGCACTTACGTACTCAGCAAGTCATAGGTAAGAGTAGAGATACGTATAGTAGAGATGACATGATCCTATGCTATTGAGGGAAAAGAGGTGAGAGGGTTTTTCCATAAATACTTTTCTTCCAAGCTTTTCAAATCTCATGCTCATGGCAGCATTTCATATACTTAGGGCACAATCCACATGCCTCTTAGATATCATATGATCACTAAATTATGGTACTACCGCGACACGTCAACACATGACAGCCCACGGCAGCACCCCTTATCATGACAACACATGTCATTTGGGTAATCTTGAACTAACAAATTTTAATTTATAAAACAATACTTGTGTCACACCCCGTGGATTTAATCCACCGCGGCATACTCCTAAAACTCGGGAGCACGAAGTATTCGAATACATTTTTAACTCTGCAGAGGGGTACCAATTTACCCGCAAGATATATCCACTTTCATGCCCTTCCTATCACAAGGATTGGACCCCTAACTCACTTCATACTGTGAGTGGCAAGGTGGAGATAACAAGAACTTTTGCCATGTTTCACACACAATTCACCCCAGACCCCGTGGTTTTCTTCACGCAAACCACAGTTGTGGCAGGGTTTCACAACCCCCACTAATTGGCGTCTTCCCCTCAGGGTCAGCGTGCATGATCACATCCTGTGATATGTGTTGGAGCGCACCCCGTGTTAATCGTGAGTTTGTCATATAGGGGTTTCATATGTGATCCACATACTACTTGTTCAGGCCTGTCCCATACCAGGCTTGCGGTCAGCACGTTAATCATGCCACTAGACGCACAACACAAGGTTCTAGGTCCTTATATGCCAGTGACCAGCTCATACCATAATCCATGCACCTTCAGTGCCCGCACAACCAGTGCAGCCAAGCACCTCTAGTGCTACCACCATTCCATACCAAAATACTGGTCACGGCTAGGGGTTTTATTTCATGAATATAGATTTATACACATATATTTATCAATTCATGGCTCATTGCTAAACAGTTTCTCTTTCCACAGGCAATCAGCCTGATGCTGCCATTTCATAATTCAACTATTCTCAATCTTTCTCATGCAATATTATTATTTTATAATCAGGGTATATTCTAGCAATTCATAAAATATAGGTTCAAGATGTACAAGAATATGACTTGCCTTCCGCGTCGTAAGAAACAGCAGTTGATGTCGGGTCTGCGACGAAGTCTTCGAACTCGGACTCTTGCTCTGAACAAGGATCAAACAAGCAAACAGGCATTACAATCAATCCTATTCTTACTATTCCACTATATGCGATAATGCAAGGAGAAACACTTAGGCGATACAAGATTTGAGAGTTCTGGGAAACGATTAGGGTTAAACTATGGAAACCAAGGTTAAGATTAGTTGTCAAGGGTTTACAAGGTTCCAAATGTTCCAAAATATCAGAATGATATCAAGGCTGCTGCTGGTTCGCTCAAAAACAGCGAACGCCTTTAGGTCGACATTCGGTTCAGGGCATCGACATAGGGTCGATGGATGATAGAGGGCTCAACTCAAGTTGTGGTAGTGGAATAAAATGTAGATCACAACATCAGGAGTCTAAGGGACAAAGTTATGTTCAGTTTGCATACCCAGATGGGGTCAAAATGGCCCAATGCCATTGGCTGACATAGGCTGACAATGCCCAAGAATGGCATTGACATGGTTTGAACAGTTTCTAGTAGCCAAAATGGGTTTTTATTCAAGCATATGATGCACAAGGTAGTGAAGCAACTGTTTGACAAGGTAATTTTTGGTTTGCATGACCAGAGGTGGGTGAACAGGGCTAATGCCACTAGCTGGCATAGTTTGACATAGGGTTGACATGGCCAGAAATTAGGGTTTGCCATATCTTTTGATCTAGGGCTCCAAATGATGCACCACTTTGTCTGGTAGTTAGGCATTTGTAACAGGAACAAATGTCTCCACAGGATTTAGGGCAGGAGATGGCCGGAAAGTGATGAAAACTGGCAAGGAAGTTGACTGGCCTGGAGCACATGCAACATAAACAGTGCAGTAACTAGGGCATAGCTATATCTCACAATCTAGGCCGAATTGGAAGTCGTGATAGAAGACAAAGTTGCTCAGAATGGTCCAAAACATCTAAATGGCAAAGTGGCTAGGGCTGGAGTGGCTGGATTTGGAAGATACTGGCTAGAGAAAAGATGAACTCAAATCTGTTTTTGGCATTTCTGATTTAAAGTGATTGAACTCAATTCCTTGCTTGAGTATGGTCCTCAGGGTACTAGAAATGCATTGGTGAAGTTAGATTAACAGATTGCTCAACAGAGAAGCTAAATCAGCAAGTACAAGTTGATGTTCATGGCTGGAAATTGGGGGTTTTTGATTTACAACGAATTTGTTCAAACCAGTAGCTCAGGGGTCTTAAGTGAGCTATTCTAAGCATATTTCACTACTGGCTCGAAGATCAATTCATTCTGGAATGAAATTAATTGCTCGCCGGAGCTACTGGAGTAAAACTGAAATTGCCGGCGACTGAGGGTATTTAGACTAAATTCCAAGCTCGAGAAGCATGAGGGGGATGAGGGAAGCTCACTGGGGGTGTTGGATTGAAGAAGGAAGCAGTGGTTGAAGCTAGCACCGAAGCCCCCTTTGCTGCTCACCGGAGAAGAAGAAGAAGACGGCGAGTTTGAGAACTGAGGTGTTTCTGGTGGGTGTGTGGTGTTTCACTGAGACCAGGGACTATTTATAGAGGATTCGGAGGTGTTGCAACGGCTAGAAGTGCTCGGGGAGTTGTAGCCGGCAAGGAAAAGACGGGATGCGACTTCACGGCGAAGACAGGCGGCGAAACGACTCGGTTCAGCGGCCGTGAAGGCTTTACAGATGATGGGAAGGTGAACTGATGGCTGGCCGCGGTGAGTTCTCCACGTGGCGCAAAGCTCCTGCGTCGACCGTTGCTGGTGGCGTGCAAATGGGAGGAAATCAGCTAGCTGTGAGTCGCGCCGGGGAAGATCCACAGTGGCCAACAGTACTCGCACACGTGGCACTGTTCAGCTGGTGAAGATGGCGACCACGGCTGGCTTCAACGACTATGGCTACTGTAGCAGCTGGCGAGGTCGAAGTCGATGGGAGCTGCAGTGGTGCACGTGGTCGCATGCGAGTTGTGGCCGTGATCGTGCACTGGGACCAGGTCGTGGTCGATGGCAGTAGCTCGAGGTCGAAGTAACAGTAGCTGGTCGATTTGCACTGCTCTGGTCGAAGTCGAAACAGCTAAGTTGGTCGTGAACAGCAAGCTCTGGTCGATCCAGGGGTATAAGTGTGAGAGTTTTAGTTGAAATCTGGACTAATTTGTAAATCTGGTCTTAGAGAGGTTTAATCTGGAATTTGATTTCATGGATGAGTATAATATTTCTGTTAATACTCATTTAGCTCAAATCTGGAGAAAATTTGATAAGATTTGAGGGATTTCACCTATTTTCGAAAATAGGGTAAAATTAGGGTAAAATAGATCTGGATTTTGTCGATCTCGAATTCTGGTAATTAGGGTGAGATTTGGAAGTCTGATCAGAAGGGAAATCTGTATCAAATAGTATTTGGGAGGTGTTCCCTGAAGAAATTCTGAGGTTGGAGTTGATTCGTGGATTTTAGCCTTTTCAGGCTTCCAGGTAAACAGGAAAGGACTTATTCGCAGTAAAATTTGGACTAAACTGCGAAAAGTGTTTAGATGAAACAATCTGGTTCCCAACTTTTTGGAGTAAGTTGAGGGTATACCTAGGAACATATTCCAAAAGATACATGAGTCTGGATAGGGTTAAACCATGATAACTCAGTTATCTGGAATCTGGGGTACTTAGGGTAAATCTGAATTTCCTGTTTTCGAAAACAGAAAGAGACTTAGATACTGGGAGTTAGGGTTAGAATTCAATCTGGCTCCTGAAGACTTTTATCTTCAGAATAACTGGTAGGTTAAATCTGGATGATCTGATCTTGATCTGGATCTAGAGAACAGATTTGGAGATTTTTAGGGTTTGGGAGAGATTAGGGTTTAGCTGATCTGGCTACTGCTACAGGGATACATGCATGCAGGATTTTATGCAAAAACTTTTCACCCCCAAAACCAGGGTGTTACAACTTCACCATATGTTTAGTCTTCATTGAATCATCATTCCACCACATTCCATCATAAACTAAAAAATAAAAAGAGATTTATCACCTGGAATGCCTGGTTTTGAAGATGATCTTTAATCAATTAGATGATTGTTCTATCACATCTTTGCATACGATCCATTGAACTTAGCTCTTTTAAAAATTTCCATTGCTGATGTTTAGTTTTTATCTTAAATTAACCATTAAAGCTTGAACTTATCTATTAAATTGTACTTGACTTCTTCCAAATTGAAGAATTCTAAAAAAACCATTTTTTAGAATTAACTCTCTTATGTTACCTTTCATGCCTAGATTACTAATTGCCCTTCTCTTTAAAACTAAAAAAAAGTGTAAGAGTAAAGTATAATCGACCCACTGGGGGGAGACGGTGGTGAATCGTCAACCAACTGGGGATGTGAAGATTTACTTAACTTATACACACAAAAATATTTTCAATAAAACGGTTGCTTAAGCTGCGGCTTTGTCAATCTCGTGTAACGTGTATGTGACCCACTGGGGGGAGGCGGTGGTGAATCGTCGACCAGCTGGTGAAAAGAAGGTATACGCAGCATTGAGGTTGCTTACAGGGGCTCGGGAAACCGACAAAGCTGCCTTTCTGTAAGTGCACTTCAATAAACGTCTTCAGCTGTGTCCCCTCTAGCTGTGACAGAATGATCCAGTAAAAACATTCTAGCCAAAAGCACGAAAAAGTTGAAGAAGAAAATAAATAAAATAAAAAAAAGAGAGAATAAGTGTTTTAATTTTGTCGACTATTAGGACCAGGGTCCTTAGTCGAACTTATGTAGATTAATGATCTATGAAGTGGAGACAATTCAAGACGCCCACCAGATAAGTAAGGATAGCTATGTACTGGGAACACGGAAGATTATATAGGTTCAGGCCCTCAATGATTTGAGTAATAACCCTACATCCTATGGTGTTTTCACTATATGTATAAAAGATTACAGAGAGGGAGAGATTGTTGGAGAGACTAACAATCTCTTAGTCTACTTGTACTTGTGGAACCAATGTTGCTTGTCCTTCTGTTTCTCTCCTTATTGTCTTTTATATTGATCGAAAGGGTGCCAACGTGAGGTAGTTCAGGGAAGCTCGACGGTTGCTAAGATGTAGTTACAAAACTTCATCTTTACCTTCATCTCCTTGCCAGTTACTATATGCGGTTTTAGATAACCACATATGTTCACTCCTTGGCGGTTATCTTCACAGGTGGGGAGGGAAGTTATTTTATCCTGGAACCATGTTTGGAAGACTCAAACTCTACTTAGGTTAAATACAACTTTCAAGATACTATGGTCGTGCACATTCTGCCCCCATAGGTCAGGACTTTCTGGTCCACAGGAAACTACCTCTGCAACCATTACGTATGCTAGTGTATGGAGCCATATATCATATCCAAAATATCTTAAACATGATATATTCAATGAACAGATGACTAGCTCGGGTAATAATCATCGTCAACTAGCCCCCAAATTTGAAGTGATAAAAGTTTATTACTTCGAATTTTAGAAATCAAGAATACAGTATCCGACGTTTCACCTTCTCTTGTTGCAAAGAAGACGTTGCTTTTTCTCACCGTGTGCCAATTCATTACCCAAGAAGAACTTTGGGATTAATTTGATAGTTAATTATGAAGCCTTTTAAGAACTCGAGGCTGTGAATATGAATCATCGCCTCTTGGTTCCATAAATACTTGACCTTCTTCGTTCTAGGATCTACAAGCTTTCACTTGTTTAGATCTTTAGATCTTCTTCTTACCTTCTAACTTTGTCGTAGTATAAAAAAGTACCATGGTAGATTTTCTAGACGTGAGTAACACGTGTACAGTGGCGCAAGCTGACCGTGCGACCGGTCACCTCCCGTCGAGCAAGCTCAAAAATAGACCCGATGATTTTATATAGGTTCGGGTCCCGGTGGGAACCCTAGTCCTGTCGGCACCCCCCGGACGTCAGTCCGCTGGGGAGGTTCTATCTCGGGGAGAGAGGTCTTCTCTCAGGGAGAGAGGTCTCCAAGGGATGCCTGTCGCTTTGAGTGTGTAAAATAAATTGAGTCTGGTTACAAATGTTGATCGAAGGATGCTGACTAGAGGGGGGTGAATAGGCGGTTTTTAAATTTTTACTTCTAAACTAGTGATTAACAACCTAAATTGCAATAACAAGTCTCTAAAGATATGAATGATAATTCAATACAAGTTTTGCAATTTCTAAAAGATTAAGAGCAACAATTCAATCACTAAGAAAATGAAACAAGTAGTAGAGATAACCGAAGAGATCGAATTTTTCCCGAGGTCTCGGAAATTTGCCGATTTCCACTAATCCTCTTGAAGGGCTCTTCGCTAGAGCTTATGCTTCGATTTCACTATGGGTAGCCCTTCTCCTCTCCGAATAGGCGAGCTCCGAGCCTTTACAATCAATCGCCGGGCCTCTCCGACACACACCGTCGATGGAGAGATCGCCGGACCTCCCGGGTCGTCTAGGTGACGGCAATCACCAAGAGTAACAAGCCTAGCACCTTGCTTGATCAACCTCAAAACTTGAAGAACAACTATGCAAATACAAAAGGCTTGAAATCAACTTCACTCAACTAGCACTCAAGGTTTTCTCAAGTTTTAACTTCAATTGCTAGAGAATGAGTGTGAGAGAGTTTGCACACTGTTGCACAAGTATTTCCTGTCTATATGACATCTACAAACAGTGGGATATATATACTCTCAGCAAAACGGTCATTTTCAAGAAAATTGGGCGAAAGTTGTACTGGCCGGACATTGTTCGGTCACTTCGGACATTGTCCGGTCAGTACAAAAAACTTGACCGTTACTCACGTGTAATTCGAGTGTCAGTAGCCGTTTGAACATGTTTGTGAAGGCCGGACAAATGGATTTGTCCGGACAAAACGTTCGGACAGATGCATTTGTCTCTGTTAACACCCCTGTTCAACATTACATGTACACACTGGACAAATCGATTTGTCCGGACAAAATGTCCAGACAAATGTATTTGTCTCTGTTAACACTCGAATTAAAACACTCCAACAGTTGTATAGGCCGGACATATGGGATTTGTCCGGACAAATACATATGTCTCTGTTAACACATGCATTTTCAATAGCTCAGAAAATGTATTGACCGGACATTGTCCGGTCACTTCGGACAATGTCCGGTGCATTTCAGACAAAAGCCTCCAGACAACTACATTTGTCTTAACTTAACGTGCCGCGAAAATTTGTATTGACCGGACATTGTCCGGTCACTTCGGACAATGTCCGTCCTTCATCGGACAGATGCACCGGACAAATGTATATGTCTTTGTTTAAAGTTTTGCAATGTTCAGAAGTTATTTGTATTGGCCGGACATTGTCCGGTCACTTCAGACACTGTCCGGCCAGTACAAAACGAAAACAGAAATCTGAATTTTTACTCAATTTTGATTTGAGGGTAAATGCAAATGCAAATATGCTTCTAGAAACTTCAAGGTTGATCAAGAGACTTGTGCTAAGACCCCTCTTAATAGTACGACCATCTAACCTAGAAATTATCAAAACAAGAAAGCGCTAGGTTTAGACATTTGTACTCTTGTCGAGGTTTTTGTCGTTTTTGCTTCATGGAGTCTTTATAACCTTGCTTTGCTCTTTCTTGATACTTTCTCCTCTGATTTACCTAAGACTCACACACAGAGGTTAGTCGCAAATCTCACGGATGTCATTAATCACCAAAACCCTAATTAGGGCTCAAGATTCAACAATCTCCCCCTTTTTGGTGATTGATGACAACCGTTATGCATAAAACATATGGATATCGAAAAATAAATATTAGCAAATAGTGCTCCCCCTGAATCTTACATCCATGCTCATGAATAAGTCCATAACAAGATATATGAATCCACATGTATATGTCCAAATCCAAACAACAATTTCATTTCATAATATATCCATGTTCATATATTCATACATCAATCCATAGCAAGCAATAAACGATAAACGACGACATAAAAATATCCACATATCCATGAACCATAACATAACTCTCCCCCTTTGTCATCAAACATCCATAAAGGGAGAAGACATATATACTAGTAACATATATACAAGAGTAAGACAATCTAAGACTGCGGAGGATGATCGGAAAAAGAATCGCCGCCACGACGACGCTGATACTGGCCTGCGTCGAATCGTCCCTGCAGCTCAGAGATATCCTGACTCATAGAATCGATGCGAGGCTCGATGACATTGAGGCGATGGTCGATGGAGCTCAATCTGGAGTCAACCTCATCGAAGCGAGTCTCGAATCACGTGGACATCTGATCTAGCCGCTCCATGATCATCATGTACGGAGCCGAGACGTCAAGACTCTGAGAGATGGAGTAGGACTGAAGTGGAGAAGGAGCTCCCGCGACCGGAGACATGTGCTCATCTTCATGAGCTGGTGATCCAACTTGGTTCTCGTAGCGAATAAGGATCCCCAGGCTCTTCATCCGGTAGAACTCCATAGAAGTGGGGCGAGATGCTCGATGCAGTCCAAAGTAGGTCAGAGTATGAGCTATGAAGGGAGCGAAGGGCAAGAGCCTCTTTGAGTCCATCTGAACCTCCTGCATCTCATGGAACATGAACTCCACAATGTCGAACGGGGTCTCGTCAACTTGGGCCTTCAACAGTCGTAGCATGGTAGATGTGACAACCCCGCGATCTCCGGTTTTGGGCAAGATGGTCATGCGATTGAGCTTTTCAAGAATTGCCACCGGAGGGATCAGTTGAGAGACTTTACCGATGTTTGGATCTGGATTGTCGAAGAGGTGAACGACATGTTCAACTCGAACTTCATCGAAGGTGAAAAGGCTGTTGTCGACGTGCTCAATCTGTAGAGCCTCTTCAAATTGTGCCTTCGTGAGAGTCCTCTTCGAGTTGTTGTTCATGAAGACGACGTGGGATCAATCTGAGGCAACATGGAGAGATGCGAAGAACGAACGGATGATGTCCACGTTCCACTTCCAGTCTTCCTTCATCTCAGTGAAGGAGTACAAATTGATTGCCAGGAACTTGCCCCTTAAAGGATAGTTAACTTTGCTTTCGATCAAGTTCCAATCAATGGCCTGATGCCCAAAGACTTTGGCGGAGGAGAATCTGGTGTGATATTGGGACATCTTAAAAGCATTCCAGAAGTTCCTCTCAGTACATGTCCTCGGATGCTCGTACGGGTTCTTTCGACGAAGTCGCAGAATAGCACTAGCGGTGAAAGTCTGATGGCCTCTAGGTTGCTCATCACTACTACTGCTGCTGCTATCATCCGAGTCAGAATCAACAATAGGAGACCCTATGGGAGATGCTGGAGCTGCATCATCCTCATCAACTGCTAGGGAATCCCAGTCAATGGGTTGAGCCTGTTGGGAAGATCCAGGCCCATGGCGACGGCTGGTTTGTTTCATTCTTCCAGACATGATGACTCTGGTAGAGAGAGATAGAGAATTTTATCATGATATGACTAGATGACGGTGTCTTGATATGCATGGACTAGTCTTCATATGTATATGAAAGCATGACCTAATCCTTATATGATTCAAATTGAACTAAATTACACTCATGCATTCACTAATAGAGGCTTGCTTAGACTTCATATTACCTCTTCCTGCAATTTGATTTTGCTTTGCTCTATTCAATTTGCCTTAGACCTAATGCAGTCAAAAACGAATCATCTTTGACATACTCATCTATACATTCATCTTGTGCATGTTAAAACTTTGAACAAATTTGATGTGAATCCAAGTTTTAATAGTTGATCCTACTAGATTATCATATTTCCAGAAAATCCATACTAGTTTTTGTCACAAAATCTAACCCTAGAAATCATATTGATACTAATACCATGCATGTCTATGAAAAGTTTCAATTTTGCACAAATCAACTTAAATGTGATCACTCCTAGATGTCAATTTCATGAATCTCTAAACAATTTAGACATGCAAGACATTTTGTCAATTGCAAACCCTAGAACCACTATGAAGTGCAATGCATGAATCAGAGAGGAGAAAAGGAAAGACTCACTCAAACCAAAGGAGGAGACGATGCACAGGAGTTCAAATCCGAGGCCGGACGAGAGAAGATCGGACGAGATCTTGTGTCCGGAGGAAAATGGATGAACAGTGGAGAGAGAGGGTGAGAGCAGGGGCAACAAACACTTCGGTCAATTTGGGGAAGAAAAGGAATCGGGAAGATTTAATAACCGATCAGATGTGCACATACCGGACAATGTCCGATCTGGCCGGACATTGTCCGATATGGCCGGACAGAGTCCGAACTGGCCGGACAATGTCCGGTCAGTTCAGATAAATTCCTGAATTTTCTGAATTTTTCAATTTTTCGCAAATTTGACTTAACCAGGGGTTTGATTCCAGGATAAACTTGAATATCATATTGGGAATATAGCCAAATAGCCTTGAGATTGATACGAGAGAAGAAAATCCCAAAAAGAGCCTTCAAAGCATGTTTTCGGGTAAAACGAGTAAAAACGAAACGGAATTTCACCAAATCGTCAAATCTCAATGAAACTTGGATTTTTCTGAGATGTTTGGACTTGTATGAATTTGAAATACTATTTCAAGCCAAAACATGGAAGAGATCTTGGCTCAAACAGCGAAATTCACAAAATGCACGTTTTGGGTATTTTCGTGTCAAAACTTGTTTTCGGGCGACTTGAAAAATGTGATAACTTGCAAACCGTTGGTCTTTTGAGAAAAAGTTCAACATGAACTATCTTCGAATTATTGATCTCTAAGTGTTTTGTGTAGAAAATTTTTGTCAAAACTCAACCGATTTTAATTTATGAAAATAAGTCATTTTAGGCCAAAACAAGATCCCTAGATGTTCAATTTTGTCAAAATTCAACATTTTAGCTCGAAATCCTTTCTTTTCACTTTCAAAACCTTTGAGAACATATTTGAAAGGTATTTTTGAAGATTTTGTGTTGTTTTTACATATTTTGAACATTTTGGCACTTTTTCGCCCTTTTTGATTTAAAAATGACCCTTTTTAATAAACAACATGCATATTTTTCCTTTTTGTACACAATTTTGGGTATACAAGCATTCAATGAGCTTAAAGTTGCTCCCCCTTAATGTGTTCTCCATGTTTTGTTGAGAAACGACAAAGTGGTGAACTTTTGGTCTTTTTCTTCAAAATAGGAAGTGATTGGCATAGATGCCTACATTGATTGAATATATATATTTATATACATACAAGCAATAGTATATATGCTAGACACAATCAAACTAAGAGCAAGAGATCAAATAACATTTGAAATGTCAATAACATTCAATTCATTTCTTAACTTGCTAAATCTTGACTCATCCAAGAGTTTAGTGAATAGGTCCGCTAATTGATTTTCGGTTGAAACATGACTAATCACTATATCCCTTTTTGATACATGACCCTAAGAAAGTGATGTCTAATGTCAATGTGCTTTGTTCGAGAGTGTTGAACGGGATTGTTAGCAATTTTAACGGCACTCTCATTATCACATAAAAGTGGAACACAATTGACTCTTATGCCATAATCTAACAAAGTTTGCTTCACCCAAAGAAGTTGTGCCAACAACTACCGGCCGAAACATATTCTGCCTCGGCGGTTGAGAGTGCAACCGAATTTTGTTTCTTTGAAGTCCAAGAGACTAATGATCTTCCTAGAAGTTGACATCCACCGGAAGTACTTTTTCTATCAATTTTACAACCGGCATAATCAGAATCCGAATATCCTAGGAGATCAAAGCTAGCATTCTTAGGATACCAAAGGCCTATGTTTGGTGTATGTTTTAGGTATCTAAAGATTCTTTTTACTGCAGTTAGGTGACACTCTCTAGGAGCAGCTTGAAACCTAGCACACATACATACACTAAACGTAATATTCGGTCTAGAAGCAGTAAGATATAATAAACTACCAATCATAGAATGATATAATTTGAGCTCTACCGGTTTACCTCCCTCGTCCAAGTCCAAATGACCATTTGTAGCCATGGGAGTCTTGATTGGCTTTGCATCATCCATGCCGAATCTTTTGAGCAAATCCTTCACGTATTTGCTTTGACTCACAAATATACCTTCTTTGATTTGCTTAATTTGGAGTCCGAGGAAAAAGCTCAATTCTCCTATCATAGACATCTCAAATTCCTTGGACATGGTTTCACCAAAAGCTTGACAAAGAGATTCGTTAGTGGAACCAAAAATTATATCATCGACATAGATTTGGCAAACAAAGAAGTCATCGTTTATGATTTTGGTAAAGAGAGTTGTATCAATTTTTCCAACTTTAAAACCTTGTGAAACTAGGAAATCTCGCAATCGTTCATACCAAGCCCTAGGAGCTTGCTTAAGACCATAAAGAGCTTTTGAGAGTTTATAGACGTGATTTGGATATTTTGGATCTTCAAAACCCGGTGGTTGCTTTACAAATACAAGTTCCGAAATTTCACCATTTAAGAAAGCACTTTTAACATCCATTTGAAATAATTTGATTTCAAAACATGATGCAAATGCAAGTAAGATACGAATGGCCTCTAGTCTAGCTACGGGAGCAAAGGTTTCATCAAAATCTAATCCCTCGATTTGAGAATAACCTTGTGCTACCAATCTAGCTTTATTTCTTACAACTATCCCATTCTCATCTTGCTTATTTCGAACGACCCATTTTGTACCAATTATATTGTGATCAAGAGGTTGTTCTACAAGTTCCCAAACATTATTTCTAGTAAAGTTGTTCAACTCATCATGCATAGCATTTACCCAATCTGGGTCCGCTAATGCTTCATCAATGCATTTAGGCTCAATACTAGAAATGAAAGATGTATGTTCACAAAAAGATGCGATTCTAGAGCGAGTTTGAACACCTTTACCAACATCACCTATTATTTGGTTGACGGGATGATCCTTAGTGATGGTTTGATGAAGTCTTGGATTTTGCAATGCTTGATCTTCATTTTCCTTCATCTCCGGATCAAGATCAACTTGAGTAGTGGCCTCCGGAATCATAGAAGCTATTTCATTTTCTTGATCGGGTGACTTTGAATCTTCATCTTTGGGCTTGATGTCCCCAATCGTCATGTTCTTTATAGCTTCTCGTAATTCCTCATTTCCTACATTCTCAAAATCTTCATACTCTTCTTGAGAGCCATTAGATTCATCAAACTCAACATTGCACGTTTCTTCAATGCATTCGGTTATGATGTTAAAAAACATGATAAGCATTACTAGTTGATGAATATCCAACAAGAAAACCCTCATCAACACGTCTTTGAAATTTTCTAAGATGCATGCGTTTTTTAAGGATGTAACATTTGCAACCAAAAACTCGAAAATATGAAATATTTGGTTTTTTTCCAATAATTAGCTCGTAGGGAGTTTTGTTTAACAATGGATGAGTATAAAGCCGGTTTATGGCATAACAAGCAGTATTGACGGCCTCAGCCCAAAACCTAGTGGGGGTTTTATATTCATCCAACAAAGTTCGAGCCATTTCAATTAATGTTCGACTTTTCCTTTCCACAACACCGTTTTGTTGAGGAGTATATGGTACGGAAAATTCGTGTTTAATTCCAGATTCATCACAAAGCTCAATAAAATCCGAATTTTGAAACTCTCCACCATGATCACTTCGAAGTTTCTTGATGGAGAATTCAAATTCATTTTCAACATGTTTTGCAAATCTTTTAAACACACTTGGAGCATCGACTTATGATTTAAGAAGAAAATCCAAGTAAATCGAGAGAAATCATCAATAATGACAAAACAATAGTTACTACCACCAATACTTTGAGTTTCCGATGGACCAAACAAATCCATATGCAAAAGCTCAAGTGGTTTAGATGTTGACAAAACATTTTTAGCGGGATGAGTACTAGCAACTTGTTTTCCCGCTTGACAAGCACTACAAAGTTTATTCTTTTCAAACTTTACATTTTTCATACCTAAGATCAAATCTCTTTTTAAAAGTTTGTTTAATTGATGCATCCCAACATGAGCCAAGCGACGATGCCAAAGCCATCCCAAAGAATTTTTAGCAACCAAACAAGTTGAAATGCAAGAATCTTTTGAACTGAAATCCACCAAATACAAATCTCCATATCGAAAACCTTTGAAAACTAAAGACTTGTCTTCTAAGCTTTCAATGATAACGCCATTTGGTTCGAAAATGCATCTAAGACCCAAATCACAAATTTTTGCAACTGAAAGCAAATTGAAATTCAAAGATTCAACAAGTAATACATTTGAGATGGAAAGGTTGTTTGTGATTGCAACTTTACCTAACCCAATTACCTTTCCTTTGCTATTATCACCAAACGTGATTTTATCAATGTCCTTGCAACCATTCTCAAATGAGGAGAATCGACTTCCATCACCGGTCATGTGTTGAGTGCATTCGCTATCAAGCACCCAATGACTCCCACCGGTTTTGTAGTTCACCTAAAAGAAAGGTTAGACGCTTTTAGGTACCCAAACTTGTTTGGGTCCTTGGAAGTTAGCAACAAGGGTTTTTGGAACCCAAATTCTCTTCTTATGTTTATTTTGATAAGGTAAACCAATGAATTTAGCAATTACTTTTCCGTACTTGGTTTTCTTAAGCATGTAATGGGAGTGAAACTCATTTTCTTTAGCTCTAGAAGTTGAGGGGCAATTATCCGGCAAATGGTCTACATCATGACATTTGTGACAAAACATATTAGTGGCTTTAACAAAAGTCACTTTAGTACTCAACTTCTTTCTTTTGTTCGGTTCATATCTTAGACCTTCCTTTCTAAATGAACATTGCTGCTCACTAAGAAGTTTGTCTAAGATTTCTTTTCCTTTAAAGCATTTCGCTAATCCTAGATTTAGCTTTTCCACTTGTGCCTTGAGTTCTAAATTTTCTAAAAACAAGTTTGAGTTGTTACCAATGATTTCATCACAAACATTTTCATGATTAATTTCTAAAGCATTACAAGTGATTGATTTTGAATGAGAGACAATATAAGATGATTCATCTATAATATCATAAGTAATTCCTATATCACTAGTTTGTTTAGAATTGATAATTTCATTAACTAGAAGTGCCTCATGCGAGTCATTTAGTTCGGCATATAAATCACTAAGTGTTGAATATTCTTTCTTAAGCATTTTGTTCTCCTTAGTTATTTTACCTAGTGCCTCATTTAATTCCATAACCATATCAACTTATTCCTCATAAGAAGGTTCGAGATCCGATACCTTAGCATCATCACTTGCCATAAGACACAATGATGACTTGTCTTCAAGTGAAGTGGCCTCTCCGATAGCAATTCCCGCCATCTTCTTAGAAGTTGATGGTACTTCATCCTCCGATTCGGATTCCTCCGATCCCGAGTACCATTCACCAATATAGGCTTGGCCCTTGCTTCTATTGTTATAGAACTTTTTGAAGAGCTTCCTTTTACCTTTTGATCCTTCACCGTCATCTTTCCTCTCATGTGATCTTTGATGATCACCCTTCTTATTTGGACATCTTGAGGCAAAGTGTCCCTTCTCATTACATTCATAGCATGTAATGTTCTTGAATCCGGTCTTCTTGTGCGGTCCTCGCCTTTTGTCAAACTCAAACCCCTTTTTGTTGATATTGTTTAGGAGCTTGCGGGTTTTTCTCACAAGAAGAGCTAGATCACCATCGGAGCTTTCATCCGAACTATCCTCCTTGGCCTCCTCGACATTTGCCTTAAATGCCAAGTTTTTCTTCTTTGATCCGGATGCTTCCACAATCCCTTTCTTCTCTTCTTTTTGCATTTCATGGGTAATAAGAGTACCCAAGAGCTCAGTAGGAGTTGTGGATGTGAGATCACCATTGATAAGCACTGTCACAATTGTATCAAAGCTCGATGGTAAAATCATAAGCATTTTACGCACAATATCAATATCTTCAAATTTTGTACCTAAACCTTTGAGGTCATTGATTAATAGGTTGAGTCGAGTATACATGTCACTAACATTTTCAGATTCAAGCATGAAGAATGAGTTGTATTCTCTAGTTAATTTAATTAGTTTAGCTTCTTTGACCATAGATGTGCCTTCATGAATTACTTCTAAAGTTTTCCACATTTCATAAGATGTAGCAAGATTACTAATGCGATTGAACTCACTTAAGTCAAGACCATTAAATATGGCATTTTTTGCTTGAGCATTTGCTTGGAGGTTTTTCGCTTCTAGAGGTGTGAGATTTTCGAAGCCAATTGGAGCTCTAAAACCATCTCTAGTTACCCTCCAAACGTCAAGACTAATGGATTCTAGGTAAACCGCCATCCTAATTTTCCAATAGCAATAGTTATTACCCTTGAATAAGGGGACCTTTCCATTATAGTTTTCTTTGATTGATGACATCCTCTCTCTAGACGGTTAAGCCTAAAATGAGAGACCTAGTGCTCTGATAACACGTGTTGATCGAAGGATGCCGACTAGAGGGGGGGGGGGTGAATAGGCGGCTTTTAAATTTTTACTTATAAACTAGTGATTAACAACCTAAATTGCAATAACAAGTCTCTTGTTGGGGGAAATCTCCGCGAGACTAAGTCCAGGTAAGTTGCGCCACATTGGCCCGGGGACGTGGCCCCCGGGCCTACCCCGGGCGCCGCCTTGTGGCGCTCGGGACCCGGCCTCTGGCGCCGGTCCCGGGTGCCGTCATTTGCCCGGGGACGGGGCCTCCGGTGCCTACCCCGGGCGCCGCCTTTTGGCCCCCGGGACCCGGCCTCCGGCACCGGTCCCGGGCGCCGCCTTTTGGCCCCCGGGACACGGCCTCCGGCGCCGGTCCCGGGCGCCGCCATTTGCCCGGGGACGTGGCCTCCGGTGCCTGCCCCGGGCGCCGTCTTTTGGCCCCCGGGACACGGCCTCCGGCGCCGGTCCCGGGCGCCGCCATTTTCCCGGGGACGTGGCCTCCGGTGCCTGCCCCGGGCGCCGCCTTTTGGCCCCCGGGACCCAGCCTCCGGTGCCGGTCCCGGGTGCCGCCATTTGCCCGGGGACGTGGCCTCCAGTGGCTGCCCCGGGCGCCGCCATTTGCCCGGGGACGTGGCCTCCGGTGCCTGCTCCGGGCACCGCCATTTGCCCGGGGACCTGGCCTCTGGTGGCTACCCCGGGAGCCGCCTTTTGGCTCCCGGGACCTGGCCTCCGGCGCCGGTCCCGGGCGCCGCCATTCGCCCGGGGACGTGGCCTCCGGTGCCTGCCCTGGGCGCCGCCTTTTGGCTCCCGGGACCCGATCTCCGGCGCCGGTCCCGGGGGCCGCCTTTGGCCCGGGGACCTGACCTCCGGCGCATGTCCCGGGCCTCATCGCCCTTCTAAAGGTAAAGTCTCGAGTTGTTGATCACATGCAGGTCACGCAAGGAGCGCCTCGGGAATCAGCGACCACCTATCAAGCATCCAAGGCGTTTGACCGGGAGAAGGACGTTTCTACCCCTCAATCCGACGGTGGCTTCCGGGGTAGATAGGTCTTTTTGCTTCTTTTTGGGGCTATAAATAGCCCTTGTACCCCTCAGTTGTAAAGAAGAGTGATTCATTTATTGGAATAGCCAAAACTCACAGGTATGCTCCGGAAGCCTCTCCCCCGGAGAGAGCCTCCCCAGCCGACTCCGGTCGGGAGCACGCCGACAGGACTAGGGCCCGCACCGGGACCCGAACCTGTATAAATCCTCGTGTCAATTCTTGTGTTTGTCCGGCGGGGGAGGACCGGTCACCCGGTCAGCCCGCGTCGCGTTCTCTTTGCTAGGATCGTTCACAAAACCTGCCGGGGTATTCGCAATACCACGACATCTCTAAAGATATGAATGATAATTCAATACAAGTTTTGCAATTTCTAAAAGATTAAGAGCAACAATTCAATCACTAAGAAAATGAAACAAGTAGTAGAGATAACCGAAGAGATCGAATTTTTCCTGAGGTCTCAAAAATTTGCCGATTTCCACTAATCCTCTTGAAGCGCTCTTCGCTAGAGCTTATGCTTCGATTTCACTATGGGTAGCCCTTCTCCTCTCCAAATAGGCGAGCTCCGAGCCTTTACAATCAATCGCCGGGCCTCTCCGACACACACCGTCGATGGAGAGATCGCCGGACCTCCCGGGTCGTCTCGGTGACGGCAATCACCAAGAGTAACAAGCCTAGCACCTTGCTTGATCAACCTCAAAACTTGAAGAACAACTATGCAAATGCAAAAGGCTTGAAATCAACTTCACTCAACTAGCACTCAAGGTTTTCTCAAGTTTTGACTTCAATTGCTAGAGAATGAGTGTGAGAGAGTTTGCACACTGTTGCACAAGGGTTTAGAGATGTATTTTGTGTCTATATGACATCTACAAACAGTGGGATATATATACTCTCAGCAAAACGGTCGTTTTCAAGAAAATTGGGCGAAAGTTGTACTGGCCGGACATTGTCCGGTCACTTCGGACATTGTCCGGTCAGTACAAAAAACTTGACCGTTGCTCACGTGTAATTCGTGTGTCAGTAGCCATTTGAACATGTTTGTGAAGGCCGGACAAATGGATTTGTCCGGACAAAACGTCCGGACAGATGCATTTGTCTCTGTTAACACCCCTGTTCAACATTACATGTACACACCGGACAAATCGATTTGTCCGGAAAAATGTATTTGTCTCTGTTAACACTCGAATTAAAACACTCCAACAGTTGTATAGGCCGGACATATGGGATTTGTCCGGACAAAATGTCCGGACAAATACATATGTCTTTGTTAACACATGCATTTTCAATAGCTTAGAAAATGTATTGACCGGACATTGTCCGGTCACTTCGGACAATGTCCGGTGCATTTCAGACAAAAGCCTCCAGACAAATACATTTGTCTTAACTTAACGTGCCACGAAAATTTGTATTGACTGGACATTGTCCGGTCACTTCGGACAATGTCCGGCCTTCATCAGACAGATGCACCGGACAAATGTATATGTCTTTGTTTAAAGTTTTGCAATGTTCAGAAGTTATTTGTATTGGCCGGACATTGTCCGGTCACTTCAGACACTGTCCGGCCAGTACAAAACGAAAACAAAAATATGAATTTTTACTCAATTTCGATTTGAGGGTAAATGCAAATGCAAATATGCTTCTAAAAACTTCAAGGTTGATCAAGAGACTTGTGCTAAGACCCCTCTTAATAGTACGACCATCTAACCTAGAAATTATCAAGACAAGAAAGCGCTAAGTTTAGACATTTGTACTCTTGTCGAGGTTTTCGTCGTTTTTGCTTCATGGAGTCTTTATAACCTTGCTTTGCTCTTTCTTGATGCTTTCTCCTCTAATTTACCTGAGACTCACACACTGAGGTTAGTCGCAAATCTCACGGATGTCATTAATCACCAAAACCCTAATTAGGGCTCAAGATTCAACAATAAATGAGATACAGGGGGGTATATATAGACCCCAAAAGATGCAAAAAGACTAAAAGCCCCTAGCTACAACCACTGGATTGAGGGACACCGCCGTCTTTTCATTCGGCGAAGGGCTTGGATGCTCAACATGTGTCCTCGCCAGTTCCCGAGGTATCCCTGACGTGACCCATCTGTAGTCTTCCCCGAGAGGTGTCTGTGGCTTTCCATGGGAGCCCTCTGGGACTTTTCCCGAGAGGCCTCCGGGATATTCCACGAGAGGCATCCATGGCTTTCCACGGGAGACGTCTGGGACTTTCCACAGGAGGTGTCCGTGGCTTTCCACGGGAGCCCTCCAGGACTTTCCACAAGAGGCGTCCGTGGCATTCCACGGCGGCCCTTCGGGACTTTCCACGAGAGCCCTCTGGGACTTCTTCCGGGAGGCGTCCAGGACTTCCCCAACAGCAGCCCCCCATACCCCCGGGGACTTGAAGCGAACCCGGGGTATGAGCAGAACTCACCGAGTGATGTTGCGTCTCCTAGGACGCACCCCGGGGTGCATGATCCTTCGGCTCCCAGGCTAATTTTTCCGTGCAAAGCCTCGTTTCGCTCGCGTATGCCATACGGCATTTCGGTTTTCATGAGGCTCTTCGATATCCACGCGACATTTTGAATCAATGGTCAAGATGGGCTCGAGGACACGTGAAGCCCATCCGAGGCCCCCTCCGTCACTTATAAATAGGAGGGGAGCGCTCCGGCCCGGGACAATTCATTCCCAGCGTCAAGAACTTTGCTCTCTCGGTAGCCACATCGCTCCTCCGGAGATTTGGTTACCCGGTAGCCAACTTCCCTTCTCCTTTACTCCGGATGCTTCGATCCTTCAGTGATGGAACCTAAAGGCCGCGACAAGGTATCCAAGTAGCCCCCAGAGGAGGTGACCTCGGACTTTCTCGGGTCCTCCGAGTTCTCTTCCCGGGAGCTCGAAGTTCTCCTAGATCGGAGAGATTTCGCGGACGGGGACATCCGGATCCCCGGGCCGGGGGAGCTAGCGCCCAGCCCCCGAGAGGGGGAAGTCATTGGCTTCGAAGCCTTCATCGAGGTGGGCTTGCGACTCCCGGTGCATCCTTTGCTCTGGGACTTCCTCTGGGAGTACCGACTCTCGCTCAACCACCTCACCCCGAACACCCTTGTCTGGTTGGGGCTGTTTGTGTCATTATGCGAGACATCCATCGGTGAGGAGCCCACCCTCTGGCTCCTCCACTACTTCTACGAGCCCTCGGCGAGGGGCCCGCTAGTTATGAAAGGCGGGCCCAAGTCAGAATTTTGGCTCAATTATGATCCAGCTTATGCTGGGTCATACCGACGAGTAGCCGGTGCAAGCCTCCTAGGACCACTGGGGGGATTGGCTTCAGAGGTGGTTCTACCTCCGGGTGGGTAAACCGGAGGTGACATACTTCCCGGAGCCTTCGTCCTACTGCTGGTCGACCAGGCCGCTAGCTCTAGTGTGGATCGAGAGGGAGATGGACCTCCTCACCCTGATGGCGGAGGCCTGGTTCCGAAGGTCCATGAGAGATCTTGCGGAAGAGATGGCACTCGTTCGGGTAGTGCCCTTCAGCACCCGCTGGGGAAGCGGGGTGTCCGCGGCGCACCGCCCACCCCGGATGGCGGTGGTGGAACATAAGTCCCTAAACTTGATCTTTCGAGGGAACATTTCCTCACCTCCACTTTTTGCAGTCCGGTCCTACGACTGATCTCGAGAGATTGCGGTCAATCTCCTCGGGAGATACTACGGAGACGAGCACGAGCGGGTCGTGCACGTCGTTGAGGAGCGCCCTCCCCGGAATATCGTGATGGAGGTGTTCGGGTTGAAGCTTCCCACCCGGGTGCCTCTCCCCACTCCCTCCTCGCACAAAAGGGGGAAGGAGGCGGCCGGGGGGCCATCGAAGTGTGCTCGGGCGCAAAAAAGCCCCGTGAGGACCTGGGTGCAAAGGAGCCCCGTTAAGGCCCGGGAGCAGCCCCCAGCTTCACCCACAGAGGCCCCCGCCGTCACGCCAGTGAAAGCACCAGTTATTGCTCTGGCAAGGCCGTCGGTCACCCACGGTGCACCAGATATGGCCTTGGGGGTGGGTCCCTTCGAGCCCTTAGGCAGAGAAGTGGAGCTAGTGACCCAGCTTGCCACCGCAGACGAGCCAAGCTGCATCGAGGGGTGCGATGGCCGGGGAGGGTCAGGGCTCTGACTCGGAGATGTACGCCACGAGCCCTTCCCCGACTCCTACTTTCGTGAAGGTTCGGCAGCGGCCGTTGCGGGGCGAGGTCTCTGTTCGGTTCCCGATACCAGGGGCCCTACCGATGGACTCCATCTTGGCCCCAGAGGCAGGTCCCCCAGTGGGCCGGGCGATGGCGTCGGCTCCCCCTCTGCTTAGGTAGGGCAAGGGCCTCTTCATCTGTCCCAGATTCCCGACCCCACCGATGGATGTCACGTCCAGGTCTTCTGATGGTGGGACCCCAAAGGACGGCGCCGTGGCGGGTGGAGAGTTCTCCCGGGGGAGCCACCTGGGGGACGACGTGGAGGGTTGTGAGGAGGTGATCTCCTCCAGACTCCAGGTAAGTGTCAACAAGTTTTTGCTTTGCTTTCGCTTTTGGACGGCTTCCCTCTCCAGATAGTGGAGTTGGCCCGGCGCCTTTGGGCTCGATTCACCATGTGCCTTTGAGCCACCGAGGAGGTGATAGCCTCCGAGCTCTCCAGGAAGGAGAAGGCGCTCGGGGACCTAGCCGCCACGGAGGGAGTGATAGCCTAGTAGCACTCTGGAAAGGAGAAGGCACTCGGGGACCTAGCCGCCGCAGAGGGGGTGATAGCCTCTGAGCGCTCTGAGAAGGAAAGGGCGCTTGGCGAGCTTGCCGCGGTCTGAGCTCGGCTCGCGGCCGTTGAGGACATGGCCTCTTAGCTTCGGAAGGAGCTGGAAGCGGAACGACGTGTCTCCCGGGAGGCAGAGGCCTCAGGTGCCCTCGCAGTTTTCTCCAGGGGGAAGATGATCCGTTTCGCCCTGGAGGAGCTCGGGGTCGAGCTCGGGCCAGAGGGTGACTCTGATCTAGCTCCGTAACCGGTCAAGGAGGCCACATATTTTCATGATACTCAGGTCTCTCTCATCCCGGTGGCGGCGAATGTCTGGGCGCGCGGCCTCACTGTCCTGGTCATAGCCTTGGCGGTGGCTCTCATGGAGCACCGTGGGGCAGGCACCCAGGTGATCAGGGAGTTGCTCCCCCAGAGTTTCCTCGGCTATTTCGAGGCTCAGCAGGAGGGGCTTGAGGAGCTTGTTGGGGCCCTCTTCGATTGGATCACCGGGGCGATGGAGCCGTAGGGCGCGCGCCCGGCGCAAGAGGTGGCGACAACAGCGGTTCCCCCGGGAGGGGGGGGACCAAGAGGGGCAAGTATGAGCTCCCCCACGCCCCGGTTAGATAGGTTTTGCTTTTGTTAGGGCTTTTTGTTCCCGATAGCTTCTTTAGAAGAAGCCCCGGAAAAATGTAAATCTTTGATTTATGGAATGGAAACACTTTTTTGGTAAGTCTTGTCCAATTGCAATCAGGTGTCCCTAGAACTTGCTTTCGGGGAGTTTCCATGTCCCGGGAGGCGTAGCCCGCGTAGTGCCCAAGCGGCCTCCACTTTGTCGAGCCTTGCCGCCGGGGAAGACGCTGGTGGCCCAGCCCCCGGGCTTGTTTTTGGTGCTTCCGCAGCGGGGGTACCCTTTGGGAGCCAATCCGGCTACGGTGGCTCCTGGAGTGGCATTTAGACATCTTCGACAATTGTCGTGCCGAGCTGTCCCCTCTGAAAACGGGGTCCCAAAGGGTCCACCGCTTCAGATACATCCCCTAGCCGACAACGAGTACTGGCCAGTGGATTTCCTTCGAAGGGCCTTCCGCCGCATAAGGAGCTTGTACAAGGATTTCTCCCGGGAATTGTCGGAAGAGCTCCGAGAGTATCAGGTGTAGTTGCTCACCAGAGGGGGCTATCCTCCGAGGTAGTTTCCCGCGGGAGCTTAAGTTCTCGGGTTTTACCGTGTTTTGTGCACAAGCGCCGTCATCCCGGGGGCGCATTAGCCCACCAGGGGGGTTGTCCCCCGGTTCGATGTCCAATTAATGAAGGATTTTCCATTGTTGTTTTTGTCGAGTTGTTTTTGTTTTCGTCGAGATTTTTCCGATATGCTTCCGATACGCTCACCCGGGTCTGGCATAGTCTCCTCCCAGAGCGGGGGGTAGTTTAGTACTACGCGCTGTGGGGGAGGAATGAGAAAGCCTGAGGGTCAAAATTCCGGGATGTCTCCGGTCGAAATTTTGGAGCATTTCCCCAGTCAATATTTCCGCTTGTCGAAAGTATCCCCCAGCCGCCGTGGAACGGGAGCTAGGCGAACACATTCCCGGGTGAAAACTTCCAGGAGCCGGACAAAAATTTCCCTGATCGAAATATTCTGAGACCTTCTCCAACAATCATACCCAAAAATAGATCTCTATATCCTCATATACATATCTACCTAAAAAGATTCCCTCCCTATATTTTATTTTACTCCAACAGTTAAATCCCCAAACCCTCCCAATCCGTAAAATCCAACCGTCGTTTCTTTCCGCGCGGGGAGGGAGCGAGCAGGGCGCGGCCGGCGAGGGTGCGGCGGCGGCACCGGCGACGCTGCTTTTTGTGGTGCACGAAGGGCTCCAAGTTCGCGGTGTAGGTCGACCTCGGCGTCCCAGTCGCAGCGTTGAAGGCGATCGGCGGAGACCAAACCGTAGCCCTAATCCCCCGCCCTCCGAGGACCGCTCCATATGGACCTGCTCGTAGGGTTGGATCCAAATCCGGCGGCCGCCACCTCCTCCCGCGGCCGTGGCCGAAAGCCTTGTTCAGCACCTCCAGATTCGCTGTATTCCACGCCTTCCGCTCCGGCAGCTCCAAGGTGTGCATCTCTGCGTTCGTTCTCTCTCTTGATTTCGGGGAAAGTTTCCGTTTTGATGCATAAAGTTTGTACCGTTGGAACGAAGGCTGGATCTACGATTGGGACTAAATCATATTGAGATTAAGCATGTAAATGGACCGGGGTTTTCGAAAATACACAGATCTCTAAAGATTGGGTATAAATCATATTGAGATTAAAGATGACTAATTAAGCTAATGAAGTTGAGGTACTGGCATATAGGGGAAAAAATCTAATAACATGTATGAATCCAAAAATTAGTGTCATATGTTATTACTCTCTACTTGGTCATCATATTAGTGTCTTTACAGATTTAGCTGCAAAGTAGCACCAAATGATTTAGCTGCGTGATTTAGCAGATTTGAGGCGGGGTGGGTTCGAAAGAGAGGTTACAGCTTCCTCATTAGTGCTTGTGTACCGATGAGGGTGAGGGTGAAGTTGATTCTTTTTATGATTTGTACAAATTGACTAGTAGATTTTGCATGCACCTCATGGTAGCCGTGCAGTGATGAACGATGCAATTGATGGAAATAAACGTTACCATGCTGTCGTGTTGCCATTCAGTGATGAACGATGCAAGCGGTGGTGATGATGGGACAATAAGCTATAGAGTGGAATCTGAAATTCCAGTGTACTAACGGAATTAGTAGACAAATCATGGGAATTCTAAAATTCCATGGTGACTGTTGACTGTAGAGTGGAATGTAGAGTGGAATCTTAGAGATCTGTGTATGGGAAACAGGCTACATGGATTATTCTTATTTATGAGTTGCAACTCATAATTCAATTTTGTTCTACTGTAAGCCTGTGGGATCAGCTTTTTGTTCCACGTGTAATGTACCCTGTATTATCAGCATTAGACTCAAGTTGATTTTGCTTAAAGTGTTAATTCTTACTATTTTTTGGTATTACCACAATCCCTCTCTGTGTGCTCAGAGGGTTTTTTGTTCGCATGGTCACTATGACCATGAAGCCCTTATGGTCACCATGGCCCCGAAGAGGATTTCTTAATCTCTACTCATTGCTAAAACTTTTGGTTTAATTCATAAGTACTGTTTGTTTGCGAAATGAAGAGTATTTGTTTGACTGCATTTTTGCAGAGTATTGTTTTATAATGTAGTTATCTGCCTCCTGCTATGAGCACACATCAATACTTTATGTTCTATGTTGAACTGTCCTAAGTTATTTTATATAACTAGCATTTTGACTGTAAATGTCTGAGGGAGATCAAAGTAGGTGTACTATGCTACATAAGCCTAGCAGTTCATGGTAAATAGTGCGATGTGCAGTTTGGTGTTACGAACGATCTATTATATGTAATAATTCTACCATATCCATTGTTAAATATGTCATGCATGAGGCATGCAAGCAGAAATGCATAATTGTTGAACAAAAGTTGGTGGTGCTTTTCTTGGTGAATTCAGTAGTCCGAAGCTCACGCAAGCCTCGCACTGGCCATTCACGATGCGTCGGCGAACGTTACGCTCATTGTGTGTGGGTGGTGAGGGGTCGTCCAGTGAGGACGACGACTTCATTGTGGCGGTTGCATGTGCTGGGCAGGCTGAGCTGGAAGCTGCGAGTTCGGAGCGCCGTGGCGGTTCCGTTTTCGGCCATAATGTGGTCAATCGTGATAGGCAGGACGGCCTTGCTAGGCTGCATAACGACTATTTTGCTGATGAGCCGGTGTACGGCCCAAGGTACTTCAGGCGGAGGTAACACTTCGAAGCTTACGTTGTTCGGGTAAAATTTTTTCTTTGCGTTATTTGTATGATATGGTCGGCTGCTGTGTCGCTCAGGTTTAGGATGCGTCGTACCCTTTTTATCCACATCTTGGAAGCCGTCGAACGGCACGACCCGTACTTCAAACAAAGAAGAAACGCAGCTGGGACTCTCGGTTTGTCGTCGTTGCAGAAGGTAACGGCGGCTTTAAGAATATTAGCAATAGGTGTTCCCGCGGACGCTATCGACGAATATTTGCGTATAGCGGAGAGTACTGCTATAGAGAGCTTGAAGCACTTTGTTCGGGCTGTACTTGAAGTGTTCGGGCCTGAGTACCTTCGAGCACCTAACGAAGAGGACACTGCAAGATTGCTCGCCATTGGCGAGCAAAGAGGTTTCCCGGGCATGTTAGGGAGTATAGATTGCATGCATTGGAGGTGGCAGAATTGCCCGAAGGCATGGCAGGGGATGTACACAGGACATGCTCGCAGGCCTACCATCATCCTAGAAGCCGTAGCATCGTACGATCTATGGATTTGGCATGCTTTCTTCGGTCTACCGGGATCTCACAACGATATCAATGTGCTGCACCGTTCTCCTGTATTTGCTCGGCTTGCTGAAAACCAGGCGCCAACGGTGCGTTACTCAATCAACGGCCATGAGTACAACATGGGGTATTACCTTGCCGATGGGATTTACCCCGAGTGGGCAACATTCGTCAAGACTATTCCACTCCCGCAGGGCAACAAGAGGAAACTCTTTGCGCAAGCTCAAGAGTCGGCCCGGAAGGATGTGGAGCGTGCTTTCGGAGTGCTCCAGGCCCGTTTCGCGATTGTGCGGGGGCCTGTGCGGTATTGGGACCAGGAAACTCTTCGAGACATAATGACTACTTGTGTGGTATTGCACAACATGATAGTGGAAGATGAGAGGGACATCGGCTACGTCGATTATAACTATGACGGCATGGGTGATACCGTCAACGCGTCCCACGACCACACTCCGGCCGTGCAGGAGTTCATCCGTGTCCATCATACTATACGAAATCGTGAAACGCACAGACAGCTCCAGGAGGACCTTGTCGAGCACTTGTGGCAGTCGTACGGAGCCGAGTAGTGTAAACATGTGCAATGTAATGAGTTGGCATGTACTGATTGTAACCATCTGTACGAGCCAAGTGTGTACGCAATGTAATAACTAGTTGTCATGTAATGATTGTAACCGGAAGGATGTATGTGCCAAGCATGTATGACAAGACGGAGATTAGTGCACTATAGACAGCCCCTAATATTACTCTATGCAATTTACTCATACTTGCACGCTAATGGCATTTGTCCACAAATTTGGATAATTGCTTCTGTCTTATTTTCAGGATCGGTATGATATTTGCCTTTTCTAATATTGTCCATTGTTTTGCATCAGACTACATATTTAGTGTTATGCAATTTATAACTTTTTATTGGTGAATGCAGGGTAACATTGCCTCATTTCCTCCTGGGAAAAAGATAACTGTTGTGTTTGTGTAAGGTATGGCCACTTTTGTGGTTATATTGAGCCATATAGTGTGCCCACTGCTCATACAATCTTTTGGTAACTGTCTGTGGCCCTCATATAGTGTTGCTTCGCTTTTCTCATTTTCTGAAGCAGTGTTGTGAATTGCAAAGATGAATGCTTTGTTGAAGTAGTTTTGTTAAATATACGATATCAAACTGTTGATGCTGCATAGGACGGAAAAAATATCAAAATATTTTGAAATAGTAAATATGATCTTGCAGCACAATCTTATAGCAATTCTAATAAAAATTGAAACTTAATGCTGTTCTAACTTGCAATGACCATATATTTTGTACTCTATTGATTGCCAACACAAAGTATATATGTTCCTTTTAGAGCTTTTAGAGCTAGATGTGCCTAGGATAATCCATAGTTGGCTACTGACCATATATATATATATATATATAGAGTAGTGATTTTTCATATATAGGAAGCCTTTTTCCTACTTCTAGGAATAACTACTCCCTATGCGTACACTCTTAAAACAAGAGGTATATTCACAGTATGAAAAAGTACATTTATGGAATATACCTGTAATTATGATCAAATAAGAAATATATACTCTCTTTATAAAATGGTATGGTAAACTATTCAAGGATTTTTTTTTGTATGTACTAATAAGTATAAACAACATAAATTATAAACATAGTGAACCTTCAAAAAAGTACGCATCCAATACACATGGAATAGTTTATATTATTAAATAAGTATGTATGATAAGAAAAAAGAAGGATTTACAACTCATTTAAGCGGTATATTCAGGGTGGGAGTAACTACACCTGGAAGTAGTATTAATTTTTACATATATATATAAAATTGGAACACGGACAATACACTTCTCAAATATTGCATACAATGTTAGCTGACAGATTCTTTATCTAACACTGTTTCACCATGAGTTTTTTGTTTTCAGTCTTGCAAAGTTTAAAGGAAAGCTATGAAGAAGCTCTTCGGAGAAATGATGTGAAAGCTATTGTTGTTACAGGTACTCATCTGTTTAAGACATGCTTATCCTTTTTAGATTATTCAGTTTTCCTTGTTTTGATGAGAAAACAATTTTGCCTGTATTGTTTGACAGGCAAAGGTGGGAAGTTTTCTGGAGGATTCGACATTAGTTCCTTTGGTGCACTTCAGGGGAGCAAAAGTACACTAATACTTCTCACCCCTCATTAAACTATCCTCTCTGTATAATTGGCATACTATCCATTTTATATTGATATCTCATCATTATCTTACCATTGCATTTTTGTCAGTGCAGCAGCCAAAGGTTGGTTACATATCCATCGATATTGTCACTGACACTTTTGAAGGTATTTCAGTTATTCACTTTCTGTTTTCAATAATTACTTATATTTTTGAAGAATTGTATCCAACAGTCTCATGGGTATTTTCCTTGACAGGTGCCAGAAAGCCATCAGTGGCTGCAATTGATGGTCTTGCTCTTGGTGGAGGACTAGAAATTGCCATGGTAAAGAGGGTTCTGTTTGTCTTATTTTTGTCATTATTATTTGAACTCTATTGTAAAGACTCAACACTTCTATTAGGCATGCCATGCACGCATTTCAACTCCAACAGCCCAATTAGGTCTTCCAGAACTTCAACTTGGAGTAATTCCTGGATTTGGTGGTAATTTTTCTTTTCAAGCTTGACGTTCTTTCTGTCCTAGATGTCAGGATTATTCATTCTTGGGATCCTTTGATACGTACGGTGAAGTAGCTCATTCTTAGTATGTATTCAGTACAGTTAGTTCTGCTCTATTCAACTGCTGAAGCTTATTTTTATGAAAAGAAGCTACTACCTTTTGGGCCTACTTTTATTTATTTTATTGGCATTTCTATCTCCAATGCTAGATTGGTAGAAGTATCTTCAGTTTGGTGTACAGTAGTATTTTAGTTCAGAATTATAAGAGAATTTCCATTTATTGGACTTGTACCAGATTCACATTGTAGGCCTGGCAAAAAACGCCACATATTCATGCTTTCAACTGTTGTGGACTTGTGGTGGATTCTGCAGTAAAGATATAGGTGGTCACAAATGTCAACAGCATGAACCTAATCACACTACACTCTGCAGGTTCCTGAAGTGGCTGCCATTTTAATGCCTCTGTGTGAGACTTTTGGATCCTTACCTCCATCTGATAGCATGAATTGCAACTTTGAAGAGGCTTCTGTGTACTCAATATTCTCATGTGCTTTGCTGTCTCTTCTTCGCTTATGGAAGTTTCATAGACCTACTCTTGAGACTGCTATATCAAGCCGTGGAGTCTCTCTTTGGTCAGAGCTCAATTTGGATTATGTACTATTGTTGCGCAATAGTTGTTTTGCTTTCAAAAATTCATCTAATGTTAGTACAATAAGCATAGTTCAATTGGATCCACCATTTCAAAAACCAGTGTATATTGACTCATTTCCAAAGCTATGGGCTTGGTACTTCCATAATCAGGCTTGCATAGCCTCTACTCTTTCTGGTGCTTGCGATAAAAACAGTGTCCTTCAAGTTGCAAATAAGATATTGAAAATTATCTGCCGTAAAATGACTAAAGGTGGCATCATGCCCGTCAGTCCTCTGTTGTCGTCTAGTTCCAGTATGAGTGGATCACCTGTAGGTGTGCAAGAAGATTCCTGCCAAGGGCCACCTGTTCCTGCATGGGAAGTTCTGGAAGCTGTTCCTTTTGTGCTTGAGACTGTTTTAACTGCATGCGCTCATGGAAGGCTATCATCCCGTGAGTTGATTACAGGTAAAACACTTCATTGCTCTGCCTTTCCGTACATATATATGCTGTTATATTTTGCTGGTCTGCAATCTTATACCGATTAGTCTCAGAAAAGCATTACAGTGTTATTAATGTCCGTAATCCACATAAGATTTGTGCTGTTACTTTTAGGTGGGTGATAACTCCATCGATATTCCAGAAGCTAATGTGATCATACAGATTTCATCTCATGCTGGTTCACGACGTCAAGAAGCTCAACGGCTGGGGCGTATTCTCAGGGCGAAGGTAACACTAACTAAAACTGATTCAGGAGATGTACTACTCAACAAAGAGGCAGCAATTTCTGATTGAGCAGGGATATAGCTTTAAGGTTTGACTTTTTGGAGCATGCTTGTTGTTCGTACTTTTGTTAGATGCACACAAATTTTTTCTTTATGGGATGAAGTGTAGTGATGGACTGATGGTTGATGAAATATGTTATATGCCAGGTGATCACTAGCTTGCCGCCACCTGAAGAACGACCTAACCTGAGCTATCACACACTTGATGAACAGCTTGACCTGCTGAGCAAAGTGAGTATCTTCTTTGCCCATAGTTGTAATTGTCTTTTGTATTGTTGCTGACAGTATAATTCCACTCCCTCAGTACTTCGAACAAGTGCTGAATGCAGGAGATGATATGATCGGTGCTGAGCACTTGGAAGAGGATTCAGATGGCAAGGCTCTACTGAAAGCACGGCGCTCTGTTGGCTCAATGAGTGCCTTCTCTGGAGCGCGTGCCATTTGTTATTAGATAGCTTTATGATGTGCTTGTGAAATATGGTAAAAAAAAGGTTCTTTGTCTGGATACAAGCGTCGAGTATTGTTCTTTCTAGACAATAAATGTTGACTATACTAAGTACTTGTTTCGAACAAATGGTTTGAAATTTCTGTTGGGCATGTGATATATGCGCAATATGATTCAATTTGGTGGAATAATTAAAAGGATATCTTGTTTGACACAGAAAACAGAGAGAAAATAGATCATAACCTTTGCACCTGTGATCACAGAAATTTTGTGCATTCTTCTTTCCAGCACAACTCACGTGCAGTTGCATATGCTTGTACAACAGATGAACTCTATGCCATTCACATTGTGTGATGCAATCTATAACTCTATGCAATCTATAACATGTACCAACTCAACAGTGCTCAGCAATTTCATAATAGTGATCGGTGATGATCAAGTGAATACAAACAATATACAGTTCGACAAATATTTGGACGTACAGGATATTTTGTTCGGCATTTGCATAAAAACAATATATAGTTGCACATAGTTTGTTCGGCATTTGCATACAGTACTCGATACAGGCATCTATTAAAGAGTACAAATGGCATGTCCACAACAACCTGTAGGTACCTGATAGTTGCAAAGTACTATAGCACAATATATAAACGCGCAATAGCTGAGAGCACAGCACGTAAAAACACAGTACATAAACGCGCACTACATAAAAGCACAATACATAAAAGCACCCAATTGCCGTCAATTTTCCCCATTGTTGCAGTCACTGCCCAGAATATCCCTCTGCTTCCGCATGAAGTACTCTTTCTGCCACTCAGAGCACTTGTTAAGATCGACCGACATGATCCGCTCCTCATACTCCATCTTCATCAAGTCCAGCTTCTCCTTCTCGTATGCCATCTTCTTCTCCTCGCGCGCCATCATCTCGGCGTACCGGTTGTCCCTTTTCTTTTCTATCTCCTGCCTACTCAGTGTCATGTCTCGGATGGCACTCATGTATGGGCTGTCGGAAGCTGAATGTTCTGAACCATTTCGGAGCCGAGACTTAGCCTTATTGCGGCCTACGGGCCTAATCAGTTCATCAGTTCGACCCCCCGTCGAATCCCCTGGCGACCCCCCATCCGAGCCTGGCTGGCTCGCAGCTGTTGGGGCCGAATAAGTCCCTGGGCTGCCTGCAGCCGACGTCTTCTGCCTCTTGTGCGAGACCTTGTCACTCCACTTTGGGTGCACTCGAAGCTCAACCCAGCAATGGAGGAAATTGAAAGCACGGTTTTCCTCAGCCGCGTAGAGTGTCGTCGCGTCCACAATCTGCATCATGAATTGCACAGAGGTCATGTCCTTGCTGCGGATGACAGCGGTACGGTAATATAAGGATACATTACCTTGTCACGCTCTGTCTTCCCGCTTTGATTGCGGCGTTCTATTCGGTCGTAGCATCCACAAAACTTGTTGACAGACTCTTGGATAAACTGCCACCTATGCTGCAGCGCGATCTGTGTACGTGTCGAGTTGAACGTCTTCTCTTTGTGGTAGTATTCATGGATGCGTGCCCAATAGCTTGCTCCCTTTTGATTGTTACCTTGGATCGGGTCAACGCTGACATTCAGCCAAGCTGAGACGAGAAGCTTGTCCTCCTGCTCCGAGAAGTTCTTTGACCGGCGGTTGTTTGGCCTTATGTCGACATCCTTTTCAGTCTGCATTGCCTGCTCCAGAGTTGGGCTCTCGAAGGGAGTCAACTCAGTCCCGGCCCAGTCAAACCCATCCCCCCCCTCAACCAAAAGGTTAGCCCCAAAGGCATCCATCTGCACAGACCTGAGAATAAATTATCAAAGAAGCGAGCACAGTTAGCAAGATCAATCAATAACATGGGGACATGTCACAACAAAATGAATGCGGATGGTGCGTGCAACAACTCAGTTTGCAAACATGCAACATACATGAAGTCAGCTTACAAAACAAGGCCGTATGCCTTATATAAAACTTTTAATGTAATTTAACAGCATCTGTACATGGTAGGCTTGCCACACAAGTACTGAAACACTAAAAGGCCTACATCCTGGCGGACCGGTCACTATCGTACTCTATTCCGTTTTCGTCACAATACGTCCGGAAGTCAACGATCGGCTCGTCCGGAGACTCGTAGTCCACGGGAAGGCATAGGTCGGGGCTCACATCACCATGGGGATTGTAGTCATGGTATGCAGTTGGCATCGTAGTCACCGTTTCAGAGCACTGCAGTGCCATTTCATCGAGGGAGGTTGCTATAGCGTCGATTTGCAGGAGCACCCTGTTCAACGCAATGCTGGACGGATTGATGTTTGGGTTGAAGTTGTCGTTGCAAAGTTTCTTCAAAAGCACTGCCGTGCTCTCCATCTCTTTTACCGCCCTAGCCAACAACTCCGTCTCTTTGCTCAGATCAGACGCCATCTACATGCAATGCAGAACTGTGAACTAAAATCCAAGTTTCGACAATGTCATTTTCTTGTTTGACTGTTTTGTTCGCATTAGTTATCCATTTCGTGGAAGCATTTCTACTCATGCTCGATTCCTTCATAATAACAGTGCAATGTAATAAGATTGAGCACTACATTTTTTTGTTTATGCTGGCTACAATTCAATTCACAGAAAATAAACTATGTTCCATGTTATACATAATTGTGATATTGGTCTGCAAGTATCTATGCTTACAACTTGTTTGGTCAAATCCGAGGCCTTCTGGACTCTTGCTTCCATTTGCTGATATTGCTCTTCCTATGATGACAACCATGTCTGTCCAGTTAAGTTCTTATTCTTCTATAGTGGGATGCAAGGTTATCATTCTTCATGTTACGCTATTGTTTTCAGACAAATATGGATTAATGGATAGAGGCAGTCATTGTTGTATGTACATCCAGGAAATGTGGTTCGGTTTTTTTGTTCTTCGGAGGAGATGCAAGGCCAGAAATGCACAACGTATATCCAGGGATGCAAGGTTACATAGCTAAATGAAACGTATTGCACTATAATGATTTACAGTCTAGTTCTGAAATGAGCTCAAAGAAGTTCTTTCTGCAATAAATTAGTTCTTTACAGTTTTTGATGCATATCCTGTTACTTAATTTCACCATGGCAAGTTCGAAAGAAGAAACATTACATATAAAGGGCAGACAGATAAATTAGTGCTTTTCACCATGTCTTACAAGATGCTAGCTCAAAAACAGTTTAGCCATTTGAGGGTAACAGACTATATTTATTCAGCACATATCTTCAGCAACACCATATACATCAAAGGATACTGCAGACCTCGGATTTTGAAAAATTAAAACTATCATTGCCTTGGACAGGATCTAAGATAGAATTTCGTATTGCAAATTCACAAAAGCAAGCTATACAGATAAATAATGTTGGCAGGGATGTCCACAGTAAAACCAATAAGATCAATGGGGTTAAAATAGCCAGGAGAAAGAAGTGATACAGACATCACGACGAAAAAAAAACAAACCAAAATATATTTTCATAACCCCATCAAAGCCGGCCTTTAATTTGAAAACAACGCATAGGGTAACAAAATCCAAAATACCATCTACCCAAAACTTAAGGTGAGAATAACTCGAAAATACCATATGCATTGGGCAACAAATGTCGAGTTGGAAATTTGATGTAGTCTAAGAAAAGAACCAAAAAAGGAGGCTCTTTTATCATACTCAATGAGCTAGCACTAAATTAGATCAACTTAAATGACGATATAAGTCATACTTTACTGAATCTTAAATAATAAGAAACAGAAAGATATCATATAATTGTAAAGTTAACAAATCTTGACAACTGAGAACTTAAAATGTAATTTTACTACACAATGTTGGCAGGGATGTCCGCCCACAAAAGCAGATGGGTTAATTGAATTGAAACATCCAATAGCTAATTGGCAACAGGGGAAAAAAAGGAATCCAAATTAATTGTTGGTAACCTTGGCAAAGTTTCCCTTCAATAATTTCCAGGGTGTATAAAAATAATTCAGATAGGTAATTCCCAGGGTACCTATTGGTTAATTGACCACTAGTAGTACTTCATCTAATCATGTCGACAATATAAGCAACAACCACCCTTAGTTGGACAGATTATAAGGCCAGCTAGGTTTTATTCGCAGGTGTATCATACCATTTTGTAGCTTCAACACCAAACCAGAAATTGAGATAACAAGTCTCCTCCCTTGGTGGCAAAAGAGAGGACACAATCAGTACTTCCTCTAGCTGCCCCCTTATTACAATATTGCATACAAGGCCAATGAATCTCTCTTTTGGCACCAAGGATAGATTACAACATTAACTCACGTTCCTTTACCCAATTGTTAAGCTAATCGTATTGGACGAGGGGTTAGGTGCTTGCTTCGATTACATTTCCATGTAAATCCGGTTATAGGTACATACCAGTTTGTAATTTGCACAGCTGCAGGCTGTTAGATTGTGACAGGTCGAATCACAGCAAAACTAAGTTCAACCGTTTTTTTTCCTATTGAGTCGTTTATATAACCATTTCAAACTTATTTTCTCTGTATTCCTATCTCATTCAAGCAATATCTTATTGTGGATGACACTTCTTGTTGGTAAATGTCAATTCTTGCAATGCAGTGGACCAACACTACAGATCATATCGTCATATGGATCACTTCATGCAAGGTTACTGAAAGTAAAAGCTTCAATTTAGAACGGTAGCATGGAGGGTACAGGGGAAAAAATGTTAAGAACAGTGGATTACAAACCCAGTGCAATGCAACATCAAATTCAGATTCAGAGATACATGTTGTTCTTTGTTGAAGTACATGCTATCTACTCCAGGTTGGATTCTGGACCATGTGCATTTCTGCAAATGGGGATTTGAATTTTTAATCACTTCATACAAACAGAAAGCACAAGCCAGATGAATCAACCGCACAAACCAACAATTAAATCACCCAAAATCAACAATTTGTGCATATGGGGATTTGCATTTGTGCTTTGATGTTTTATGAAAGACAACCCCAGCCAACAATCCTCCTGCCCTGAAGTCTCAAATGGCCCAGAACTAGATTGTTTCATACAATTCAAAAGCACGACAGCAACAATCAAATCACAGGCATTTTGGTTCATCTCTAAAATCAACAATTCAAAAGCACGACAGCAACAATCAAATCACAGCCATTTTGGTTCATCTCATCAGCCAAACACACACAGATCCACAGATTGCCCCAAACGAAAACAAATCAACCGGGTGTGCTTTGGAGAAGGTGGGGGACAAATACCTTAAGCAGCTGGAGGAGGACGACGCTTGGCTTGATTGGGATTGCGTCGGCGGCGCAGGGGGATCCAGATCCGGTGGGAAGGCACCCTCCTCCCGCTGTCCTTGCACACGCTTCCTCGCCGGCGGCCGCGCGGTAACGCTCCAACCCCTCTGTCGCAAGATCCTTGCGCCCGGTCCACGCCGCCGACGGGGACGACGCACCGGAGCCAGCCCTTCCACGGCAGACTTCGCCTCTGCAAGCTGCACACACCCGCGCGAACAAAATTCTGTTGGGGGCGGCGGCGAGTGGGGAGAGGATACCAACCGGAGAGAGAATGCCGACATTTGGGGAGCCGCTGTAGCATCTGTATCGACCGGGCTCGGGATGCGTCGGCTGTTGGAGCCGCCGCCGAAACCTAAAACGGGATGTGTATATGGATTCTCTCGGGTGAACAGTATTTTCGGTTACCTCTTGGAGAAGGTCTGAGACCCAGTCAAAAATTTCCATGGTCGTCGTGGGACGGGAACCGAACAAAAATTTTCCCAGTCCAAAAATTCTGAGACTCGCTCGTAGTATAAAAAAGTACCACGGCAGATTTTCTGGACGTGAGTAACTCGTGTACAATAGCGTGAGCAGACCATGCGATCAGTCACCTCCTGTTGGGAAAGCTCAGAAATTGACGAGGTGATTTTATACAGGTTTGGTTCCTGGTGGGAACCCTAGTCCTGTCAGCACCCGCCAGACGTGAGTTTGCTGGGGAGCTTCTCTCTCGGGGAGAGAGGACTCCAAGGGATTATTGTTGCTTTGAGTGTGTAAAATGAATTGAGTTTGGTTACAAATGAGATACAAGGGGGTATATACAGAACCCAAAAGATGAAAAAAGACTAAAAGCCCCTAGCTACAACCACTGGATCAAGGGGCATCGCCGTCTTTTCATCCAGTGATGGGCTTGGATCCTCGACTTGTGTCTGTTGAATCTTGAGCCCTAATTAGGGTTTTGGTGATTAATGACATTCGTGAGATTTGCGACTAACCTTTGTATGTGAGACTCAGGTAAATCAGAGGTGAAAGCATCAAGAAAGAGCAAAGCAAGGCTATCAAGACTCCATGAAGCGAAAAACGACGAAAATCTCGACAAGAGTACAAATACCTAAACCTAGCACCTTCTTGTTTTGAAATTTCCTAGGTTAGATGGTCGTACTATTAAGAGGGGTCTTAGCACAAGTATCTTGATCAACCTTGAAGTTTTTAGAAGCATATTTGCATTTGCATTTGCCCTAAATCAAATTTGAGTAAAAAATTCAGAATTCAGTTTTCATTTTGTACTGGCCGGACAGTGTCTGAAGTGACCGGACAATGTCCGGCCAATACAAATAATTTCAGAACATTGCAAACAAGTGCAACAGAGACAAATACATTTGTCCGGTGCATCTGTCCGATGAAGGCTGGACATTGTCCGAAGTGACCGAACAATGTCCGGTCAATACAAATGTTAACAGCATGTTGAATTAAGACAAATGTATCTGTCCGAAGGTTGTGTCTGAAGTGACTGGACATTGTCCGAAGTGACCGGACAATGTCCGGCCAATACAAATCTTGGGCTATTGACAATGCTGTGTTAACAGAGACATATCTATTTGTCCGGACATTTTGTCCGGACAAATCCCATATGTCCGGCCCATACAAATTTCTGGAGAGTTTTATTTTGAGTGTCAACAGAGACAAATACATCTGTTCGGACATTTTGTCCGGACAAATCTATTTGTCCGGCGTGTACAAGTCAGTTTGAACAGGGGTATCAACAGAGACAAATGCATCTGTCCGGACATTTTGTCCGGACAAATACATTTGTCCGGCCTTCACATTTCACTTCAAACGGCTACTGACACTCGTATATCACGTGAATAATGGTCAAAATTTTTGTACTGACTGGACATTGTCCAAAGTGACCGGACAATATCCGGCCAGTACAACTTTCGCCCAATCTTCTTGAAATCGACCGTTTTTGCTGAGAGTATAAATAGATCACTGTTGTAGATGTCACATACACATGAAATACATCTCTAAGACCTTGAGCAATAGTGTGCAAACTCTCTCACATCCATTCTCTAGCAATTGAAGTCAAAACTTGAAAAATCTTGAGTGCTAGTTGAGTGAATTTGTTTCCAAGCCTTCTTGCATTTGCATTGTGTTCATCAAGCTTTGAGGTTGATCAAGCAAGGTGCTAGGCTTGTTACTCTTGGTGATTGCCGTCACCTAGACGACCCGGGAGGTCCGGCGATCTCTCCATCGATGGTGTGTCGGAGAGGCCCGACGATTGGTTGTAAAGGCTCGGAGCTCGCCTATCCGGAGAGGAAAAGGGCTACCCCTAGTGAAATCGAAGCATAAGCTCAAGCGAAGAGCGCTTCAACGAGGATTAGTGGAAATCGGCAAATTTCTGAAACCTCGGGAAAAACTCGATCTCTTCGGTTACCTCTACTACTTGCTTAATTTTCGTAGTGATTGAATTGTTGCAATTAATCTTTTAGAAAAGTGCAAAACTTGTATTGAATTGTCATTCATATCTTTAGAAGTTTGTTATTGCAATCTTAGGTTGTTAAACCCTAGTTTAGAAGAAAAAATTTAAAAACCGCCTATTCACCCCCCCTCTAGTCGGCATCCTTCGATCAACACGTGGTATCAGAGCACTAGGTCTCTCATTTTAGGCTTAACCATCTAGAGAGAGGATTTCATCGATCAAAGAAAACTATAATGGAAAGGTCCCGTTCTTCAAGGGTGACAACTATTGCTATTGGAAAATTAGGATGGCGGTTTATCTAGAATCCATTAGTCCTGATGTATGGAGGGTCACTAGAGATGGTTTTAGGGCTCCAATTGACTTAGAAAATCTCACACCTCTAGAATCGAAAAACCTTCAAGCAAATGCTCAAGCAAAAAATGCCATATTCAATGGTCTTGACTTAAGTGAAGTCAATCGCATTAGTAATCTTGATACATCTTATGAAATGTGGAAAACCTTAGAAGTAATTCATGAAGGTACATCTAAAGTCAAAGAAGCTAAGCTAATTAAATTAACTAGACAATACAACTCCTTTTTTATGCTTGAATCTGAAAATGTTAGTGACATGTATACTCGACTCAATCTATTAATCAATGATCTCAAAGGTTTAGGTACAAAATTTGAAGATATTGATATTGTGCGTAAAATGCTTATGATTTTACCATCGAGTTTTGATACAATTGTGACAGTGCTTATCAATGGAGATCTCTCTTCCACAACTCCTACCGAGCTCTTGGGTACTCTTATTACCCATGAAATGCAAAAAGAAGAAAATAAAGGGATTGTGGAAGCATCCGGATCAAAGAAGAAAAACTTGGCATTTAAGGAAAAAGTCGAGGAAGCCAAGGAGGATAGTTCGGATGAAAGCTCCGATGGTGATCTAGCTCTTCTTGTGAGAAAAACCCGCAAGCTCCTAAACAAAATCAACAAAAGGGGATTTGAGTTTGACAAAAGGCGAGGACCACACAAGAAGACCGGATTCAAGAACATTACATGCTATGAATGTAATGAGAAGGGACACTTTGCCTCAAGATGTCCAAATAAGAAGGGTGATCATCAAAGATCACATGAGAGGAAAGATGACGGTGAAGGGACAAAAGGTAAAAAGAAGTTCTTCAAGAAGTTCTATAACAATAGAAGCAAGGGTCAAGCCTATATCGGTGAATGGTACTCCGGATCGGAGGAATCCGAATCGATGGATGAAGTACCATCATCTTCTAAGAAAAAGGAGGGAATTGCTATCGGAGAAGTCACTTCGTTTGAAGACAAGTCATCATTGTGTCTTATGGCGAGTGATGATGCTAAGGTATCGGATCTCGAACCTTCTTATGAGGACCTTGTTGATATGGTTATGGAATTAAATGAGGCATTAGGTAGAGTAACTAACGAGAACAAAATTCTTAAGAAAGAATATTCAATACTTAGTGAGTTATATGCAAAACTAAATGACTCGCATGAGGCACTTCTAGTTAATGAAATTATTGATTCTAAACAAACTAGTGAAATAGGAATTACTTGTGATATTCTAGATGAATCAACTCATAGTGTATCTCATTCAAAATCACTCACTTGTAATGCATTAGAGATCAATCATGAAAATATTTGTGATGAAATTGTTGATAACAACTCAAACTTGATTTTAGAAAATTTAGAACTCAAGGCACAAGTGGAAAAGCTAAATCTAGGACTAGCAAAATGCTTTAAAGGAAAAGAAATCTTAGACAAACTTCTTAGTGAGCAGAGATGCTCATTTAGAAAGGAAGGTTTAGGATATGAACCGAACAAAAGAAAGAAGTTGAGCACTAAAGTGACTTTTGTAAAGGCCACTAATATGTTTTGTCATAAATGCCATAATGTAGATCATTTGCCGGATAATTGTCCTCAACTTCTAGAGCTAAAAAAAATAAGTATCACTCCCATTACATGCTAAAGAAAACAAAATACGGAAAAGTAATTGCAAAATTCATTGGTTTACCTTTTCAAAATAAACATAAAAAGAAAATTTGGGTTCCAAAAACCCTTGTTGCTAACTTTCAAGGACCCAAACAAGTTTGGGTACCTAAAAGCATCTAACCCTTCTTTTAGGTGAACTACAAAACCGGTGGGAGGCATTGGGTGCTTGATAGTGGATGCACCCAACACATGACCGGTGATGGAAGTCGGTTCTCCTCATTTGAGAATGGTTGCAATGACATTGATAAAATCACGTTTGGTGATAATAGCAAAGGAATGGTAATTGGGTTAGGTAAAGTTGCAATCACAAATAATCTTTCCATCTCAAATGTATTACTTGTTGAATCTTTGAATTTCAATTTGCTTTCGGTTGCAAAAATTTGTGACTTGGGTCTTAGATGCATTTTTGAACCAAATGGTGTTATCATTGAAAGCCTAGAAGACAAGTCTTTAATTTTCAAAGGTTTTCGATATGGAGATTTGTATTTGGTGGATTTTGGTTCAAAAGACTCTTGCATTTCAACATGCTTGGTTGCTAAAAATTCTTTGGGATGGCTTTGGCATCGTCGCTTGGCTCATGTTGGAATGCATCAATTGAACAAACTTTTAAAAAGAGATTTAATCTTAGGTATGAAAAATGTAAAGTTTGAAAAGAATAAACTTTGTAGTGCTTGTCAAGCGGGAAAACAAGTTGCTAGTACTCATCCCGCTAAAAACGTTTTGTCAACATCTAGACCACTTGAGCTTTTACATATGGACTTGTTTGGTCCATCGGAAACTCAAAGTATTGGTGGTAGTAACTATTGCTTTGTCATTGTTGATGATTTCTCTCGATTTTCTTGGATTTTCTTCTTAAATCATAAATCCGATGCTCCAAGTGTGTTTAAAAGATTTGCAAAATGAGTTGAAAATGAATTTGAATTCTCCATCAAGAAACTTCGAAGTGATCATGGTGGAGAGTTTCAAAATTCGGACTTTATTGAGCTTTGTGATGAATCTGGAATTAAACACGAATTTTCCGTACCATATACTCCTCAACAAAACGGTGTTGTGGAAAGGAAAATCGAACATTAATTGAAATGGCTCGAACCTTGTTGGATGAATATAAAACCCCCACTAGGTTTTGGGCCGAGGCCGTCAATACTGCTTGTTATGCCATAAATCGGCTTTATACTCATCCTTTGTTAAACAAAACTCCTTACGAGTTAATGGTCGGAAGAAAACCAAACATTTCATATTTTCGAGTTTTTAGTTGCAAATGTTACATTCTTAAAAAACGCATGCATCTTGGAAAATTTCAAAGACGTGTTGATGAGGGCTTCCTTGTTGGATATTCATCTACTAGTAAAGCTTATCGTGTTTTTAACATCATAACCGAATGCATTGAAGAAACTTGCAATGTTGAGTTTGATGAATCTAATGGCTCTCAAGAAGAGTATGAAGATGTTGAGAATGTAGGAAATGAGGAATTACGTGAAGCTATGAAGAACATGACGATTGGAGACATCAAGCCCAAAGATGAAGATTCAAAGTCACCCGATCAAGAAAATGAAATAGCTTCTATGGTTCCGGAGGCCCCTACTCAAGTTGATCTTGATTCGGAAATAAAGGAAAATGAAGATCAAACATTGCAAAATCCAAGACTTCATCAAACCATCACTAAGGATCATCCCGTCAACCAAATAATAGGTGATGTTGGTAAAGGTGTCCAAACTCGCTCTAGAATTGCATCTTTTTGTGAACATGCATCTTTCATTTCTAGTATTGAGCCGAAATGCATTGATGAAGCTTTAGCGGACCCGGATTGGGTAAATGCTATGCATGATGAGTTAAACAACTTTAGTAGAAATAATGTTTGGGAACTTGTAGAACAACCTCTTGATCACAATATAATTGGTACAAAATGGGTTTTTCGAAACAAGCAAGATGAAAATGGCATAGTTGTAAGAAATAAAGCTAGATTGGTAGCACAAGGTTATTCTCAAATTGAGGGATTAGATTTTGATGAAACTTTTGCTCCCGTAGCTACACTAGAGGCCATTCGCATCTTACTTGCATTTGCATCATGTTTTGAAATCAAACTATTTCAAATGGATGTTAAAAGTGCTTTCTTAAATGGTGAAATTTCGGAACATGTATTTGTAAAGCAACCACCGGGTTTTGAAGATCCAAAATATCCAAATCATGTCTATAAACTCTCAAAAGCTCTTTATGGCCTTAAGCAAGCCCCTAGAGCTTGGTATGAACGATTGCGAAATTTCCTAATTTCACAAGGCTTTAAAGTTGAAAAAATTGATACAACTCACTTTACCAAAATCATAGACGATGACTTCTTTGTTTGCCAAATCTATGTCGATGATATAATTTTTGGTTCCACTAACGAATCTCTTTGTCAAGCTTTTGGTGAAACTATGTCCAAGGAATTTGAGATGTCTATGATAGGAGAATTGAGCTTTTTCCTCGGACTTCAAATTAAGCAAATCAAAGAAGGGATATTTGTGAGTCAAAGCAAATATGTGAAGGATTTACTCAAAAGATTCGGTATGGATGATGCAAAATCAATCAAGACTCCCATGGCTACAAATGGGCATTTGGACTTGGACTAGGGAGGTAAACCGGTAGAACTCAAATTATATCGTTCCATGATTGGTAGTTTATTATATCTTACTGCTTCTAGACCTGATATTATGTTTAGTGTATGCATGTGTGCTAGGTTTCAAGCTGCTCCTAGAGAGTGTCACCTAACTGCAGTAAAAAGAATCTTTAGATATCTAAAACATACACCAAACATAGGACTTTGGTATCCGAAGAATGCTAGTTTTGATCTCCTAGGATATTCGGATTCTGATTATGCCGGTTGTAAAATTGATAGAAAAAGTACTTCTGGTGGATGTCAACTTCTAGGAAGATCATTAGTCTCTTGGACTTCAAAGAAACAAAATTCAGTTGCACTCTCAACTGCCGAGGCGGAATATGTTTCGGCCGGTAGTTGTTGTGCACAACTTCTTTGGATGAAGCAAACTTTGTTAGATTATGGCATAAGAGTCAATTGTGTTCCACTTTTATGTGATAATGAGAGTGCCGTGAAAATTGCTAACAATCTCGTTCAACACTCTCGAACAAAGCACATTGACATTAGGCATCACTTTCTAAGGGATCATGTATCAAAAAGGGATATAGTGATTAGTCATGTTTCAACCGAAAATCAATTAGCGGACCTATTCAATAAACCTTTGGATGAGTCAAGATTTAGCAAGTTAAGAAATGAATTGAATGTTATTGACATTTCAAATGTTATCTGATCTCTTGCTTATCTTGAATTGGTTGTTAGTCTGATTGTATCTAGCACATATATCCTTACCTATATGTATATATATATATATATATAGATTCAATCAATGTAGGCATCTATGCCAATCACTTCCTATTTTGAAGAAAAAGTCTAAAAGTTCACCACCTTGTCGTTTTTCAACATAACTTGGTGAACACATTAAGGGGGAGAAACTTCAAGATCATTGAATACTTGCATACCCAAAGTTGTGTACAAAAAGGAAAAATATGCATGTTGTTTATAAAAAGAACCATTTTTAAATCAAAAGGGCTAAAAAGTGACAAAATGATCAAGATATATAAAAATAATATAAAATCCTCAAAAATACCTTTCAACAATGTTCTCAAAGGTTTTGAAAGTGAAAAGAAAGGGTTTTGAGTCAAAATGTTGAATTTTGACAAAATTGAACATCTAAGGATCTTGTTTTGGCCTAAAATGACTTATTTCCACAAATTAAAATCGGTTGAGTTTTGACAAAAATTTTCTACATGAAACACTTAGAGATCAATCATTCGAAGATAGTTCATGTTGAACTTTTTCTCAAAAGACCTATGGTTTGCAAGTTATCACATTTTTCAAATCGCCCGAAAACGAGCTTTGACACGAAAATACCCAAAACGTGCATTTTGTGAATTTCGCTGTTTGAGCCAAGATTTCTTCCATGTTTTGGCTTGAAATAGTATTTAGAATTCATACAAGGCCAAACATCTCAGAAAAATCCAAGTTTAATTGAGAATTGACAATTTGGTGAAATCCCGTTCTGTTTTTACTCGTTTTACCCAAAAATCTGCTATGAAGGCTCTTTTTGAGATCTTCTTCTCCCATATCTATCTCAAGGCCATCTGGCTGTATTCCAAATATGTCATTCAAGTTTATCCTGAAATCAAACCCCTGGTTGAATCAAGTTTGCAAAAAAATCGAAAAATTCAGAAACTTCAGGATTCTATCTAAACTGACCGGACATTGTCCGCCCAGTTCAGACTCTGTCCGGTCATATCGGACAATGTCCGCTCAGATCAGACACTATCTGGTATGTGCACATCTGATCAGTTATTAAAACTTCCCGTTTTCTTTTTTTTTCTTCCCCAAATCGACCAAATCGTCTTGTTGCTGCTGCTCTCCACCTCTTCGACTGTTCATCCCCTCTCCTCCGGACAAGAAGATCCGTCCAGCCATCTCCCGTCCGGCCCTCGATTTGAACTCCTGAGCATCTTCTTCTCCTGATTTGGGTGAGTTTTTCACTCTTTTCTTCTCAGATTCATGCATGTCATCTCTTTTTCATTCTAGGGTTTGAAATAGTTCAAATGTTGTGCATGTCAAATCTAGTTATGGATTCATGAAATTAACATCTAGGAGTGATCATATTTAAGTTGATTTGTGCAAAATAGAAGTTTCTCATGGACATGCATGGTATAAGTAAATCAACATGCCTTCTAGGGTTAGGTTTTGAGATAAAATCAACTATGTGTCTTCTAGAAATGTGATGATCTAATTGAATCAAATCTGTAGGGTTAAATATCGGATCTGTTCAGATTGTTTACCATGCACAAGATGAGTGATTAAGATGAGTATATCGTAGATGATTTCCTATGATTGCACTAGATCCTTGATTTTGATCAAAGCAAATTGAGTAGAACAAAACTAAATCAAAGAGCAGAAAAGGATGATATGAAGTACAAGCTAGCATCTATTAGTAAATGCATGAGTAAGATTGATTCATATAAGGACTAGGTCATGCATCCATATCCATCGGAAGATTAGTTCATGCTTCTCCTATCACCTCTTCCTAGTCATATCATGATCAAATTATCTATCTTTTCTTTCCAGAGTCATTATGTCTGGAAGGATGAAGCAAACTAGCCGTCGTCATGGGCCTGGATCTTCTCAACAGGCTCAACCCATCGACTGGGATTCCTTGGCTATTGATGAGGATGATGCAGCTCCAGCATCTCTCATAGGGTCTCCCATTGATGATTCCAACTCAGTTAGTAGCAGCAGCAGTAGTGGTGATGAGCAACCCAGAGGCCATCAAACTTTCACCGCTAGTGCCATTCGGCGACTTCGTCGAAAGAACCCGTACGAGCATCCGAGGACATGTACTGAGAGGAATTTCTGGAATGCCTTTTAGATGTCTCAGTATCACACTAGATTCTCCTCCGCCAAAGTATTTGGGCATCAGGCCATTGACTGGAATTTGATCGAGAGCAAAGTTCACTATCCTCTACGAGGCGAGTTCATGGCTGTCAGATTGCTCTCCTTCACCGAGATGAAGGAAGACTGGAAGTGGAACGTGGACATTATTCATTCATTCTTCGCTTCTCTTCATGTTGCCTCGGATCGATCCCACGTCGTCTTCATGAACAACAACTCAAGAAGGACTCTCACCAAGGCACAGTTTGAAGAGGCTCTACAGATCGAGCACGTTGAAAACAGCCTCTTCGCCTTTGATGAAGTTCGAGTTGAAGACGTGGCTCATCTCTTCGACAATCCAGATCCAAATATCGGTAAAGTCTCTCAACTGATTCCTCCGGTGGCAATTCTAGAAAAGCTGAACCGCATGACTATCTTGCCAAAAACCGGAGATCGTGGGGCTGTCACGTCTACCATGCTGCGATTTCTGAGAGCCCAAGTTGACGAGACACCATTCGACATTGTGGAGTTCGTGTTCCACGAGATGCAGGAAGTTCAGATGGACTCGAAGAGGCTTTTGCCCTTCGCACCTTTCATCGCTCATACTCTGACCTACTTTGGACTGCATCGAGCTTCCCGCCCTACTTCTATGGAGTATTACCGGTTGAAGAGCCTGGGGATCCTTATTCGCTACGAAAATCAAGTTGGATCACCAGTTCATGGAGATGAGCCCATGTCTCCGGTCGCGAGAGCTCCCTCTCCACTTCAGTCCTACTCCATCTCCCAGAGCCCTGACGTCTCAGCTCCATACATGATGATCATGGAGCGGCTGGATCAGATGTCCATACGATTCGAGACTCGCTTCGATGAGGTTGACACCAGATTGAGCTCCATCGACCATTGCCTCAATGTCATCGATCCTCGCATCGATTCTATGAGTCAGGATGTCTCTGAGCTGCGGGGACGATTCGACGCAGGCCAGTATCAGCGTCGTCGTCGCGGCGATTCTTCTTCCGATCATCCTCCGCAGTCTTAGATTGTCCTACTCCTGTATTTATGATCTCTTGTATCTATGTCCTCTCTCCTTTTATGGATGTTTGATGACAAAGGGGGAGAGTTATGTTATGGATATGTGTTATGTTATTATGTTATGGATATGTGTTATGTGTTATGTTGTTATGTCAATATGTCGTACTGTGGATGTATTTATGTCATCTCGTCATTTTATCGTTTATTGATGTACGAACATGGATATATCATGGAAATGCAATTGTTGATTATTGTTTGGTTTTATACATGTGGATTCATATATCTTGTTGTGGACTCATTCATGAGCATGGGTGTAAGATGCAGGGGGAGCACTAGTTGCTCATATTCATTTTTTCGATATCCATATATTTTATGAACAACGGTTGTCATCAATCACCAAAAAGGGGGAGATTGTTGAATCTTGAGCCCTAATTAGGGTTTTGGTGATTAATGACATCCGTGAGATTTGCGACTAACCTTTGTATGTGAGACTCAGGTAAATCAGAGGTGAAGCATCAAGAGAGAGCAAAGCAAGGCTATCAAGACTCCATGAAGCGAAAAACGACGAAAATCTCGACAAGAGTACAAATACCTAAACCTAGCGCCTTCTTGTTTTGAAATTTCCTAGGTTAGATGGTCGTACTATTAAGAGGGGTCTTAGCACAAGTATCTTGATCAACCTTGAAGTTCTTAGAAGCATATTTGCATTTGCATTTGCCCTAAATCAAATTTGAGTAAAAAATTCAGAATTCAGTTTTCATTTTGTACTGGCCGGACAGTGTCTAAAGTGACCGGACAATGTCCGGCCAATACAAATAATTTCAGAACATTGCAAACAAGTGCAATAGAGACAAATACATTTGTCCTGTGCATCTGTCCGATGAAGGCCGGACATTGTCCGAAGTGACCGGACAATGTCCGGTCAATACAAATGTTAACAACATGTTGAATTAAGACAAATGTATCTGTCCGAAGATTGTGTCTGAAGTGACCGGACATTGTCCGAAGTGACCGGACAATGTCCGGCCAATACAAATCTTGGGCTATTGAAAATGCTGTGTTAACAGAGACATATCTATTTGTCCGGACAAATCCCATATGTCCGACCCATACAAATTTCTGGAGAGTTTTATTTTGAGTGTCAACAGAGACAAATACATCTGTCCGGACATTTTGTCCGGACAAATCTATTTGTCTGGCGTGTACAAGTCAGTTTGAATTGGGGTATCAACAGAGACAAATGCATCTGTCCAGACATTTTGTCCGGACAAATACATTTGTCCGGCCTTCACATTTCACTTCAAACGGCTACTGACACTCGTATATCACGTGAATAACGATCAAAATTTTTGTACTGACCGGACATTGTCCGAAGTGACCGGACAATGTCCGGCCAGTACAACTTTCGCCCAATCTTCTTGAAATCGACCGTTTTTGCTGAGAGTATAAATAGATCACTGTTGTAGATGTCACATACACATGAAATACATCTCTAAGACCTTGAGCAACAGTGTGCAAACTCTCTCACATCCATTCTCTAGCAATTGAAGTCAAAACTTGAAAAATCTTGAGTGCTAGTTGAGTGAATTTGTTTCCAAGCCTTCTTGCATTTGCATTGTGTTCATCAAGCTTTGAGGTTGATCAAGCAAGGTGCTAGGCTTGTTACTCTTGGTGATTGCCGTCACCTAGACGACCCGGGAGGTCCGGCGATCTCTCCATCGACGGTGTGTCGGAGAGGCCCGGCGATTGGTTGTAAAGGCTCGGAGCTCGCCTATCCGGAGAGGAAAAGGGCTACCCCTAGTGAAATCGAAACATAAGCTCAAGCGAAGAGCGCTTCAACGAGGATTAGTGGAAATCGGCAAATTTCCGAAACCTCGGGAAAAACTCGATCTCTTCGGTTACCTCTACTACTTGCTTAATTTTCGTAGTGATTGAATTGTTGTAATTAATCTTTTAGAAAAGTGCAAAACTTGTATTGAATTGTCATTCATATCTTTAGAAGTTTGTTATTGCAATCTTAGGTTGTTAAACCCTAGTTTAGAAGAAAAAATTTAAAAACCGCCTATTCACCCCCCCTCTAGTCGGCATCCTTCGATCAACAGTGTCCTCGCTAGTTCCCGAGGTATCCCCGAAGTCACCCATCTGCAGTCTTCCCTGAGAGGCGTCCGTGGCTTTCCACGGGAGCCCTCCAGGATTTTTCCCGGGAGGCCTCCGGGACTTTCCACGAGAGGCATCTAGGACTTTCCACGGGAGGCGTCCGTGGTTTTCCACAGGAGCCCTCCGTGGCTTTCCACGGGAGCCCTCCGGGACTTTCGACGGGAGGCGTCCGTGACTTCCCACGGGAGCCCTCCGGGATTTCCACAATAGCCATTCGTGGCTTTCCATGGGAGCCCTCCGAGACTTTCCATGGGAGGCGTCCGTGGCTCTCCACGGGAGCCCTTTGGGACTTTTCCCGGGAGGCGTCTGGGACTTCCCCAGCGAACTTCATTCTCTCTTTTCTATTTTTATTCTGATGGCGAATAACTCTAAACAAATTGTTGAGAGTGATGAAGAGGATTTGGCAATAGAAGATGATATTGCTTAGTCATTTCAACAGGTAATTTTCTTTTGAAGTATCTGTATGAATCCATTCGTGAGATTTTTCCAAAGTAACATATTTTGGAAATTTTTAATTTTTTGAGAATCCAATACCTTCAAAGAAGCGATCTGGAGATGATGCAGGATCGTCTACTAGAACTTCATCGAGAAAATTGATGAAGACTGAAGTCTGGACTGCCACTGAAGCCCAAGCTTCTGTTTTGCATCCAACTTCTATTTTATGTCCAGCTTTTGTCACCCAGCCAGCATCCCAGGTTATAGTTCTCACTTTTTAACCTTGTTGCATGGTTCTGGAATTAACTCATGTATGCACAAGAGGACGGGTCCTCAGCGAGCAGCTTGTAAAGATGCAGGTTCTTCTGAAGGAATGAACTGCACTATGCAACTCTCTGCTAGAAGAAAATGGGGATCTGCAAGAGAGATCCAACAGGTGAAATCGAGACTTTGAGTCTCTTTTCAGGACTGTCGATCGTTTGCAGAGGAATTATGATAGGGCGCGTGAGGCTACAAGAGAGGCTTGCATGGAGAGGGACCTTGCCCGAGAGCAGAAGGAACTCTCTAATTCCATTAGGGCCAACTATAGTCTCGCAATAAAGGACGATGTCGAAAGATTAAGGAATGTCACTGATTCTCTAGGGGCAGCTACTGTTAATTCTGTAGATGATAATCTGTCCCTTGGAGAACTTTGCACTTTGCTTTTGGATCAGGTTGACGCTTTGGTCTCCTGCATCCCTTTTTTGTGTAAAGATTGTAAGAAATAAAGTTTTCTTTTTCTTCACAGAAAAGGTTTTGATTAATGATTACGCATAATCTATAATCATTTCTCAATATGATTTTGAGTAAATATCTCTGTGTGAAAAATGGTTGCAGGTAAATATCTCTGCAACCATAACATCCACAAGTAATTAGTACTATATCCATGGTTGCCGTGACAACAAATTGAGGTCATAGAAAACCAGGAAAAAAAATCTCTATTTGAATAAAATGATTACAGGTAAATATCTCTGCGACCATAATATTCACAGGTAAGATATTATAACTATGGTCTTTGTGACAATAAAACACTGAAATCACAGGATTCCATTATAATATGATTATCTGTTCTGTAGCCCTTGAATTTGAAATAAATTGGTTTCCAAAAAGATTCATTTTGTTTCAAATTCTATTAGGGTCAAGGATATGATTTTAGGTATAACCCGTAAAAAACCCATTATGAAAAATATTAAAACAATGGATGTAGCAGTTAGTGGTCTAGGGCCTATAAAAGGAGTTACCTTGCCTGAGAAACTTTCAGAAAAAACTCTCTTTTACATTTGCTACTCCGCCGCAAAAAACCCTTGTTTCTTGTCGTTGCGACCATCTCCACCAAAAAACCCTCATCTTTCCAAAGATTTCATCACTGCGATGGCATCCTAGAGCCGATCAAGCCATTGTGACAGTGAGAGCTTGGCAACATTGGAGAAAGAAGAGATTCTCCCCTCTCAGCTGCTAATCAACTAGCAGCCTGCGGGGAAACAAGAAGAAATTCCAATCGTTCAAGAAAATGAACTGGTGATCTTTGAAGACTTCCTGCGATGCGGGATTCATCTTCCAGAAAGCAAATTTTTCCAAGACATCCTTGCACACTTTGATCTGGAGCTGGTGAATCTTCATCCTAACTCTGTTTTGATTTTAGTCGTTTTCCAGCACCTATGCGAGGAATTCATTGCGGTTTTGCCTTGCATAGACCTTTTCCGGCGGTTTTACTTTTCGCATGGTCGAAGAGTGCTAGTACAGCAGGATGTGTATATTTTCGTCTAAGGGAGAAGAAAGATTATCCCTTTTCCCGATGCGTGATTCGGTGCACAGATGGAACCAAAGATGGTTCTATTGTGCCACACCGGCAGAAGCAACCTTTGGTTCGTGAACTGGTGACTAGAGAAAACCAGTGGAATGGACTTTGCTCTCACCATAGGCCAAGACTTACAGAAGCAAGCTCAAGTGATTCTCCACTTAGTCTATTAGGGACTGACCGCACGAGACATAATCTGTGACTTTGTGAAGAATAGGATGAGCCCTTTGAAAAAGAGAGAACATCCAGCCTAAGAGGTGTGTTCCATGGTGGACAACACCTTGGATTGCAACCATGGTAAGTATACTTACATACAAAATATGTGACATTGTTGACAATCCGATGTCATATTTAATGATTGCTATGATAAACAGCCTTGTCCTCATCTGAGATCGATAGGAGAACAAACGGTCTTTTGAAGCTGCACAATGTAGCGACATAAGGAGTACTAGGCTCACCCCAACCACATAGCCTGGTCAACAACAGAGATAACATAAGACAAGAACATCAAAAGGTAAATGAAAAGCTTGTTCGTATATGTCTGTTGATATTGATCATCAAAGAATAAATTGCTGAATGATACAGTTGCTTGAGGGGCAAATTATCAGGACAAAGAATCCTGTTGATGATGTTGGGCCTTCTGGGAGGTCATCATCGAAGAGAATAAGAATTCTCTCGTCCAAAGCCAAGACCACAACCCCATCAACAAAAAACAAGAAAATGAAAATTCCAACTCCTCGTGCAGTCAAAGCGAAAACCATAGGAGGGGCTCCGTCGAGGGCAAATAAAAGCAAAGCAAAGACTGCTGCGGTAAGGTTTTCTCTTCCTCTTGTTATACCAAGTATGATAGGAGTCACTTCTTCATTGTACAGGGTGAGGGGAGAGAGAATGAGGAAGATGAAGTTCCTCTAATCCTTCGAAGGAAAAGAGCAATAAACCTTCTGGAGATAGCCATTCCAGAGGTGTCATCATCCCCCAATATTCCCTATGTACTGACCATGATAGCAGAGACAGCTATTGCAGTAGCGGATTCTGTGGTCGCGGAAGAGCTCGCGGCCACTAGGGAAGTTACCAACATTGAGGCCATAACACCAACAGCTATGGTCGCGAAGAATCCTGCAGACACCCCCTACAAACCTGGAAGGAGCTGCTGCGATAAGAATATCATACTTCGCAAAATCTACAACATTGCAAATATGAATTGTCTCTCGAATATGCAGGAAGAGGAGAACACTGTCTTGTTTAAGAGGAGAAAAACAAGGACAAACTTCGATGATGTCGCAACAAAATCTCTTATTTCATTTTTGTCTCTTAGAAGCACAGCATCGAAGCCCCAAAGTCTAATGGGGCTTCAAATTAGGTAAAGACAACTTTTCCTTCCAATTTTTGATCTCCACAAGATTTGATTCATCATTTTTGCAAGTTGCAATTTTTTCAGAAACCCTGTACTCTTTGCATTGTTGACTCCGCCTGCACCAAGCAAATCACCTACGATGGAGGTTACAGAAGCTGCAGCCATGAACATAATGGCTGAGGAGAATCCTCAGACCATTGTATAAGAGATAATCGCAGATATTCAATCCAAAAGGATTAAAGCTACATTTGCCGACTTGACTGTGGGAGTATCCCTGCAAGGAACAACATCCGCCTTCCCCTCGATCGAGGAAAGAATTTCTCTCGTGGTTCAGCCTGCTAATGAACCTGAACCTCTAGAGAGAACACTCAGCAAACTCTTAGAGGTAAGTAAAAAATCTTTATCTTATCTTCGACGTAAATCCTTAGGAAATTTCAGGTTTAAACAATAGATTTTGCTTTGTTTCAGAGCCTAACTCAAGTGACGAATCCCAGGTTTTAGGAGATAAAGTCAAGGTCGCACAAGAGGAGATCAGCCATCTCAAACAATAAGTATTCAAACATTGTTTGTACTGACCTAAGTTCCTTCCAAGGATCATATTTACATCTATGGTCACAGGAAAAACTCTTCATTAACGAAGACCATGGCTGATCAAAAGAGTCAGAAAGATGCTACGGCCATAGAGCTTTCTTCACTGAAGAAAGAACTCAACGAGGCTCGGAAAAAATTTGCCTGTAAGCTCACTTTATAGGTAGAAAGTGTTATTTCTTTACATGAATTTTCATAACTATGTTACTTTGTTCATGTAGCACAAGAGAAACAAATCAAGAGCCTTCTTAAGGAGAAGGATGACTTCGAGCAGAAATGTGTCCAGAAAGAAGCTCATATCGGACAACTTTGTGCGGCCATTAAGTGCCAGCATGAAACCAATGAAGAAATCAAGAGGACTACTGAAATTGCCTGCAAAGAAAAGAAAGCTCTGGAAGAAACAATCTCAAGCACTAGCAATATTCAGTTAGAATCCTTCAAGAAATTGAAGATGGTTGCGGATTTACTGAAAGCTGACATTGTTGATCCCCAAATGGAGAATTTGAGCCTCAGTGAATCCTGTAAGCTGGTTGCGGCTCAAGCTGAATCACTTCTCGAATACCTCTCTGAAGACACAAATAGGCAGAAGGAGGCACTGAAGACCAACGTTGGATCTATAGCTTTTCCTATTTTGTCCAAATTAAGGCATGACCATGGTCCAAATTTAAATCTAAATCCAGTGGCGGAAGATGCTATGTTCGAGAGTGAAGATCAGCTCAAGGCTATAATGGACTCAATCAAGCCTTTGATTGAGAGTCTCTTGAAAGAACTCCAGTTATCATGATGTTACCCTTTCTTTCCTCATTGTAATGAACAATGAGAAGAGTATACTTTTTTATTTGCTCCAATTTGTATACCTGCATATTAAAAACTAACAAAAAGTATGCAGATGCATGCCCCACAGCTATGTTATAGCTATACTCCCTAGTCCCCTCCTGAGATCATATATATTGAAGACAATGTATAATAATGTCAGGAAATAGAATATGGCTAACACATGATCAACAATACCTAGTAAATTTCTTATACGTTTGAGAAAACGGTTTAGAAAGAAATGTCTCAACTAGATACGACCATGTAGTCACACAAATACACGTCTTAATATTAATGCCAAAGTTTATTATGAACTGACAGCCACCCGAATGATCAAAGACATACTAGTAAGTCTCGTATGCGTTGAAAAACGGCTTATTTAGAGATGTCTTATCTAGATGTGACCATAAGATCGGCTAGCGAATCCACCTTGAACACTATATCAAAATGGTTATTTAGCAACCAGCCTTCGAGCTTAGCTCAACAAAGGTCGGGAATATAACCATAACTTAAAGCAAAAGAAGTATGTTTATTTTCTGAATAAAACATGCTAATTAAAAGGGAAAATGGAATGAAAGAAACTTACACGTAGAACTTGCGCAATTGATCTATATTCCAAGTATTGGATAAGATCCTGCCGTCTTCCATTGCTAGTCGAGCTGATCCGGGTCGCAGCACAGAGACCACAGTACAAGGGCCTTCCCACTGAGGGAGAATTTGTTGCGATTGGATTGGTTTTGGATTTTTCATAAAACCAGGTCGCCCACATGAAGACTACGAGCTCGCACCCGATTACTATGGTATTTACGCAAAGGTTGTAAATATGCTCTGATTTAATCAACGCCCGATCACATTTCTCTTCAAGAAGAGTAATGTCTTGTACACGTTGTTCATGTTGATCAGAATGATCAAATTGATCCACAAGAACAGATCCAATACAAATTTCGGTGGGTAAGATAGCCTCAGCATCATATATCAATAAAAAGGCATCTCACCCGTAGCTCGACTGCACGTCATGCATAATGCCCATAAAACGGAGTAGAGTTCATCTACCCAAGCCCTTGAGCGCAACTTAAGGAGATCGAAAACCCGTTTCATAACGCCTTCCAATATCTGCCCGTTGGCACGTTCAACGGCGCCATTGCTCTGTGGATGAGCAACGGATGCAAAACACACTTTGGTCTTGATGTCGTCACAATAGTGTAGAAAAAGACCACTAACGAATTGAGACCCGTTGTCGGTAATGAGACGACTCGGAACACCAAATCGCGTGACAATATTCTTATGAAAGAATTTCTTCGCCGCAACGGCAGTTATAGTGCGGACTAGTCCAGCTTCAATCCATTTAGTAAACGTGTCAATGGCTACAAACAAGAACTTGTACCCATTAACTGCTTGGGGCATAGGACCCACTATATCTATTCCCCACACGGCAAACGGCCAAGTTAAAGGAGTAGTTTGTAAGGCATATGCAGGTTGGTAAACTTGCCGTGCATGAAATTGACACTGCGGACATGTTTTGACAAATTACATCGCATCATTAAGTGCCAAAGGCCAATAATAACCCTGTTAGAAAGCTTTTCCAACCAGCGTCCGGTAAGATGCATGTGCTCCACACACACCACCGTGAATTTCTTTCAAGTGGGATTTACCTTCCTCTTGAGGTATACAACACATTAATACTCCTTGAGTACCTTTTCTATACAAGACTCCTTCAACTAATCTGTATAGATGCGCCTTTCGTATTATCTGATCACTTCGGTTTCATCCTCGGGCAAGGTCCAATGTTCAAGATAGATCCACAATGGATGGGTCTCGAGGTCGGTGACAAGAACTATCACCTCATCATCCCTGACGAAAGTCATGATCGAGGGGTATTGTAAGTGTTCGACGAACACTCCTGTCGGAGCAGATGTACGTGAGGACCCAATTTTTGATAATTGGTATGCGAGAACATTGTTGCTTCACGGAACGAATTGTACTTCAAAATGACTAAAGTGTTTTTTCAATTTCCTCACCTCGTCCAGGTAATGAGTTGTTGTCTCATCAGAGGTGCTATACTCCTTGTTTACCTGGTTTACGACTAGTTTTGAGTCTCCCCTCACCACTACTCGACGGACTCCAAGGAATTTGGCTGCTCTGAGCCTAGCAAGAAGACCTTCATACTCTGCTGCGTTATTGGTCTCAACAAAGTGTAATTGTATGCCATACAGGAGTTGGTCACCCTGAGGTGTAATTAAGACCATTCCAGCCCCCGAGTGTTGAAAACTGCGAAAGCCATCAAAATACATCATCCAATGGTCAGTATTTTGTAAATCTATAGATTCATGCACAGGTGGGTCAGGATTAGTCCATTCAACCACAAAATCAGCAAGAATTTGAGATTTAACTGCTACGCGAGGAGTGAAATGCATATCAAATGCTCCAAGTTCCACTGCCCATTTCACAATGCGACCAGAACCTTCCGGATTATGGAGAACATCCCCTGAGGGAAAGAATGAAGGCACAGTAATCTTATGTGCTTGAAAGTAATGCCGCAGCTTTCGAGAAGCCATCAGAAGAGCATAAAGTAGTTTTTGGACTTCAGGGTAATGCTCCTTTGGTCCATGAAGCACTTCACTTACATAATAAACTAGTTGTTGCACACCTTCCCTTTCTGTGACCAAGACTGTACCGACCGCGTGAGGGGTAGCCGCCAAATAAAGAAGTACGATTCCCCCAAAAATAGAGAAACCAATACTGGTGCACTAGATAAGAATGCTTTTTACCTCTTGAAAGGCTTTTTCGGTTTCATTCGACTAGGTAAAACCATTATGCTTACGTAGAACCTTAAAGAAAGGTAACCCTCGCATGCCTAACCGCGATATGAAACGACTTAAAGCCGCCATTCGCCCTATTAGACTCTGGACATCCTTCATGGTTAAAGGAGATCTCATTTGCTTAATGGCCCTAATTTTCTCGGGATTAGCCTCAATTCCTCTCGAACAAACAACGAATCCTAAAAGTTTACCAGAAGAGACTCCAAAGGAGCATTTTTTAGATTCAACTTTATTCCATATTTATTCAAGTTACAAAAGGTTTCAGCAAGATCATCTATGTGACTAGAGCTTTCAAAACTCTTTACAACCAATTCATCAACATAAGTTTCCAAATTACGCCCTAATTGGGAGAGAAAGGTCTTTTGCATCAAGCGCTGGTAGGTGGAACCAGCATTCTTGAGACCAAATAGCATTCTGATGTAGTAGCAAGTGCCAAATGGTGTAATGAAGGCAATTTTCTCTTCATCTTCTGCAATGCTAATTTGATGGTACCCTGAGGAAGCATCCAAGAAACTCATCAGTTCACAACCCGCTGTAGAATCAACCAACTATCGATGTGAGGAAGGGGAAAATCATCACTATAAGATAGCACTTCAATGCTAGCAGTAGACCAGCTGGTAAAAGCCAGTATTTCCAGCACTTTAGCTGCTGGGAATAAGGTTTGCTACAGCTGGGCGAAAAGGTGCTGCGAAAAGTTGTCCCAGCTGTAATTTTTTTCCCAGCTGTAGGTCCAATGGCAAAGAGTATTCCCAGCTGTAGACCGCTTGGAAAGTTTGAACTTTTCCCACCTGTATGTCCACTTGTAATATATTATTCCAAGCTGTATAACTATTTGGAATATTTTTTCCCAGCTGTAGGTCTGGTGGCAAAGAGTATTTTCAGCTGTAGGTTGTCTACTTGTAATATATTATTCCAAGCTGTATAACTATTTAGAATATTTTTCCCAGCTGTAGATCTGGTGGTAAAAAGTATATTATTCCAAGCTGTATAACTATTTGGAATATTTTTTCCAATTATAGGTCTGGTGGCAGAGAGTATTCCCAGCTGTAGGTCGCTTGAAAAGTTTGAACTTTTCCCACCTGTATGTTCACTTGTAATATATTATTCCAAGCTGTATAACTATTTGGAATATTTTTCCCAGCTGTAGGTCTGGTGGCAGAGAGTATTCCCAGCTGTAGGTCACTTGGAAAGTTTGAACTTTTCCCAACTGTATATCCACTTGTAATATATTATTGCAAGCTATATAAATATTTGAAATATTTTTCCCAGCTGTAGGTCCGGTGGCAGAGAGTATTCCCAGTTGTATGCCTCTTGGAAAGTTTGAACTTTTCCTACCTATATGTCCACTTGTAATACATTATTCCAAGCTGTATAACTATTTGAAATATTTTTCCTAGCTGTAGGTCCAGTGGAAAAGAGTATTCCCAACTGTAGGCTTGAAAATTTGAACTTTTCCCACCTGTATGTCCACTTGTAATACATTATTCCAAGCTATACAACTATTTGAATAAATTATTACCAGCTGATCTGTTATTGAGAATTTAGACTATCAAATTTAAATATGTGAATTATTTGTAGTAAATTTACCGCTAGGAATTGTGTCAATAATTAATTTTAAATATATATTTTTTTAGTAATTAGGCAACAATATTACAACTAAAATTATAATATGCACTATTCTAACAGAAATCACACCACATTTTATTGAATTCTTTGCTTTATATAGCCATTGACAAGATTCGTAATGGTCACAAATTATTCAATTGACAAAACCAAACAAAATAGATATAGAATCTCTGAAATAATTGCGATAAAAATATCACTTAAGAATTCTTTACACCAAATGTATGCCCATATATAAAATTCTTAACTTTATATATTTTGTTCCAACTACAACTATCAAAAGTAAAATATTCCACTTTCAAACTCCTCTTATGACGTAAAATATCTTCATCACTTCATATGATTTTAACACCTTACTGTAAACCACCTGCATAAGAAAAGATATTGATTACAATAGCCTTGAGATAAATATATACAAATCAATAACTTTTGCTTTAAGCAACATATAAAACATATGACAATTATAATAAAAGATGGTTGGTCGATTGTTGTATAACAAGTACAAGCTGTTGCTTATGCGAATGAGAAAATTGTGTTGGTTGACATGATTTGCATACACTTGATAAAATAAATTAATCATATGAAAGTGAGCTACTAGTTCAAAGCACAATTAACATACACTTAAAATTTAAAAAATGAATAACATGTGGATTGTGTTGATAACACCTCACCTTTATAAAATTATTAAGTATTTCCACTTAGTTTCAACTAATTCTCTTGTCCCTTTCACCTGTAAGCATTGTTTTATTAATAACAAAACAAGACAAATGGAAAAATAGTAACTAACCAGGTAAATAACAGGTTAGAATTATATATACCTAGAACACAAGATGGACCACCACCTATTGTAGTATCATCTTGGATCTACAAGTAAAAGTTCATAGTTTGTTTACTTAGATGGTATTAGTAAGTAAATAAGAGTGATTATACTAGATAGAATATATTACTTTTTCACGTGGCCATGCAATTAATCGTCCAAGTGCATCAGACATTTTTCTAACATTTCCATATGGACGTAACAATGGAGCATCTCTTTTCAACACATAGTTCACAACCACCTCAGAACACTCGGGCCCAAGAGGTGTGTCACCAACTATTACACTTCGAGATGCCCTTTGAAGCGTACCCTTAGCAACAGGAACATATGGCCTCATAAAAGAAATCAAAATAACTTCCTTTCCTCCCTAAAGATCAAATAGAATTGCATATAAGCTCCATGGTTACCTTAATAATGAGCATCCAAATTCAATAGAGTATAATTAACTGACAACTATTACCTCCTCATGCCTATAGCGTGGTACATCATGTGTCTTACCAACTCTCCTTTGCATTATCTATACAAAAATTAAGGATAAGTTGATAGTCTAAGTATTGTTAGGTTAGGTACAACTTTGAGGTAAAATAATAAAATGTAAACTTACGTTTCGTGGAACCCTATTTTCACCTGCAGATGACTCTATAGAACAACCATCACTTTCGTCTCCCGTGTCCTACAGCAATTAGTACATAACATTTGAGCAATTTAGTAAATAACCATATGTATATTATTGCTTAAATATTATAAAGAACACATATAAAAAAATCACCTGCACATGCCCTTAGATCTCTGATTGTAATCATTATCTATATTTTGCCTAGCCTGTGAAGCAAGCATTTGCTTCAATTCTTCAATTTCTTTTTCCATCCGTGTCAATTGCTCTTTGTTTCCCACACTCTCACTCTCCATTTTATCTAGCCTCTCTATCAAAAGATTATTCTGATTTTGAAGTCTTATCCTTGCTGCATTAGCTAGTTGAAGCTTAGTGGATGAATACTTTTGTACCCCCGGCATCTTTAAGTCTTGAGGAGTAGGGCCCAAACCAATAGCACGTACACGTGAGCGTTTTTCTTTTCCAAAGACATGGTAAAATAGATCTCCTTCTGTTATGGTTTTTTTAGCGAGTTCTGGCTTGTTGGCACATGTCTCCGCAATTGTTTTCTGAAAATTAGATAAAGCTCATATTTATATATATATATATATATATATATATATTTACATTTGATCGTTGATTATAAATACATGTAACCCTTCAATGACACTTACAATTATGTCTTCAACTCCTTTTTCTGGAACTCCATTTTTATGGGTATGTGCTTTGATAAAAACTTCATGTCTAGCGGGCATATAGCCTAGCTCTTTGGACTGCACTTCCATTAATATTAACAATTAGTTATCTAAAGAAAGTAGAAATAAATATTAAGACATTTAATACCATATCATGTGCAATCCGAGCAAGACTCTTGCTTCCAGCAGTATGTGTCATTGTCATTTTTGCACTATTTGCTTTTCCAATTTCACTTAGAGCCTATAAGATGAGAATATAATTAATTGCATACAATATATTTAATTTGTAATTAAGAATCATTTATAAAGAAGTTTTACCTGACTTTTCGGAGCTCTCCAATGCTCTATAAGCCACATGCAATCTATTTTAGGTACTCTAGAATCAATCTTCATAGAAAAAAGTTCCTCATCAGTTTTTGTTTCATCAAAATAATTCCTCTTTATTTCACATTTGAAATCTTTCCATTTCACTGCCGCTTTTTGTAAAACCCAGTCCTCGAGGTCATCATGAACATCAAAAAATTCCTACAAAATTATCAAGTTGTCAATGATTATATACTATTATACTATACATGTCTATGGAATACATAGATCATGAGCCTACAAAACTTGTCACTAGTTACTATTTTGGATGATTTTAAATAACTATAAAGGAATGCTATCCAATTTATGAAGTAAAATTCAAAATGCAAGTAAAAAATCAAATATAGAATCAAACTCTCTCTTCATATTAGAATGACACATCTAATAATAAGTTGCAAAGCTCCACATATATATTTTCACCCTTAATTAGAAGGAAAATTAGTCAGTGCTATGTATAGTAAGAGGAGGTATTGAAGCATATCTCAGTTCTATTAAAATATACATGTTAGGCTGAAATGAGAGTAAATTAATTTAGACTTCTTATTCTTAGTAGTATACAAATGTACCTTTACAGTAGCCCAAACAGATTCCTTTTTATCTGCATCAATTTCATTCCAGTCTTTATAGGAAAGTGGTATTCCTGATCTCACTATTGTAGAAATAAAGTTGGTTAATGGTGAAGCTTGATCACCAACTGGTTCATTATTCATATTATGGTCAACATGAATTTTTGGTTCATTCCTTCGCTTCCATATGTCATGCTTGGTAGTGGGTCCTCGTCCCTTCCTTTTATTTTTTTGACCTGGATGAGTTTGCTCTACACAAATATGTAATTGAAAATAATAACCAATGATATAAAAAAGAGAGCAAAATAATGCAAAACTATACTTAAATATACCTATAGTCAATGTTTCATCTTCATTATCACCAAGTTGTTGTTCTTCCTTAGAAATGTCGTCAAGATCTTCATTTTCAATACATTCATTGCTAGTGATATGCCTTTGACGTTGTGATGGCTCTTGATGGGGAACTACAGGCTGATCATTGGTGTGCTATGACATAATCAACATGCATCATATTGGGAGATAATTACAAAATAGTTCTTAGAAACAGAAATTAGCAACACATCAAGTAAAACAAATAACCTTTTTAGTTCTTGTAGATGGTCTCAAGACATTTTCACTCATTTCATTTCCAGGAAGTCGTATAGGCAAGTGCAATGCTCTCAATACCTCATTGTTTCTTTCAATGTTTGCTTGCTGTAACTCTTCGTACTCATTCCGCATAACTCCATTATTTCTTCCTCTTGCGTTTTGCATCTTTACTGCTACAATAAAATTTTACAATATTAGACAAAAAAATAAAAGAACATAGACATAAACAACACATTCAATGAATAGCATCTTACTTCCCCATTTGAGGTGGAGATTTCTCAACAAGTATACCATCAATGTTTGTTCTAACACAATTATTGTTGCCATCTGGAAGATTTATTTCAGCACCAACATTCAACTCAGAGATTTCGCTAACTTTGTCAGTTACCACTGTATTTTCAATTTCTTCCTCCGCAGACATGTCATAGAGGTCTCTTGGCCTTGACTCAATGACAGCTTTCTAGTATTTATCGATAGGATCCTCAACATAATAGACTTGAGTAGCTTGTGATGCTAAAATATATGGCTCATCTGATAATTTTTCCCCCGTATTAATTAAATGCTTGAAGTTCACTGTCGTAATCCCAAATCTATCTTTCTTAACCCATTTGTCCTTTCTGAGAACATCAACCCAATCACATTTGAAGAGAACAACATTACCCTTTCGACGATAATCTAACTCAAGTATCTCAGTTATGACACCATAGTATGTTATATCTCCTATTTGTGGATTTTGATCCTTTGAACTAGAAAAACTATAAGTTTTTGCAATAATAGCTACCCCATTACTCTGAACTGATCTGCCCTCATCATAAGATATTGTATGAAAATTGTATCCATTTATTGAATAACTGTTATATTTTGTTGCGACCATAAAAGGCTCACTTGCTAGTATCTGAATCTCTTCTCCTACATCTTCCCCAGTTGATAGTAACTCATTCACCTAGAAAAATTTATTTATACGATTAATACAAAAACATTGCAATATGTATTTAGCTAAAATTGTTGTTTATAAACTTACATGCAATCTAAACCACTCATGAAATGTTGCATGATGTATACGCTCTCTCTCATGAATCCTTTGATGACCAATAGATGAAAGATACCCCAAATGTTTTCTGCAAATATTTTTTGAATGTAAGATATTATAAAATATATATTTGAACTAATTTAATAACATTTAATAAAAAATTAGCTAGAGAACATACATCAAATATGGCTCAATATGCTCATAATTAAATAAGACACATCTGTGAGCTTGAATCCATGTTTTATGGTCCAACATAATAGTGCACTTGCCAGTCAAACCGCGACCTATGTTATTCAAGTATGTGGTACCAGTTGACAAGGTATTGAATTGTGCATCATCATTTCGACTCGGCCGATTAAATCTAGTCTCACAACCATGCAAATAACGAGAGCAAAATGTCATACTCTCATCAAATATATAACCTTCCGCAATTGATCCTTCTGGGTGACTTCTAGTTCGAACATAGCTCTTCAACCTCATCAAAAATCTATAAAAGTTTTGAAATAATTAATTAATGAAAATATTAATAATAGTCTAATGAAATTGAGCCTTCTACTATGAAATTAATATACCTTTCTATGGGATACATATTGCGGTACTGGACAGTGCCAGCAATCCTTGCCTCAGTAGGGAGATGGACCATTAAATGCACCATAACATCAAAAAATGATGGCGGAAATATTTTTTCAAGAAGGCACAAGGTTTTAGAAATTTCAGACTCTAATCCCTCCATATCAGTTACATTGATTACACGAGAAAATATTTTCTTGAAGAAGTTGCTTACACGAATCAATGCAATACTAACATTTTCTGGTAGTATCCTTCTAACAGCCAATGGAAGCAAGTGTTCTAAAAGAATATGACTGTCATGGCTTTTTAACCCAATTATCTTCTTATCATGAACATTTACATGACTTCGTATATCAGCTGCATATCCATCTGGAAATTTAACTCCTTTTAATACTTCACAAAACATTCTTTTCTCTGCAGAACTCAATGAGTAAGATGCAGGAGGTAAATAGAACTTGTCCCCTACTGAGATAGGATGCAGATCCTTCTTGATACCTAACAGTTGGAGGTCCAAGCGAGTGTTCAAATTGTCTTTTGATTTGCCATCAATATCCAAAAGTGTGTTAATTATATTGTCACAAACATTTTTCTCGATATGCATCACATCAAGATTATGCCGCAACAAAATATCCTTCCAATAGGGCAATTGCACCCATATTGGTTGTTTTTTCCAAATAGTTTTTGGTTCACCATCCTTACCCTTACACTTTCGGGATGGTCTTTTCCCTGTTGGGTCCTTCCCAAAATCATTTTTTACATCTTTTGTTTGTTCTATAACGTCATGTCCAGAAAGAGAAACTGGGGCTTTGCTATACTCTTTGGTACCATCAAATGACTCACTATCATTTCTAAATTCATGACAAGAATGCAAGAATCGACGATGTCCCATGAAGCAATGTTTTTTTACCATTTTTAAGACGAAGTGAGCAAGTATTTGCATGGCAAACAACACATCCAACCTCACCAGAAGTAACTTGTCCAGATACATATCCATATCCTGGATAATCAGTAATAGTCCAGAACAAGGCGGCACGCAATTGAAACCATTGACCAGATGATGCATCACGAGTTTTGACACCATGCCACATCTCTAACAAATCATCGATCAAAGGTTGAAGGTAGACGTCAATATCATTTCCAGGAGCTTTAGGACCAGGAATAAGCAGAGAGAGGATACAATTTGGTTGCTTCATACACATCCATGGTAGAAGGTTGTAGGGAATCAAGACAACAGGCCATATGCTATGTAATGAACTTAGGCTTCGGAAAGGATTAAAACCATCTGTTGCCAAACACAGCCTAATATTGCGACAGTCAGAACTGAAGTCTGGGTACCTGTGGTCGAAATCCTTCCAAGTGGGAGCATCAGCTGGATGGCATATCAACCCATCTCTAGTGCGCCCTTCACTATGCCATCTCATATCAGCTGCTATCTTTGATGACACATACAGTCTCTGGAGCCTCTTTTTAAGTGGAAAATATTGAAGAACCTTTCTAGGAATTTTGTGTACTCGCTTCCCATCAGGGCTCTTGTTTTCTATCTTCCATCTGGAAGTTCCACATTTTGGGCATGAGTCTATATTTGCATGCTCTTTCCAAAATAGTATACAGTCATGTTCACATGCATCAATATTCTCATAACCCAACCCAAGACTTCTCACCATCTTCTTTGCATCATGGAAATTTTTTGGGATTGTGGCATTCTTTGGAAATGCTTCCTTCAGCAAGTCTAATAACAAATCAAAGCTACTGTTACTCCATCCACCTAGGAATTTTATGTGAAGAAGCCTCACAATAAATTGTAGCTTTGTGAGTTTGCACCTAGGGTAGAGCTCTTGACTAGCATCACTTGCTAACCTATAGAATGTCTCAACATCTACATCTTGATCCTCCGAATCAGAACCATCACCACCTATATCACCAACTTCTTGGTATCCACATCCTATGTCATGGATCATTTCAGTGATCTCATCTAGCTGCGGCTCACTATCCATATTAGGAACATTTTCTATATTAGATTTCTTGTTTGTCCTGTGCAATGATGTTTGTTCACCATGAAATATCCACTTGGTGTATCCTTCTAAAAACCCATCACAAATCAAGTGTTCATAAACAACTTCAGCTTCTCTCCAAACACAGTTCACACATTTTCTACAAGGGCAGAGAATTTCATTTGCTTTTGCAGAATTTGCAAAATCAAACTCTATGAAGTCCTTTATGCCTTGGTTATATTCAGTTGAGTACCTACATTTAATTATCATTAGTTTCAATCAAAAGAATAACATAAAGTAGCTTTGTATTTGATTTAGTGACTGAGTGTTTGTTTTCTACCTAGCCGCACTCATCCAATGCTTGTCCATAATAAATGCCAAAAACCTTAAAATCCTCGTAGTCTTTCCTTATTATATGGCTTATTGTAAGAATCAGCTAGTATATCTGAAATAAAATCAGCTAGTATCATTACTAGTTTAATACGGATTTTAGTCTGAAATGAGTTTATAAACAAGAACACAAATAGATGGGGGAGGGAGCGTTAACAAATACTTCCTATTTAGAAAGAAGTAATAGCTTACTGCAAAAATTTCTCTCTCCAAAGTGATTTGAAATTACTAGGTTAATTTTAATAATAATCTCAGCTAACTACAAAAATTGACTAGCAAAATACAATTTGATAGGATAAGTATTGGCCCATCACACCATGTTATTGTTCATGTAAGCAAGCAATAACATCATTCTATATAGTCATTCATTCATTGTTGAAATACTTCTTTTGATTCATAATATAAGTTTACTTCTTATTCACATGCGAATTAAGAGTATTGAATGAGAGAAAACAATCATAATAAATTAATGACGCCTCTATTATATAAAGTTTGGATGTGTGTGGAAAAAATGTTAATGGAGGTGTGAGAGGATACCATAGAGGATAAAGAAGTCAAACATGTACTAAATAATATATTGGAATTATAATAAGGTTTATATTGTGAAATATAGAAAAATGAAAATAGTCTTAAATTGTGAAAAGGAAAGTGTATGACACAAAGGCATAATTACAACCTGCAAACAAATATAAGTACTTAAATGAAAAAAATATAGATCTATCAGGAAAATTGAAAAATATGGGATTAGGGGTAAAAATTACTTTTCCAAAAACCATAAAAAATTCAAATTAAGGCACACAATTGGTGAGACTTTCTTCCTACTTGTCTAATTTTTCTCACTAAAGTGAAAATAGAAACTCATTTGATATTTAACTTCTCCAATTAAGAGTCTAAAGACTTATATGATTAACATTGTATGCCAAAAAAAATATACTATTGGTCCTCTAAATCATTGATTTCCAAGTTAAATGATAGTTCCAAAAATAATTAAATGCTGGTTTTAAAGAATTGATGTTCAAGACTTAGTTTGGTCAAGTTTTGGATTCAACTTCTATCATAGAGAAACGGATGGCTTCTTGTCAGTCAATAGCAATGCGTCTGAGCTTTTGCTTTAATGGTCGCTGTCCAGGCCGGATTGCTATCTTGTGCTCAACTACATCCCTTGGGACGCTAGGCATGTCGGATGGTTTCCACGCAAACACATGTGCGTTAGCCCAGAGGAAAGTAATAAGCTCAAGTTCCTCTTTTTCATCCAAACCTGATCCAATCCAAATGGTTCTAGATGGATCATCTGGGTACAATGGAACCAACTTCAAATTCTCATTTGGTCGTGGGGCAACTTTGATCGCATCTGGTGCTGTGGTCGCAACCTGAACATCCCGAAGGGGAAGCTAATCAACCAACTCCAGAGATAACCAATCACAAGTGAGAGCCGTATTGCGGCTGCCTCGGACCGTAATCATGCCTTTTGGGCATGGTATCTTGACGCATTGATAAGTGTAATCTGTTGCCGCCATGAACTTAGCAAGCGTCGGCCTGCCAAAAATAGCATTATATGCTGAATCACAATCGATTACATCAAATATAATCAACTCTGTTTGAAAATTATTTGGTTCTCTCAATGTTACTGGCAACACAATTTGCCCAATCGGCATCATGGAGGACCAGGAATTATATCATAAAACGGATGAATTATGGGTTTGATCTTTGAGCGAGGGATTTGCATCTCGTCAAGAGTCTTGACCAATAATAGATCCAGAGAACTACCACCGTCAATCAATACCCTCTCGACCTTAGCATTGCTAATGATAGGGGTAATGACCAGAGGGAGTCACAATGGTCGCGTTAGCCCCCTAGGACAATCGTCCCGGTCGAAAGTTAAGGGAGTTTCTGACCAACGGGGAAATTGAGGCTCCCCAATTGGACATTCAATTTTATTTACCTCACGGTAAAAAGATTTGAATTGATGCTTAGAAGAATAAGAAGAGGAACCACAAAAAATGATATTTACATGACTTTGGGGTACCTGATATGGCATGACTTCATCTCCATCAACGTCCCTAACCCCACAGGATTGTTCTTGCTCTCGTATGGTCGGCATGGGTCCAATTCCCTGATAGAAGTCTTCCAAGCGCTTCAACCAGTTGTGACAGTTCTTGAGGTCATGTCCAGAAATATTGTGCAATGGACACCACTTTTATTTCCCTGCGGGTTGGCTTGTTTTCCTGAATGGTCGTTGTCGTGACCACCAGAAGGAGGTTTTTTATTTTTAAATGAAAACTTATTACCTTTTCCTGGTAGTGGTTTGTCAGCAACCGCAACATCTTGGTATTGTCCAGCCCCATACTTCTTGGGCTTCGTAGACTTCCCGCCTACTGATGATTCTGATTTTTTGCTAGAATCATCCTTCTTGTCGTTCTTGAGACCTGGTTGAAGCGGCAAATTCCCTTTGTCCACCATTCTATTCCATTCCACGGCCTCAGCCGCATCAGGGTAGTTGTCCGCCATATCAAAGAGATCTGATACCGACCTTGGTGGATGGATACTCAAGTCTTCAGTGAACCTTCAGTACCGAACGGCATGCTTGAAAGCCCTGATAATGGAAGTACTCGAAATGTTGGGGATGGTATTCCTCAACCCGGCAAACCTCTTGACAAATTGTCGAAGGGTTTCAATCGAAGTCTGGTGTAACCAATGAAGGTCATCTTCCTTACTAGGCTTTTCATAACAATTTTGGAAATTGTTGAAGATTGCATCGCACAACATTTCCCAATTGTAGATTACCCTTCTTGTTGATTAAACAACCAGGTTCTTGTAGGTCCCTCAAGGACCGTCAGCAGATAGTTTCCCATGACCCGGTCATCCCCTGCTGCCACTTGATTGGCAGTAATGTAGATCTGAAGAAATTCTGATGGATTCTGAGTTCCATCGCACCTCTTGATCACACCGAGTTTAAACATATCTGGCCAGACCACCTCACGGAGCCCTAGCGAGAAAGCTTTACAACATACATAAGAAGCTTGGAAATGTCTATCACCGCAACCTTCCCTGTGGTTGCAATGTGCATTACCTGGAGCAGACTCCCCTCAACATCCCAGGCGAGAATGAACTGGCAGGCAATTGCGATCATGGGAGCTCCCGATTCACCTGACCTTATCGTGCCAAAATGATGTTGTCTGTATTTGATTGCGTCTCCCATGACTTGAATAGGATTCATCGGGGTCACGAGAATGAATTATGGAGCGAGATGATGTGTTGCAGTCGCTTCGGAGGTGTTGGGGGAAATCTCCGGTCGATCGGTCCCGGTGATTAGTCCTAGGCACGGCCTTTTGCCCGGGGACAAAGGTCCTGGTGCCCCTATCTCGGGTGCCACCTTTTGCCCAGGGACAACGGCCCCGGGTGACCCCTGTCCCGGGCGCCGCCTTTGGCCCGGGGACAACGGCCCCGATGGCCCCGTCCTGGGCACCGGGTCACGCAGGGATAGAGGCGACGATGCACGCTGATCGAGGCTGCATCGCAATTATGGACGGCGCCGTCATAAAGCTCGGACACAAAAACTGAAGTGACATTGGGACCCGAAGGTTCCGTCCGGAGATGTTACCGGTGACATAGACCATTTCCTCCGAGGGCGACCGGCGCATCCCCGAAGGACATGGGGGGCTGCTGTTGGGGGAAATCTCCGGTCGATCGGTCCCGGTGATTAGTCCCGGGCGCCACCTTTTGCCCAGGGATAGAGGCCCCCGTGCCCCTGTTCCGGGCGCCGCCTTTGGCCCGGGGACCACGGCCCCGGTGACCCCTGTTCCGGGCGCCGCCCTTTTCCCGGGAACAATGGCCCCGGTGACCCCTGTCCCGGGCGCCGCCTTTGGCCCTGGGACAAAGGCCCTAGTGGCCCCGTCCTGGGCACCGGGTCACGCAGGGATCACATGAGGAACGCCTCGGGGATCTGCGAGGAGACTTGTCAAGCATCCAACCCCCTGGCAGGAAGAAGGACGTTGGTACCCCTCAATCCAACGTCCGCAGCTGGGGTAGTCTAGTCTTTTTGCTTCCTTCGGGCCTATATATGCCCTTGTATCCCTCTCTTGTAACCAAGGACAATTCATTTGCATCAATACACAAAAACCAATAGGCCTGCTCTGGAGCACTCTCCCCGTGAGAGAACTCCCCTAGTTGACTCAAGTCGGGAGCATGTCGACAAGACTAGGGTCTCCAGTGACACCTGAACCTGTATAAAGCCCCGTGTCATTCTTCGCATTTGCTCGACAGGAGAGGACCGATCATGCGGTCAGCTTGCGTCATCTTTTCTTCGTAAAGCTTGCCGAGGTATTCGCAATACCACGACAGTTGGCACCGTTCGTGGGGACTTCGTGACGAATCGCCATGGCTCCCCAGAGAACAAGGGCTCGCACCCTACTCGGTGACGACTGTCCCAGCTACCGGGTGCCACCTCCACGAGACACGGCCGCCCCGACGCTTTCGACCGGACGCGGTCAAACCCAGGTATCACCTCTCACCCTTCCAGTTATTTTTCGTGGACAGACTTCCGGGCCAAGCCCGGTGACCATGGCCGCCTCGGTGGGGACCAGTCTCCCCCTGACTGCGCCCCCAGCTTCCAGGGACGCCTTGCTTGAGGCTTTGGTCAAGGGCCAACTCTGCACCCAGCGCTCCATGGACGAGCTGCTCCGCCTCTTGGCGCGGCCGCCGGCCCTCGTCTATCTGCCACAGTAGCCGTTCATGGGGGCTTTGCCACCGTTTATGTGGTACCCAGTGGCCCCTCCTGTTCCTTGAGGCCCAGCCACCACCGGGACCTATGAACAAGCCGGGAGTTATGTCCGCCTGGCAGGCCCTGCGCCCCAAGAGTTCCCCTCTCCGGGGGCTCGCTCGGCCCAGGGGTTAATCCCGTGCCCTGGGCTTTCCCAATGTCGGGGGCTTATCTCGTGCGGGGGCCTTCTCGGGAATAGGGGCTCATCTCGTGCCGGGAGCTTTCCCCACGTCGAGAGCCGGTCCTGCCCCGCCGGTCGCGTCCGCCGCGCCGGAGGCAGTCCTCGGGCGAAGGGGGTCCGATACACCCGAGACGACCTCCACGCCACCGCGGGACCTCCCCCGCGAGGGACCCCCCTCGCCGACTCCGGACGTCGCTCCGAGGGTCCGTCTGGTGGTGGATCTCACCCATGCCCCGGTAGCACCCTCCAGGCCGGGAACGGTCGCGCATGAGCTCCCTCCTCCCTCGGGGCCGCCCCCGAAGGCTCCCCCGGCGGATCAGGTCCGCTTTACCCGGGAGGAGGTTGAGCGAATGCGTACCACGAAATCCGGGGAGGCTCCCTCCCTGTACCGATCGAAACTCCCCCCAACTGGCGGCCGCGGAGAGCCACGCTCCCATCCTGACAAGGGCAAGAGACCCGTCGAAGAAGCGACCGCCACTTCTGGGGGCTACCCGGACGTCCAGGAGGTTAGTTCAACCAATCCGGAGGAGAAGAGATGTTACCGTTGCACTGGCGGACCGCTTGGATCCCTCCCCGACTCCGGCGACGAACGCACATCCCTCGTTAAAGGGATGGCAACCGGGACTCTCCCCGGGAGGTGGAGGGGGCCAACCAACTGTTGTGCCGCCGACTCCGATGCAACCGCTGGCCACGACCCTACCGCCCACCACACATCGAGCATTACAATGGTGAGGCCGACCCTTATGAGTTTGTGCAGGTGTATTCCACGGCCATTTCAGCGGCTGGGGGGGATGAGACGGTGTAGTGCAATGTCTTCCCCCTCTACTCACTGGGATTGCTCGCTCGTTGTTCTACAACCTAAGGCCGGCTCCATCAAGTCTTTCGCGTAGCTTAAGCGTGAATTTTGGGCAAACTTCCAGGGGAACTGTGTGCATCCCCTGAACTCGTCCCAGCTCTACACCGTCCGGCAGATGACGGGGGAGACCATCCGCAGTTTCTTCAAGTGCTTCGCTCAGGTTAAGAGAAAAGTTGCTCACGTCCCCGACTCCACAGTCATCGAGGCATGCAAGAGCTGGATCCTCCCTGGGGAGCTCCATCGGAGACTCTCTCGGAGCTGCCCCTCCTCCACCGACGAGCTCTTCACTGTGCTTGAGAAATACGCTCAGGCCGAGGAGGACGACCTTTGGAAGAAGAACCAGGGGGCTCCTGTCCCCGCTGACCGGGAGGCTAGGTATCCCCTTAAGTGTCCTAGAAGGGGTAACGGCAACGAGCCACGGCCTCAGGACACTTGTGTCCTCGAGGGCGAAGGTGGCTCGCGCGCCGCCCCTAAGGGCAACCGCCCGTTCCCCAAGCCTAAAGGTCGTGGGGGGGGGGGGGGGGACAGCCGCCCCGCGGCCGAGAAGGTCTCGCAACGGGAGGCAAGGAGAGCACAACTGGCTTGTGGTGCACCTTCCACAAGTCCAATACCCACGCTACTCGAGAATGCCACCAACTTCTTCAGCACTTCGCCGCATTCCTCGACCAGCGTGGGCAGGGGGGAGGGAGTCCTGCCTCCTTACCCCCCTCAGCCATCTTTGCTAGCTCTTCCTACACCCTCTGGGGAGCACAAGGACAGGCGCGAGAAGGGGGCTTAGCCAAAGAGCTCCCCTTCCAAACCTCCCAGAGGCGCATAAACGTCATTATGGGAGGATCCGCCTCAGGGCGAGACTCCAAGCGCCAGCGCAAGGAGTACGCGCAGGAGGTAAAGGTTGTGGGGCTGCTACACACGTCTCGGCCACCGAAGTGGTCAGACGTCCTCCTCACCTTTACAGCGGAAGACGCTCGTGGGGTTCACTTCCCCCATGAAGACGCGCTCATCGTCTCCGCCACCATCTACAATTGCCAGCTGGCGCGCATCCTCGTTGACGGCAGGAGTTCCGCCAACGTCCTGTACCTGAAGGCATTCAGGAAAATGCAGGTCGATGAAAAGCTGCTGCAACCCGTGGTCGGGCCTTACAAGGCTTCGTCCCCGGAAAAACCATCCATCAAGTGGGGAAGGTCGATCTCCCCATGACCTTCGGCTCCCCAGACAACTACCGGACCGAGCTGATCTGGTTTGACGTATTGGACCTCCCCTCTTCTTACAGCACCATCATGGGGAGGAACACTATCAATCGTCTGGGGGCCGCGATCCACCAGAACTATCTCTGTGTGAAGATCCCTAGTCCTTGCAGTGGGATCACCGCCTGAGGCGACCAGGACATGGCCCCTGCTCTTTACGAGCGCGCCACCGCAACGATCGGGAGCGTCAACATGATAAAAGCCTCGGGGGGAGGACTCTCTCCCGGCGTCGGACACCACGACCATTCCCTCCGGAAGGTCTCCCCCCAAACCGCGCCCGGAGGGGGACCTCCGTAAGGTCCCGCTGTCTCCAGATGACGGGGCCAGGACCATCAGGATCGGGGCAGACCTTTCTGGCGAGCATGCGGAGCAACTCGCAACTTTCCTCTGCGAGAATGCTGACGTGTTCACATGGAAGCCCGCCGACATGCAGGGCGACGCCCGGGAAGTCATCGAGCATAAGCTCCTGTGACTCCCGGTCACCCCTCGGTTAAACAGAAATTGAGGAATCTCTCCCTTGAATGCCAAGAGGCTATCAAGGTCGAGATCACCAAGCTCCGAGAGGCAAGGTTCATTCGGGAGGTCCTGCACCCCGAATGGCTGGCAAACCTCGTCCTCGTGAAGAAGTCGAACGGCAAGCGGTGAATGTGCGTGTACTTCACCGACCTTCACCGCGCTTGCCCAAAAGACAACTTCCTACTCCCGCGGATCGACCAACTAGTCGATTCAACCACGAGGTGTGAGTTGATGAGCTTCTCGGACGCATATTCGGGCTATCACCAAGTCCGGATGGCAGAAGGGGACAAGGAAAAGACGAGTTTTATAACTCCCCTCAGGGCCTTCTACTACGTCCATATGCCTTTCGGGCTAAAAAATGCTGGAGCAACGTTCCAGCGACTTATGTCGCTGGTCCTTAAAGACCAAATCGACCGCAACGCCGAAGTCTAAATCGATGATGCGCTCATCAAAAGTCTTCGTGCGGCCGCCGACCTCGACGACCCAGCGGAGACCTTTCGCAACCTCCGCAAATATGGGTTAAAGCTAAACCCAGAGAAGTGCGCCTTTGGCGTACGCGGGGGGAAGCTGCTTGGCTTCCTCGTGTCCCAACGGGGCATAGAGGCCAACCCTGAAAAATTCAGGCCCTGCTGGACATGCCCCCACCGCGCTCTATCAAGGATGTATAGCGGCTGACCGGCCGTATGGCCGCACTAAGCCACTTCATCTCATGATTGGGGGAACGCAGCCTCCAATTCTTCAAGCTCCTCTGAGGCCTCGAGGGGTTCCGGTGGACCTTTGAGGCCTAGGCAGCCTTCGACGACTTGAAGAAGTATCTCACGAGCCCCGCGATGCTCGTGAGCCCATCTCCAGGGGAACCACTACTCCTTTACCTCGCCACGACCCCGATCGCTGTAAGCGCGGTACTAGTGAAGGAGCAAGATGGGCAGCAGCACCCCGTGTACTACGTGAGCGAGGCCCTTCAGGGGGCCAAAACTCGGTACATGGAGATGGAGAAGATTTGTTGCGCCCTCCTCATGGTGTCCCGAAAGCTCCATCACTACTTCCTGGGACACCCGAGCACTTCCTGGGGGAGGTGTTGTGGAATAAAGAAGCCACCGGCCGGATCGGAAAGTGAAGGATGGGGCTCGCTCCCTTCTCCCTCTCTCTCATGGGCCATTCTGCCATCATGTCACAAATCCTCGCTGACTTCGTGGTGGAGTGGACTCTCGCCTCCAGGACAGAGGGGGAGAGTTCCCCCGAGCTGCCTCAGTGCGACGACCATTGGATGCTCTTGTTCGATGGCTCCCTGTGTCTAGTTGGGGCCGGCGCGGGGGCGGTCCTCCGAAGCCCCGAGGGAAGGGTGCTGGAGTATGCTGCAAGACTTGAGTTACCCGCCACGAATAACGTCGTTGAATATGAGGCCCTACTCCTGGTGCTGTGCCTTGCGAGCTCCTTAGGGATCCGCCGCCTCCTCGTCAAAGGAGATTCCCAGCTCGTGGTTTGCCAAATGGACAAGTCTTACTTGTGCCATGACGCCAACTTGAGCCTGTATTTGGGGGAGGTGCGCAAGATGGAGAATCACTTCGAGGGTTTGGAGGCCCGGCATATCCCCCGAAGGGACAATGACTGGTCTGACGCCTTGGCCCAGGCAGCCAGTGCCTGGGAACCTCTCCCCAGGGGCGCCTTTTTGGAAGTTATCGCGAAGCCTTCGGTGACCCCTCTGGACGCGGACCATGAGTCCCGCGCCCCAGAGGTCTCCAAAATCGCCTGAGCGACGTCTTGGATGGATCCCCTCATCTCCTTCATAAGGGGAGAGGGGGACCCTCCCAACGAGACCGAGGCAAAACGCCTCCGTGCCAAGGCACGGGCATACCTCCTCCTAGAGGGGAAGGTCTACAAGAGAGGGGCCTCCGCCCTGCTCCGCTGCCTCCCGCGGACGGAAGGACTTCAACTCCTCGAGGACATCCACTCAGGGAGCTGTGGGTCTCACCTGGCTCCACGCGCGATCGCGGCCAAAGTTATTCGCCAAGGCTTTTATTGGCCCACAGTGGTCCGCGACGAGCGAGACCTCATCTCTGCGTGCGAGGCCTGCCAAAAGATGGCAATGGGTTTCAACCTGCCCTCCGTAGCACTGCAGACCATCCCCATCACTTGGCCCTTCGTGCGCTGGGGGATGGATCTCCTAGGTCCCTTTCCCCCGGCGCCCGGGGGCTACAAGTATGCGGTGGTCGTAGTTGACTACTTCTCCAAGTGGGTGGAGGCTGAGCTCTTGGCCAGCATCACCTCTTGGTAGTGCAGCGGTTTTTCTAGAAGAACATCGTGTGCCTCTTTGGGGTCCCCCGGGAAATCACCATCAACAACGGGACCCACTTCGACTCCACGTACTTCCAGGAGTTCTGTGAAAGCTTGGGGACTATCCTCCATTTTGCCTCTGTAGCTCACCCCCAGAGCAGCGGAGCCGTTGAAAGGGTCAACGGCGTGATCCTGAAGGGGTTACATCATCAACTCGAGCAAGCCACCTCCAGGCTAGGCACGTGGGCAGAGGAGCTTCCGAGCATCCTCTGTTCCATCTGCACGACCTCGAGCCGGGCGACATGGCGCACGCCCTTTTCGCTTGTGTACGGGGCTAAAGCAGTCCTCACCTCAGAGATTGGCTTCCGGTCGCTGCGGGTCGAGCTCTTAGACGGAGTCGAGACCGCAGCGTACCAGGCCAACGAAGCAAATCAACAGTTGGAAATCGACCTCGTCGAGGAAGAGTGCGACCGAGCGCTCCTTCGTCACGCCATCTACGAGCGCGAAATGGTGCACGCATACGACCAGCGCGTCCGCGCGAGAGCTTTCCGCCTTGGAGACCTTGTCCTCAAGTGCGTGACTGACCCCCAGGCCCAGGGCAAACTTCCCCCAAGTGGGAAGGCCCCTATAGCGTCTCTGCAGTCCTAGGCTCGGGGGCTTATAAGCTCTCTAACCTCCAAGACCAAGAGCTGAAACATACATGGACTGTAGACTTGCTTCGCAAGTTCTATATCTAGCCTCCGGGCTTACTCCCTCCCCCATCGCGACTTCCCAGGGGGAGGCGCTGTCTCCCCTACCACGGTTACGCGGGGGGAGACATTCTATTCACTCTTCCCTCCCCCGCCGCGGCTTTGCGGGGGGAGGCGTTGTATTACAAGTTCTATCAATGCAAATGGTCTTTTCTCCGACTTGAACTTATTGCAGATTCTTGCTTCACCATCTCCTAAGACGATGCCCTCCTAGTGAGGATGCCCTCTCCGTGAGGAAGTAAGCTATCGCAGCCTAAAAGACCCTACGACGGCAGCCCCGCTCCCGTAGGGCGGCTTACAATCACCCCTTGTCGACTGAGGGGGTAAGCGGCAACCCAGTCCTCAAGGATTGTGGTAACGAGTCAATTTTAGAGACTAGTGCCCCCTCAAACACTCAGACCCGTCATCGGGCTTACCCTCCTCTGGGAGCAAATTGTCTCCTCAGTGAGACACGGAATTCTTGGCCTCCTAAAAATTGTTTACCCGGCTCCCCTTTCTCACGGTGACCGGAGGATTTCTTACCAGGATTTTTGGAAATTTCCCTCCCAGAGGCCTTCACCCAGCTCCCCATTCTCACAGCGACCGGGGGGATTTTCCCACCGGGGGAAACTTTTGTCAGCCCCCGGAATATTTTCGGCTGGGAAGTTTGACCGGGGATCCCGTCCCTTCGGTGGTTTTGAGCATCTGAGACTCTCCGCCCCTTACCCAGAGCGCGGAGCCATGCTGCATCCTGTTGTGGGGGGGGGGGAGGGAGGGAGGCTCGCACCTGGACAAGAGAATATGTTTGAAAAATTTTGAAGACAGGAAAGTTTGAGAAACGAACAAACTCAAATAATTTTATTGATACATTTCACTGGGGGACATCCCCCCCGGTGGGCCTAGACACCCCGGGGACAATAAGCCCCGGGCAAATGCAATAGTCCGGGGAAGCTAAGCCCCCCCTCCCCCCCGGAGAAACTACTTCGGAGGTCAACCCCCTCTGGGAGGTGGCTACATCTAGTATTCTCGAAGGCCCAGTGAAAGCTCCTGGGAAATGTCCTGGTACAAATTCCTTATGCGTCTCTGGGCTTCCTTAAGCCAGCTCATGAGCCAGTTCTCGTAGCTGGTCGGCGGGCTTATCCGGAGCTGGGGGACTCTTCGGGCCCCCGGTCTCAGTGTTATCAAAGTTATCTAGATGCCACTCCGGAAGCCAGCGCAGCCAGATCGGCTCCCAGGGAGCATCCTCACTATGACCCCTGGTGGCAAGACTTAGCAAAACTAAGTGTCGTAGTATTACGGGTACCTCGGCAGGTTTGGACGTGCACAGCACGAGTACTACAGCGCGAACAGACCGAGTTACTGGTCTTCTCCCGCCGGGCAACACAAAAATTGACACAGTGGTTTATACAGGTTCGGGTCCCAGTGGGGGACCTGGTCCTGTTGGCTCTCTCCAGACGCGAGTCCGCTGGGGAGGTATGCTCTCGGGGAGAGGTCTCCAAGAGAGTCGGATAATACGTTAATTCAAATTAGTTCGAATCCCCTGAAAAGAGGTACAGGAGGGGTATATATAGCCCCTAAGAAATACAAAAGACCGAAAAGCCCTCGCTGCGACCGTTGGATCGAAGGGCGCGGACGTTGATCCGGGAGGATCTCCAAGTCCTGATCGCATGTGGCTTCGCGACCAAGTCCTGATCGCATACGGCTTCGGGACCTTAACCGTGTTCGGAAAGGATTCGCGACCTGGATGAGTCCGCGACCATGGATTGGTTCGCGACCAGGAAAAGGAATTCGTTCCCTGTTCAGAATTGTAATCCGATCCGAATGTGTATGACTAAGCTTATCTGTTTAGGATTAGTTATATGAGTCTAATACGTTTAGGTCTCTAAGTCTGATACGTACTCATACGATTGGACTATAAATACCTTGTAATAGGTCTAGTTTAGATCATCGAATTTAATCGAACTCAATCGAAGAGTCATAGAACTTATTTGAGTTTTAGACACTTCCTTCGACGTAGACAAGTGTGTCTAACGTTCGACGTGTAAGCCCTCTTTGAAATAAAGAGTTGTGCAATTACCTTTGGGTTTCGGTATTTCCGAGTAAGATCCCGTTATTCCACATATTAGAATCTAGGCGAGCCTAGTGTGAAAACCAAGACTAGGTCTCAAACGGATCAAGTTGGTATCAGAGCAACTTTCCTATCCTGTGGATGGTAAAGACTCGCCAGGGTTACAAAACTTCCGGCGAAACTCCAGGCGATCAGTTGATGGTTCCTACAGCCGCGTCTCCGACAATGTCTGATGATACCTCCGTTCAAGCTAACCTGGCCGAACAAGTGGCTAAGCTCTCCACCGACATGGAAACCGTGCTTGCTTGGATTAAGCAGCAGGCCATGATTGTACCTCCTGAAGTAGGGAAGGTTATGGGTGAGAAGACTAGTGAAGACTTGCGCAGGGCAGACGAAGATGAAGACGAAGGCGACCACAAGACCGACGACCTCGCCAACACCTCCTTAGCTGTCGGATCTTTTAAAGTCGACGCTAAGATTGATATACCCATATATGATGGGGTGATCGATGCCGAGAAGCTGGATTCTTGGATCGACCAACTTGAGACCTACTTTGACCTGAAAGGGTTTAGTAGCGCTCAAAAGGTCAAATTTGCACCTTTGAAGATGAAGGACCATGCCAAGATATGGTGGAAGGCCCTTGTCGCCAGTGGTGAAGCTGACGACCTTGCGTGGGGTCAATTCAAATGACTTTTGCGACAAGAATTCTATCCGATGGGTTACCTTGAGGAGAGATGGGAGCGTTGGCACAGATTGTATCAACGGCGCGACCAGACCGTTCAAGACTATACGACAGAGTTTCGGCGACAAGCAATGGTCATCGGCATCTCACTGTCCGATCCTCAGGTCTTTCGGAAGTACACATCTGGACTTCAGAAATCGATCAGTACTGAGCTAAGTTTGTTCAGAGTTCAAGACATCTCGACCGCGAGCATGACTGCTTTGGCGATTGAGAAGAAGAATAAGACCCGCAACGACAAGAACTTGAGGGAGATTTCAACCACGACAAGCTCCGGAGAGGGTAGCCACGATACGGGTAACATTTGTGAGCACTGTCATGTTGCTGGGCACACAAAAGAGAAGTGTTATAAACTTCATCCTGAACTGCGACCAGAAAGAAAAAGGAGGGATGAACCAAGCACACGAACAGCTATGGTTACTTCTATTCCGCTCGCAGAGGAAATTATCCAGTTGGACTCAGTTGAAAAGGCGGACACGACTTTGTCTCTAATGGCAATGCCGAAGGAGAAAGGTTCGGGTTCATCAATTGACCACAACCCGACAGAGGAATTGTTCACTGTTAACATACAGGTGAAGCACGAGGTGGTCGCAGCCATCTTTGACCCGGAAGCCAAAAGAATTTGGTCTCCTCCGGGCTGGTTCGACGACTTGGTTTGCAGACGACTCATCATCCTCGACCATATCCTCTGGGATGGTTCACTTCCGACGTGAATCAGCAAATCAAGAGTCAATGTACTCTAAAATTTGCAATATCTGCTCGTTACATCGACGAGGTCCAATGTGATGTCATCCCCATCGATGTTTGCCAAGTGATTTTTGGAAGTCCGTTCTTGTACGATCGTGACGCCCATTACCACCGAAGAGCTCAAGAATATGACCTCACAAAGGATGGGACGAAATTTATCATCAGCAAAAATGACCACGTCGACACCAAGAACTTGATAGCAAATCAGGCGAAACGGATTGTCAATGCATGCTTAAAGTGTGTGGTGAGCGTGATGCGTCCAATTAGCCAAGAGGATTGTGCTGCATCGAGTATGGAAAGTGGTGGTTGTTTAGCAAGCTTGCCGGAAGAAAACAATGCGCTATTTGCAGAGGTATATAGTCGATCACTACAACGACTAGTCGAAAACGACATGCAGCTTGTCTCTACGGCACCACTATTCAAACTTCGTAATCCTAGTTTTGGGATCGGTGATGGTATCAACCTCGACAAGGGGAAGGCTATCCACGAGTAGCCAAGGTCACCATCCTTGACAGAGGTGCCAAGCTCCATGAGCACCTATCCATACATTCGATCCAATGATTATAGCATTGCTCATCGTGTGTTCGTTCCAAAACTCCCAGTTGTTCTCTACATCTTCACCGTTGGTCACCAACGGGTGTTGGCTCCTTCTCAACAGGGGAGTCATGATCCGGGAGGATCTCAGGTCGAGTTCGCAAAGGATTTGAGACCACGAAAAGGTTTGCGACATTGGAAAGGTTTGCGACCTTGGGAAGGATTCAAAATCTTCGAGCCTTCAATGCTGGATGATGAGCTAGATACCATAGTACCATCTGTTGAAGACTTGGTCTATCAACAAGACGAACTTCTACACGAAGATGTGATTCTGGAGAAGAAGGTGACTACCACCCGCAGTGGCACTAAGGAGACTTTTTGAATCGGTCGGAAAGATCAACGAGCACGTGCGGCAAAGTGGTACACCAAAGAACGTGGACAAGCCCAATTTCCACATCTCCAGTTTGATCGAGAGGTCTCAACAGGGGTTGGCTCCTTCTCAACAAGGGAGTCATGATCCAGGAGGATCTCCAACTCCTGATCGCATGTGGCTTCGCGACCTAGTCATGATCGCATATGGCTTCGCGACCTTAACCGTGTTCGGAAAGGATTCGCGACCTGGATGAGTCCGCGACCATGGATTGGTTCGCGACCAGGAAAAGGAATTCGTTCCCTGTTCAGAATTGTAATCCAATCCGAATGTGTATGACTAAGCTTATCTGTTTAGGATTAGTTATATGAGTCTAATACGTTTAGGTCTCTAAGTCTGATACGTACTCATACGATTGGACTATAAATACCTTGTAATAGGTCTAGTTTAGATCATCGAATTTAATCGAACTCAATCGAAGAGTCATAGAACTTATTTGAGTTTTAGACACTTCTTTCGACGTAGACAAGTGTGTCTAATGTTCGACGTGTAAGCCCTCTTTGAAATAAAGAGTTGTGCAATTACCTTTGGGTTTCGGTATTTCTGAGTAAGATCCCGTTATTCCGCATATTAGAATCTGGGCGAGCCTAGTGTGAAAACCAAGGCTAGGTCCCAAACGAATCAGACGTCCTTTGGCCAGGGGGACGGCTCGGATGCTTGACACGTGGCCTCGCCGGCTTCTCAGAGACTTCACGGTCAGCAGCCGCCCTTCCAGGACTCCGGATGCCGTCGGGGCCCGGAGACTCTTCGGGACTCACCGGGGGTCCGGTGATCCTCCGGGTCTCACCGGGGGCTCGGTGACCCTCTGGATCTCACCGGGGTTCCGGTGACCCTCCGAGTCTCACCGGGTTCTGGTGGATCTCCCCGGGGGCCCGGTGATGCTCCGGATCTCACCGTGGGCCCGGTGACCCACCGGATCTCACAGGGGGCTTGGTGACCCTTCGGAACTCACCGGGGGCCCGGTGACGCTCCGGAACTCACCGGGGGCCCAGTGACCCTCCGGATCTCACAGTGGGCCCGGTGACCGTCCGGATCTCACCGGGGGCCCGGTGACACTCCGGATCTCCCCGGGGGGCTTTTCAGGACTTCGTGGGGTCCCCTGGGAGTTCCCCCAACAGCAGCCCCCCAGGCCCTTGGGGGCACTTAGTGCCCTCAATGGGTATGTGAAGCTCCCGATGACGACGCCTCGTCTTCCACGAAGTCTTTTACGCCGCTGGCGGTGTTTCGGCTTCCGAACCGTTGCTCCGCGGGACGCGTCTACCCGTGAACCAGCACATCGTTTCGAAGTGTTCTCCTTCGCGTCGCCTCGTCTTGCGTGCGACGATTCAACTGCGCAGTCTTAATGGCCTTGTGGACACATGGCGGGCATCCGGGTCCCCCTCCACCACCTATAAATAGGGGGGACCCTTAGTTAGAGCGTGCCCACAAGCCCTCAAATCCCACAAATCTGTCTTCTTCCGGTAGTTCCCGGTGCCTTTATCCGGTGGTTTCCGGTAATATCCGATGATATCTCTCAGGTGGCACCCAGTAACTTCCGGTGACTCCTTTCCGGAAGTACCCGGTGACATCTCTCCGGTAGCACCCGGTGAGTTCCGGTAATCTTCAACGAGCTAGCCCCTGATGGCGCCGAAGAGTCGCGCCAAGGTCACTGAGCTGCCCACGGAGGAGGTGACCTCCGATTTCCTCGGGCCACCGAGTTCTCTTCGGGGGCCCTTGAGGCCTTCTTGGAGCGCGGTTACTTCTGAGCGGGAGACATCAGGATCCCTGGTCCCGCGGAGCAGGTGCCGAGCCCCCGGGACGGGGAGGTGGTGGCTTTCGAGGCCTTCGTGGAGGCGGGCCTTCGACTCCCGGTCCTCCCTCTGCTACGTGAGTTCCTGCAGGTATACGGCCTCTCGCTCAACCACCTCACCCCGAGCACTCTCGTTCGGATGGGTTTGTTCGTTTGGTTGTGCGAGACGGCCGCCGTGACGGAGCCCACTCTGCGGCTCCTGCGGTATTTCTATGAGCCATCGGCGAGGGGCCCGGTGGTGAGGAGGGGCGGCCCTAGGTCGGCTTTCGGCTCCATCATGATCCAGTTGACGCCGGGCTGCGCTGACGAGTACCCGGTGCTAGCCTCCCGGAAACATTGGGGGGACTGGCTCCGGCACTGGTTCTACCTCCGGGTGGGAGACCTGGGGGTAACTTACTCTCGGGAACCCTCAACGTATTCGCGATCTGGTGGCCCGGTGGCTCCAGAGTGGACCGTGGTGGAGATGGACCTCCTCACCGCGTTGGCGGAGGCCCGATTTCGGCGGTCCATGCGGGATCTTGCGGAGGAGATGGCCCTCCTCCGGGTGGCGCCGTTCCACACCCGCCGAGGGAGGGGGATGTCGGCGGCGCACAGGTCACCCCGGATGGCGGTGGCGAATCGTAAGTATTCGGACCCCTTCTCCCTGTTGGGAGATTTTTCCTAACTCTTGCTTCTTTTGTTCCTTTTGCAGTTAGGTCTTATGGTCGGGCCAAGGAGGTCGCGGTGACCCTCCTTGGGCGATATTACAAGGACGAGCACGAGAGGGTGGTGCGCGTTATCGGGGAGGGTCCTCCCCGAAACGTCGTCGTGGAGGCGTTTGGGTTGAGGCTCCCAGCCCGGGTGCCTCTTCCCACCCCCGCTTCACGCAAGCGGGGGAAGGAGGTTGCTGGCAGACCCTCGAAGCGGTCTCGTCCGTCGGGCAGCCCTACGGGATCCCGGGCCCCGAGGAGTCCCGCGAGGCCCCGGTCTTCGGCTCTGCCTTCTCCCGCGAGGGACTTTGCGGCGGCGGTTGTTGGGGCGTCGGGTGCAGCCCCAGACACCCCTGGAGGGCCGGATCCCATGGGCGGCGTTCCGGCCGGGGAGGGCCAGGGCTTAGACTCGGAGATGTATGCTCCGAGTCCTTCGCCGCCTCCTGCTCCCGCGGAGGTCCGGCTGCAGCCCTTGTCTAGCAAGGTCTCCGTTCGGTTTCGGATGCCGGGCGGCCTGCCGATGGCCTCGATCCTGGCCCCAGAGACGGGCTCCTCGGCGGTTCGGCCCGCGACGGAGGCGCTCCCCGTACCCGGGAGGGGTAAGGGCCTGTTTGTCCGCCCCGGGGTTCCGGCGCCGCCGATGGATCAGGCTTCCGGCTCCTCCGACGATGGGACTCCAGATTAGGGTGCTCTGCTTGGTGGGGAGGCCTCCCGAGGGAGCGACCCTGGGGGCGACGAGGGTGACGTTGACGCGGTGATCGCCTCCGGACGTCGGGTAAGTTACTTGAATCTCACGCTCATCCGTCTTTTGTATTCTGATCGTTGTTTCCCTGCAGACGGTCGCATTGGCCCGGGGCTTTAGGGCTCGGCTCGCCATGTGTCTCCGGGCCGCCAAGGACATAGTGGCCTTCGAGCGCGCTGGGAAGGAGAAGGCGCTCAGGGAAGCGGCCTCAGAGCACTCCGAGAAGGAGCGGGCACTCGGGGAGCTCGCCGCGGTGCAGGCTCGGCTCGCTGCCGCCGAGGACATGGCCTCTCGGTTCCGGAGGGAGCTGCAGGCAGAGCGGAAGGCCGCGGCTTCGGGCGTCCAGGCCGTAGTCATGGGAGGTAGGGCGATCCGCTCTACCTTAGAGGAGCTCGGGATCGAGCTCGGGCGGGGGGCAGGCCCCGACCCGGCGCCGGTGTCGGTCGGGGAGGCCTCGCACTTCCATGGTGCGTAGGTTGCTCTGATCCCGGCCGCTGCGGAGGCTCGGGCACGAGGCCTCGCCATCCCGGTGATTGCGTTGGCGGTGGCCCTCGTTGAGCACCGCGGCGACGGCGCCCGGGTCATTGGGGAGCTTGTCCCCCGGAGCTTCCCCGCCTTCTTCGACCCTCGGCTGGCGGAGCTGGGGTGGTCCGCCGAGGCTCTCTTCGACCGGATCACCGGCGCCATGGAGACGGGCAACCGGCGCTCGGGTCAGGACGCGACAGCCAGCGCGGATGTCCCCCCGGGGGGGAACAAGGACTGGCAAGTATGAGCTCCTCCCCCCCCGGTTAGATTAGGCTTTTCTTTTTAGATCTCTTTTGCTCCGGGTTGCTTCTTTAGAGAGGGCCCCGGGAACATGTAAATATGTAGTGCTTTTGGTAAGTGTGTTCAACTTGTCAGCAGGTGTCTTTAGACATCACTTTCCCGGGGTTTTCTTGCCCTGAGGGGCATCTTTTGGAGAGTGTTCGAGGGTCGCCCGGGGGGTCTAGCCCAAGTAGCGCCTAGGCGGCCTCGATTTTACTAAGTCTGGCAGCCGGGGGAGCATCTGGCGAGCTAGTCTCCTGGTTCGTTCGTGCTAACTCCGCGAAGGGAGGTGCCTCCAGGGAGCCGGCTCTGCTGCGATGGCTCCCGGAGTGGCACCTGGGGAACTTCGACGATTGTCGCGCTGAGTTATCTCCGCCGAGGCTGGGGGCTCTAAAGGTCCCCCCGCTCAGGATACTCCCCCCAGCCGGCTACGAGTGCTGGCCGGAGGATCTCCTTCGGCGAGCTCTTTGGCGTGTGAGGAGTTTGTTCAAGGATCTTTCCCGGGAGATCTCGGAGGGTCTCTGGGATTATTAGGCGTAGTTGCTTCTCGGGGATCGTTCTTCGAAGTATCCTCCCACGGGAGCCTAACTGCCTGGGCTGTACTCGTGCGCCCGGGTCTCACCCGGGGGGCGCTTTCGTCCCACTGGGGGGGTTGTCCCCTAGTGTGATGTTGTATTAATAAGGTTGTGGACTTGTTTATTTGCCATGTCTTTGTTTCCGAAACTTCGAAGTCTTCCACATAAAGCCGTTGTTTCTCTATCCGGGCTCGGGGTTTTGCCCCCCCCCCCACAGCCGGGGGCAGCTTGGCTCCGCACGCTGTGGGTAAGGATTGAAGAGGCCCGGACTGCAGTGGGTGCTTAGCTTATGTAGCCCCCCGTTGGGAGTCCCGGAGACCAGCAAGGTTGCCTGATAGAGAAATCAGACAGGTTTGCTGGGTTGCCTGGAGACGGGGAACTTATCGGAAGGGTTCTCGGTCTATCTTTTGAGATAATGAATTCTGAAAGCCGAGTTCCCTGTCTGCCGCGGGGGGCAAAGGATATTCCCTTAGGAGGGTTCCGTTACCCGGTAGCGGGTGTAGAGTGTTCGAGGGGGGACTAGTCTCTCGAAGTGACTCGTTACCGCAGTTCGTGAGAACTGGGTTGCCGCTTACCCCCTTAGTCCACGAGGGGTTACGGTAAGCCGCCCTATGGGACCTGGGCTCCCGTTGTTGGGAGTTTAGGCTGTGATAGCCTACTTCCTCACGGAGAGGGCATCCTCGCGGGGAGGGCATTTTTATAGAGGAGACGTCGCCTTTTAGGCGGAAAAAGAAACTACTGTAAAAGAATTCCAACGTTGAAGTAGAAAAAAGCCATTCAAGTTAATGAAAACATAACCCCCCTGCGCAGTGACAGCGGGAGAGGGACACAAAATCCCAGAGTTGAACAAAAAATCCACTTGTATTAATAGAGGGCGAGATACAACGCCTCCCCCCGCGAAAGCGCGGCGGGGGAGGGAACCGTGAGTACATAAACCTCCCCCCGCGGAACCGCGGCGGGGGACGTGGCGAGCCCGGAGGCTAAACATAAAACTTGCGAAGCAAGTTTATGTTCCAAGTGTGCGTCAGCTCCTGGTCTTCAAGTGTGGAGAGCTTGTAGGCTCCTAAGCCCAGGACCGCGGAGATCCTGTACGGGCCCTCCCACTTGGGGGATAGTTTGCCCTGGGCTTGAGGGTCGGTCACGCGCTTGAGGACCAGGTCCCCAAGGCGGAAGGCCCTTTCGCGCATGCGCTGGTTGTACATGCACGCCATCTCGCGCTCGTAGATGGTGTGGTGGAGGAGCGCTCGGTCACGTTCTTCTTCGACGAGGTCGACTTCCAGCCGTTGATTGACCTCGTTGGTTTGGTGCGCCGCGGTTGTAGCTCCGTCTAGGAGCTCGACCCGCAGCGATCAAAAACCGATTTCTGAGGGGAGAACTGCCTCGGCCCCGTAGATGAGTGAAAAAGGCGTGCGCCCTGTCGCTCGGCTAGGGGTTGTGCGCATGGAGCAGAGGACACTTGGAAGCTCTTCTGCCCATGCGCCTCGCCTGGAGGCGGTCTGTTCAAGCCGTCGACGCAGGCCTTGTAGGATCACGCCGTTGACCCTTTCAACTGCTCCGTTGCTTTGGGGATGAGCCATGGAGGCAAAATGGAGGGTAGTCCCCAGGCCTTCATAGAATTCCCGGAAATATGCCGAGTCGAACTAGGTCCCATTTTCGACTGTGATTTCTTGGGGGACCCCGAAGCGACATACGACATTTTTCCAGAAAAAGCGTTGCACCGCGTGGGAAGTGATGCTGGCCAAGGGCGCAGCCTCCACCCACTTGGAGAAATAATCCACGGCGACCACCGCGTACTTGTAGCCCCCAGGTGCTGGGGGGAAGGGACCAAGAAGATCCATCCCCCAGCGTGCGAAGGGCAAAGTAATAGGGATGGTCTGCAGTATCGCGGAGGGGAGCCTGTTGCCCTTCGCCATCTTTTGGCGGGCCTCGCATGCGGAGATCAGATCCCGCGCGTCGCGATGATTTCCAGTAGAATCCTTGGCGAAGGACCTTCGCCGCGACCGCCCGCGGAGCCAAGTGGGATTCGCAGCTCCCCGAGTGTATATCCTCGAGGAGCTCGAGTCCCTCCGTCTGCGGGAGGCAGCGGAGAAGGGCAGAGGCTCCCTGCTTGCAAAGCTTTCCTTCTAGCAGAACGTATGCCCTGGCCTTGGCGCGGAGACGCTTCACCCCGGCATCACCGGAAGGTTCCCCCTCGTCCCTTATGCAGGAGATGAGGGGATTCATCCATGATGCGGTCCGAGTGATCTCGGAAATCTCCGGGAGGCAAATCCCAGGGTTTGCGTCCGGAAGGGTTATCGAGGGCTTCGTGATGATTTCCAGAAAAGCGCCCTTGGGGAGAGATTCTCGGGTGCTGGCTGCCCGGGCTAAGGCATCGGCCAGGTCGTTATCCCGCCGGGGGATATGTCGGGCCTCCAAGCCTTCGAAGTGTCTTTCCATCTTCCGCACCTCCCCCAAGTAAAGACTCAGGTTCGCGTCATGGCACAAGTAGGACTTGTCCATCTGGTTAACCACAAGTTGGGAATCTCCTTTCACCAGGAGGTGGCAGATTCCCAAGGAGCGCGCGAGGCGCAATCCCAGGAGCAAGGTCTCGTACTTGGCGACATTGTTTGTAGCCGGGAACTCAAGCCTGGCAGCGTACTCCAGCATCTTCCCCTGGGGACTCCGGACGACCACCCCCATGCCGGCCCCGGCAAGGCACAAGGAGCCATCGAACATGAGTGTCCAGTGGTCCTGGCACCGGGGAGGGGCGAGGGGAGTCTCTCCGTCTACCACGGTAGTCGGGGTCCATTCCGCCACGAAGTCAGCGAGGACTTGCGACTTAATGGCGGAGCGGCCCGTGAAGGTGAGGGAGAAAGGAGCGAGCTCGACCCCCCACTTTCCAATTCGGCCGGTGGCCTCCTTGTTTCTCACCACTTCCCCCAGCGGGAGAGATGATGGGACCGTAATTGGGTGTCCGAGGAAGTAGTGACGGAGCTTCCGTGACGCCATGAGGAGGGCATAGCACAGCTTCTCCACCTCTGTGTACCGCGTCTTAGCCCCTTGAAGGGCCTCTCTTACGTAGTACACAGGGCGTTGCTGCCCATCTTGCTCTCTCACGAGCATTGGAGGACTCGCAAGGTACTTCTTTAGCGCGTCGAACGCCGTCTGGGCCTCGGGAGTCCACCTGAACCCCTCGAGGCCCCGGAGGATTTTGAAGAACTGGAGTCCACGTTCCCCTGACCGCGAGACGAAGTGACCCAACGCGGCTAAGCGGCCGACAAGCCTCTGCACGTCTTTGACGGAACGCGGAGGAGGCATGTCCAGCAGGGCCCGAATTTTTTCAGGGTTTGCCTCATGCCCCGCTGGGACACCAGGAAGCCAAGCAACCTCCCACCGCGTACGCCAAAGGCGCATTTTTCCGGGTTGAGTTTCAACCCGTACTTGAGAAGGCTGTGGAAGGTCTCCGCCAGGTCGTCGATGTGGGCGGCCGCACGAAGGCTTTTGATGACCGCGTCGTCAACGTAGACATCGACGTTGCGGCCTATTTGGTCCTTCAGGACCAGCGTCATAAGGCGCTGGAAGGTTGCCCCGGCGTTCTTCAACCCGAAGGGCATGTGGAGATAGCAGAAGGTGCCGAGGGGAGTTATAAAACTCATCTTTTCCTCATCCTCCGTTGCCATTCGAACCTGATGGTACCCCGAATATGCATCGAGGAAACTCATCAATTCGCACCCCGCGGTCGAATCGACCAGTTGGTCAATTCGCGGGAGTGGGTAGTTATCCTTTGGGCAAGCGCGGTTAAGGTCGGTGAAGTCCACGCACATCCTCCACTTGCCACTTGATTTCTTTACGAGGATGGGGTTCGCCAACCATTCGGGATGCAGGACTTCCCGCACAAACCCCGCCTCTAGAAGCTTGGCGATCTCGACCTTGATGGCGTCTTGGCGCTCAAGGGATAGCTTCCTCAACTTTTGTTTGACCGGGGGGCGGCTGGGGGTCACTGCAAGCTTATGCTCAATGACCTCTCGGGCGATGCCTTGCATGTCCGAGGGTTCCCACGCAAAAACGTCTGAGTTTTCACGGAGGAAGGCCGCGAGTTGCTCGGCGTGCTCCTCGAGGAGGTCTGCTCTGATCCTGACAGTCCTCTCTTCATCTCCTGGAAACAGTTGAACTTTCCGGAGGTCCCCCTCGGGGCGTGGCCTCGAGAGTGGCCTTCCGAAAGAAGCAGCCTGGGAAGTATTAGGCTCGGGGGGGCTCTTTCCCCTCGGAGTCTTGATCATGTTGACGTTTCCAATGGCAGCGGTGGCGTGCTCGTAAAGAGCGCGGGCCACGCTCTGGTCGCCTCGAACGGTGATCGCACCGTGAGGCCCAGGGATCTTCACACAGAGATAGTTCTAGTGAATTGCCGCCCCCAAATGGTTGATTGTGGTCCTCCCCATAATGGCGTTGTATGACGAGGGGAGGTCCACAACATCAAACCGGACCATCTCCGTCCGGTAGTTTTCCAGGGTGCCGAAAGTCATCGATAGGTCGACCTTCCCCACTGGGTGGATTGTCTTCCTGGGAACGAAGCCTTGCAGTGGCCCGAGTGTGGGCTGCAGCAGCTTCTCGTCGACTTGCATCTCCCTGAACTCCTTCAGGTATAAGACATCGGCGGAGCTTCCGCCGTCGACAAGGATGCGCGCTAGTTGGCAGTTGTAGACTGTAGCCGAGACGATGAGCGCGTCATCGTGCGGGAAGCGAACGCCGCGCGCGTCTTCCGCTGTGAAGGTGAGGGGGACGTCTGACCACTTCGGTGGCGGAGACGTATACAGTACCCCCACAACCTTCACTTCTCGTGCATACTCCTTGCGCTGGCGCTTGGAGTCCCGTCTCGAGGCGGATCCCCCCACAATGACGTTTATACACCTTTGGGAGGTTTGGAAGGGGAGCTCCTAGGCTGAGCCCCCTTCTTGCGTCTGTCTTTGCTGCTCGCCCGTGGGAGCAGGAAGTGTTGGCAAGGCCGTCGAGGGAGGCAAGGAGGCAGGGCCCCCTCCCCCCTGGCCGCGCTGGTCGAGAAAACCCGCGAAGTGCTGGAGGAGCTTATGGCATTCTCGAGTAGCGTGGGTACTCGACTTGTGGAAGGCACACCACACATTGGCGGTGCCCTCTTTGCCTTCCTTGGAGTGGCCCTCGTGCCCGCGGGAGGGCTGTCCCCCCCCGTAGCCTTTCGACTTAGGGGGAGCACAACTGCCTTTGCCGTCGTCGCACGAGCCGCCTCTGCCCTCGAGGACGAAAGCGTCCCAAGGCCGTGGCTCACGGTGATCGTTTGTCAGGGATGCTTCTTGGGGGGATCTCTAGGCTCCCGGCTAGTGGGGGCGGGAGCCCCCTGGTTCTTCTTCCAAAGATCGTCCTCCTCCGCGCGAGCGTACTTCTCGAGTACGGTGAAGAGTTCATCGGCGGAGGTGGGGCAGCTCCGAGAAAGCCTCCGGTGGAGCTCCCCGGGGAGTATCCCGCTCTTGCACGCTTCGATGACTGTGGAGTCAGGGACGTGTGCCACTTTGCTCTTCACTTGAGCGAAGCGCTTGAAGAAGTCGCGGATGGTCTCCCCCGTCCTCTGCCGGACAGTGTAGAGCTGGGACGAGTCTAAGGGGCGTACATAGTTCCCCTGGAAATTCGCCCTTCAGCTGTGCGAAGGACTTGATGGACCCAGCTTTCAGGTTGTAGAACCATGAGCGGGTGATGCCCGCGAGGTAGAGGGGGAAGACATTGCATTGCACTGTCTCGTCCCCCCCAGCCGCCGAGATGGCCGTGGAGTATACCTGCACAAATTCGTAAGGATCGGCCTCACCGTTGTAATGCTCGATGTGCGGCGGGCGGTAAGGCCGCGGCCAGCGGATGCAGCGGAGGCGACTGCACAGCGACTGATTGGCCCCTTCAACCTCCTTGGGGGATCCATGATCGCTGTCTTCTCTCACCGGGGACGCATGCTCATTGTCGGGGTTTGGGAGGGGTGCCAGCGGTCCACCGGTGCGACGGTATCACCTCTTCTCCTCGGGGTTGGTTGAGCTGACCTCTTGAGCATCGAGGTATTCTGCGGGGATGGTAGCAGCTTCTTTAAACGTCTCCACGCGCTCGCGGGTTCGGGGGAGTCTTGACCGATGGCGGGAGGTGGTTTCCCCGGACTTGGCGGTACGCATTCGCTAGACATCCCCCCTAGTGAAGCGGGTCTGATCCTCCGGGGGCGTCCGCGGGGGCGGCCCTGGAGGGGGAGGGAGCTAATGCACGTTCGCCATCGTCCCAGTAGACGCCGTCGGTGCGCGGACCGGGCCAGGCGCCGGGTCTGCACTCGGGGCGGCGGCGGGAGCGGTCGCGGTTTGAGTTTTCCGGGTGTTCGCAGGAGCAGGCGTCGCACCAGCTCCAAGCGTCGGCCCCCGAAAGCTCCCGGGTCCAAGTGTGGAGGTTGTCTCCGGCGGGAGGGAGGCCCTCGGTACGTCGGTAGCTGCTCGCGGGGATTCCAGGCCCGGGGCCAGGTGGCTCCCCGAGGCAGGGGAGGACTCGGGGACGAGTTGACCCCCCGGTGCGGGAAGCATTCCGGGGACCGGATATGGCCCGGGTGCGCCTCCGGGAGCGGGGAACATCCCCGGCCCGGGAAAGGTGGGGTGCCCCATGAAGAATTGGGGCGGTGCCCCGATAAACGGATATGGGGGCGAGTAGACGGGAGCCGGGGTCGCGACAGGACGCGCAGTAGCTCCTCCAGGGTGTGCTGGGTGCGAAGCTGGCCCTGGATCAAAGCCCCCAGCATAGGATCTCCGGAGACCGGAACGGAGAGTTGGGGCGCGCTCGGCCGCGCAAGCTCGGTGCCGGTCACCGGGTCGGAAACGGGGACCCTCCGGCCGAAGGCCGCGGGTGGAGGAGGCGGTTCCTCCCCCCGGGAGGCAGGGTCATGCAAGCATCATCTCACGGAGGCGGAGCTGGGTTGCTAGGACCAGCGCCATCGGGAGATGAGAGGGTTTGGGCTCTGGTTGTTGTGGGAGCCATGGCGATTCGTCGCGAGGTCTCCACGGTCGGCGCCAACTGTCGTGGTATTACGGGTACCTCGGCAGGTTCCGACGTGCACAGCACGAGTACTACGGCACGAGCAGACTGAGTTACTGGTCTTCTCCCGCTGGGCAACACAGAAATTGACACAGTGGTTTATACAGGTTCGGGTCCCAGTGGGGGCCCTAGTCCTGTTGGCTCTCTCCGGACGCGAGTCCACTGGGGAGGTATGCTCTCGGGAAGAGGTCTCCAAGAGAGCAGGATATTACGTTAATTCAAATGAGTTCGAATCCCCTGAAAAGAGGTACAGGAGGGGTGTATATAGCCCCTAAGAAATACAAAAGACCGAAAAGCCCTCGGTGCGACCGTTGGATCGAAGGGTGCGGACGTCCTTTGGCCAGGGGGACGGCTGGGATGCTTGACACGTGGCCTCGCCGGCTTCTCAGAGACTTCACGGTCAGCAGCCACCCTTCCAGGACTCTGGATGTCGTCGGGGGCCCGGAGACTCTTCGGGACTCACCGGGGGCCCGGTGACCCTCCGGGTCTCACCAAGGTTCCGGTGACCCTCCATATCTCACCGGGGGCCCGGTGACGCTCCAGATCTCACCGTGGGCCCGGTGACCCCCCGGATCTCCCCAGGGGGTTTTTCAGGACTTCGTGGGGTCCCCTGGGAGTTCCCCCAACACTAAGGTCGCTTGGGCGTCCCCCGGGTGATACCCCCCGAAGCCCGGGAGCCCCATCTCCGGAGTGGCCCCTTGCCAAACCGGGACACCTCTCAAGTCAAAGCACTCAACTCCAGGGAGCCCTCCCCCGGGAGCAACCTCCCAGGGCGCCTGATAAAATCAAGCTGACTTAGCAAAAAAGCCATTTCATTTCATCGAAGAAAAAGTTTTGTACAAGTTTCCGGGGCTTCCTCTAAGAAGCTACCGGGAGCAAAAATTCTAAAAAGCAAAAAAGGAACTATCTAAAGGCCCAGGGGGAGGCTCATACTTGATCATTGTTCTCCTCCCCCCGGGAGGTCTCCTCTGCCAGAGCCGGGGTATCCGCCCTCGGGGGCGCCGGAGCCGGGAAGCGCACCCGCACGATCCGGTCGTAGAAGCCCCCCGCAAGCTCCTCCACCTCCCGCCGTAGCGGCTCAAAGAAGTCGGGGAAGCCTCGGGGAATTCGGCCTCCGATTGCCCGGGCGCCGGTTCCCCGGAGTTCCACAAGTCCCGCGGCGGCGGCCACGGTGGAGGATAAGTCGATTAGGCGGCTGGAGACACACACGATCCGGCTTCTTGATCGGCACGATCAAAACCCCTGCAATCGCAGCACCACGCGTCCTCTGGTTATCAACCGTGCGCTGCCCGGTTGATCTCGCCACGAAGGCTAATCCCTGCCAGTGAATCGAGAACACAAGCAAGAACAAGAAAGATGCAACTGAATTTGCAATTGAGGATGAAACTCACGAGTTGGGGTCTCACAAACCGATGAACGGCGACACTGTTCAAAGACAGAATTGATCTAAGCAAAACCGGCCTCAACCCTAGCGGTGGCTACTGAATATAAGGTCTAAGGGACGTCCTAGAGACCCTAGATGCGTCCGTGATGGGCTCCAACACGATACATGGGCCAACGGCCCAAATTGGTGACGCAGCACCCTGGGACAGATTCTGTCCGCCAACTTGCAACGTGAATTCCCGTCGACTCCGAAATCCAAATGACCTGAAACCGGTGCCATTGGAAAGGTTATCTCCTTAGCTTTCCAGGAATATGTGGATCATCGAAATCAGAGCTCGTTTGTGGCCTGCGCGACGATTTTAGTGAACACTGCTCCTGGTGGCCGAGGTAGTCGACTCCGAGATGAATTGGCCTCCAACTTGACTTGGACGCCCTCCTTGCCTCCCTCCTGGCCCTTGCTGGTTCCCAAGGCCTTCATGATCCTCTCCAAAGTTCCTAAGTACAATATAATCAATAATATCATTAGGTAGCATACCATCCTCACAAGTATATGCACGGGCACTTAGGAACGAGCTCACCTGTTGATTCAATTGCCGTGCTTGTGCTCTTGTGATGGGTCCTTGCATCACAACTGGAGGAGTCTCGGGCGTATGCATAGGAGTGATGTCCTCATCAGCCGGGGTATCCGCCCTCGGGGGCGCCGGAGCCGGGAAGCGCACCCGCACGATCCGGTCGTAGAAGCCCCCCGCAAGCTCCTCCACCTCCCGCCGTAGCGGCTCAAAGAAGTCGGGGAAGCCTCGGGGAATTCGGCCTCCGATTGCCCCAGCGCCAGTTCCCCGGAGTTCCACAAGTCCCGTGGCGGCGGCCACCATCGGAATTGCTCGGTCTTGGGCCTGAGCGTTGGCGGCCTCCGGGATCACGGAGACTTGTGCATTGAGAAAACGCACAGCCTCAATGAGTGTCACCGGCGCCGCGCCGGAGCCACCCCCCGGGCCAAGGCTCACCCCGAGCCCCTCGAGGGCTGAACAGATGGAGCGGCCAGCCTCCGCCACCGCCCGGGCGCTGGAGCCCTCGAGCTCCCGGAGGGCGCCCTCCTTCTCCTTTGCATCCTTTTGGAGCCGGTCGTTGGCATTCTCCGAGGCGTGGAGTTGAGGCCGGACCCGGGCGAACTCCTGGAGCACCTCGTCCCACTCCTTGCGAAAGGCGGCAGCCTTCCCCTCCGCCTCTTTTAGCGCCTTCTCAAAGCGCGCATCTATGCTCCGGGAGAGGGCCGCCCTCTATAAATGCGAAGGTTATTCGGAGCCAAAAAGAATTAGTGAAATTCTCGAAAGAAAGCGGCCAGATGCTCTGGAAATGAACCTGGATGTGGAGCGACTGCAGCTTGCTGCACCGGTCGTCGAGCGTCCCTTGCGAGACGTATCCCTGCGCTTCCGGGTTTGGAGTCCCTTGGTGAACCAGAAGACCTCACCCGCAGACAGCAAGGGGGTCTCCCTCCCAACGGCTACGGACCCGTCCCCGCCGGGGTGATATGGACCGATGTGGCACCGGCCGCAGTCCTCGGCACCGAAGACGTTGTCCCCGAAGAAGAGGTGGAGGACGAGCTCCCAGAGGGAACGTCGTCTTCTGTGGGGATCAGCATCCCCTTTCCCTTTCTGTATCGCAGAGCCCCCGGGGCGCCCGTGGCCGCGGGGACCGCACAAGCCTAGGGGCTCACTCCCTCGTCCATTGGCCACTCCACGCACGGAGGGGAGGCCTCCGCAAAGCACACCTCCGGGCGCTCTGGTTCCACTGGCTCCGGAACCACTGGAGGTATAGTCACCGGGGACGGCGAGGGGTTGTAGTTTTCCGAATTGGACCCCCCTCCCACTGCCCCCGTCATGGGCCGCCTCCTTCCCCCCGGCCTCGTCGGAGGCCTCGAGGAGGCGCATGAACTCTTTCGTCCCCGCTGCCCCCCAGAGGGCTCCTCCTCCGGGAGGGGCGGCGTCGTCCTACGCCTAAGGGGCGCTTGTGCACGGCCCGACCTGGGAGCTATCCCCGGGCCTTCCCATGTAGATCCTGGCATCGTCGTTGGGCCGGGGGCCTTCTATGCCTTTCTGCGCTACGAATCAGGACCCCCGGCTGTCTCTTTCCCCCACTTGTGAGAGCCGGGGGTTGGGAGAGGGGTCCTCGCCCGTAGCCTCAGCCCGAAGGCTCCCGCTACCAAGTTCTGGGGAGGACCCTCCCCGATGACACGCACGATGCGCTCATGCTCATCGGTGTAGTACCTCCCGAGGAGGTTCTCCGCCTTCTCCCGGGCTGCCGGATACGACCAAACTACAAATAAGAGGTGTTAGCGAAAATTACAAAAATCAAAGTTAGTTACCGGACACTTACGTCGGGTCACCGGCTTCTGCGAGGGTCACTGCGCTGAGCACATCCCAATCCCCCTCCTCCCGTGTGAGAAGGGGGAGAGCTTTAGGTGCACCAACTCCTCCGCGGCGTCCCTCATTGACCGGGTGCCCCGGGCGCCCACCATCTTTCCGAGAAGCCTCAGCTCTTCTTCGGTCCACACCGGGGGCTTGGGGGCTGACGACCGGCAGTAGGAGGGGGGCTCCGGGGAGTAGGTCACCCCGGTATCCCGGACCTGGAGGTAGAACCACCTCCGGAGCCAGTCCCCCCAGTGGTCCCGGGAGGCCGCCACCGGGTACTCCACCCGGGACGGTAGCAGCTACATCATTATAGACCCGAAGGCGGACTTCGGGTTCCCCCTTCATAATATAGAAGTACCGGAGCAATCGGAGCGTCGGCTCCCACCCGGTGGCCGTCTCGTACAGCCAAACAAAAAGGCCCATCCGGATAAGGGCGTTGGGCGTCAGGTGGTTGAGTGCCACCCCATACACCCGGAGAAACTCCCGGAGCAACGGATGCACCGGGAGCCGGAGCTCGGCTTCCAGGAACGCCTCGAAGATGACCACCTCTCCGGGCAGGGGGCGGGGCGTGGTCTCCTTCCTTGGGGGGAGCCAGATGTCCCCGAACGCGACGACCCCCCGGTCCACGAGGGACTCCAAGTCCCTTGAGGTGAACTCGGAGGCCCAGAGGAAGTCCGCGGCGGCCTCCTCCGGAGCCACATCAATGACCTTGGCGCGGCCCTATGGAGCCATTTGGGTTTCCGGTGGCCTAAGCTACCTGGGAGCTAAGTTCGGGGAATTTAGGTTTTCGGAAACTAGGCTTCCGAGAGAGGGCTACTGGGAGAGATCAAAGCGCCATGGAAAGCTGAGAGATGAGGGTTCGGTGTGAGCTCTTCGGGCCCCCCAAGGGCCTATTTATAGAGTCCCTGTGAGGCCCCGATGGGCGACACGTAGGCCCCTTGGGATCGATCTGAGCCGACCATTTTTGAAGGGGCGCGCACGAAATGGTGCACCTATTTTTGAGCCGCACGAGGCCATGATGGTCGGCGGTGCATGTTGATCGAGGCAACGATGCACTCTGATCAAGGCTACATCGTAATTATCGACGGCACCGTCATAAAGCTCGGACACAAAAACCGAAGTGACATTGGGACCCGAAGGTTCTGTCCGGAGATGTTACCGGTGACATAGACCATTTCCTCCGAGGGCGACCGGCGCGTCCCCGAAGGACATGGGGGGCTGCTGTTGGGGGAAATCTCCGGTCGATCGGTCCCGGTGATTAGTCCCGGGCGCCACCTTTGGCCCAAGGATAGAGGCCCCTGTGCCCCTGTTCCGGGCGCAGCCTTTGGCCCGGGGACAACGGCCCTGGTGACCCCTGTTCCGGGCACCGCCTTTTGCCCGGGAACAATGGCCCCGGTGACCCCTGTCCCGGGCGCCGCCTTTGGCCCTGGGACAAAGGCCCTAGTGGCCCCGTCCCGGGCGCCGGGTCACACAGGGATCACATGAGGAACGCCTCGGGAATCTGCGAGGACACTTGTCAATCATCCAACCCCCCTGGCTGGAAGAAGGACGTTGGTACCTCTCAATCCAATGTCCGTAGCCGGGGTAGTCTAGTCTTTTCGCTTCTTTCGGGCCTATATATGCCCTTGTATCCCTCGCTTGTAACCAAGGAAAATTCATTTGCATCAATACACAAAAACCATTAGGCGTGCTCTGGAACACTCTCCCCGCGAGAGAACTCCCCTAGCCGACTCAAGTCGGGAGCACGTCGACAGGACTAGGGTCTCCACTGAGACCTGAACCTATATAAATCCCTGTGTCATTCTTCACGTTTGCCCGACGAGAGAGGACCGATCACGGGGTCAGCTTACGTCGTCTTTTCTTCGATAGGAATCTTTGTACAACCTGCCGAGGTATTCGCAATACCACGACAGGAGGCAACTTTGTCAAGAGTGTCCATGAGGACTCTGGCAAATGTCGTTCTATCCTCATTCTCCAACCCAAGAAGAGGGTTACACAGTGTACCTGCGATAACATGAAGCCGATCTTTTGTACTCCTTCTGGGAGCCACAGGTGTTACCATCTGGTCATTCCTACGAGCATGTGGATGTCGTGAAGTTCCCGGATTAAGGTTGTGACCAACGGCATCTTGACAAGATTGTGCAAGGCGTAAGGGTTCCTCCGTGGCTTTACAAATCTCATTTTCCCGCTGCTTACGGGCTTGATCCTCCTTCTGTCTGCGCTCTTGTTCTTCCCTGGCGACGTGCTATTCAGGAGTTTCCTTTGAAAGCGCAGCAAGTTCTCGTGGAACCAAGGTTGTAGACGGGGAAAACATCTCTCCTTGTTTCTAATCAGACTTGAAATCAAAAAGAGATTTGAGATTGTCCAGGGCAAACCTTCCAGGACTAAACTCAAGATCATCTTTGGCATCCTCTGGGATGATGTGTTGTGGTACGTATTTGGACTCTGATGTGGTAAAACTCACATGAGGAGAACGCACCATCTTCTCTGACTCTTGGTCAACTGACATGACCAAAGTTGGAGAATATTCACCCTTAGGACACAACTCAAGGACATCCTCGTCATCGACCTCTTCCATAGGAACGGGGTCATTAGATGAGCACATATTGATATGGGCATAGTCATCGAGATCAAAATCATTCTTAGAATCGTATGCTCCAGACATAGCTTATCAGAACATCCAATGAAAGAAATGTCTTGAGAAATGCCCCACGGTGGGCGCCAGCTGCCGACGATTAGGATCAGGGTCCTTAGTCGATCTTATGTAGATTAATGATGTATGAAGTGGAGACAATTCAAAACACCCACAAGATAAGTAAAGATAGCTATGTACTGGGAACACAAAAGATTATACAGGTTCGGGCCCTCAATGATTTGAGTAATAACCCTACGTCATATGGTGTTTTTCACTATATGTATAAAAGATTACAGAGAGAGAGATTGTTGGAGAGGCTAACAGTCTCTTAGTCTACTTGTACTTGTGGAACCAATGTTGCCTGTCCTTCTGTTTCTCTCCTTATTGTCTTTTATATTGATCGAAAGGGTGCCAACGTGAGGTAGTTCTGGGAAGTTTGACGGTTGCTAAGGTGTAGTTACAAAACTGCATCTTTACCTTCATCTCCTTGCCAGTTACTATATGCGGTTTTAGATAACCACATATCTTAACTCCTCGACGGCTGTCTTCACAGGTGAGGAGGGAAGTTATTTTATCCTAGAACCGTGTTTGGAAGACTCAAACTCTACTCAAGTTAAATACAACTTTCAAGATACTATGGTCGTGCACATTCTACGACCATAGGTCAGGACTTTCTGGTCCACAGGAAACTACCTCTGCGACCATTACATCTGCTAGTGTATGGAGCCATATATCATATCCAAAATATCTTAAACATGATATATTCAATGAACAGATGACTAGCTCGGGTAATAATCATCGTCAAATTTTTCTTTAGAAAAGAGCAATCTAGCAACTTTGTATAGATCATAGCATAACGAGTGTTTTCTTTGCATGGTTTATTCTAAATCCTATATGAAAGAAGATTGTTAAGACAATTTAATTTATTAAGCTCTCTCTTTGCTAAGGTTGAAATTTGATAATCTTAATATATGCATTTGGAAAATTTAAATGGCTAAGATCAATTGCCTCATATGCATAGATGTGTTGTGAATCTCTGAAAGATTGTTTATTGAAAATCAGATAAACCAAGGCATCCCAATTTTTGAAAAAAATCATTCACATTCTTTGCTTGAGGACAAGCAAAATGCTAGCTTGGGGGAATTTGATAAGTGCTAACTTGGTAGCACTTTTACCCTAGGTTTAGTATTGAAAACATGCAAAAGCATGCTTAAAACTTCTTCGATGTGACATTTTATGTGTAAAATTTCACTATTTTTACAAATTTCTTTCACGATTGTGTTCATTATGTTTCAGGGATCAAATCCTCCAAATTTGAGACAATTTCAACCTCATTTGAGCCTTGAATGACCAAGAAACCAAACTAGAGAAGCAAAAAGACCTGGTCGAAGTCAAATTGGCGGGTTAAAATCGAAACCGTACAAAGCTCGGGCGGAAAAAGGATTTGTACTAAAAAAAGACTCCTGCTCGAAAAGAAGACCTGGTCAAATACAACACGGTCGAAAACATTCCCACTCAGTTTCAGCTGCGGCACATGTCCCAGTCGTGTTCGATTCGGTTTTGGCCACGACGCGTGTGTGGCCACGATTGCACCAGTCGTGCTCAAATTGGATTCTTCGACTTTTTACTGGTTAATTTTGATCCAAACCAGTCATATAGAGTCAGGTTTGACCAAGACTAGTCGTAATTGAGCTGATTTGAAGTGGGTTTGATCCAAACTGGTCGTTTGTGGCCGTTTTGATCCTGGTTTGACTCGAACTGGTCGAGTTTGGTTTGTTTTAGCCATATTTGGTTGGTATTGAGTCGTATTGGATCAAAACTGATCGAATCTGGTTGGTTTTGACTCAGATTTATCTGTTCTCGTACCGTTTGAAGCCAAACTTTATCGCTTGCACGTCAAGGAGTTCTTTTTGGACACGTTTCCTAGGTATTATAAATAGAGAAGCTTTTGGCTCAATTAGGCATGCTTTTTTTAGTTGTTTTCTTTAGGTTTAGTAGTAGTTTCTATCTACTTTTTAGTTTAGAAGAGCCCATTTCTCTATTTTTATGGCTTCTATAAGCCGGCAACTTCAATTTCTAAGTAAACAAGTGAGTTTTTATTTAATTGTTATTCTTATTTCTGCATTATTATGGATTTTAGCGAGTAGATCCCCTCTAGGGTTAGGGATGACCTAATCCTGATGGCGTGATTCTTCCTCGGTCTTTATTTCAAGTTTTGGAGTAATTTCCTTATGTTTTCTTCCTCTAAACCTTAATTCCTTGTTTCGATAACAGACGTAATAGTTGAGTCTTAACAGGAAATTAGGGAAGTTCTTGAATCCTTAGCACTTTCATGCAGGATCCTGAATAGGAGAGACGCTCTCGTCAAACGTGACAGTGAAAGCGATCCTCTGACTATTGACCCAGTGCCCCAAACTGAAAACTTAATTTGTATTGGAAAACAATTGAAATTAACTTACAATCCTTAACCTTGGATAGAATTACACCTGATGGTTATGGAATTCCCGAAACCCTAGATTTGCATTACAGCTTGCAAACCCTAGAATGACAGACTTAGTTGTAGAAAACAACCCCCAAAATTCGTTTAGACTTAATCAGTGATCCATTAAACTAGAAAGACGAATACGCTTGTTCCTCGTGGAATTCGACCCTCAAGTGCTCAACATTCAATCGTTCACTTGTGGTTATTACACAATCATGACCCTTTGGTTGCGATCAAAAGGTATGCCCGACCATGGATGTTTAAGCACGGCTAATAATCCTCTTCAGCTAGCCCCCGAATTTGAAACAACAAAGGCCCAATGCAATGGTTGTGTCACTTCGAATTTTAAACAGTATCTTGGTGCTTCGAATTCCCGCACTATACTACATCATTTCGAATTCCAACACAACTCGAGGAGAGAGTTGAGGAAGTGGTGACCAGGCAGGCACTAGGGAAGATCTCGAGGCCTTCTCGCTGTGCCCTAGGCTGGGAACTCGAAACGTCGCCTTTGGAATTCTATAAATAGCCACCACCCTGCTGTGGAACTCCCAACTTCTTCACAAATTCTCTAAGTTTTTAGACTCCTTTCCTTTCTGACTTTTCCTCTTCTTCTCTTGTTTCAATGGCATCCCTAATCCAGGAGAGACTTGATGAGGAAGAAGGTGTGGTTGCCGAAGGCAATGTTGAGGCGCTGGGTTCACAGGGGATCAGTGTGGACAATGTTGCACCGCCATCTCAAGAGGTAATTCTCTCTTGGTAGGTTGGGGTAGGTTTCTTCTTCTTGAATGCAGTTTCTCCAAACTCTTGGGTTTTTGTAGTCGCCCGAACGTCTAACAGCTTCAAGGAAGTGATCTGGTGATGATGTTGGACCATCCAGTGGATTTTCCTCGAAGAGGATGGTTGGGGCCTCTTCCCTAGCTGCACAAAGCGATTATGATAGAAGGAATGAGGCCTCAAATCCCCAGCCATTAACTACAACTGTGGCTCAGGTCTCATCCAGGGCCACACAAATTGCTCCTGGTGGCTTGAGGTGAAAATTTGTCATTTCTCTAACTAAATTGAGTTATTTAGTTAGGAATGGAGTATTCAATCCTAAATTGCTTGTATAGGACACACTGGACAACTTCCTCTCCTTTTGTAGCATCTCTATCACTGTCTAAGGAGGATGTGGAAGTTATGGATCCTATTATGTCCCAGTCAGCATCGGCCTCCCATGTAGGGACTCTTTGCTCTTTGGATTTCTCTTTTTGCAATGTTCATGACTTGGAATGATCTCATGGTCATACAGGAAGATGAAATCTGGAAGACAGTCAGTGAAGAGCTGGCTAAGGCCCTTGCATCCTTGAAGGAGAAGACTGCATTGTGAAGCTTCCTCCAGGAGGAGAACGAGCGCCTCGAGGAGAAGTACATCCAACGAGGGATCGACCTAGACTCTTTCCTTCAAGTCATTGATCGCTACAAGGCAACCAATGAGAGGGCTCGAGAGACTACAAGGCTTGCTTGAGATGCCAAGAAGCTTGTTCGTAGGGAAAAGGACGCCTTGGATGCTTTGATCGAAGGTTGCAGTCTCACTGAGGGGGATAGTCTCACTGAGGGGGATACCTTTACAAAATTGAAGGTGGTTGCAGACACTCTTGAGGCAGAAGTTGTTAAACCTGAAAGGGTTAACTTGTCTCTTGAAGAGTCTTGCAATTTGGTTGCGGCTCAAGCTGATTCGTTGGTCGCCAACATCCCAGAGTCTGCGATGAGGTACAGGGAGAGACTAAGGACCGTTGTCGGTGCCGCAGTTTCTACTGTCCTCTGCAGGCTTAGGCATCACCACGGTCCAAGCTTAGATCTAAATCCAGTGGTGGGGGATGTAGTTGTTGGCCACGAGGAGCAGCTGGACGCAGCCAGGGCAGAGGTGAATCCCTTAGTAGATAGATTATTACATGACCTCGACCTCTCCTGATGTATCCCATCTGATTTGTAAACTTTTGTAAATATTATCAATGAAAATATTACCAATGAAAAATGTTTACCATGTCAAATTTTCAATATCATTGATAAACTATGCCCAGAATATCCTTGGACTATCCTCTTATCTCTTTCCTTGGCTCTCTGTGACCATAGAAAGGTATATTCGACCACGGAGTGTTGTGCGCGACCATGGAATGACTATCGCAATCATGGGGAGGATATGTGTGACCTCAAAAATACTTGGGCGATTTGGCTCAGGTGAATCTTTGTCAGCTAGCCCCCGAAGTCGAAATGAAAAGGTTTTCTTTTCCCTGAGAAAGGCGTTTCAAGTTTTAAAAAGGCGTTTCAGGCTCTAAAAATGCATCTTTTTGTTTCGACCTCCCGCCGAACCCAAGAAGAACTTTGAGTGCACGTGTTAGGTTTGTTTTGACGGGCATTGAATGCAAAAACTCCTTTTTGTCTCACGGCGTGAACAACGGTTGAGAACCTGAGGAAAGTGGCCTTTTAGACCCTCCATCCTGAGACCTGCCTATGCACGCAACCTTCGTCAAAATTTCCTAAGTTTTCTCGGAGTTCTTTTCTTTCCCCTCTGTCGTATGAGCCCTTAGCCATCGTCTTCCTCTTGCAAAACTCCACCCAATGGCTTGCTGGATGTGATCCAGCCACCGATCGGAGGAGAGTCTACTGGCTTTGGAGGCTGATGGTTATCTCCCCTCCATGTCACTAATTCCATGGCGCCCTACTGGGGAGAATGAGGAGAGCCCGAAGGTGCAAGAGGGTGAGCTAGTGGTGTTTGAGAACTTCCTGTGTTGCGGCTTCTACCTGCTGGAAAGTGACTTCTTTCGGGGGGTCCTCACCCACTGCGACTTGAAGTTGGTGAATCTGAACACCAACTCGGTGTTGATCCTCACAACCTTTCAACACCTTTGCGAGGCCTACATTGGGGTTTTGCCCAGTGTCGCTCTCTTCCGCCAGTACTATTTTCTGGCGAGTTAGAAGGGCACCACCGCACTGGGTTGTGTCTACTTTCGGCTGCGGGAGAAGGACTTTCTCCCCTTCCCACTGCGAGACTCGGTTCACAAGTGATATCAGCGGTGGTTCTACTGCACCGCACCAAAAGAGAGCCATCTTCGGTTCGTATATCGGTGACCAGAGAAGAACAATGAAAAAGATGTCACTCCCCCCCTCAACAACGAGCAGAAAAGACAAGTCCAGGTAATTAAACACCCGATGAACAAGAGTTTGACCTCTCGCGACATGATCCGGGATTTTGTCAAATAATCGGATCAGCCCTCTAAGGAAGAGGGATCACACTGCGTGGAAGGTCAGGGCGATAGAGGATGCCACCAGGGATTTCAACTCTGGTAATTACTTCAACCTTTGAGATTTAGTCAAATTGGTAGATTTTGTTTCAATCTGTTTTCTTTGGAGGTGTTGTTTTATTTTTGTCATTCTCTTTTAGCCTTGTCCCCCTCGGACGTCGAGGTGAGGACAAATTTTCTTTTGAAATCTTTCAATTCGGTCGTGACATGAATGCGCCGAGACCGAAGAGCCTAGTTGACAACATCGACGAGACTGGGCAGGCGCATCGAAACGTATAACTCCTTCAAAAAACTTGCGCAAATTTGATTTTAGGAAATAATTTTCTTGATGGAAGTTCTTTGAGTTTGTGTAGTTGTTCACACGACCACCAGCCTAAAAAAGGCTAGCCGACGACGACGTAGAACCTTCTGGTGGTTCTTCATTGAAGAAGCCGAAGAAGGCTCCCTCTGTGCCCAAGGACTTGGCTAGGGCCAGAGCTTTGCAAATAAGCCCAATCTCCCCTTTTGTGACCTCAGCCATAGAGGTTGCGAACACGGCCACCGTGGGGGTTTCTGCAACAACATCGCCTACTACAACCAAGGCAATAGCAGGCACACAGGAAAAAATCACTGCCACGACTGGCCCTGATGTCGCAACCAGAAGGGTCGTTGCGATAATTGTTGCATCTAGGCCCTTATGCCTAATTTTGATGATTAATGAAAACAAGTATTTCAGACTAATTCTGTTTTTGAGCTATTTTGGATACATACTTCATTTGGCAAAATATGCAAGAAGATCAAGATAGAAGTCATACGAACCCAGGTGAACCTAAGTAAAAAGATGAGACGCAAGTCGCAAGATTCAAGTTACAAAGGACCTAAGATAAAATGAGTTTTTATGTTTACCGATCTCAGTGTTTGGAGTTTGATCAGTTTATAGAAATTTGATTCTAGTTTAAACTGTACTATTACGAGGGGTTGCAAGTTCTCTCTACATTTCTAGCATAAGCCGAGAAACTCTTAGGTCATTGCATTCATTCATCTCGGTTGGTTTTTGTGTTTTTAAAGGGTTTGATTTTCTCATTTTCTGGAAACAGGAATTCTTTTGATGTTTATGGATTTATCTAGGCCGATACAGGTCTTGCTCTTGTTGACAAAAATATATCCCTTTAAATTATCTTTCAAACAAGCTATAAAACTCTTAAATTGGATCTCTAGATGAAAAGTTATGGTTGTTTTTATCCACGTTGACAGTCAGCATGTGATGCTGACAGTCAGCCTGAATGTCAGTTTGTGTTACTACCATTTGTCCAGAGAGCGTGTCTTTTTGAACTGAAACTTTTTGACTTATGCTGACTTGTGCTGACTGTCAGCATGTGTTGCTGACTGTCAGCATGAGTTTCGACCACATCTGTTTTGTTTTTGAGTTTGTTTTAACTGGATGTTTTTGTGGTCGTTGCTGACTGTCAGCATGAGCTGTTTGTTTCTATATGCGACCACAAACGGCTAGCTAAGTTTGATCCATGATTTTTGTTGAGCTGTTGAGGTAGATGCTGACTATCAACATGTGCTAATTTATTTCCATATACGACCACAACTGCTAGCTGAGTTTTCTCCGAGATTTGCTTCTAACTGCTTGTGGTCTATGTTGACTGTCAGCATGCTATGCTGACTATCAGTGTGTGCTGTCACTTTTCAGCTCGAGCACAACGGCTCTTTTGTTCATTTGGGCTATAAATAGAGGCTTTGAGCTATTGTTTCATACACCAAGTAGCCTCATTCTCTCATATACATCTGAGCATTTGTTTTAGAGTTAAAATCTTGATCTTTTGAGCAAGTCTTGAGCTTTGTGATCCACCAAGTGTTTTCGTTCGCATCATTTGCATACCTAGAGTTTTCTCGGTGATTGTTGCAGGTCTAGAAGAGACCTTGCAACTTATTACTCTTAGTGAACACCCTCACCTAGATGGTTTGGTGGCGTGACCATTGATCTCTTCATTTCGGAGATTGTCGGAGAGGCTCAACGTGATTGTAAAAGGCATTGGTGCTCGCCTTTCCGGAGTGGACAAGGAGCAACCAATAGTGAGAAATATCCTTCGTGGATATTGAAGCAAGACTCATTCATTTGAGTGTTTCAATGAGGAGTAGGGGAGGCTGGGCAAGTCTCTGAGACCTTGGGATAAATCTTCGTGTTTGTTTTCTCTTCCTCTTTCATTTTAATTGTGCAATAGATTATTCAATTGTTTTGAATCTTTTTCTTTGCAAAAGTTGTTTCATTTGAAGTTTTAAAAAGCCTCCTATTCACCCCCTCTAGTCGGCATCCTCGATCCTACACGTGGTATCAGAGCGTGGTCTCTCCTTGAGTAGGCTTCATCGCCTAGAGAGAGGATGACGTCAAATGAGGGCTTTCATCTTGGTCATAGAGGACGTGTGCCTATCTTTGATAGGACTAACTATACTTATTGGAAAGTGTGCATGTCGGTATTTCTAGAGGCCATGGGGCTTGATGTTTGGGACATAGTTAAACTTGGGTTTACTCCTCCGGATGATTCGGGAAGTCACTCTGATGACGAAAGGAGAAAACTCCACTTAAACACCCGTGCAAAAAAATGCTCTCTTTGCTGGCTTGTCCTTAAATGAGTTCAACTATGTGAGCAATCTTACCACCACTCACAAGGTTTGGACCACCCTCGAGGAAATATATGAGGGTACTACAAAAGTCAAAGAGGCAAAGTTGCTCATGATAAGGCAATGATACGAGACATTCACCATGTCGCCAACCGAGTCCGTGGATTCCATGTTTACTCAGTTGAACAACATTGTGAATGAACTCAAGGGGCTAGGAGTTGTTTTTACTAACATCGAAATTGTAAGAAAAATTCTCAGGGCTCTTCTAGAGAGTTTCGACACTCTAGTGACGGTACTCACCAACTCCGACCTGTCAACCACCACACCTACTGATCTCTGTGAGAGCCTCATCACCCATGAGATGCATAAAAAAGAGAAGAAGGAAACGGCCGAACCTTTGGAGACGAAAAAGAAGACGTTGGCTTTCAAAGCTGGCTCCAAAGATGACTCAAGCGATGGCTCCTCCGATGAGGATCTAGCCCTTATGTAAAGAACACTCATAAACTTCTTTGCAGGTTGCACAAGAAAGGAGTCAACATCGATACAAGACCAAAAGGATCAAAGCAAGCAAACTTCAAGAACATCATATGCTATAGATGTCACGAAAAGGGACATATAGCCTCAAGATGTCCAAACAAGAACAAGACTTGGGACAAGAAGAAGAAATTCTTCAAGAAGCATAATGGTGCAACCAAAGAAGCCTGTTTCGGAGAATGGTTGTCAGGAGGAGAAAGCTCGGACTCCGACTCCGTTAACGAAGAAGGATGTTCCAAGAAACTAGCCGGACTAGCTCTCGGCAACATTAACACATCGACAAGTCCATCCCTTTGTCTTATGGCTAAAGGTGATGAAAAGGTATATTCTCATGATCCTTCATATGATGAACTAGTTGAAATGATTAGTGAATTAAATGAGGTTTTTGGAATCTCTAAGAACAAGTATAAAGCACTTAAAAAAGAGCATTCCTCCTTACGCACTCAATACTCAGAGTTAAAAGATTCATATGAAAGTCTTCTCATTAAAGATATCACTAATGCACCATCTAAGGTAGATGTAGCTGTTGCATCTAGGCCTTTATGCCTAACCCTAATTTTGATGATTAATGAAAACAAAGTGTTTCAGACTAACTGTGCTTCTGAGATTTTTGATACAGAGCTTGTTCGGGAAAACATGCAAGATGATCAAAGTGAACCCGACTTTAAATAGAAGCACAAGGTGCAAAAGAGCAAAGAAGAGACGCAAACATGAAGATGCAAAGGACCTAAGGTAATCTAAGGTTTATTTCTACCGATCTTGGCGTAAGAAGATTGATCGGTTTAAGGATTTTTGTTGTTAGATTTAACCGTACTATAATGAGGGGTTGCAAAGTCCTCTCTACATTTCCAACATGAACCGAGAAATTACTAGGTCATTGCATTGCATCATTTGTTGATTTGATTTTGGTTTTGAAAGATTTGGATTTTCAATTGAGTTTTTGACAATAGAAGATTTTTTCAATTTTCTAGAAAGATCTAGGCAGATCTGGTTTTTTCTTCTGTTGACAAAAAAGTAGCCCTCGAAATTATCTTTCAAACGAGCTATTAAACTCTCAATTTGGACTTATGGTTTTAAAGTTATAACTTTTTTTGGTTGACTGTCAGTTTGCTAAACTGACTGTCAGTTTGAATGTCAGTTCAGTTAAACTGACAATTGTCCAGAGAGTGTGTTTTTTGAGCTGAAAATTTTTGAACTAAACTGACTGTCAGTTTGTCTTTCGACCTCAAACTGATTTGCTTGTGTTTCTATTTGATCTGGACGTTTTGTGGTCGAACTGACTGTCAGTTTGCGTAACTGACTGTCAATTTGTATTATCAGTTTCCATATACGACCACAAACGGCTAGCTAATTTTTATCCATAAATTTTGTCAGCTGTTGAGTTTGGAACTGACTGTCAGTTCCTCATACTGACTGTCAGTTTGCACTGATTTGTTTCCATTTTCGACCTCAAACGGTTAGCTGAGTTTTCTCTGAATTTTACTTCTTTCTGGTCGTGACCCAAACTGACAGTCAGTTTGAGCTTCTGATTTTCAGCTCGAGCTCCAACGGTTCTTTTGATTGTTGAGGCTATAAATAGGAGCTTTGAGCATTGGTTTTACACAACAAGCAGCCTCCTCTCATACACATTCTTGAGCTTTAGTTTCTTATACAAAATCTTGATCTTTTGATCAAGTCGAGTGATTTTCAGATCCACTGAGTGCTTTCTGTTCGCATCATTTGCATCCTATTAGTTTCTCGGTAATTGTTCGGAGGTCTAGAGAAGACCTTGCTGCCTATTACTCTTGGTGAGCACCCTCACCTAGACGGTTTGGAAGCATGGTCGTTGATCTCTCCGTTCGAAGATTGTTGGAGAGACTCGGCAAGGTTGTAAAAGGCATCGGTGCTCGCCTTTCCGGAGTGGACAAGGAGCAACCATTAGTGGATAATATCCTTCGTGGATATTGGAGCAAGACTCAATTTATTTGAGTGCTTCAACGAGGATTAGGGGAGATTAGGCGAGTCTCCGAGACCTCGGTAAAAATCATTGTGTTCGTTCTCTCTGTCTCTTAATTTCAATATATTAAATTGCTTTTGGTTCTTCTCTTGCAACCTTTGTTTTTTTAATTAAAAAGTTTTAAAGCCTCCTATTCACCCCCCCCCCCCCCCCCCGCTAGTCGGCATCCTTGATCCTATAGTAGCCACTTCTTGTGACCTAGTTGATAATCCTTCTTAAGCTATCCCTCAAAATAATATGACTTATAGTTGTCATAATTCTTTTGATATATCATGTGCTTCTAATGAAATAATTTTAAATGAAAATAATGAACTCAAGGCATAAATTGAGAAGCTTGGAAATAGATTAGAAAACTGTTACAAAGGAAAAGTATCTATTCATCTTGTCCTTAGCAAACAAAAATGTTCTTTTAGAAAAGAAGGACTTGGATACTTTTCGAAGAAAGGAAAGAAATTAAATGCAATAAGTATTTTCGTAAATGCATGCAACAAATTTTGTTTTAGATGCCATGAAACAGGTCACTCACATGATGCTTGTCCTTTAATGACTTCAACTTACTTTGATACTTGCTACATGCTCAAAAGGTCAAAGAAAGGATATGCTATAGCAAAGTTTTTTGGTGCACCCATGCTAAATAAAAAGAAAAAATCCATTTGGGTGCCCAAAGCTTTGATTGCTAACATCGAAGGACCCAAAAGGGTTTGGGTACCTAAAAGGACTTGATTCTTTTGTAGGTGAACTACAGGACCAGTGGAAAACATTGGGTGCTAGACAGTGGATGCTCCGAACACATGATCGGTAACAAAAGATATTCACCTCACTGGAAGATAACTCAAGTGAAAACCAAAAGATCACCTTTGGCGACAATCGTCAAGGAAATGTGGTAGGCTTGCGTAAAATTGTTATAACCAATGATCTTTCAATTTCAAATGTTTTACTTGTTGAATCTCTGAACTTTAATTTGCTTTCCGTTGCACAAATTTGTGATCTTGGATTTCGTTGCATTTTTTATCCTAAAGAAGTTTTAGTTGAAAGTTTAAAAGATAATTCTTTGATTTTCAAAGGCTTTCGTTTTGGAAATCTCTATCTTGTTGATTTTCACTCTAAAGATGCTTCCCTTTCAACATGTCTTGTCTCTCAAACCTCAAAAGGTTGGTTATGGCATAGAAGGCTTGCACATGTTGGAATGCATCAACTTAAAAAGCTTTTAAAACGTAATTTGGTTGTTGGCTTAAAAGATGTGAATTTTGAAAAGGATAAACCTTATAGCTCTTGTCAAGCTTGCAAGCAAGTAGCTACTTCACATCCGATTAAGTGTGTTCTCTCAACTTGCAAACCTTTGGAACTGCTGCATGTAGATTTATTTGGACCTTTCGAGTTCCAAAGTATCGGGAGTAAAAACTATGGCTTTGTTATTGTTGATGATTTTACTCACTACACTTGGGTCTTCTTTATTTCTCAAAAATCTGAAACCCCCGATGTTTTCAAAAGTTTTACAAAACGTGTTCCACTGAATTTGAACTTTCCATCAAGAAAATCCGTAGTGATCATGGTGGAGAATTCATTAATTCTACTTTAGTTGATTTTTTGACTCGCTAGGCATTAAACACGAATTTTCTACTTCTTACACTCCACAGCAAAATGGAGTTATGGAAAGAAAAAATCGAACACTAATAGATATTGCAAGAACAATGCTAAGTGAGCATGACACTCCTACTCGCTTTTGGGCCGAAGCCATGCATACTGCTTGCTATTCTATTAATCGGCTTTATTTGCATCATCTTATAAATTTAACTCCCTATGAGCTTCTTATTGGGCGTAAGTCAAATGTTTCTTATTTTCGAGTTTTTGGTTGTAAATGTTACATCCTTAGAAAAAGAAACTTTGGTGGTAAATTTCAAAGAAGAGTAGATGAAGGCTTTCTAGTGGGATACTCCACCACTAGCAAGGCTTGTCGTGTTTTTAATAAAAATTCTAGTTGTATTGAAGAATCATGCGACATAGAATTTGATGAAACTAATGGCTCGCAAAAGAAGCATGTCTCTTGTGTAGTTTCAGGTGAAGATCTTCAAGAAGCTGTGAAGAACATTACCATTGGAGACATCAAACCAAGAGAAGATGATCAAGAAGATGATGAGAACATAGAGAATGATGATCAACATACATCATCACCTCATGTTGATCCACCAGAGCTAAATCAAGGAGAAGCAGCACAAGAAGAAGCATCAAAGCAACATCAAACCATCATCAAAGATCACCCTCTAGATCAAGTACTGGGTGATGTCAGTAAGGGTGTTCAAACTCGCTCTCGTATTGCTTCTTTTTGTGAACATCATTCTTTTGTATCATCACTAGAACCTAAACTTGTAGATGAAGCTCTTAGTTATCTTGATTGGGTAAATTCTATGCATGATGAACTTAATAATTTCTCTAGGAATAAAGTTTGGACTTTAGTAGAAAGACCCAAGGATCATAATGTGAAGAACAAAATGGATTTTTAGAAATAAGCAAGATGAAAATAGTGTAGTCATTAAAAACAAAGCTCATCTTGTTGCACAAAATTTTTTCTCAAGTTGAAGGTTTAGACTTTGGTGAAACCTTTGCAATTCGTATACTTCTTGCTTATGCATCAAACTTTAATATTAAGTTATTTCAAATGGATGTAAAAAGTGCCTTTTTAAATGGAGAAATATCTGAATTTGTTTTTGTGGAACAACCTCCCTGTTTTGAAGATTCCAAATTTCCAAACCATGTGTTCAAACTTTCTAAAGCTAGCTTTCTATGGTCTCAAGCAAGATCCTCGAGCTTGGTATGAACGACTTAGAGACTTTCTTTTATCAAAAGGTTTTAAAACTGGGAAGGTAGACACAACGCTTTTTACGAAAAAGATTGAAAATTATTTGTTCATATGTCAAATATATGTTGACGATATTATTTTTGGATCTACTAATGAATATTTTTGTCATAAGTTTGGAGATATGTTGTCTAAGGAATTTGAGATGTCAATGATCGGTGAGCTAAGCTTCTTCCTTGGACTACAAATCAAGAAACTCAAGAAAGGAACGTTCGTGAGTCAAACGAAGTACGTAAAAGATTTGCTCAAGCGCTTTGGGATGGAAGATCCTAAAGCAGTCAAAACTCCCATGGCCACTAATGGACATCTCGATATGGACAACAACGGAAAAGCGGTTGATTCTAAACTCTATCGGTCTATGATTGGTAGCTTGCTATATCTTACTGCATCTAGGCCTGATATCATGTTTAGTGTTTGCTTATGTGCTAGATTTTAGTCAGCCCCTAAGGAATGTCATTTGATTGTTATTAAAAGAATCCTTAGGTACTTGAAATGCTACCCCAATTTAGGTCTTTGGTATCCGAAAGATGCAAGTTTCAAATTAATTGGTTATTCGGATTCAGATTATGCGGGTTGCAAAATTCATAGAAAAAGCACATCTGGTAGTTGTCAACTTTTGGGGAGATCACTAGTGTCTTGGTCTTCTAAGAAACAAAATTTTGTCGCTCTCTCCACCGCCGAAGCGGAATATGTGTCGGCGGGTAGTTGTCATGCTCAAATTTTGTGGATGAAGCAAACATTTTTGGATTATGGAATTACATTTGAAAAAGTGCCACTCTTGTGTGATAATGAAAGTGCCATTAAAATTGCAAATAATCCTATTCAACACACTAGAACTAAGCATATTGAAATACGGCACCATTTTATAAGAGATCATGTGGCAAAAGGGGATATAGATGTAAGTTATATCAGAACTGACATGCAACTAGCAGATATTTTCACCAAACCCTTAGATGAGAGTAGATTTTGCTTTCTCAGAGGTGAATTAAATATAATTGATATTTCAAATGCTAGTTGATTTGTTAAAAGTATTAAAATATCTTTTATTCCCTCTCTGGTCGAAATTTGCTATCTAGTCGAAGTCATTGCCCATGCTGACAGTTAGCATCACAAACTGACTATCAGTCCCTTGCCCAGGAGCCTGGTCGTAGTCTCTGGTAGAAGTGGTGACCCACACTGACTGTCAGTGTGTCACACTGACTGTTAGTTTCAAAACCCAGCTCTTTGTGCTAATTGTCGTGCCTCACACTGATTGTCAGTCTCAAATCCCTGGTGTTTGAGCTGACTGTCAGTGTGTGTCCCCTAAACCCTAAAGCCCTTGTTTCTTTTTCCCGTCTCTTCGTCTCCTCTCGCCGCCGTTGCCTCCTCTCGCTTCACCGTGCCGCGCTGCATCTCGCCGCACCTCACTACCACTGCGCCGTGCCTCGCCGTCCCTCCTCACCATGCCACACCGCACCTCACTATGCCGTGTTGTGCCGCATCTCGCCACCGCACCTCGCCGTGCCACATTTAGCTGATGCCGTGCCTCACCTAGCCGTGCCTTGTGGTGTCACTTCGCCTCTGCAGTGCCACTGCCTCGCCGTCTCTCACCTGTTGATTATTCCAGGTTGCACGCTAGTCGCCTCCGCACCCTTCGTTCCACAAACCCATATCTGTCTCCTCGTCCCATCGGCCGAGACTCCTTCTAGGTCCTCACTTTCTACACCAACCTTCATCTTGATCTGTGGACCAGCATCTACAGCAGTGTCCCTATCTTTGTTCATCACTCCCTATCCTGGCAGACGATCGCTTCTTGCACAGGCATAGTCTCCTTGGCCAATTCTTTCGCCTCTGTAGGGCTTAGATATATCGTCTCTGAATCCTCTCTCCACTGGGCTGACCAGCCCATTCGCCAGTTCTATGCCACCGTCTTCATTTCTCCTCAGCGGACTCATTGACCTTCATGACAGGCCTCCAGGTCCATACTATCGCAAAGGAGCAGTTTGAGGCAGCTCTTGGTCTAGTTCGCCCTGCTTCTGGCCGCTAGCTTCACACTCTTCCTAATCTAGAGCATTGCAAGGTCGCCATGCTCTACTCTGGCCCCTTTCAGCTCTGTCACATTGTTGGCTTGCGCCATGATGTTGACCTAGCCCTAAGGATCTTCCATCTCACTCTGCTTCCGATGACTGGAGACAGGGCCAAGGTTACCTATCTCGCTCTTCACGTCTTGATATCCATCTTTCAGGTGGAACCCTTTTACATCACTGATCTGCTCATTAGTGAGATTCAGCACGTTCTCATTGCCCCTCGTCGCCATCTGCTCTATGCTCCCTACATTATGGCGCTGCTTCTTCACATTAGGGCAGTGGACGCTGAGCTTCCTCAGCCTCACCATCCTCTGGTCTTCTATCCACCGGGTCAGGCTGATCGTCGTCTTGGTGCTTGCCCTGCCATTGCACCTGGGCTTGCCTCTCCCGCATCTGATGATGATGCTGCTAGTGCGTCAGGAGACGAGGCTCCAGGTCAGGCAGCAGATCAGGCACCTACCGAAGACACGAGCACCAGATCCTTGGCACTCAGGAGGAGCATCACCAGATCTGGTGCGCCCTCTAGCTCAGCAGGAGCAGATTTTGGGTCGTTTGCCATCTTCAGCCACTCCTATCCCTTGCAAGAGGGCCCGCGCAGCTGCCTCCTCGCCTGGTTCAGCTACAGGTGCTGCACCGGCCTCCGTTGCCCAAGCTTCTCCAGCAGTCGACCCAACTGGATCTCCTGCAGGCTCCGGAGATTCAGCGTCCTAGGATTTTCTTCCAGCGATTAGTTTTTGGGCTGTGTTTTCTTTTTGGTTGTGTCGACTCCCGCCTTTTTGTGCTAGATGACAAAGGTGGAGAATTTTGTATGATATTTCTTTTATGTTATATGATATGGATGTTTGGATGCTTTATTATATGATACGGATGTTTGGATGTTTTTGGTATATGATGTTTACTGTTTATCTTTATATATGATGTTGAGGACCTTATTGTGTATGATCTAAACTTCTGTGACACATATCATATGTGATCTCATGCATACACTCAGGGGGAGTCATTGATTTTATTATTATCAAACACTTGTTGTCATCAATCGTCAAAAAGGGAGAAATTGTTGCATCTAGGCCCTTATGCCTAATTTTTATGATTAATGAAAACAAGCATTTCAGACTAATTGTGTTTTTGAGCTATTTTGGGTACAGACTTCGTTTGGCAAAATATGCAAGAAGATCAAGATAGAAGTCATACAAACCCAGGTGAACCTCAGTAAAAAGATGAGACGCGAGTCGCAAGATTCAAGTTGCAAAGGACCTAAGGTAAATGAGTTTTTATGTTTACCGATCTCGGTTTTTGGAGTTTGATCGGTTTATAGATATTTGTTTCTAGTTTAAACCATACTATTAAGAGGGGTTGCAAGTTCTCTCTACATTTCTAGCATAAACCGAGAAACTCTTAGGTCATTGCATTCATTCATCTCGGTTGCTTTTTGTGTTTTTAAAGGGTTTGATTTTCTGATTTTCTGGCAACAGGAACTCTTTTGATGTTTATGGATTTATCTAGGCCGATCCAGATCTTGCTCCTGTTGACAAAAATATAGCCCTTTAAATTATCTTTCAAACAAGCTATAAAACTCTTAAATGGGATCTCTAGTTCAAAAGTTATGGCTATTTTTATCCAGACTGATAGTCAGCATGTGATGCTGACAGTCAGCCTGAATGTCAGTTTGTGTCACTGCTATTTGTCCAAAGAGCTGAAACTTTTTGACTTACGCTGACTGTCAGCATGAGTTTGGACATCTATTTTGTTTCTGAGTTTTTTTTAATTATATGTTTTGTTGGTCATTGCTGACTATTAGCATGTGATACTGACTGTCAGCATAAGCTGTTTGTTTCCATATGCGACCACAATGGCTAGCTGAGTTTTCTCCGAGATTTGCTTCTAACTAGTTGTAGTCTATGCTGACTGTCAGCGTGTGCTGTCACTTTTTATGATGAGGACATCACTAGCACATGTAGCATTAGAGCTCGAACCGAGGAATATAATGGACCAATCACTCGAGTGAAGGCCAAAAAACTACATCAACAGGTGACTTTGTTCCTTAAAGAATTAAAGTATGATGAGAATATGCTGCTACATAATAGCTTTTGTTTAGGATTGATCAGGAATAGAGAGGGAGAGCATAACAGAAAGAACATAGCCACATATGGGCTAAATAACTTCCTTGAATCTGGTTGTACACCTACTGAGTGGAAAGAGGATTTCCTAAGCTTTCGAACGAGCCCAAGATCATTCAATTCCGTCAAGGATTGCAACCGCTACAACCAAAAGAATTTTGCTCGGCATACAGTCTGCCGACCAAACGATAGTCCAACTTCAAACAAGCCCCATTCTCAGCACGGATATCCAATTTGGTTGGGTAAGTACTTTTTTGAAAGGTATTCAAAAGAGCTTTCCAACGCATCAAGAATCATTAAATTCCGACATCGTATGCAACCAGGAGATAAAAAGAGTAACAACTGCACAAAAGGAAAAAGTCTCGTCCGAATCTGAATCCAACTCGGAGAAGATTTATTCCGAACTTCTTTTATCTTTTATAGTTTGTTAGGATTTTTATTCCGTTTTGAATTAGATTCAGATTATAATTCTAGTTTAATTCTTCTATCTTTTGTATATACCACCCTCTATAAAAGAGAGGCATGGTCATAGTTTTTATATACAAGATATAAGATATAAGACATTGATATTGAAATTTCAGATTGAAGCATTAGTTTTAGTTGAGAGTTGAGTCTCTTCATCCTTTGTTCTTGTGATTTCCTTCAGAATTGCTTGAACGATCTTCGTGATCACCCTATCTGTGCGCCAACTCCGTGCGTGGCCGTGTGGATAGGTAATTCAGAGTGTGGTTGGGCGAATTCATTGATATGCAGGTCCTTGCTCCGTAAGTGGTTGGCTATCTCATTTCGTCAGGTCATACTAGTTATCCAGGTATCTTCAGATGCTAGTTATCCAAGTTCTACGTCGTGAAGATCGGGCCACCCTCCGTGAACGTGTCCTTCATCGGCATGTTCATATCATTTTAGCTCGAGCACAACGGCTCTTTTGTTCATTTGGGCTATAAATAGAGGCTTTGAGCTATTGTTTCATACACCAAGCAGCCTCATTCTCTCATATACATTTGAGCATTTGTTTTAGAGTTAAAATCTTGATCTTTTGATCAAGTCTTGAGCTTTGTGATCCACCGAGTGCTTTCGTTCGCATCATTTGCATATCTAGAGTTTTCTCAGTGATTGTTGGAGGTCTATAAGAGACCTTGCAACTTATTACTCTTGGTGAACGCCCTCACCTTGACAGTTTGGTGGCGTGGCTGTTGATCTCTCCATTTCGGAGATTGTCGAAGAGACTCGGCATGAGTGTAAAAGGCATCGGTGCTGGCCTTTCCGGAGTGGACAAGGAGCAACCAATAGTGAGAAATATCCTTCGTGGATATTGAAGCAAGACTCATTCATTTGAGTGCTTCAACGAGGAGTAGGGGAGACTAGGTGAGTCTCCGAGACCTCGTGGATAAATCTTCGTGTTTGTTTTCTCTTCCTCTTTAATTTTAATTGTGCAATAGATTATTCAATTGTTTTGATTCTTTTTATTTGCAAAAGTTGTTTCATTTGAAGTTTTAAAAAGCCTCCTATTCACCCCCCTCTAGTCGACATCCTCGATCCTACAGTAATGTCTTTGACTTCCCGATGTTTCCTTTATACAACTATAAAATATCTTAAGGTCGTGCAGGGGGAGGGGAGCGATGTGGAGGAGGACGCTTCCCAGTTTTTCTCGAGAAGGAAAACAAGGACTTCCGTTGGCGACTTCGACCCTAAGGAATTATCCACGCTCTTATCTCCCAAGGGCGTGGCCTCAAGTTCTCACAAACCCCTGAGACTCAGCATCAGGTAAATGTTAGCTCCTACTCCATCTAAGTTATAATTAGTTGCATTTGGGAATTCAAGGCTCCTTCTGTTGCACTGCCTATGTCATCAACTGCGGCTGCGGACAAAACAACAGAGGTAGTGGCCATAGAAGGTGTCACCACGACTGCTGAGGTCGTGGTTTCACAGGCCGTCGATGGAGAGCCTGAGTCCATAATTGGTGAGGTGGCAAAAGAAATCCAATCAGGTGGTCTCGCAAACGATGGGGCGACTGAGGTTGCTCTCGAGATTTCTCCCACGGGGATGGACGAATAGGTAAATATCTCTGCTCCCCCTTTGGTCGAGGGAATCACGTCTCCTTCTTGTTTGGGAGAACAAGAAGAGGAGATAGCAGAAGAGACGGTAGTCCAACCTGCCCAGATCCAGCGCCCCGCTGAAGACAAGGACCCAGCGGTGCCTTCTAGCCTTTTGTTGGCCAAACAAGCAGATCTGATGGTCTCTCTGAGAGGTTTTTTCGTGAATTTTTGGAGGTAAGTAGAATTCTTTACCATTTAGGCTTCGCGTTATTTCCTTAGAAATTTTACTCCTAGTACTTTCTTGTTTTATGCAGGATGCAGCTCGTGTAGCGACCTCATCTGGTCTAGTGATGGAGAATCTGAAGGTCACATAGGCCGAATACAGCCAGTTGAAGCGATAAGTATCTTGCTTCTGTGCTTGGTCTTTTTGAAATGGTAGTAACATTCGTTGTTGCAGGGAAAAGGCTGCTCTGCAAAATAAGATGGCTGAAGCCAAAGAAAGGCTCACCAAGACCCTGGTGCTCGAAGCCGAACTAAAAGAGGCTAAAGAAAGAGCTGCGACCTTTGAGCAAGCATCAGGATTGTGCAATTCTCTTAAAGAAAAAGCTGAACAACTCTTGGTGCTTTGCGAGGTGCAACAAGACAAAATGAAATGTAAGTTGACTTCTAGCAAAAGTTTACCTTACCTTGGTGAATTTCATGAATCTGATTGAACCCTTTGCTTCTCCTTTTCAGTACAAGAAGAGCAGATTAAGGAACTGATCGAAGAAAGAGATCAATTGGAGCAAAAATTCATCCAGAGGGGGATGGACATTGATATGCCTCACAAGATTTGTGAGCGTCTCCAAGCATCTAGCGACAAGGCCAGAGACACTACTAAGCTTGCTCGCAATGAAAAGGGTGCTTTAGAAGCGAATATCAAGAGCTGCAGCAGTGTCAAGTTGGACACTTTCAAGAAACTGAGAACGGCCACGGACTTACTGAAGGCAGACATCATTGATCCTAAATAGGATGACTTAAGCCTCAACGAGTCCTGCAAGTTGGTCGCCACTCAAGCTGACTCATTGGTCGAGAGCATTCCAAAAACTGTGAGGAGGCAAAAGGAAGCATTGAAATAACAACATTGGGGCTGTAGATTCCGCTATCCTTAGCAAGTTAAGGCATCACCATGGTCCGAATTTGGATCTAAACCCTGTGGGTGAAAATGCTACTTTTTACAGTGAGGGTCAGCTGAGTGCTGTGATGGATGAGGTGAGACCTCTGGTTGAAAGTTTGCTCCGAGATCTTGATCCAATTTGATGTAAAATCTGCTGTGACATCTTGTAACAATGAACTTATTGACATGATATGGGAATACTTACCTGGTTTAGTGATGATTTTGTACCTTGCAAATACACACAATTAGTAGGAATTCCAATAATCAATCACAAATGAAAATGTGAAGAATAAACTATTAAGTCTTCAGTTTCTTGACTTAATGTTATAGTTATGTTTCCCTAGCCCCCTCCTGTGACCATGTATACTGAAGGCATAGTATTATGGTCACAGGATTAAAAAAAAACAATAGCATAGATGATCATAAACATATAAGTCAATCCCATATGCACGAAACGGCTTAGGAGGGAGTTTGTCTATACGCGATCACATGGTCTCAAGAATAAACATTTTAATGTAAATGCAGAAGCTTGTTGCAAACTGATAGGCACCCAAGTGATCTGTAACAAGCTAGTAAGTCCCTGATGCATTGAGAAATGGCTTATAAAGGGATGTCTTGACTAGATACGACCATGAGATCGGTCAGTGAATCCACTTAAACATTATGAGAAAAATGAGTATTGTGACCAGCCCCCGGGCATAGCCCGAGAAAAAGAGCGAGGAAAAAAATGGGAAAATAACTACAATATACAGTGAAAAAATGTTTTATTGAATGTGAAAATGTATACAGAAAAATGAGAAAACTTACACATAAAACTTGTGTAGTTGGTCTATGTTCCAGGTGTTAGATAGAACCCGACCATCTTCCATAGCTAATCGAGCCAATCCAAGTCGCGGCATTGAGACCGCAGTGTAGGGACCTTCCCATTGAGGAGAGAATTTGTTGTGACCAGACTGGTTTTGGATCTTTCTCAAAACCAAGTCTCCCACGTGAAGGCTACATGGTCGCACCCTTTTGCTGTGATATTTATGCAAAGCCTATAAATACGCTACAGACTGAATCAATGCTTGATTACCCTTTTCTTCTAGGAGAATGAGTTCATCTTCGTGTGTTTTATTTTGATTAATAATGTTTAAATTACTTACGCGAGGGGAGCCAAGTTGGATTTCCCTTGGCAGCATGGCTTCTGCACCAAAAACCAGTTGGAAAGGCATGTCTCCTATTGCTCTACTGGGTGTGGTACAAAGTGCCCATAGAACGGAGTACAGTTCTTCTATCCAAGCCCCCGAGCGTAACTTAAGGTGGTCAAATACACGTTTCTTAACCCCTTGTAATATTTTCCCATTGGCACGTTCAACTACCCCGTTACTCTGCGGATGAGCGATGGATGCGAAACAGATTTTGGTCCCAATATCGTCGCACTAGTCGAGGAAAAGACCACTAGGGAATTGGGATCCGTTATCCGTGATGGGACAACTTGGAACACCAAATCGTGTTATGATGTTCTTATGAAAGAACTTCTTTGCTGCTGCTGCGGTAATGGTGTGGACTGGTTCAGCCTCGATCCATTTAGTAAACGTATCAATGGTTACAACCAAAAACTTATATCCATTGATGGCTTGGGGCATTGGCCCTAGAATATCTATTCCCCATACAACAAATGGCCAAACCAAGGAAATCGTTTGTAGTGCATATGCTGGCTGATGAACTTGCCGAGCATGAAATTGACACTGCGGGCATGTCTTGACCAAATGTCTGGCATTGTTTAATGCCGAAGGCCAGTAATATTCTTCTCAAAAAGCCTTTCCGACTAGTGTTCTATAGGATGCATGTGCACCGCACATGCTTCCGTGGATTTCTCTCAAAAGGTTTTGTCCTTCTTCTTGAGGTATGTAATGCATGAGTATTCCTTGAGTGCTCTTTTTGTACAAGGTTCCTTCGACCAGCCTGTACATGCGTGCTCTTCTAACTAACCGATCAGCTTCGGTTTCGTCCTCGGACAAGGTCCCATGCGTGAGATAGATCCTCAATGGTTAGATCCAATCTGCTTCATGCTCGAGGGCAGCGACGTTAGTCACCACCTCCATCGTCTTGGTGATAGAGGGATGTTTTAACTGTTCCATGAACACTCCTGCCGGAGCGGATTCGTGTGAGGACCCAATTTTTGATAATTGGTCCACGAGAATATTGTCTCTTTGTTGGATGAATTGGATTTTGAAATTTGTAAAATATTTTTCCAACTTCCTCACTTCGTCCAGGTAATGAGCCATTGTCTCATCGGAAGTGTTGTACTCCTTGTTTACCTGGTTTACGACTAGTTGTGAATCTCCCTTCACCACTAGTCGATGGACTCCAAGGGATTTGGCTGCTCGAAGCTCAGCCAGAAGACCTTCATACTCTGCTGCATTATCAGTTGCAACAAGGTGGAGTTGTTTGACATGCTGGAATTGGTCACCCTGAGGTGTGATTAAGACCACTTCAGCCCCCGAGTGAGAAAAACTGTGAGAATCATCAAAATACATCGTCCAATGGTCAGTAGGTGACAAATCCATTGGTTCTTGCACATGTGGTTCGGGATTAGTCCATTCGACCACAAAATCTATAAGAACTTGAGATTTGATTGCTACTTGAGCAGTGAAATGGAGATGAAATGCTCCGAGTTCTACTGCCCATTTCGCAACTTGACCAGTTTCTTACGGTTTCCGAAGAATGTCCCCTCAAGGAAAGGACGATGGCACGGAAATCTTGTGTGCTTGAAAGTAATGTCGCATCTTTCGAGAAGCCATTAAGAGAGCATAGAAGTAGTTTTTGGACCTCGGGGTAACACTCCTTTGGTCCATTGAGTACTTCACTTACGTAGTACACTGGTCATTGCACCCCTTCTCATTCTACGATCAAAACTGCACTGACCACATGAGGGGTTGCAGCTAAGTAAATGCGCAAAGGTTCTCCCACATTTGGGGAAACTAATGCTAGAGCACTCGATAAATATCCTTTAACTTCCTGAAAAGTTTTTTCGGCTTCATCCGACCACTGGAAACCATTGTGCTTATGCAGTACCCTAAAGAAGGGTAATCAATGTTCTCCTAACCGTGATATGAAACGACTCAAAGCCGCCATTTGACCTATCAGGCTTTTAACTTCCTTTGTTGTTTTTTTTTTGAGATGAAACAGTAGGAGGAAAACTTCCTTTGTTGTTGAAGGGGATTTTATTTGCTCAATGGCCCTTATCCTATCGAGATTAACCTCAATGCCTCTCGAACAAACAAACAAACCTAAAAGTTTTCCAGAAGAAACTCCAAAAGAGCACTTTTTGGGATTCAACTTGATTCCATGTTTATTCAAATTACAGAAAGTCTCTGTAAGATCATTTACATGATTAGAGATTTTTAAGCTCTTTACAACTAGATCATCAACGTAAGCCTCTAAATTGAGCACTAATTAAGATAAAAAGGTCTTCTGCATCAAGTGCTGATACGTGGAATCAGCATTCTTGAGCCTAAATGACATTCTTACATAGCAGTAGGTGCCAAATGGTATGATGAAGGCAGTTTCTCTTCATCTACTTCTGCCGTACTAATTTGATGGTAGCATGAGTAAGCATCCAGGAAGCTCATCAGTTCGCAACCTACTATTGAATCGACCAACTGATCAACGCGAGGAAGGGGAAAGTCATCCTTCGGACAAGCATTGTTAAGGCTGGTGTAATCGACGCACATGCGCCACTTACCATTAGATTCCAGGACCATGATTGGATTCGTGAGCCATTCTGGATGGTTAACCAGCTTCCTGGAGTTTATCAAACTCCGAACGAATGGCTTCTTGTCGATCAACAAGAGAAGCGTCGAAGCTTTTGTTTTATTGGTTGCTGTCCAAGCCGAATTGCTAGCTTGTGCTCGATCACTTCCCTTCGGACTCCGGGCATGTCGGACGATTCCACGCAAACACATCTGCGTTAGCTCAAAGGAAAGAAATGAGCTAGAGTTCGTATTTGTCGTCCAGTGCGGACCCAATCCGAACAGTCTTGGATGGGTCATCTGGGAACAAAGGAACCTGCTTGAGTTTTTCGTCTGGTCGCTGAGTATCCTTGACCACATCGGGCTCCTTGGTCGCCAGCTTTACATCCCGTAGGGGAAGTTGGTCGACTAGTTCCAAGGAGGTGTGATCACAAGTGAGAGTCGTATTTTGGCTGCCTCAAACTATGATTACACCTTTTGGTCCTGGCACCTTGACGCACTAATAGGCATAGTGCGTTGCCGCCATGAATTTGGTGAGTGAAGTCTTGCCAAAGATGGCATTATAAGTTGAATCAAAATCAATTACATCAACAGTAATTAATTCTCTTCAAAAATTTTCTGGTTCTCCGAGTGTCACAGGTAACACTATTTGCACGATGGGCGTCAGCGAAGAACCATGGATTATCTTGAAAAATAGGTGTGCCACTGGTTTAATCTTTGAACGAGGTATCTACATCTCGTCAAGAGCTTTGGCAAATAGCAGGTCGAGAGAACATCCCCTATCGACCAATACTCATCCCACTTTAGCATTGCTAATAATGGGGGAGATTACCAAAGGAAGCCGTCGTGGCCGCGATAATCCTTTAGGACAATCTTCCTGGTTAAAGGTCAAGGAAGTCTCTGATCAACGGGGAAATTGAGGCTCTCCAAGGGGAGCTTCAACACTATTTACCTCCCGGTAAACAGCTTTAAATTGACGCTTAGAATAATAAGATGAAGACCCACTGAAAATAACATTAATATGATTACTAGGTACCTGGTATGGCATTTCTTCATCTCCATCAGTGTCCTTGATTCCACAGGTTTGTCCCTATTCTGGTATAGTTGGCATAGGTGCATTACCATGATAGAAGTCTTTCATGACAATTCTTGAGGTCGTGTCCCCAAGTGTTGTGTAGCAAACACCATCTCTTGTTTCCTTGTAGGTTAGTCTGTTTTGCTGGATGGTCACCATTGCGACCACCAGAAGGAGGTCTATTAACTCTGAATGAAACATTTTTACTTTTCTCTTGTGGTTGCTTATCCATGACTGCGACCTCTCGGAATTGGCTTGCTCCATTATTCTTGGGCTTCTTAAGTTTCCACCTGATTTCTTGCTTGAATCTTCTTTTTTTTGGTTTTGAGGCCAGGTTAAGGAGCTAAGTTGCCCTTATCCACCATTCTATTCCATTCTACAGCCTCAGCTGCATCGGAATATTGATCAGCCATGTCAAAAAGCTCTGACGCTGATCGTAGGGGTGGATACTTAAGTCCTTGGTGAACCTTCGGTATCTAACATCGTGTTTAAAGTCCCTAATAACCGAAGTATCAGAAATATTAGGAATGGTCTTTCACACTCCTACAAATCTCTTAACAAACTGCCGAAGTGTTTCGGTCAAAGTCTGGCGCAGACAATGGATAGCATCTTCTTTGCCTGGCTTCTATGGCAATTTTGGAAGTTGTTGATGATGGCATCACACAACATCTCCTAGTTGTAGATCGATCCTTCTGGTTGATTGAACAACCAGGTCCGTGCCAGACCTTCAAGGACCGTCGGCAAGTAATTCGCCATAACCCATTCATTTCCCTCGACCGCTTGGATGGTAGTGACATAGACCTAGAGAAATTTGGTTGGATTTTGAGTCCCATCGAATCTCTTGATCGCACCAAGCTTAAACTTATCAGGCTAGACCACATTTTGTAGTCCTGGCGAGAAAGCTTTACACCCTACATACGTACTGCGCGGTTGTCGATCGATCGTCGTGATCCTCATCATGGTCACGGAAAAAAATGGTCATCCTGAGCAAACTTGTGACGTGATCCCAGGCGCGAGTGCACTGGTACGCGATTATAGTCACGTGAAGTTCTAGTTCGCCGGGCTTTGTCGTGCCGAGTATGCACGAGATTTCTCCTCTTCTAGCTTTGATGGGAACCTTCTTGCCCTCGGGGATGACTGGTCGAATGTGAGGATGCTGTTGGAGTTATGCCCGAGGCGACCTCATCGAGGTTTTCCACAAGCACCCTTGCGAATGTTGCTCCATCATCATTCACGAGACCAGAGGGAGGATTGTGAAGTGCTTTTGCAATCATCCGGATACGGTCCTGCGTGTTCCTTATGGGCGCCAGAGGAGTTTTTAACACCATCGCCTCAGCTGTCAGGGATACTCCGGAGTCGAGAGCAGCATGTGTTCACGTCTGCGACCATCCGGATGTCGCAGACGAGAAGTTCCCAGACCAAAGTCGCGAGTAGCGGTATCCTGACGAGCTGGCGCAAGTCATAGAAAATCCTCTCTGACCTTGCAGACCTCGGCCTCTCGATGTTCGCGTGATTCATCTTCCGCCTATTTGCGCTCTTATTCTTCCCTAGCAACACGTTGCTCCAGGGTTTCCTTAGAAAGTGTGGCGACTTCCCTCAAAATTGAATTCGTTGACAAAGAAAGCATCTCATCTTTGTCTAAGTGAGACTAGAAATCAAAGAGAGATTTTAAGTTGTCCGGGGAAAAGTTCTCCAGGCGGAAATCAAGATCATCATATCCCGTATCATCTGGGGCAATGGGTTGTGGCACATATTCGCCCTCGGATGTGGTAAAACTCACAGAGGATAAATGAATTGACCTTGCCCGATTTCTGACCATCATATGTGACTAGAACCAATGCTGATACTTACTCGGAGAAGCCTCGAGGGTAGTGTCGTCACCATTGATAGGGACGCTATCTTCATCCATGGCATCTACATGATCCTCGAGATAGAATTCGTTCTCAGAATCATGCAGGCAAGGGAAAGGATCCATTAATACAATGAACCTTGGTAAAATGTCTTCAAGGCCCCACGGTGGGCACCAGCTATCGACGATTGGAACCCGGGGGTCCTCTTGTCAAACTTATGCAAAATTGAGATGGGTAATAAAGGGAGCCAATCAGACAAGTACCAAGGTATTCAAGGTATCTACGAATCTAAGATACGGGAATTTATCTAGGTTCGGGCCCTCGTAGCTGAGTAATGACCCTACTCCTGTGTATTTATTTATGTGAAAAAAGGGGTTACAGAGAGAATGTTACAAAGAAAATGCAATGTATATTCCTATTAAGCTATGTCTAATCTTCTCTGTCGTCAGTCTCTCTTCCCTTGATCCTTCCCTAGAAGGCCATTTTTTACTGGCTGAAGAGATCATCAGTTGTCCTTCTGAAGACGTGCTCCACGATTGCCCTTAACCGCTTCGTGACGGTTGTCGCAAGTCGTGTTATTTGGTAGTGGCCGTAGGTCATGGCTACGTGGCAGTTAAGCAGCTCTGACTTGGCATCGTGAAAATTGGCTCACCATCTTAATCTCCTTCGACGGTTACCTTGTCAGGGACTTATGATTATTTCAGGAATAATCATAAGGATCAAGGCACGGTTATGGTGGAGGGTGATCGCGTATTTCTACGACCATGTATTGATATCAGACTTTGTCTCACGAGAGGGTGTGGTCATAGGTAGATGTCTCTACGACCATAGTGCTCCCGAATATAACACAAGACTATGGACTTTACAATAATAAGTGTTTAAGATCTATAGAGTCTCACAGCCAAAATTGCAAGAATTAAATATCATTGATGGGCTATGTCCAGAACACCCTTGGACTATCCAGTATCTCTTTCCTAGGCCTTCTGCTGCCATATAAAGGTATATGCAACCATGGAAAGGTATGCGTGACCATGGATGTCTAAGCACGGCTAACAATCCTAGTCAAGAATCTTCCTCTAAGTATTTTTTGTTTTATTCAGAACACGGCCCGTGTTGCAACCACCTATGGCCTACTACTGGAGCATTTGAAGGTCTCACAAACTGAATTCATGTGCCGAGCCATTCACTATGCCCACACCAGAGGATCAGCGAGCTACATCAAAGGTGGAGCAACCCACAACGCATCAAGCCCATCCCAAGATCGCCATCCAGCAGTAGTCCAACTTTAAATGGATGCCCAGGCCACATACGGAGTCCGTTTGGGGCAAATGAGTACTTCACGGAAAAGCCCACGATGACACCTTTCCAATGCGATTGATCCCACTGCCAAATTCCGTATGGATCGCCCGAAATCAATGAAACAATTCTTGGACAGATTCTGTCGAGTGCTGGGCCACTTCTACTTTGGGCCCAAGGCCCATGTATCCCTAGGGTTACATAGGGGTGGGTTCTCTGGCCGGTGCCCTACCTCTGGCCGCCATACTCCTACTACATATGGAAGCCACCCCCATCATTTTTGGTTAGGTTATTTGCTACGTTGTTCCCCCGTTGTGTGTGAAATAGTTGTTCATCGGAGTAGTGTCCCCGTACCTAGTTTGATGAAAGATAACCACAATTTATCATTCTGAAATTCAGATTTCTTTGCATCTTGTTCTTGCTCATTTCTTCTACTACATGTAGGAAGTAACCCTCGTGGTAAGGTCATCCGGGCGTGAGCACAATTGATAACGACAGGTGCATGGGTGTAACGATTGCAAGGACTCAATCCTTGCTGATTGGAAGCCTTGAAACACGAACGTCTCTGTTCCGCAAAGTAGAACCTATCAGAAGATCGGGCCGCTGTCGCATCACACTACACATGCCTCCATGAATTTCTCTAAGAAGGGTTTGTCCATCTTCTCGAGGTATACAATGCATAAGTACTTCCTGAGCACCTTTTCTATACAGGGTTTCTTCGATCAGTTTGTACATTCATGCTTTTCTAACTAACCAATCAGCCTTGATTTCGTCCTCAGGCAAGGTCCCATGTGCGAGATAGATCCTCAATGGTTGGATCCAATCCGCTTCATGCTCGAGGGTGGCGACGTTAGTCATCACCTCTGTTGCCTCTATGAATGAGGGCTGTTTTAAGTGCTCAATGAACACTCCTGCCGAAGCGGATGCACATGAGGAACTAATTTTCGACAATTGATCTACGAGAATATTGTCTTTTCGTAGAACGAATTGGACTTCAAAATTTCTGAAATGTTTTTCTAATTTTCTCACTTCATCCAAGTATAAAGCCATTGTCTCATCGGAACAATTGTATTCCTTATTCACCTGGTTTACCACTAGTTGTGAATCTCCCTTCACGACTAATCGATGGACTCCAAGGGATTTGGCTACTTGAAGCCCGGCTAGAAGACCTTCACACTCTGCTGCGTTATTGGTAGCAACATAGTGTAATTGTATGACATACTGGAGTTGGTCACCTTGGGGTGTGATTAAAACCACTCCAGCCCCCGAGTTTGAAAAACTTCAAGAGCCATCAAAATACATCATCCAGTGGTCGGTACTTTTCAAATCTGATGGTTCTTGCAAAAGTGGCTCGGGATTAATCCATAAGATCACAAAATCTGTAAGAATTTGAGATTTAATTGCTACTCGAGTAGTGAAATAGACATCAAATGCTCTGAGTTCTACTGCCCACTTTGCAACTCGACCAGTCACTTTCGGATTTTAGAGAATGTGTAACACCCCAATTTTTCCCAAATCCTGGCTTACCTCGTCTCTCTCTATTTCAAAATGAGATCCCAGTTGTGCCAGTATCTTACCCCAAAAAGTTGGCAATCAAATTCTTTCGTTCAGATCTTTTTCGCAAATCAGCCCAAAAGTATCACAAATCAATCCTTTTCATATTTGTCAGAAGCCCAAAAAGACTAAAAGTCTCAGACCATCTCCAAACTTTGATCTGATTCAGTGAACATCTCCCATTCACTATTCTGAACAATTTTCCCTTCTGGAAGAATTTTCAAATCTTACCCTAAACCTGAGTTTCGGCCCTTGCCGCTTTGAAACCCTAAATACCCTAATTTTACCCTAAGTCGTTTTCCCCATTTTTGTCGAAACCCTTCAGATCTTGCCCGATCTTGTCAAACTTTAGCTAGATGAGTTCTATTAATTTTATGCAACTCACCCCTCTAATCAGATTTCAGATCAGACCCTTAGATCTCCAGAATTGCAATCAGACCCAACTCCTATTCAAATTTTCTTCGCAGATCAGTCCTTTTATTAAATTTAGGCCCCTGGCCGTGTCTCAGCAGAACCCGCCGCAGTGCATCACCGTGTTCTTCACCGCCGGTGAACCTCCTACCGTGCCAACACATCAGCCATGTACCTGACACCCGTGCGCACTCGTGGCACCGCCGTGGACGCCACCTCGGCCGCGCCAGCACGGCCAATTTCTTCCCAGCGCACGTGCCCGTGAACCAGCAGTTTCAGCTTCGCCCGTTCGACACGTCTCGGCCACGCGTTGATGGAGCTTTCACTTCGCCGTTCCATCACCGCCTACGCCTGCACCGTCCACTGCTAAAGCTGCATTGCCCCTGCCAAAAGCCTGCACCGCCGCGCGCCAGTGCCTCGCCATCATCGCCGGCATAAGTCCCCGCTGTGTCCGGTCGCTTCGCGGTCAAATTCGTCGCCGCTGTTCCGCAATTTGTCGACCAGCAGATTGCTCCAGCATCTATAAATACCCCTCAGTGCATTGTTTCAGCTCCCAGCACCAGAAAACCACTAATTCCCCAGCGCCGCCGTGAACACCTTCTTCTCCGGCGAGCCAGTGAGAGAGCTCACGGTGCTAGCCCATTTCACTGCACCTCTCTCCAAACCAAAGCCACCAGTAAGTTCGTCTCATCCCCCTGTCTGTGTCACAGCACCCAATTTCACCCTGGCGAACCTTAACACCGGTGATCATCGGAAAAGCCCAGAACCACTGTTTCCCCAATGCTGCCCGATTCAATCCAAATCAGCCCTCGTGCCAGTAGTAGAAATTGATCCTTAGCCACTTCTTAGCAAGCCTGTTCAGCCAGTTTCAAATTGGTGCAGCACCGCGTGATTTTTCAATTTTCGCGCGCCACCGTGGACGTCGCACATCGCCGGCGTGCCTCGCTGCAGCTCTCCCCAAATTGAAGCCACCTACACCTTCCTTGTATCCCCTAGATGGTGTAGTCCAGAGCATTTGACCAGAATTGTTGTGTAGCGCCTGTTCGTCGTTCACCGTCTTCTCCAAGTCCGGCGTCAACGCCGTCGAGCTCACACACTTAACCTCTGTTTAATTCTTTTCTCCAGATCGATCAGCACCACCCCAGGAGTATTTCCCCTCAATCAATTTCAAGTTCAACACACTCCTGTTCTCTGTCACCGTGGCTCGTCCATGTCTCAGGCGGCCGAAGGTTTCAACTTCGTCGTTCGTCGCCGATGAGCCACCCCAGCCAAATTCCTTTCACCAGCAACCTTGTTTTGATCTCGCCTACCCCCCCTGACATGTTTGGCGAAGCAACGCATGCGTGGTTCATCCAGACACGCGTACCCTAGTTGCTGTAGTGTAGTGGCATTCGATTTTCCCTGTGCCTAGGACTTTGTTGCAATTCCCTATAATCCCTGGACTTTTCTGTGAACTCCACTTTGTCTCTTAGCTTGGCCTCAGCCCCTTGAGCATTTCCTTCCACTATCTTGACATCTGGATCTGCCCAGATTGGAAGATATGACCTTGCCAAGTTTCTGTCCAGATCAATGCCTGTGCCGTGTCGCCACCGTGGTTCATCGCCAGATTTCTCCACTGTCCGGCCATCTCTTGCCTTGAAACCACTTGCATTGTATTCCTGGCATCTTCGCCTATCTCCTAGACAAAGTTAGCACACAGATGAATCCCAGATTTACATTTGCTGCTTTGCCCTATTTTTTGACATTGCCAGTCCAATGTCAGTGCATGTCAGCCACTGACATTAGCCTTGTTTACCATCTTCTGATTGAGCAATTGAAATGCCACTTTGTCCCCTAGATTCCTGGAGTTGTGTTCTACATCTTTCTCTTCTGCCACTTCTCCAGAAAACCTACCTAAGACCAATTTAGGGCTATGTCTAGCAGTGGACCGAATGTCGGCCTTTCGACATTCAACTCCTTTTGAGCCCATCTCTTCGACCAGCACCCAAGTGCCTTTGTCCAAATCTTTCCCCTTGCATGCATGATATATTTACTTATTATTTTCTATTGCAACTATTTTATGTATGCTTATGTAGCGTATGTGTCGTATTGCTTGTGTCCGCCGCAGAGCCCGAAGTTGAAGGAGCGGAAGAAGTCTTCGAAGTTTCGTCTGAGTAACTAGACCCAGCAGTGCAAGGCAAGTCTCAACCCCTTGATCATGTCTCACCCAGTATTTTGATATAAAGTAGATTGACTGTTTTTAAGATATATGCATGCTGAGTATTTGATAAGAACTATGTTTAGAAACATGTGAATAGATATGACCCAAGTCTTATGTGGAAACCCCCTTTTGAGATTGAATCATCATGCAACCTTGTCACCCTAGGATGCTATGCTTAGACTCTACTATTATTTAAATGTACATGTTGGTGTGAAATGGCTAATATGTGAGAAATGAATTTGAAACCCCTTTTATGAAAGAAAATGTGAAATTAATGATTGATAGTGAGGATGGTTTGTATGGTGAGGGTGCGGTGCGCACCAGGGAATGTGGATGTCTCCTCACTATTAATTCATAGGGAAAAGAACCTTGTGTTGTGCCTCTATGCGGCATGAAAAACATACCAACTACTTGCCTGGTATGGGACAGGCACGACTTAGTAGCTTTTTGGTATTAGCAGTTCCCTGCATGGTTTGTCGGTCTGGTTTCTCGAGTGGAAACTGGTTGGGCGCAGTTCGTCCGTGAGTGATGTGAGTTCAGAAAAATTATGAGAGGAAAAGGTGGAAAGAAGGAAGTCGCCCTACGCCTGATTAAGTCGTGAGCGGCTGTAATCATATGGTCATATGTCTTGCGTGGACACAGACCTAGGCTAGGAAGTAAGGCAGTGGGAATGACCCACAACGGTACTTGAGACTTAATTGTCTATTTACCGGGCGGGGATACTGTTAATACTATACTGCAAAAGCATTGTGTGATCTCGGCCTTGTCACATGCGTATAAGTCGCATGGAGTTGGCCCGACTTGAAAGCCGAGTGAAGAAGTGGATTTAAAAAGAGGTACACCTTTGCAAAATGTAAGAAAAGTATCGGATACTCTGTACTCCCAGGTCATGGAGTATGTTCGCGATGGATTTATCCATGTGGTTCAGCACAAGTAATATTTGGAATATTTTCATAATGTGGGTTGATAAAAATGATGACTCATGGGAGACCATCACACATAACAATTTCTAAAGTATATCTTAAGATTTCAAAGTATTGCTTTTGAAACTAAAAGCTTTTCTTTATAACTTTAGACTGAAAATCTATTCTGTTCTTACATATAAAACCAAGACCTCATTCCTTGAGAACCCCTCATCATATACCTGCATTCTTGTAACGAGACTTGTTGAGCATTGTGTAAAAACATGCTCACCCTTGCCTTTGCACACAAATTCAGAAGAAAGGATTCGAGTATCCTGATTCCTTTGACTGTGAGCACCAAGAAGAGGAAGGAAACCTTTCCAAGCGATTTGAGTTTCTAGGAGGGTCATGAGCCAAGTTGAGTCCGATGTGAAGGAAGCCCTTCCAGAGCCGCTGCAGAAGGAAATGAAGACCTTTGTGATTGCTTTTTGTGTTGTTTTTCTGTGTTCGGTACTTCAATACCGATTCTTGATTTTCAAAAACTCCCTACTTTTGTATCAACTTTAATTAATGCCATCCTTGGCATTATGATATTGTAATAGTGGTCCTTGTGACCTTGTACTTGTTTTATCTACTAGCTTTATTGTTTAAAGTAAATCCTGTTGTTGTGAACTTGTGATGTACCTTTCTGAGTGCAACCCACCTGGGCGGTTGCCACCGGATTCCTCAAATGAGGGTCCCACAGAATGTCCCCTAAAGGAAAGGATAAGGGCATGAAAATCTTGTGCGGTTGAAAATAATGTCGCAGCTTTCTGGAAGCAATTAACAGAGCATAAAGTAGCTTTTGGACTTCAAGGTAACATTCCTTCGGTCCATTCAGTACTTCACTTACGTAATATACTGGCTGTTGCACACTTTCCCTCTCTGTGACTAGAACTGCGCTGATTGCATGCGGGGTAGCAGCCAAGTAAATGAATAATGACTCTCCCACGATTGGGGAAACCAATACTGGAGCACTTGATAAATATGCTTTGACTTCCTGAAAGGCTTTTTCGGCTTTGTCTGACCAGTGAAAATCATTGTGCTTACATAGAACCTTAAAGAAAGGTAATCCACGTTGGCCTAACCGTGAAATGAAATGACCCAAGGCCACCATTCGACCGGTTAGGCTTTGTACCTCCTTTGTGGTCGAAGGAGATCGCATTAGCTCAATGGCCCGGATTTTCTCGGGATTAACCTCAATGCCTCTCGAACAAACAAGAAAATCCAAAAGTTACCCAAAGAAACTCCAAAAGAGCACTTTTTGGGATTCAACTTGATTCCATGTTTATTCAAGTTACAGAAAGTCTCAGTGAGATCATTTATATGACTAGAGCTTTTCAAGCACTTTACAACCAGATCATCAACATAAGCTTCTAAACTATGCCCTAATTGAGAAAGAAAGATCTTGTGCATCAAGTGTTAGTATGTGGAACCAGCATTCTTGAGTCCAAATGGCATTCTGATGTAGCAGTAGGTGCCAAATGATGTGATGAAGGCAGTTTTCTCTTCATCTACTTCTGCCATACTAATTTCATGGTACCCTGAATAGGCATCCAGGAAACTCATCAGTTCACAACCCGTTGTTGAATCGACCAACTAATCGATGCGGGGAAGGGAAAAATCATCCTTCGGGCAGGCATTGTTAAGACTGGTGTAATCGACGCACATGCGCCACTTACCATTATATTTCAAGACCATGACCGGATTTGCGAGCCATTCTAGATGGTCAACCTCACGAATAAAACAAGCCTATTGGAGTTTATCTAACTCTAAAAGGATGGCTTGTTGTCGATCAGGAGCAAAGCATCTGTGCTTTTTCTTGATTGGTCACTGTCCAGGCTGAATTACTAACCTGTGCTCAATCACTTCCCTTAGGACTCCGGGCATGTCGTATGGTTTCCATGCAAACACATCTGTGTTAGCTTGGAGGAAAGTAATAAGCGCAAGTTCCTATTTATTGTCCAGCCCCGATTCGAACGGTTTTAGATGGATCATCCGGGAATAAAGGAAAACCTGCTTAAGTTTTTTATCAGGTCGTGAAGTTACCTTGACCACATCTTATTCCTCTGTCGCCACCTTAACATCCCGAAGAGGAAGTTGGTTGACTAATTCCAAGGATATGCGATCACAAGTGAGAGCCGTATTTTGACTGCCTCTAACTGTGATCCCACCATTTGGTCCTAGCACCTTGACGCATTGATAAGCATAATGCGTTGTCGCCATGAACTTGGTGAGCGAGAGCCTACCAAAGATTGCATTATAAGCTAAATCAAAATAAATTACATCAAAAATAGTTAACTCTGTTCGAAAGTTCTTTGGTCCCCCGAGTGTCACAGGCAGTACAATTTCCCTGATGGGCATCATTGAAGGACTAGGAATTATCCCAAAAAACTGGTGAACCACTGGTTTGATTTTTGAACGAGGTATTTGCATTGCGTTAAGTGCTTTGCAAACAATAGGTCAAGAGAGCTTCCTCCATTAACCAGCACTCGGCCCACTTCAGCGTTGCTAATAATGTTGGAAATTACCAGAGGAAGTCGTTGTGGCCGCGACAACCCCTTAGGGAAATCTTCCCAGCTAAAGGTCAGGGTAGTCTCTGACTAGCGGGGAAATTGAGGCTCTCCAGGAAGAGCTTCAATATTATTTACCTCCCAGTAAACAGATTTAAATTGATGCTTAGAAAAATTAGACGAAGAACCACAGAAAATTATATTGACATGATTATTTGGTACCTGGTATGGCATGTCTTCGTCTCCATCAGCGTCCTTAGTTCCATAGGATTGTCCTTGCCCTGGTATAGTTGGCATAGGTGTATTACCTTGGTAAAAGTCCTCCATGCACTTCAACCAGGTGCGACAATTCTTGAGGTCGTGTCCAAGGGACATTGTGCAACGAACACCATCTCTTACTTCCCTACAGGTTAGTCTATGTTTCTGCATGGTCGTTGTCGTGACCACCAGAAGGAGGTTTATTATTTTTGAATGGAACTTTTTTACCTTTTTCATGTAGTTGCTTTTCTATGATCGCGACCTCTTGGAATTGGCCTGTTCCATTCCTCTTGGAGTTCGTGGACTTTCCGCCTGCAGATGATTCAGATTTCTTATTTGACTCATTGTTCTTTTTGGTTTTGAGACCAGGTTGAGGATGTAAGTTACCCTTATCCACCATTCTATTCCATTCCACAGCCATGTCGAAAAGCTCTAACACTGATCTCGACGGATGGATACTTAAATCCTCTGTGAATCTCGGTATCGAACGCCATGTTTAAAGGATCTAATAACCAAAATGTCAGAAATATTGGGAACAGTATTTCTCAGTCCTACAAATCTCTGAACGAACTGCCAAAGAGTCTCAGTCGAAGTTTGGTGTAGTTGATGACGATCATCTTTTTTACCAGGCTTCTCATAGCAATTCTGGAAATTGTTGAGGATTGCATCACACAATATTTCCCAATTGTAAATTAATCCTTTTGGTTGATTAAACAACCAAGTCTGTGCCGGACCCTCAAGGATCATTGGCAAATAACTTTCCATAACCCGTTTGTTTCCTCCTGCTGCTTGAATGACAGTGACATAGATCTAGAGAAATTCATATGGACTTTGAGTACCATCAAATCTCTCGATTATGCCAGGTTTAAACTTATCAGGCCAGACCACAGCATGTACTCCTGGCTAGAAAGTCTTACAACCCACATATGAAACACGCAGTTATTGATCATCGTGACTATCGCCTTGGTCACAAAAAGAGTTAGTCTAACGAAACTCGAGATGTGGTCCCAAGCGCGAGTGCACTAGTTCACTATTATGGTCGCGAGAACTACCAGTTCGTCGGGCTTTGTCGTGTCAGGCTAATGTAGTGTGTATACGGTTACGTCGTCTCTGGCTCTAGTAAGAACTATCCCACTCTCGATAATAAGTTGTCGAACGCGATGATACTGTTGGATTTACATTCGACGCTACTCCACAAAGGTTCTCTGCAAGCACCCTTGCGAATGTTACCCCATCATTGTTCGCAAAGCCAAAAGGAGGATTACAAAGTGCCTTTGCAATCACATTGATACAATCCTGTGTACTCCTTCTAGCTGCCAGAGGAGTTTTTACCATTGTCTCTTCAGCTATCGGGGAGTACTCCAGAGCCGAGAGCGGCGTTTGATCACATATGCGACCATCAAGATGTCGCTGGCGAGAAGTTTCTAGACCAAAGTCGCGGGTGGCGGTATCGTGGCGAGATGGTGCAAGACGTAGAGCTTCCTCTGCGACCTTCCGAACCTCGGCCTCTCGCTGCTCGTGCGCTTTGTCTTCTTTCCGTTTGCGTTCTCCTTCTTCCCTGGCAACGCTTTGCTCTGGGATTTCTTCAGAAAGTGCAGCAACTTCCCGTGGAACAGAAGTTGCAGACGGAGAAAGCATCTCCTCTTTGTCTGAGTCAGACTCAAAATCAAAGAGAGACTTTAAATTGTCTGGGGAAAAATTTTCCAGACTAAATTCAAGATCTTCATCTCCCGTATTGTCTGAGACAATGGGTTGTGGCACATACTCACCTTCGGATGTGGAAAAACTCACATAAGTCAAATGAATTGCTTTCTCAGGTTCCTGGTCAATGGATGTGACTGGAACCAGAGATGATCCTTCCTCGGGATAAGTTTTGAGGGTAGCATCGTCATCTTCAATGGGGACGTTGTCCTCATCCATGACATCAACATAATCCGCGAAATCAAAATCGAAATCATTCTCGAAATCATGTAAACAAGGGAAAGGATCCTCACGGTCGGTGCCAGCTGTCAACGATTGGAACTAGAATTCCTAATCAAACTTACACAAATTTAGTTTGTTTAGTAGGGAGACAATCCAGACAATCACAAGTGAAATCAATATATCTATGGATCTAATGACACAGAAATTTATACAGGTTCAAGTCCTCAATGTCTGAGTAATAACTCTACTCCTGTTGGTTTTTCACTATGAATATAAAGGATTACAAAAATAAAGTATTATCTAGCTCTCAATTGTCTTATTGGGAATTCTATCTTGAAAGGCCTCCCCTTCTCTTCTAACTTTCTGCCCTATTTATACTCATCGAAAGGGTGTTAGTTGCTTCATCAAAGGGACGCATGATAGTTGTCAACAACTACTATGTTGTGGTGGTCATCAATTGTTGTTCGTTGCTATTTGCTAGTTCATAACATGCGGTTATAGAAACTGCACATCCATCCTTATCTTCACGATGGTTATCTTGTCAGTGAAAAGGGACTTATGATTACCTTGAGAATAATCATAAGGATCAAGGAACAATTATTGTGGATGTTAACTTAATCGTATAAATCCCCAATAGTATGGTCACATATTGACTGCGACCATGTATTGGTATCTGGTTTTGTCTCTACGACATGGAATGATCGCAGGCAGATGTCTCCGCGACCATAATAATTGCAGGTAATATAATAATATAAATAAGACCATGGACTCTGCGACAATAAGCATTGAGACTATAGAGTTCTGTAGTTATTATAATTACAGAAATTAAAATAATTTTGATGGGTTATGTCCAGAATATCCTCGGATTATTCCATTATTTCTTTTCTTGGTCTCTGCGATCATGGAAAGGTAACGACAAGTAGTTTAAATCTTTTATGTAGTTTTCTGCGACTATAGATAGATATGTGCGACCATAAAACAATATGTGTGACCATGAAAAAACATGAGCAATTAACTTAGGTAATAATCTCCATCAAATAGATGTAAAGCTGAAATACGAATCTAAAACTCATATATCAATTAGACACCAGTTAATTTTTTGCAATATTGATGCATAGATTGTGATGTGACCATGCACATCATAGATAGGACCAACACTACATCAACTATGGTGTCATCATCAACTATATGGCATCATCGACCCGCACCATGGCCAGGTCGCGTGCACAGCCGGCAAGCTCATCATGCTGATATTGCGCTATCGCCGTCAGCAGTTCGGCCTCCGCCGTGGCCACCCCCCCAAGCTCAAGACGTATTCAAGAAAGGCGCATCTCCACCACTTCGACGCCCTCTGGTCCCACAAGCCACGTCGTTGCAAGGCCGGCCCAAGAGAGAGCCCAATTTGTCCACGAGTCGGGTTCGGCCATCTCCGCACAGTCAACTTAAAACGGATGCCCAGAGCGCATACGTACTCTGTTTTGGACGATCTTGGTATGCACGGAGAAGCCCTCGACGCAATCTTTCAAACGGATCCAGTCCCATGTCAACATTCCTTACGAATCAACGGGAATTATCAAAACAATATGGCGACCAGAATCTGCCGGGCGCTGCGACGCTCCACTTTGGGCCCATGGCCCGTGTAACCCTAGGGTTTAATGCCCCAAACCCTAGCCGTTGCTATATATTCAGTAGCCGTCATCGTTTAGACTTGGGTTTTGCTTAGATTATTCTGTTTTCGAACAGTTTCGCCGCTTGATCGGTTTGTGAGACCCCAACTTGTGAGATTAATCATTCGTATTTGCAATTCAGTTTGCTTTCTTCCGTGTTCTTGCTTGTGTTCTCGATTCGCAGCAGGGATGAGCCTTCTTGGCGAGGTCAATCACGCTCACGCGAGATTGATAACCAACGGAGTAGTGGTGTTGCGATTGCGGGGTTTAGATCATACCTGATTTGAAGCCGGATCGTTCTACGTCGAAGCTCCACCAATCGATCTATCACGTACCTTTCGGAAGATCGGGCACCCAGTGTCACACCAAGTGGTATCAGAGCCTCGGTTTCCCGTCAGGTATACTTGTATCCCCTTTGTTCATTATTCATCTTTTACCTAAAGTCCAGAAAATTGCCCCACAAAAATATTTGAGTTCGCCGTCATATCCATCGTCCAAGCCACTTTGTGCCCTTCGCGATTTCGTGTTCAGTTTCGCGTTGTTGAATTTGTATCCAATGTCATCGTCTTGTTGCTGGTTTAGAGTAACTTCTTGATCTAGTTTGAGTCATGCATCTTGACGTCGAGTCTAACGCCATCACGTCGTCGTCGCCGCCGCGTCCAAATAGGGTGTCAATCTGCCAAGTTCGGTATTTTGCTTTTATCTCCTTCTTCTGTACTCCAAATTGGACAAATTCAGATTCTAAATTGTAGCCCAAAAAATTCTCTACAACTTTTTCCATTGTGAGAAGTTCTAGAAATGCCGTTTTCAAGTCCAAAATCTCGTTGGAAGTGAATCTGTTTGATTTCGGATTTCCTACACAGACTGTATTGCGGGGCCCATATCTCCTAGATCCGTTATCCAAAATTGGTGTTCCATATATGCAAATTGATCAACACGAAACAATCTACAACTTTGCTGTTATACATTTTAGCGTTTGAGGCCTCCAAAAATCCGAAAACAGCATAGGAAGTTTCTGCATAGTAGATCTGTTTTTTTCAGCGAGAGAAAATTGAGTGTTTGTGTATATATCTTGTAATCTCTCATATGCGGCACTATTGATATTTAAAAAAAAAAGGTGAAAATGGCAAGTGCGAAAAAAAGAAGCCGCACAAAGATAAAAAAACAAAAAACAAAAAGCAAGAAAAAAAAAGAAATAAAAAAAATCAAAAGTGCTTGCATCCTTTGTATCGACAATGTTACGTCATTCGTTTTGCTTGCTTGAGTTAGATTTGAGAACGAGTTTAAGCCAGCAACTTTGAAAAGTACTTTGGATATTTATTCAGCTTTGCTATTCTGATTTCGATGATTGCATATTCGTTGCTACTAAATATTGCATATCCAAGCTCCACATAATTCTTATCAGGTACGAATTGGGTCTTGCAATCGCTTCACATACTGTTGGTATACCTCTGAGTTGTGCTACCTGTCGCCTTGGTAAGAACCTAGTAAGAACTTGGTAAGACGCAGGAGAGTGTGTGATCCCACTTCCCCATAACCTACTAGTTGCTAGGGATAATATTTTCTGTTATCTTTTGTTGTCTTGCTCACAATGACAGAAAGTTCCAACGGGAAGGACAGGGTTTCTACTGAGGACTGTGTGCTGCACAGCGAGCTTAGGGACTTGTTGGGCGGTTTGGAGGAGAGGCTGGCCAAGATGTTCAGTGAACATGCCACGGCTTCACAGCATCAGTTTGAGGGCCTCGACAGACGCGTGTCCACCCTTGCTGGACGAATTGAAGCTTTGGAGCCACAACAGCCACCCTTCCATGACGATAACCAAGACGTTGAATATGGCGACAATGGAGAGGTGAACCAACGGACGACACAAGAGGCACGACTACGTCAACGCCTTCGCCGCAATCAGCACGGCATGGGAGGTAATAACAACCACCATCATGGTCGTGCCAATGATGATTGAGATCTTTCCAACGGATCCAATCCCATGTCAAAATTCCTTACGGATCAACGGGAATTGTCAAAACAATATGGCGATCAGAATCTGCCGGGCGCTGCGACGCTCCATTTTGGTCCCATGGCCCGTGTAACCCTAGTGTTTAATGCCCCAAACCCTAGCCTTCGCTATATATTCAGGTAGCCATCATCGTTTAGACTTGGGTTTTGCTTAGATTATTCTGTCTTCGAACAGTTTCGCCGCTTGATGGGTTTGTGAGACCCCAACTTGTGAGATTAATCATTTGTATTTGCAATTCAGTTTGCTTTCTTCCGTGTTCTTGCTTGTGTTCTCGATTCGCAACAGGGATAAGCCTTCTTGGCGAGGTCAATCACGCTCACGCGAGATTGATAACCAACGGAGTAGTGGTGCTGCGATTGCGGGGTTCAGATCGTGCCTGATTTGAAGCCGGATCGTTCTACGTCGAAGCTCCACCAATCGATCTATCACGTACCTTTCGGAAGATCGGGCACCCAGTGTCACACCAGATTGCCCCAAAACATATGCATAAAGTTACAATTAATGTGGGGACACATATTGTATAAGCTCAAAGTCAAATTAGATCCTCTACCTATATACTTAATGGTGGAGTGGAGGTATGCTTTTTTCTCTTGGTTCAATTGTCTAATTAAAATTTAAATATTTTAGATTAATATCTAAAAAAAATTGAGATTTTTATGAAAAATTTTAAATTCCTCACTCATTTTAATCTGAAATATTAATGATCTAATTAACCAAATAGAAGAAAAAGTATTTACCTTTGGATCATAAAGGCAGATTTACGAATATACGGCAGATATACCTATTAGTGTTATCTCATACTAACTAACAGCATTAACTTGTACTTCTGATTACACTGAACAATGTCGTTCTATTTTTTTGAGTAGGCATAAATTTTATGTCTTTGCGACTAGAAATTGAATCTAGACTGAAATTGACTGAATGATTTTGTCTTGCAACTAGGGTTATCAAAATAGAACTAGCCGATTGCCCGACCCTGACTGGTAGATTTTTCTATAACTGGTCGCGAACCAACTAGTTTTCAAACTTTACCTAATACTCTTTTTCAATCTTAGCTAAATTGGGCAAGAATTGGGGTAACTAACAATAAACTCTGCTAGAGAATCAGCCTAACTTGGCCAAACGTGGAAACCCTAACTCTAGCCAAGTTGACTAATAATTGGCCGGTTATCGGCAATTTGACTAGATCAGAACTAGTATTGCTCGACTAAACCCCACTAGAAGTAGCTTTAACACGGCCAAACCAGAAAACCCATCCTAGATTCGGTATCCGTCCATGGCCAGTTTGACCAGTAACTGGCTGATTACCGGCTTATGGGAGCTCTTCGTGTTAATTTTCTGGTACCATTAAGTCTATCGGTACTTATTTTCGCTAAGTAACCGAATAGGTTGGCTTCTCCAAGTATTACACAATAAGTTTTTTGACACTTGAACAGTGCAGCCACATTCATTCCCTAGCTGTTTAGTCCTATGGTAGATAATTGCGTAAAAAACACAGATTGTCAGAGTTCATGCATTGAACCCCAAACATTACTTATGGAAGTGACAGGATTGGCACCCTGAATTAATGAATTTTTCCTATCGTGTTAAAAAAAAAAACTGAAAGAATTCCAAGAATGGATACTATTTGGTGGCTACTATTTATTGGTTTCTAATGATGATTGGTGGTCACAATGTGATGTTGTACTTTATATGTCATTAACAATTCTCCACTAGTTTTCAACTGTTTTTAGTGAAACTTACAAGATATTTAATTACTTATAGTAACTCAATGTAAATGAGTTGACGGGGAAATGTGTTATCCAGAAGAGATAAGGGCACTTTTAATCTTTTTATTTTGCACAAAAATATATTTTATCCCTCCAAATTCAAAAGAACTAAATTGGTCTTTCTAATTTTTTTGAAACGGCTCAAAATATTTCTTTTGACTTCAAATGGGAATTAAAATTATGTATAACACTATTTTTTTGAAGCTCAGTCGCACGGCTCATCTCGCGACGGAAGGTTAGTTTTTCAATTTTTTAAAGTTTTGGATTAGTTTTCGAATTTGATTTTTTTAATAGGTTATTAGACAAAAAAAATTCGGAGATTGGAGGTGAGGTACTTTTAATTATTTTGTGCAGGAGTGGTCTCTCCGGAGAGAGTGAGCCTCTTAACCAACTAGACTACAACCAGTTTTTGTAACTTATTGCTATGGTATGGTTTTATATCTTTTCAGACGCTAGTCCGGCTATCGACTGAAAGCAAACGTGGCACGCGAGCTGGGCCTGTGATGTATTGGGCAGTGCCACGTCTTCAGTCGCTAACCTAGTTAGCGATTGAAGGTCAGTCGCGCGGCCATCTTGCGACTGGAGGTTAGTTTTGCAATTTTTTAAAGTGTTGGGTTAGTTTTTGAATTTGATTTTTTTAATGGGTTATTAGGCAAAATAATTCCCGATCTCCTCACACGTCCATGCGGTTTGGCTACGGTTTCGAACCCTCCTCTCCTTCCACCACCGAAGAGCGCCATGAAGGTCCACCTGCCCTGTGGAGGTGCAACATCACTGTGCAAACTCCGGCAAGCAATGGCAGTGGCGGCAAGATGCTCCAATGGCTCCTTCCTGCACATCTTCACAAAGGTGGTGGGGATCACGTGTTGTGTCCCAACCTCCCAGGAAGACCAATGGCCCTAATTAGTATATTTGGGATGCGTTTGGATTAGAGAGAAATTAGAGCAAGAAGAGAAGAATTGGTACAGGAACGAAAAGAGAAGGAAGAAGAATTTAGAGTGATATTGTACTGTTTATAAGATTTGTTTGATATTAGTTTCACCCAAAATTTCTCTGTTTAACCCCCAAATTTGTATGGCCACTCCAAAATCACACAAATTTCTTCCAATCTAATCCAACACTTTCTGATTTTCTCTTCTCCCTGGCCCAAAGATACAACCTTTTTCCTACAAGAACGAAGCAACACTAAAAAGATCAAAACTTTCCCCACCAATCACCAATCCAAGATCAATCCAGCCGAAAATCCAATCCCCAGATCACACCATTTCGTTTCACATTACTGAGACCCCCAATGTTTACTCCGGCCATCGTTGTCGTCGCTGTTACCGGAGATGTCACCACCATACGTGTTGTCCCTGCTCCTACTAGTGTCCATCCTGGCGGTCTTCCTCCCCATGCGCAGCTCCTCCTACCCAAGACGCCCGGCCACCCTCGACGACGACAAGGTCGAAGACCTCGTGCTCTTCCGCCATGTCGTCCTCCTCTGCTCCTTCCTAATTAGTTGTTTTGTCCAGGGGATCGGGGAAGACGGGATATGCTAACATGTCAATAAGGGAAGGAGTAGACTATTTCAGTAGAATTTTAAAAAAACTTTTCTCAAAAATTATAAGTATTAGACTATATATTAAGTTGTTATCAACAATGAAAACAGAGTTGGAATAGTGGCCGATCTAACAATATGCGCATCTAACAACTTATTTGAACAGTCGTTTTGATTTGAATAACCATTTATGGAACACAAGAACTATTCATGGATCACTATGACCACTTGTGGATCATCTTGATCTAGCCATCAACAACAGCAATGTCTCTACTTGTATACACACATTTTGGGGTGGAACGTCCTGCATTGGTGTGCTACCACAAGCATGCACAACTATCATTTGGGGTTTGTTACTTCGATCGAGGTGTGACGAGGATTGACACCTGAGTCAGTTCAAATAAATGCACTGTTGGTTCAAGACAGATTCGAGCCAGACATGTGCCCGCCGGTGCGAACTCAAGTCGTTTCTGGGAAGCATCAGCCCGAGGTCGCAGGCTTTGCGCGATCAGATCACAGCTAGTGCGCGGTCAGAAGTTCGCGTGCTGTGCGCGGACAGAAGGTCGAAAATGTTGTGTGGTCAACCAGCATTGCGCGGTCAGAGCATCTTCGACCAAGGAATGTGGGAGTATTCTTTTCCTATAACAGGAATATCCCAAGTACCCCGAAGATTCTTCCACGTGGGAATTAACCGTCAGGAGGTTAATGCGTGCAGTTATCCATAAATAGCACGTGTTAAACCTGCGTGGGAGTTAAAGGTGATTCTCCAAACCGCATCCAAGCAACTTTTTGATGCAGTTACGACTTGGCACCCTTTCAAACGGTATAAAAGGGTGGCAAGATGTATCAAACATGGGGAGATAAATAAATAAATCAAGATACAATTCAAACAGCCAAGACTACGGTTTAGACTATATAATTTCTATAAGCCTCCCTGGCCTCTTTTTGTACATTTATATAGGAAAAACCTTCACCTGTGAAGGCTTTTTCCCGCTACTTTGTAACTATTTACTACACATAATGCAATCCCAACAGGACGTAGGGCTATTACTCTCACCATCGAGGGCCCGAACCTATATAAACCTTTCTGTGCTCCAGTTCTCCATAGTTCTACATACCTTCCCGGAAGGTCACCTTGAAAGGTCTCATTATTATAAATTTTGCATAAATTCGGCTGAGGACACCGAGTCCGAATCATCGACAGCTGGCGCCCACCGTGGGGCCTTTCTCAAGGCGTCCTAATTTTTATCCGGAGGTTCGCTGAAATATGGCTGGAGTATATGATTCTGAGAACGATTTTGATCTCGAGGATTATGCTCACATTCCAATGCCTTCTCCAAGCAATCTTGTTCTGATGGAGGAGGTTGGAGGCCAAAATCTTCCAGAGGTTGAATCATCTCTCCAGGTCATGTCCATCGACCAGGGAGCGACTGGCGCAAGGTCAGAACCCACCGAAGTTCTTAATGCGCTAGAGGGTGAGTCCGGTCCTTCATACTACCCCGCTGAGGGTAAGGATGATATCGACCTGGAAATCAGCCCGGGGAGATTTGACCCTGATAACCTCCACCGTCTCTTTGATTTCGAGTCCGACTCGGAACAAACGGAGATGTTTTCCCATCGGCGACCTCTCTCCCTAGACAGTTTGCTGCCTTATCGGAGGAAACTCCTGATCAACAGGCTGCTAGGGAAGAACGGGATCGCAGAGAGAAGGAGGATCAAGAACTCGAGCAACAAAACAATGAACTACGCAGAACTGCCCTTGAGGCTCTTCAAGATGCGCAGGCTCGTTACGATGCTGCTCCGAGTTCTTCCTGACGATCACGCGGTCGCAGACGCGACCAGACCCCCTCTGTGCCTACGGAGCGTTTCCCGGTGGACGAAGAAACGGTAACACCTGGTGCCCCAAGGAGAAGTACCCATGGTCGACTGCGATCTATCGCGGAAGTCATGCGTAACTTCCCTCCTACGGTCACGGATGCGCAGAAACCAGCCTTCACCAAGATCCTAGCGGAAAGACTGGATGAGGTCGCGTTTGAGGCGACCCCAACGGCCTCTTCCCGGTCGGTAACACGTTCCCGCGAACGAGAGTGTTCTCATTCTGGTTCTGGTCGGCAAAGTTACCCGCCGCCTGTACCATCCCACCAGGACAAGTACAAGCGGACACAGGATTCTCGTGGTAGGGGTCGAGTCCCTGTCCACTCTCATTTGGGACAACGGATAACTCCACCGTTGCGTGAAGTCGCCCGCGACCCGGTCGAGAGTCACAGGGCAGTTCACGGTCCCTACGTCGGTTGTAAAGCTTTCTCGCCCGGCCTACGTACGGTCGTTTGGCCTGATAAGTTTCGACCATGGGCCATTGAAAGGTTCGACAGAACTCAGAACCCATCCGAGTTCCTTCAAATCTATAGCACTGCCATCCAAGCGGTAGGAGGCGACGACCGGGTCATGGCCAATTACCTGCCTACAGTCCTCGAGGGACCAGCTAGAACCTGGCTGTTTAATCAGCCCGAAGGTTCCATCTACAATTGGGAAATGCTGTGCGACGCCATCCTCAGCAATTTCCGAAATTGTTATCAAAAGCCGGGTAAAGAGGACGATCTTCATCGGCTACGACAAACTTCGACCGAAACTCTTCGGCAGTTTGTCAAGAGGTTTGTCGGGGTGAGGAATAACATCCCGAACATATCTGATGGCTCTGTTATCAGGGCATTTAAACATGCCGTTCGATACCGGCGATTCACCGAAGACTTGCTTATCCACCCTCCTCGATCAGAGGCCGATCTTTTCGACATAGCCGATCGATACTCCGATGCAGCCGAAGCAGTCGAATGGAACCGGATGGTCGACAAGGGTGACCTACCACCTCAATCAGGTTTCAAAGACGCCAGGAAAGAAGATTCAAGCAAGAAGCCGGAATCTTCGTTGGGTGGGAAGTCGAAAAAGTCGAAGAGGAATCGCTCTGGACAGTACCGTGAGGTCGCAGTCGCAGAGAAGCCACCTTCGATCAAAGGTAACAAGCCTTCATTTAAGAATAAAACTGCTTCTGGTGGTCGTAGTGCCGACCAGCCAGAAAAGTCGACTAATCCGCAGGAATGCAAGAAGTGGTGTCCCCTCCACAACTCCGCAGGCCATGACCTCAAAAACTGCAGGAGTTGGTTGAAGCAATTGGATGACTTCTACCAGGGAGTTGGGCCAATGCCGACCCTGCCGGCTAAAGAACAGGCATGCGGACTTAGAGACACCAACGGAGACGAGGAGATGTCCTACCAGGTACCTCAAAATCACATTAATGTTATTTTCGGGGGTTCTTCCTCTTTTGTTTCCAAAAGGCAGTTTAAAGCCTTTTACCGAGAGGTTAACCAAACGGAGACATCCCTTGGTGAACCTCAATACCCCCATTGGTCGGATACACCTTTGACATTCGATCGCTCTGATTGTCCCGCGGCGCTTACTCGACCATTGAGGCTCCTTCTGGTCATTACCCCGATCATCAGTAACGCGAGAGTCGAAAGGGTCCTGATCGACGGAGGGAGCTCCCTTGACATCTTATTGGTCAAGGCACTCGACGAGATGCAAATTCCTCGTTCGAAGATTAAGCCCATAATCCATCCGTTTTATGGGATAATCCCAGGCCCCTCCATGATGCCGTTGGGACAAGTGGTCCAAACGGTCACACTGGGAGAGCCAGATAACTTCCGAACAGAATTGGTTATTTTTGACGTAATCGATTGTGATTCGGCTTATAACGCAATCTTTGGCAGGCCAACTCTTGCTAAGTTCATGATGGCAACGCACTATGCTTACCAGTGCGGCAAATTTCCTGGCCCCAAAGGTGTCATCTCGGTCCGAGGCAGTCGCAACGTGGCACTCACGTGCAACAGGCTATCTTCGGAGATGGTCGATAAACTTCCCCTCCGGGAGGCCCAGGTTGCCACCGTCGCCACCGACGCGATCAAGGCTGCTCCTCGACCAGATGAGAAACTCAAACTGGTTCCATTGTACCCAGATGATCCATCCAAGACAATTCGGGTCGGATCAGGTCTGGATGACAAATAGGAACTCGAGCTCATTACTTTCCTCTGGGCTAACGCAGATGTGTTTGCGTGGAAACCGTCCGACATGCCCGGTGTCCCAAGGGAAGTAATCGAGCACAGGTTAGCAATTCGACCTGGACAACGACCAATAAAGCAAAAGCTCAGGCATTTTGCTGGTGACCGACAGGAGGCCATCCGAGAGGAGTTGGATAAACTCCTAAAGGCCGGGTTTATTCGTGAAGTCGATCACCCGGAATGGCTCGCCAATCCGGTCATGGTCCGCAAGTCAAATGGCAAGTGGCGCATGTGCGTCGACTACACTAGCCTTAACAGTGCCTGTCCGAAGGACAACTTTCCCCTTCCCCACATCGACCAGTTGGTTGACTGAACCGCGAGCTGCGAACTGATGAGCTTCCTAGACGCTTACTCAGGATATCATCAAATTAGCATGGCAGAAGAAAATGAAGAGAAAAATGCCTTCATCACCCCGTTTGGCACCTACTGCTACGTCAGAATGCCGTTCGGTCTCAAGAACGTAGGTTCCACATACCAGCGCTTGATGCAAAAGACATTTCTTTCCCAGATAGGGCGTAATCTTGAGGCATATGTGGACGATCTGGTTGTAAAAAGTTCTAAGAGATCATCCCATTTGGACGATCTCGCTGAAACCTTCTGTAATTTGAACCGCTGTGGAATAAAATTAAACCCGGAGAAATGTTCTTTTGGGGTTTTTTCAGGAAAACTTCTTGGTTTCCTTGTTTGTTCCAGAGGCATTGAGGTCAATCCTGAGAAAATCAGGGCTATCGAACAAATGAGGTCGCCCTCGACCATGAAAGATGTTCAACGCTTGGCTGGTCGCATGGTGGCCTTAAGTCGTTTCATATCGCGACTAGGTTAAAGGGGATTACCTTTCTTCAAAGCCTTGCGGAAGCATCATAATTTCACATGGTCTGATGAGGCCAAAAAAGCATTTCAGGAGGTAAAGGCATATTTGTCCAGTCCGCCGGTATTGGTCTCTCCCGACAAAGGAGAACCATTATTTCTTTATCTGGCGGCCACCCCACACGCGGTCAGCGCTGTTCTGATCGCGGATAGGGAAGGAGTACACAGACCCGTCTACTATGTAAGCGAAGTACTTCATGGACCCAAGGAGCGATACCTTGAGGTCCAGAAAATACTTTACGCACTACTGATGACTTCCCGTAAGCTACGACATTACTTTCAAGCTCACAAGATCACAGTACCCTCTTCCTTTCCTTTGGGGGATATTGTCCGAAATCCAGAGAAATCTGGTCGAATCGCCCAATGGGCGGTCGAACTCGGTGCTTTTGATATCCATTTTGCGCCCCGCACGGCGGTTAAGTCTCAGGTCTTGGCCGACTTTGTGGTCGAATGGACCAACCCTGAGCCACCGGTGCAGATGCCCGAGGAATTGGAATGCCCCGATCACTGGACAATGTACTTTGACGGTTCCCGTAGTTTTCAACACTCGGGGGCTGGAGTGGTCTTAGTCACGTCTCAGGGCGAACAGCTTAAGTATGTCATCCAACTACACTTTGTTGCGACTAACAACACAGCAGAGTATGAAGGTCTTCTTGCAGGGCTCTGGGCAGCAAAATTCCTCGGAGTTCGTCGATTAGTGGTGAGGGGAGACTCACAACTAGTCGTAAACCAAGTAAACAAGGAGTACAGCACCTCCGATGAGACAATGGCTCATTACCTGGGGGAAGTGAGGAGATTGGAAAAACACTTCAGTCATTTCGAAGTCTAATATATCCCGCGAAAGGACAACATTCTCGCAGACCAATTATCCAAAATTGGGTCCTCACGCTCATCCGCTCCGGCAGGAGTGTTCATTGAACACTTGGACCGTCCTTCGATCATGACTTCGGTCGAGGATGATCCGGTAATAGCCTGCGTTACCAACCTCGGTCAGGAATAGGATTGGACTCATCCATTGAGAGTCTATCTTGAACATGGCACCCTACCCGAGGACGAAACCGAAAGCAATCGGTTAATTCGAAAAGCGCGTCTATACAAACTCATGGATGGGGTTTTGTATAGAAAGGGTACTCTAGGAGTATTCATGCGCTGCATATCTCAGGAGGAAGGTAAATCCCTCATGAAAGAAATACATGACGGTGTATGCGGTGCGCACGCGTCATACTGAACACTGGTCGGAAAAGCTTTCGACAAGGATTCTATTGGCCTTCGGCACTCGATGATGCCAAGCATATGGTCAAGTTGTGTCCTCAGTGTCAGTTCCACGCAAGACAGGTTCATCAACCTGCCTATGCGTTACAAACCATTCCCCTCGCATGGCCTTTCGTGGTCTGGGGAATGGATATTGTTGGTCCTATGCCACAAGCGGTCAACGGATACAAGTTTCTATTCGTAGCTATTGACACGTTTACAAAGTGGATTGAGGCTGAGCCGGTACGAAATATTACCGCATCAACAGCACGAAAATTCTTTCATAAGAACATTGTTGCTCGATTTGGTGTTCCAAACCGTCTTATCACCGACAATGGTTCTCAGTTCGCCAGTGGCCTTTTCCTAGACTACTGCGATCAGATCGGAACCAAGGTGTGCTTTGCTTCTGTGGCACATCCACAAAGCAATGGTGCTGTAGAACGGGCCAATGGGCAGATATTGCAAGGCATCAAAAAACATGTTTTTGATCGCCTTAAGACTCACTCGGGGACTTGGGCGGACGAGCTTTATACCGTTCTATGGGCACTGCGAACTACTTCTAGTCGAGCCACCGGTGAGACGCCCTTCCATATGGTCTATGGGGCCGAGGCTATGTTGCCTATGGAAGTTAGTATTGGGTCTGTTCGGACAGAACAATTCGAACAAGTTGATCAGTCCGAACAGCGATCACAATATCTCATTCTCTTAGAAGAAAGGCGTGATCGCGCTTTGATCAAATCCGCGGCATACTTGCAAGCTCTGCGCAAATATCATAGCAAAAGGGTGCGACCACGTAGTCTTAACGTGGGCGACTTGGTTTTACGAAAAATCCAAGACCAGTCTAATCGCAACAAATTCTCCCCAAAGTGGGAAGGCCCTTACACTGTGGTCTCAGTGCCGCGACCAGGATCCGCGCGGTTAGCCATGGAGGATGGCCGAATTCTGTCTAATACTTGGAACATCGATCAACTTCGCAAGTTCTACGTGTAAGTACTCAATCCCTTTTCCTGTTCAAATTAGCATTTTTTCATAAAACAAAAAATGTTTTGTTTTCATACGATGAATATTTCCCTTCATGCCCACATACTGTGAATTCGACTCGGGGGCTAGTCGCCGGCGGTTAGATCATTACAATGTTCTAGTCGGATTCGCTGGCCAATCTCATGACCACTTCCAGACAAGTCACTCCTAAATAAGCCGTTTCTCAACGCACACGGGGCTTTCTGGCAAGTCCTCGGTCACTTGAGTGGCTGCTGTTTTGCAAACAAGGCTAGGCGTTACACTGATCATAATTGCTGGTTCGATCACACATCCCTGGTCGTTATATTCACTTTTCTCCTGCGTTTGTAATACTAAGTCTTCAGTATCTACAATCACAGGCGGGGGCTAGGGGGATATGTTGATAATATGAAACAACATAAAACAAGAATATTCAAGAATATATTCATTTTCAAAAATGAGTTTCAACATACATTGCATTGTACACAATTGTTTCTATACAGATATAGGGATCACTCGATCCCAAGCTCAGTCACACTACTACAGAAGTGCATTCTACTAACCCATATTTTCTAACGGTTATAAGCAATCTGGGAAAAATCCGATAGAATAGAACGACAGCGGCGGAAAAGAGGCATTTTGCTATCGATTACACACTAGTTCAACGTTAGTGAAATGCAAAAACTTTTTACTATCGGTCATTACTGTACAAACCGATATAATATATTAAATAGTACTATCGGTTTTCCATTTTTAACTGATAGTAAAATTACGCACTTTATACTATCGGTTATGACTGTACAAACCGATATAATATATTAAATAGTACTATCGGTTTTTCATTTTTAACTGATAGTAAAATTACACACTTTATACTATCGGTTATTACTGTACCAACCGATATAATATATTAAAATAGTACTATCGGTTTTTCATTCGTAACAGATAGTAAAATTACTCACTTTATACTATCGGTTCATACTGTACCAACCGATATAAAAGATAAACTTTTACTATCGGTTATTAGTGTACGAACCGATAGTAAAGATGAACTTTTACTATCGGTTTGTTTATTCAACCGATAGTAAAAGAAACAATGGGGACCTTTAGAAGAAAGGAAAGTTCACTAACGGTTGTGTTTTTGAACCGATAGTAAAATTACATTTTTACTATCGGTTATTAGTGTACGAACCGATAGTAAAGATGAACTTTTACTATCGGTTTGTTTATTCAACCGATAGTAAAAGAAACAATGGAGACCTTTAGAAGAGAGGAAAGTTCACTAACAGTTGTGTTTTTGAACCGATAGTAAAATTACATTTTTACTATCGGTTATTAGTGTACGAATCGATAGTAAAGATAGTAAAAGAAACAATGGGGACCTTTAGAAGAGAGGAAAGTTCACTAACGGTTGTGTTTTTGAACCGATAGTAAAATAGTACAAGACCCTTATAATGGGTTAAACGCGCGGCAGTTTTCCCTCCAGTCCAACCAAACACATTTCCAAATAAGTCTCTACTCGCACGCGGAAAACCCTAGCCTCCCCGACGTCCCCTTTTTCGCTCCTGCACCACCATTGCCGCATTTGGGTTCTCCACCGCCGCCGGTCACTGCATCGCGCTATCGTAGGCCACTCCACAAACTGTAAGTGTTCTTGACCAACCCGATTAAAATTGTTCTTGCCGCTCGTGTTAGTTTCTTAAATTGATACTGAACGCGATTAGAACCAGGTAGTCTTTAGGAAAGAGTAATTGAAATGAAATCAGTTTCCTAACTTCATACAAGCATGCAGAGGGCCATGTTGAAAGACCAATATGAGTTGCCTCAACTGGAGCAGATGCGACAAATTTGGGCTCAATATATGATGGATGAAGTGGCTATCAACGATCGATCGTAAATGACTTGTGTAATATACATTGAATGTGTTAATTGGGGTATGTGTGTACTTGTATTGGTGTATTTGTGAATAAACCTAATATGTGAATAATTATATCCAATCTGTCCAATGCATGTGTATATCTTTGTATTAGTGTATTTGTGAATAAATTCAATCTCTGAATAATTAGATTCAATCTGTCCAATGTGTGTCTCTCTGTATTGTTGTATCTGTTAATAATCCTTTGTAATACTATCGGTTCATATCCTACAACCGATAGAAGAAAGTTTTCAGTACTAACCGTGTCGAGTAACTAACCGATAGGAAAACTAACAGTACTATCGGTTTCCAGTGTAGAACCATTACAAGAAATCTAACATCACTATCGGTTGAGTTCACTGAGCCGATAGAAGAAATTATCATTCACGATTAGTGAATGTTGGAATATAGGTATTTTACTATCGGTTTGCAACCGATAGAGTTGTGCTACGTTTTTTCTATCGTGCCGATCACTAGCGGTAAGAGAACCGATAGTAGAGACGATTTTAAACTGGTAGTGAAAAGCAATTCTGTAGTAGTGTCAGGAGCTTATTTACAAGGGGTCTAACCTCCTCCATGACAGCCTCCAATTGTTCTTCACTCTCGACCTCAACCGGCCCCACCAATGGATTCAGATCTACATCTGGGCCATGGTGAAGTCGAAATCAGCTGAGAATGGCGGAAGCGGCTAACTGAACCCTGGTTCTGATCGCCTCTTCTCGTCGCCGTGTATCTTCAGGAAGATACTCGAGAAGTGACTCCGCCTGGGCAATGACTAGTGTAGACCAGTCATTTTGACTGAGGTTATCTTTTGTGGTTTCGACCACATCAGCCCTCAGGAGACGAGCCACCGCCTTCAGTTTTTCGAAGATCGACCGGCTCAGCTCTCTGTTCGCCTTCTCGGAGGTTTGAATAGAGCCCTGGAGGATCACCTTGTCCTAACTGAGTTGTCTTATTTGACCTGCTTGTTCTGCAGTAAGAGAAAGGGTTACTCACATGTTATAAAGTTAAGTCTTCCTAATCAGGAATCGACTTACCAGAGAGTTGTGACCGCAGCTTGTTGATCTCGATCCCTTGGTGTGAAGTCACTGAGATCGAATGAAGCTTGACCGTGGCCACTTCTTTTTTCAGGAATGCCACCTCTCTGTGATAGAATAGAAGGTGTGGTCATAACCAATTTGTATCTATACAAGTTGAAGAATAGTGATCCTTACTTGCACAAGTTGTCTCGCTCTTTTTGTATGGCTTCAATGCTCGCTATCATAGCAAGCGACCTGGCCGTCATCTGGGATAGCTCCTGTGATGCAAAAAAGAGTTAAAGATGTCCTATGTACAATCCAGGCACCAAAAGAGAAGTTCATCATACCTTTGTGAAAGGAAGGAAACGTCTTCCGGGATGACAGGAGAACTCGTTGAAGGCCCCGTTGCAGCCACAACAGAGGCAGCCGGTGGGAGTGCCTGCTGGGCACTACCCCCAGTTGCTGTTGCTTGCGACTGGGTCTCCGTGCCTGCTTCTCCCCTCGAGGCCCAGACTACTTCCTGGACCAAGGGGGTGGAACGCTCCTTACTAGAGGCTCCGGTACTAGCAGCGACTTCAACCCTCTCTGCAGCGGTTGAAGGGCTGGGTGCTGTTTCTTTTCGCATGACAAAGAAAGATGAACCAAACAATCACAATTGGTGATCATCACAACTTATTTTAATACCACCAAGATAAGGGTTCTTACCTTATCTGAAATCCCATCAGCCTTTGGGACTTCAGGGAAGGCTCTCCTCGAGGTAGGGGTCATTCGTCATATGTCCTGGTCTTCCTCTTGGTGAACGAGGCCTTTTCCCCCTAGGTGTGTTCCTCTGTAAGCACATTTTTAAGGGAAGGTGAAGACAAAGGGTAAGAGTTCTTACCTGGGCAGCCTATCCTATGGGCGGAGTTGCATCCGAAGGCCTGGAGGGCTCCTGGACTTCTGGGGCCGGCACCGCGGGGCTTTGTTCGGTGACATCCACTCCTGTCTGAAGGGGTGGAGGATTTTCCTCCCTGGGACTCACAGGAGTTGCAGGGGGAAGCTCTTCTCCCTGGATAAGCATTAACTTAATGAACGAGCATACAGGGGGGAATTGAAGAAAACAAGACCGTGAAAGAATCTTACCATGGTCACCCCTTTGACCACGGAAGTAGAGGCAACTGGCCCTGAAGCCTCGGGGGCTTCAGGAGCAGGGGTGCCACCCGCGACTACGGGGCTTTCGGTGGCCGCGGAGTCTGCTATAGTCGCCTCCGCGGTTGCAGTTGTTTCTGCGGAACCAGTTGGAGTGACACCGGATGGAGAGCCCGCGATCTTCCTCCTCCGGCGGATTAGGGGGACATCATCATCTTCCTCTTCTTCGCTCCTCTCCCCCTGTACGACGAAGAAGTGATTCCAGTTCGCACCTGGAAAGATAGGAGGAACATGATATCTTACCGCAGTTTTCCTTGCGGTAGGAGGGATGCTCTGTGAAGACCCCTCTCCAAGATTTTGCCTGGCTTTCTTGGGGGCAGGATTCCTCGTCCTGGGTTTCAAGGAAACCTTCTTCACGTGTTTTATCGTCGGCTTCCCCAGGGAACCGACGTTTTCGCTTGGGAACGTTGCCTCGGCGAACCTCCCTAAGAGCTGTTCCCATTCCGGCAAAATTGTTAGTGCTGGACACACATAAGACCTACAAACAGAAGCTAAGAGAAAGATGGCATACCTTCCGGCGCTCCAGTTTAAGGTCGTCGCCGGCGTGAACCAAGCTCTGCGGGCGAGGTGATCCCTTGGGACCCTCTACCTCGGCATTATAAGCCTTGAGGAGGTAGTTAGTCCGCCTCTCAATCTCGGATGAAAGCAGGACTGTTCCAGAATGCAAGTTAACCAATTCTTTTCAAAAATAAAGATCTCAGTGTCAGAGAAGGGTACCTTCATTATAGTCCAAGGTGCTGTCCGCCATGGACTTGATCTCCCATGCCGGATGAGCCCTTTCACGCAGGGGCTCACCCGGTTCTTCACAAAGTCTCGGATGACATCGCGCGCTGTTAAACCCTGTCCGACTAAGTGAAGGATCACATCGACGTGCTTCATGAACTCCGAGTTCATCGCTGGGAGGGAGTCCAACTCGCTCGGCTTCTCTGACCGTGAGTTCTCGAACCATAACCCGCTCTCAGACGGAGGGGTGCAGTAAAACCACTTCTGGTGCCACCCATGCACCGAATCCCGCAGGGGTGGGAAGGGGTACTCCTTCTTCTCCCTTATCCGGAAGTAAATACATCCGGCGGCGTTGGCACTCTTCGACCACGCCGAATAGTAGAAACGCCAGAAGAGATCCACGCTGGGATACACTCCGACGTATGCTTCACACAGGTGTTGGAACACCGCCAGAATCAGGACCTCATTTGGATGGAGGTTGATCAACTCCAACCCATAATGCTCAAGGATGTCCTTTAGGAACCGACTCTCGAGGAATCTGAACTCGCAGCGCATGTACTCCTCGAAGACCACCAGTTCGCCCTCTCCGACGACTGGGGTTTCTTGGTCCTTCTCCGCGGGCCGCCAGTTGATTAGCAGCTGCAGAGGGAGAATCTCCTCCTTCTCCAGCGCCAGTAGACTCTCCTCGGAGTGGTGGATTGATCTGCTCTAGGATACAATTTCTTATGAGGAATCAGGAGGAAAGTTGGCAACTTTGGGGAAGACGGAGGCTGAGAAGGAGGGTTTTTGTGCGGCGGAAGTATTGAGGAGGGGTTTTTGGCTGTGTGACTTCCTCAAGAAGCTACCTGCTCCTTTTATAGACCCCAGGAGGCGCACTTCTGTGAGTAACGTTCTACTCAAACGTTCCACCGAATATTTTATTCATTTCCCATAATGGATACTGTCTCTGGCAGACCCGTTAAAGTGTTCCAAGCATCGGATTTGAAACAAAAAGACTTCTTTGTTTCAGAATCTGAAAGTACACAAGCCTGAAAAGTTTTTCAGGACTTTCAAAGGACGTTTTCCTTCATGTGCCTTATATATTTTCATGAAAAAATCCTATGGCCCAATTTTTGGACGTATGGATAAATTCTGATCTGGTTGTGGAATGATCGAAATCGAAACCATGCCTTCGATTAAGCTCCGATTCTAATCGAAGTGACGATCTAATCGAGCCTCAATTCTGGTCACAGTAAGCTTCGGTTCTAACCGCGGCTTTAAGTCTGATCGCGGTATCAGGGCTGGTCGCGGTACTTTTATAAAAGTATGATTCTGACCACAGAACTGAAATTTCCCTGTGTATGAGTGGTCGCAAAGACATTATTTAAGGCCATGTTTTCGCACAGAAGATGTAAAGAATATTCATATGAAGAAAAAGAAAAATTTTATTTATTGCATTCTTTACATACAAAAGGGATACCGGCGACCAGAGCGTCGACCTGATCTGAAAGAAGTTTGCAAAGTTCTCCTAGGGACATGTTGTTGTCAGTAGGATCTACACTGACAACCCCCAGAGAACTAGCAATTAATCTAAGCCTATCTACATCATCCCTAACAAGAGAAGCACTATTGTTCCTAATCAAGTCAGAGAGTTCTTGCTGTTGCTGAGCGTGGTCCCTCTCTCGACAGAACTGGTGTGCCTCTTCACGGGATCTTTCAAAATATTCTGCCAGATGCAGAATCGCCGAAGACATCTCTTCGGTCTTCTTCTCCAGGGCTTCTTTTTCCCCTTGGGGAGTCTGTCCGAGGGAAGGAGATGGAATCTCAGCAGGCTGGTCGCTGGGGGCTCCAACAATTTTTGTCTCCTACATTTGCAAAAGTTAGTTGCACTAACTATAACTATCAGCAAAAGGAAATGGGGATCATTACTTGTCCCTGCTCGTGACAGGTTGATATAGCCATCCTGGAAAGTAGATCATCCAATAAAAGCGGATGATCACCAGATGGTGGAAGTGCAACCTTCCCACCAGAAGATTAATTACCCAACACAAGTTGAGGATCTTCTGGTCGAGTAGTCACCGCTTGCCGACCAGAAAATCGATCACCCGAACAAAAGTTGGGAATGTTGGAGTAAAGAACAGAAGGAAGAAAGAACAATGGTACGTCTTCTACCTTTGCCCTGCTGGAAGATCCTTCGTCAACCTTGGGTTTCTTCCTTGAAGGAGATGGATCTTCAGGCATTTGAGGCTCCTGCTTGAGAACTTCCTCTTCATCACTTTCAATCTTGATGATGTTATGATCTGCCATCGGGAAGTATATGAAGAGAAGGATGAAGGCAATTCTTGAAAAGATTAACCGTGAGAAGAAATTGTGGGCCTCTACAATTCAAAGGTTTCGGGATTTATAGCCGCCAAGGTGATGGTTCACTTTCTGAACACCTCAGGCTTTTAAAGCATTTACAATTTCACCTCGGGTTAAAAAACGTTTCAACAGTGCCATCATTACCCGTCACATAATATCCAGAGCTCGTCTCGGGGAACCAACTGTCCCACTTAGTACGCCACTAAGTGGGGGATTTGAAGCGTCGGCTTAAAAATCCGATGCATATCTTTAAATTCGAAATAAACACGTCCCTTCGTTTTCTTCGAATTTGGGGGCTAGCTGACGAGGATTGACACCTGAGTCAGTTCAAATAAATGCACTGTTGGTTCAAGACAGATTCGAGCCAGACATGTGCCCGGCGGTGCGAACTCAAGTCGTTTCTGGGAAGCATCAGCCCGAGGTCGCAGGCCTTGCGCGATCAGGTCGCAGGCTTTGCGCGATCAGATCACAGCTAGTGCGAGGTCAGAAGTTCGCGTGCTGTGCACGGACAGAAGGTCGAAAATGTTGCGTGGTCAACCAACATTGCGCGGTCAGAGCATCTTCGACCAGGGAACGTGGGAGTATTCTTTTCCTATAACAGAAATATCCCAAGTACCCCGAAGATTCTTCCACGTGGGAATTAACCGTCAGGAGGTTAATGCGTGCAGTTATCCATAAATAACACGTGTTAAACCTGCGTGGGAGTTAAAGGTGGTTTTCCAAACCGCATCCAAGCAACTGTTTGATGCAGTTACGACTTGGCACCCTTTCAAACGGTATAAAAGGGTGGCAAGATGTATCAAACAGGGGGAGATAAATAAATAAATCAAGATACAACTCAAACAGCCAAGACTATGATTTAGACTATATAATTTCTATAAGCCTCCCTGGCCTCTTTTTGTACATCTATATAGGAAAAACCTTCGCTTGTGAAGGCTTTTTCCCGCTACTTTGTAACTATTTACTACACATAGTGCAATCCCAACAGGACGTAGGGCTATTACTCTCACCATCGAGGGCCCGAACCTGTATAAACCTTTCTGTGCTCCAGTTCTCCATAGTTCTACATACGTTCCCGGAGGGTCACCTTGAAAGGTCTCATTATTATAAATTTTGCATAAGTTCGGCTGAGAACCCCGAGTCCGAATCGTCGACAAGGTGACAGATAATGTTTTTCTAGTTTAATTTTTGAAAGCCAACTAGGCCTCTCTAGCTCTGCAAGTTGATTTATACGTTAGATTTCCTAATGCAATAGGAAATTCCATAACGGATCCTATTCAAATTGAATTGTTCTAACCAGTTAAGTGTGTGACCCTGTAGATCCATATGTATTTGGTCATGACATAGGAATTGAACTGCAAGTTAATAATAGCCCCTAATAAAACATATTTTACACAAAATCATATCCAACAAATCTATATAATGTACTCATGTTGATCCCTTCTTACGAGGATTGTTAGCCTTTTTTTAGCTCCCATGGTCGCGCCAGCGTCCCATGGTCGCCCATAGCCATGGCTGCAGGTCCTCCCTATGGTCGCCAAGGACCAGAAGGAAGAACATCGGGTAATCCAAGGGCATTCTGGATATAACTCAAAATTCATGCTTATTTCGTGCAAATTCAAGACACTTATTATCTCAAAACCCATGTCTTATGCTGTATCTGAGAACAGTATGGTCGAAGAGATACATTCCTACGACCAACCTCTCTTGTAGATACAAGGTCTGATATGGTTACTATGGTTGCAACAGTACGTGATCATCCATTATCATTACCTTACCATAATCCTTATGAGTAACCCCGAGATAATCATAAGTCCCTAACAAGGTAACCATTCAAGGAGGTTAAGATGGTAAGACAGTTCTACAACGACCAAGTCAAGACCGCCAAACTGCCACATACCTATGATCTATGGCAACTACCGTGTACCCACGACCTCACAGCTGCCACTTCGAGGCGGTTAAGAGAGATCGTGGGGTGTGCCTTCAGGAGGACAACCGACGACCTATTCGGCAAGTATAAGAAGACCTTCAAGGGAAGGATCAAGGGACGGATGATCTACGACAGAGAGAAGACTAGGCTTAGCAAAGATAGGATGAGTTAGCTTATACACCTTGTAACAACCTCTCTATAACTCTTTTTCCCACATAGTCAAATACACAGGACGTAAGGTCGTTACTCTTCTAAGAGTGCCTGAACCTGGATAACTCTTCCCCGTATCTTAGATCTATAGATATTTTGAACATCTTGAGAACTTTTCTGATTGGCTCCATTTTTCCTCACACACTTCTTTGCAGAAGATCGACAAAGGCACCCCAGGGTTCCAATCGTCGACAGCTGGCACCCACCGTGGGGCCCTAAAAATATTTTCATGATTCATTCTATTCATGGATGCTTTCCCTTGCCTACACGATTCTGAGAACGAATTCGATCTCGAGGATCACGTAGATGCTGCGGATGAAGATAGCATCCCCATCAATGGTGACGACATTACCCTCACGACTTGTCTTGGGGAAGCATCATCCTCGATCCCAACCGTGTCTGCTAAATAGGGGTCGGAGCAGGCAGTTCACTTGCCCTCAATGGAGGACGAGTATGTGTCGCAACCCGTTGCCCTAGACAACATGGAAGGGGATGATCTTCACATTCGTCTGGAGAACTTCTCCCCAGACAATTTAAAGTCTTTCTTTGATTTCGAGTCAGACTCAGACAAAGACGAGATGCTTTCTCCGTCTGCAAACTCAATCCCTAGAGATATCGCTGCACTTTCGGAGGAAACTTCAGAGCAGCGTGACGCTAGGCAAGAATGAGAACGCAAATAGAAAAAGGACCAAGAACGCGGACAGCGAGAGGCTAAGGTTCGCAAGGTCACAGAAGATCTTCTACAACCAGCAACAAGTCACCGAGGTACACCTTCTCTGGGAGGTCGTGGGCGTAATTACACACCTATTCCCTCTCTGAACTATTCACCATCGACAGAGGCGACCTCACCAGGAACTCCACCGACACCCGGGAGAAATCCTGAGGATCGTATCCAGAGAATTGCATATGCACTCCGTAATCTGCCCTCCAGTCTCGCGAATGACGACAGAATTATATTCTCAAGAGTGCTTGTAGATAATCTTGATGAGGTTGCCCTCGGATTTACTCCAGAGGCATCATCGCGTTTGACGACCAGAGGACATTCCACACATTCCCGACACTACAAGACCTGACGAACTGGTACTTCTTGCGAGCATAATCACATACCAATACACTCATGTTTGGGACCACGTCGTGAGCCTCCCCAGGTCGACAACTTCCGTGACCTTGGCGATAGTCGCGATGATCTACGATCACGCAGTACGTACGTGAGTTGTAAAGCTTTTTCACCTAGACTACGGAATGTGGTCTGTCCTAATAAGTTTAAACCTGGTACGATCGAGAGATTCGATTGGACTCAAAATCTAATTGAATTTCTTCATATCTAAGTTACTGCCATTCAAGCGGCCAGAGGAGACGAACGTGTCATGGCAAATTACTTGCCAACGGTCCTTGAAGGTCCAGCACGGACCTGGTTGTTCAACCAACCGGAAGGATCAATCTACAACTGGGACATGTTGTGCGATGCTATACTCAACAGCTTCCAAAACTACTATGAGAAGCCTGGCAAAGAAGTTGATCTTCATCGCTTACGCCAAACTTCAATGAAGACCCTTTGGCAGTTTGTCAAGAGATTTGTGAGAGTGAGGAATATCATTCATAACATCTCTGATTCTTCCGTTATCAGGGCCTTCAAATATGGTGTCAAATTCGAAGGTTCACGGAGGACCTGAGTATCCATCCCCCATGATCAGTGCCAGACCTCTTCGACATGGCAGATCGATATTCTGACGCAGTGGAAGCTGTGGAATGGAATAGAATGGTGGACAAGGGTAATCTGCCTTCTCAACTGGGTCTAAAATCCAAAAAGAAGGAAGATTCGAACATGAAATCTGAGTTCTCTACAGGTGGAAGATCTAAGAAGCAAAACAAGAATGGAGCAAGCCGATTCCATGAGGTCGCAATCTTGGACAAGAAACAACAAGAGAAAGGTAAAAAAGTTCCATTCAAATTTACTAAGCTTCCCTCCGGTGGTCGAACTTGCAACCGCCCGGAGAAACAAACTAAACCGTAGGGAAACATGAAATGGTGTCCATTACACAACGCTTCTGGATACAACCTCAAGAATTGTCGTGCCTAGTTGAAGCACATGGACAATTTCTATCAAGGAACTGCGCCCATGCCAACTATACTAGAAAATAGACAATCTCGAGGAACCAAAGATGCCGATGGAGACGAGGTAATGCCATACCAGGTACCTAGTAATCACATTAATGTTATTTTTGGCGGGTCTTCATCTTATTATTCTAAGCATCAATTTCAAATTGTTCACTGAGAGGTGAATAGTGTTGAAGCTCCATTAGAGGAGTCTCAATTTCCCCGTTGGTGGGAGACTTCTCTAACTTTCAACACGGAAGATTGTCCCAAACGATTGTCGCACCCTCCATGACTCCCTTTGGTAATAACACCCATTATTAGCAACGCTAAAGTGGGGCAGGTATTGGTCGATGGAGGAAGTTCACTTGACTTATTGTTCACCAAAGCTCTTGACAAGATCCAAATACCTCGTTCCAAGATTAAACCTGTGGCGCGCCTGTTTTTTGGGATTACATCTAGCTCCACGATGATGCCCATCAGGCAAATAGTGTTCCTCGCACACTCAGAGACCAGAGAACTTCTGAACAGAATTAATTACTTTGATGTGATTGATTTTGATTCAACTTACAATGCCATCTTTGGCAGGCTATCTCTCAACAAGTTCATGGTAGCGACACACTACGTTTGTCAGTGCATCAAGTTACCAGGGCCAAAAGGCGTCATCATAGTCAAAGGCAGTCAACATACGGCTCTGACCTGTGATCGTATTTCTTTGGAGTTGGTTGACCAATTACCCCTACGGGATGTTAAGTTGGCGACCAAAAAACCTGATGCGGCAAAAACAACTCCATGACTAGATGAAAAACTAAAGCAAGTTCCTCTGTTCCCAGACGACCTGACCAAGACTGTTCAGGTAGGGTCAGCACTGGATGCTAAATAGGAACTCATGCTCATTACTTCCCTCCGAGCTAACACCGATGTGTTTGCGTGGAGTTCCAAGGGAAGTGATTGAGCATAGGCTAGCTATTCGGCCAGGACAACGGCCAATAAAGCAAAAGCTCTGACGCTTTGCTCCTGGTCGTTAAGAAGCCATCTGTGCGGAGTTGACTAAACTCCAGGAAGATGGTTTCATCCGCGAGGTTAACCATCATAAATGGCTCGCGAACCCGGTCATGGTCCTTAAGTCCAATGGTAAGTGGCGCATGTGCGTTGATTACACCAGTCTCAACGATGCCTGCCCGAAGGATGACTTTCCCCTTCCCCGCATCGATCAATTGGTCAATTCTACAGTGGGTGGCGAATTAATGAGCTTCCTGGATGCTTACTCAGACTACCATCAAATTAGCATGGCAGAAGCAGATGAAGAGAGAACTACCTTCATCACACCCTTGGCACCTACTGCTACGTCAGAATGCCATTCGGGATCAAGAACGCTGGTTCCACATACTAGTGCTTGATGCAGAAGACCTTTCTATCTCAGTTAGGGCGTAATTTAGAAGCTTATGTAGATGATCTGGTTGTAAAGAGCTTACAAAGTTCTAATCATGTAAATGATCTCACTTAGACTTTTTGTAATTTGCATAAACATGGAATGAAATTGAATCCTGAAAAATGCTCTTTTGGAGTTTTTCTAGCAAACTTTTGGGTTTTCTTGTTTCTTCACGAGGCATTGAGTCTAATCCCTATAAAATTCAGGGCATTGAGCAAATGTAATCTCCTTCGTCAACAAAGGACTTCCAAAGCCTAACTGGTCGAATGGCGGCCCTAAGCCATTTCATATCATGGTTAGGTGAACGTGGTCTACCTTTCTTCAAGGTACTGAGGAAGCACAATGGTTTCAGTGGTCGGATGAGGCCAAAAAAGCCTTTCAAGTGCTGCAGTGTTGGTCTCTCCACAAGTAAGATAATCATTACTCATTTATTTAGCCACAACCCCATGCGCGGTCAGTGCAGTACTGGTCGTAGAAAGGGCAGGCGTGCAATGACCAATATACTATGTCAGCGAAGTTCTAAACGGATCAAAGGAGTGTTACCCCGAAGTCCAAAAACTACTTTATGCCCTCTTAATGGCTTCCTGAAAGCTGCAACATTACTTTCAAGCGCACAAGATCTTCGTGCCATCGTCCTTTCCATTAGGGGACATACTCCATAATCTGGAAGCAACTGGTCGAGTTGCGAAATGGGCAATTGAATTAGGAGCGGTCGATCTCCACTTCACTACTCGTGTCGCAATCAAATCTCAAATTCTTGCCGATTTCATGGTCGAGTGGACTAATCCCGAGCCACTTCCGCAAGAACCAACAGATTTGTCTAGAAACAACCTTTGGACGATGTACTTCGATGGTTCTCGTGGTTTTTCAAACTCGGGGGCTGGAGTGGTCTTAATCATGCCCCAGGGCGACCAACTCCACACATTACCACAGAAACAGACATCCAGGACGGCACATCACAGACGGTTATGAACTGTTCAATGGAAAACCGTCTGCGAAGGCCTGTCGGGAGAATATGTTCAGTTATCACAGACGATTCTGATGTCAAAAACAACTGTGATAGTAAACCAGACGGTTCTGAACACAAAACCGTCTGTAATAGTCTACTTATCACAGACGGCTCTAACTTAAAACCCGACTGTGATAGATACAATCGGTTCCCAGCTGAGAACCGTCTGTAATAGTCTACTTATCACAGACGGTTCTAACATAAAACCCGATTGTGATAGATACAATTGGTTCCCAGCTGAGAACCATCTGTGATAACTAGAATATCACAGACGGTTCGGAACTCAGAACCGACTGTGCTATATACAGTCGGTTGTTAACTAAGAAGCGGCTGTGATAGTGTAGTTATCACAGACGGTTCTGAGGTCTGAACCGACTGAAAAAGTGCCGGTGCTTCGAATTCTCAACTGTGATCATTTATGTCTCCGATCTTCGCGCGCGGTGCCTAGGAGAACACAAAGCATCGCTTTGGAAGTTCTATAAATTGACAGTGGGAAAAATTTTCATTTACTTTACAAGTTTTTATAATTCTCAGACTGTTTGACTCTTTAGCTTCTCTGCGCCAATGGCATCCTCGATGGCATCGTCAGCCTCGCCCTCCCCGGTAAGAACTCTCAATCTTTTGGACTTACCCCTGTATTGTTAATCCCTCTTCAATACATTCTTGACCTGTTGATTTGCACAGGGAAGGGGAGCCGTGGAAGACACTGCCAAAGTCAAGGCCGAGCTGAGGGCCCTCCAGGAGGATCACAAGCTCCTCACGGAGAAGCACACTCGGCTACGGCTTGACCTTGACGATCTCTTCCAGCACATTCAGCGCATGAAGACGGATGGTGACAATGTTAAGGCGAGGATGAGGCGTCTTCGCGAGGAGAAGAAAGCCGCGGATATGACCATCGCTGGCTGCGGTTTGACTATGAAGGATACCATCGCGAAGCTGAGGGAGGTCGCAGGCCATCTCGAGGCGGTAGTAGTTGATCCTAAGAAGGACAACTTGTCCCTGGAGGAGTCCTGCGTCCTGGCTGCAAGTCAAACTAACTTTATTCTAGATGCAGCCAGGGCTAAGACCACTCCTTGACCTAGCATTCTGTATTTTTACTTTTTTTTGTAAGTGATTAAAAAATTATTGAAAACTTTGTTCTTATGTCAACTTTCCAATTTTCCAGCACATTCTTGGACAGCATGCAATCTTCCCTCTTTCTTTATCTTTCTTTAGCTTTTGTCGAACATTCGACCATACAAAGGTATGTGCATTGTGTGCGATCAAGGAACGACTATTGCGATCTTTGGCTTGTGAGGGAAGTCCATCGGAGCCCTTCAAATAATATAGAAACAATATAGAGAAGTCGCAGGTCCCATGCAAATAATATAAAAGGAATATAGAAGTTATATATCAATGTGCTTTGAATATCACAAACGGCTCTGAGGTAAAAAAGTCTGTGATAGTCACATTACAGACGGTTTTTATGTAAGGCCGGACTGTGATAGTCCCAACAGTGTCCGCCGTCTCGAATTCTCAACTTCTTTCAATATCACAGACGGTTTTTAACTCCAAACCGTCTGTGATAGTAATATTACAGACGGTTTTTATGTAAGGACCGACTGTGATAGTCCCAAGGGTGATCGACGCTTCAAATTCTCAACTTCTTTCAAATTCTCAGCGGTTCAACTGGAAGCAAAACTCCAGGAAGGGAACAAGTATTTGTAGAAGTCGAACAGTTCAATATTCCACAGGCATATGGAAGACGGCTCGGACATCAGAACCGTCTGTAATATTAAAGCAGACGGTTTTGATCTCCCAACCGTCTGTGATAGTCCCAGCAGTGCAATTCTCTACATGCAATTGTTGATAACCGCACATAATAACTGCGCAGATGAAGAGACTTATTTATTTACTTCAAATTTAATTTGCATCGAATTATGTAATCTGACGCTTCAACTTCCTAAGTGGGCACTACTGTTTTGCGGTGTTCCAGTTTATCTCCCGAGAATATTTATCATGTCGGTATTGATCTTGAAAACAAAGTAGTGCGCTCCACTTCAAATTCTCAACAGTGTGTTGTGTCTTTTCCATTTCTGATGTTTGTGCGGCGCACTAACTTGGGAACACGAAGCGTCGACTTGGAAATTGTTTTTCATTAATGATGAAAAAATTAAATAAAAATTTTTTCTTATGTAAATTTTACAATTTTCCCACATGTTCTTGGAGAAAGAGAAGTGGAGCGGTTCGACTGGAAGCAAAACTCCAGGGGAGGGAACAAGTATTTGTAGAAGTCGAACAGTTCAATATTCCAGGCATAGTAAAGATGGTTCGGACATCAGAACCGTCTGTAATAGTCATATTACATACGGTTTGGACATGAGAACCGTCTGTAATATTAAAGCAGACGGTTTGATATCCCAACCATCTGTGATAGTCCCAACAGTGCCCACGCATCGAATTCTCTACATGCAATTGTTGATAACCGCACATAATAACTGAGTAGATGAAGAGACTTAATTATTTACTTCAAATTTAATTTGCATCGAATTATGTAATCTGACTCTTCAACTTCCTTTGCCGTGTTGCAGTTTATCTCCCGAGAAGTTATCATGAATTTATTGACCTTGAAAACCAGTAGTGCGCTTTTTAAAACTCGAGGCACCCGTGCATATGAACTGTCACCTTCTATTTCTATAAATAGCGAGGCTCCTAAATCCCTGTCTTTATTCCCTCCTCAACTCCCACCTTGATGGCGAGCCGAGATTCCAATGAGGTTATTGAAATTGAGAGTGATGAGGAAGAGATAAGGAATGAACTCGATCAGGATCTTCAGAAAGTAAGTCCTCTCTAAAACTCTAATGCAGATCTTTCTTTTATGACCTTATTACCTTGAAACAAATGCATTTCAAAATCCACAGGTGCCTGAGGAAATGCTCCCTCCAAAAAAGAGACTTAGAAATGATGAAAGATCCTCCACTGGAGCTGCAGCGAAGACTCTAGAGGGTGCTGAGGCTTGTGTTGCCACATTGCCCCTTGCAACCCCTCCAGTTGCATCGACTCCACCTTTGGAGATCCACAACAATCCTTCCAATATCCCCTCTTCAACACCTTTGTATCATCAGCTTTTCTTGGATGATCAACTTTCTGGGGTAAGGCGCACACTTCCGCGTCCAAATCCACTCCGAAGCTTGGCAATCATCTTCACCCTCTCTGCTAGTTATGTCTTTCAAAACTAACCCATGCATATGTGCAGGAGGAGAAAGCTGCCTTGTGCAGAACTCTCCAAAAAAAAAAAGAGGCGCTGGAGAAGCATTCTGAGGGGATGTCTTTTGCCATTCTGTACTTGGCAGAGTGCTTTGAGTTGTAGCTTCATCTCCACTTTTGTTGTATCAACTTTAATTTCTTGGATGATCCTACTGATGCCAAATCCACTCCTTTGCTGGGAGATGATGTTGATAGTCTTAGAGCCATTGGTAGTTCTCCTGGGGCGGCCAATGTAGATCCTACTGATGCCAATACGTCCCTAGGAGAACTTTGTAAATTACTTTCGGAACAGGTCGACGCTAATTAATTGGTTGCTTAATTGTATCTCTTATGTATGCAAAGATTGTAAGAAATAAGAAATTTCTTTTCCTTATATATCTGGCTTTTCGATTGATTATGTAACTGATAATCACCAAATGATGTTCTGTGTGAAAATGTTAACAAGAAAATACTGCTGCAATCAAGACGGTTTTTAACTCAAAACCGTCTCTGATTGTAACATTACAGACGGTTTTAATTTCAGGACCAACTGTAATAGTCTCAAAATTCTTTGAAGATCCACAGACATATATACAACAAATATGAAAAACAAGATAAAACCAAATAGTCTCAACGTTCATTTTTTTAAATACTAACATTGAAATAAGATAGAACCAAATATGAAAAACAAGTGGAACAACTGATGACCACTAGTCGAACGGTTCGACTGCAAACAAACAATCCAGGATATTATAGACGGTTCGGACCTTAAAACCGTCTGTGATAGTAGAGCAGAGTGTTGATTTTATAATTAACACAGACGGTTCTGAGGTAAAAACCGATTGTGATAATCACATATGGTTCTGATGTAAAATCCGACAGTGATAATCACAGACGGTTTTGAAGTAAAAACCGACTGTGATAGTAAAGCGGACGGTTTTGAGCTAGGAACCGTCTGTGATATTGTAATTATCACGGACGGCTTGGAGCTCATAACCGTCTGTGATATTTCTATCATAGTTCTACACAAAATGCACCGATATTACCAATGGTTTAATAAAGTGAAACCCGTCAGTGATATTCTGTTCTTCAAAAATGCACCGATATTACCGACGGTATTATATAGAACCGTCTGTATTGAACTTGGTATAAAAGGTTTTTTGGCGGATGTTTTGAGCTAGTCGTACACTCTTGCTCGACCTACACTGTCCAGTTCGAAGAGATTTGGGGCAAGGAAGAGCGAAATCTCGAAAGGCCGGGGGAGCATTTGGGGGCAAAAATTTGAAGATCGATCCAAGGTTGGTACTTGCTCCCAAGGCATACACATTACTTGATTTCATCATCAATATCGATCTCCATTGATTGATCAAATTAGAGTGAGAGGGAGGGGAAGCTACAATAGCAAATCCTGGTTGTAACTCATTTTCGACCTGTACTGTAGCTATTTAATTGCTTTATGATGTGTGTTATCCACGCCCCCAACTAATTGCTTGCAGTTCAAGTAGTAGTTAACTATTTATACTGCAAACTCCGCATCAAACACTAGCTAGCTAGAATTATATAATTTATTGCGTGGTTTCAAATTGTCACCCACTTGATCCGACGTGGTTTCAAAAAGGGGTACACGTGTTGGGTCCACCATGGAGAGGAGCCAACTGCAGAAACAAGTGCCACTCAGGTTGAGGAACAGGACATGTCGGATCCGAACAACGACTTCGACGAGGATATGCCAGAGGATGACAATTTAGATGACATGTTGCGTGATGTGGAAGGAAATTACAGTGAAAGGGAGTTTGGCAAATTCAAGTGCTTGATTGAGGACTCAGAAAAGCCGTTGTTCCCTGGTTGCAAGTCGAAGTACACAAAGTTGGCCTCTGTGCTTGAACTGTTAAAATTGAAGGCAAGCAACAGCTGGACCGATAAGAGTTTCACAGCACTGTTAGATCTTTTGGCGGACATGCTCCCGGAAGGAAACGAGTTGCCAAAAAACACCTACCAAGCGAAAAAGCTGTTGTGTCCTTTGGGAATGGAAGTAGAACGGATACACGCATGCCCTAATGATTGCATCCTTTACCGTAACGACTACAAGGATATGCATGTTTGTCCGGTGTGCGGCGCATCCCGCTATAAGCGTAAGGACCGAACAGACGACGGCGACTGCGTTGAGATAAAGCAAGGACCTCCTGGTAAGGTGTTGTGGTATTTGCCAGTCATTCCCCGCTTGCAGCGTTTGTCTGCAAACCGTAAAGAGGCAAAATTATTGCGTTGGCACTCGGAAGACCGGAAGAAGGATGGAAAGCTGAGACACCTCGCTGATTCTTCACAGTGGAGAAACATCGACAGGGAATTTGTTAACTTCGGAGCAGAATTGAGGAATATAAGGTTCGGGTTGAGTACCGATGGAATTAGTCCTTTTGGTAACATGAGCAGTCGGCATAGCACTTGGCCGGTTCTTTTGTGTTTCTACAACCTTCCTCCTTGGTTGTGTATGAAGCGCAAGTACATCATGATGTCTCTACTTATCTCAGGACCAAAACAACTCGAAAACGATATTGATGTGTACCTAGCACCATTGATAGAGGATCTCCTTACAATGTGGAACGAAGGGGTGCAGGTATGGGACGCATACAAACGAGAGAACTTCATCCTACGTGCTATGATATTCTACACCATCAACGATTTTCTTGCCCTTGGAAATTTGTCGGGCCGTAGTACGAAAGGAGCCAAAGCCTACCCCCACTGCGAAGATGAGACTGAGAGCGTGTGGCTGAAGAATTGCAGGAAGACAGTGTACATGCGTCACCGTAGGTTTCTTCCCAAGAATGACGTGTATCGTAAGAGGAAGAGGGAATTTGACGGCCACAAGGAAGATGGTTCAGCCCCGAAGCCTACGCGCGGGAAAGATGTTTACTCACGGGTGAAGGACATAGACGTTGTGTTTGGAAAGGGTCGTAAATTGAAACCCCACACAAAGAACTCTTGGAAGAAGAGATCGATATTTTGGGACTTACCGTATTGGGAGCATTTAGAGGTTCATCATTGCATTGATGTCATGCATGTAGAGAAGAATGTTTGCGACAGTTAATCGGCCTATTGCTGAACATTCCAGGGAAGACAAAGGATTGCGTCAATGTGCGGCATGACATGATCGAAATGAGAATCAGGCCTGAGCTAGCACCGAGAGAGGACGATAAAGGCCGTATATACCTCCCTCCTGCATGCTACACTTTGTGCAAGGCTGAGAGGACAGAACTCTGTAAGTGTCTCTATGGTGTTAAAGTTCCATCGGGTTACTCCGCAAATATGAAAAAGCTTGTGTCTATGGGCGATTTGAAATTGTTGGGTATGAAGTCTCATGATTGTCACGTGTTGATGACACAAATGCTTCTTGTTGCCATCCGGAGTATTCTGCCGCATAAGGTTAGAGAGACGATCACGAGGCTGTGTTTTTTCTTCAATGCAATTTCTTGCAAGGTCATTGATTCCGATGGACTGGATTCTCTGTAGAGCGAGGTGGTTCGAACTCTCTCTCAGCTTGAGATGTATTTTCCTCCATCGTTTTTTGATATCATGGTCCATCTCACCGTCCACCTTGTCAGAGAAATCAAGATATGTGGACCCGTGTTCCTACGTTATATGTATCCATTCGAGAGGTACATGGGTGTACTTAAGGCCTACGTGAGGAATCGGTCCCGGCCCGAGGGTAGCATTGTCGAAGGTTATGCAGCGGAAGGGGTTGTTGAGTTCTGCGTCAATTACATGGCCGAGGTAGAAGCAATAGGAGTTCCTGTGTCTCGTCACGAGGGGAGGCTTGATGGTGTTGGCACTATTGGACGGAGAGCCATCACTCCTGATTTCGATATGTACTCGAAAGCTCATTTTTGGGTCTTGCAACACATGACGGAGTGTCTCCGTACATCGACGAGCACAAGGAGATGCTACGACAAGACAATCCTCGCCGATCTGAGGTTTGGATCATGGGACAACATAACAGTCAATTCAACGCGTGGATGAAAGTGCGAATCACCAGAGAGTCTGCAAGTGAGAACCTTAAATGGTTGGCAAAAGGGCCCACGTTTACTGTACAGACATGGCAGGGATACGACATCATTGGGTACACATTTTACACGAAAGCTCAAGATCGAAAGAGCACTGTGCAAAATAGTGGAGTGAGCATAGAAGCTTTCCATGAGGGGTTCACCGAGACAGGCCCAACAAGGGTAGTACGTGGATTGAACTCGTACTACGGGTTCATGGAAGAAATTTGGGGGCTCGATTACGTATTGTTCAAGATTCCCCTGTTTCGATGCCGATGGGTCCAAATCCCACAGGGTGTGAAGGTTGACAGTTACGGTTTCACTTCTGTGGATCTCGATCGAGTTGCTTATAAAGATGAGCCATTCATACTTGCAAATCAAGCTATTCAGGTCATTTATGTCACTGACCCGGCCAATAAGAAGTGGCACGTCGTCCTTCATGCCAAGAGAAGGATTGTTGGAGTTGAAAATGTCGTAGACGAGGAGGAATACAATCAATTTGATGAGATTCCTCCATTTGGAGATGGCGTACAGGTCGATACTGAAGACACCGACGAAACCAGTTACGTGCGTATGAATCACCAGGAAGGGTTATACTTTAAAGGTAATCAACCGTACGTCCTTATCTCTCTATTTCCATCGGTATAGCTTATATCTCCTGTAATTCTCGTCTTTGCAGGGCCGCGGCAAGTGGAAAGTTGAGGATAACATGGCTGTGTATGTGGAAATTGTCGGTGAAAGTCCCCATTTGTATGTAACATTAACTTGAGCATGCTCCACATTGTATGTTAAATTTATTTGAGCATGCTCCACATTGTAACCAATTTTCGGATCTACGTACACCGTAACCAATTTATAGAGCATTTGGACTACATTTGAAATATCTGAGTGTTCATTTAAAACAAGTTTTCGAGCATTCAGAGTTGAAAGCAACAGATCAGTTTCAAGTTGTAAAACTAACGTTCAATAGAGAGATTATCACGGACGGTTGAATTATCACAGACGGGTATGAATATAGAACCGACTGTGATATTCCCAACAGCGTCTCCGACGCTTCAAGTGTACACGTGCACGGTCGGTTCTCAAGTCGAAACCGTCTGTGATAATCTCAGTCACAGTCGGTTCTCAACTCACAACCGTCTGTGATAATCTCACTATGTAGATTATGAACAGGGCCGTGCATGGGAGTATATATACCCCCCACAATAAATATAGCCGTTACAGGCCGTTGGGAGAAAAAGATCACTTGGCGGTCAGACCGCAGGTATAAGCCCGGTCAAACCGCCGCAATAGCAATGGCATTAAACAGGCGCAATTAATGCTCACCTGCCCTTGTCAGGCACACATACGGTCAGACCGGAGCCAATGGCAGTCAGACCGTGAAACCGTCCAGAGACGACATAGTTTCTGGACACGTTATACGGTCAGCCCGGTCAGACCGCCGCAATTGCAACGTCATTAAACAGGCGCAATTAATGCTCACCTGCCCTTGTCAGGCACACATATGGTCAGACCGGAGCCAATGGCGGTCAGACCGTGAAACCGTCCAGAGACGACATAGTTTCTGGACACGTTATATGGTCAGGCCGATAAATACGGACAGACCGGCCATACGGTCAGACCGTAGTACAAAAACTCGGTCAGACTGATTTCTCGGTCAGACCGGTCTAACAAACGGTCAGACCGACAAAACACAATATGATTCAGAAAGATAGGTCATGAAGTTCCAGGAGACTGACCTAGGTTTTACCTATGGACAAACCGACCTTTTTAAGGAATAAACTATACTTTGACATAACGTCGGTCAGTCAAAAACCCAATTCGGTCAGTCCGTCTATTCGGTCAGACCGGACAATCAATCGGTTAGACCGACTGAGACAGGATTTGGCATAAATGAGTTGAAACAAGCATTTTCAAAGTATATGACCTTCTAGTATGCAATGCAAGTTGAATTTATGATTTGTGGCACATAGATGAAATATTTCGTGATACACCACATGCTCCTCTTAATAGTATGGCGACTATCCTAAAATCCGGTCAAAATTCTTCTCTAATCACCTTAGCCCGGTAAAATGGAAAAAGATCATATCCCGTACCGTAGCCTCTTTGATCAATGTCCTTTCTTCATCATGAGGCTCTTTCTTTGCCTTTCATTAACCTGTCTTTTGAGTTTGTTCTTGACACAACTTAGCAGGTATCGTTAGTACAGCATTTGTAATTGTCATTAATTACTAAAACACTCTTTAGGGGCCTAGAAGCTACAAAGGGCCAGGCTAACCAGGCCAAGAATACCCACCCACACAGACTAGGCAGTGGTAGGTATGTGGGGAAGAAGGCGTTGTGGAGGAAGCAGGACGAGGAGGCTTCCCAGTCTTCGGCCGGCAGTCCTTATGCGGGCATAACGGACGTGCGCGCCCGCAATTGTTGCCGAGCAAGATCGACGATGACCTCCTCCGGAAGCGTCTTTGTGACTAACCTTGCGGACAGAGAAGTGATCGACCGGCTGGTAAGATTGTCCGATCACGTACTATCCTCGTAACACGCATGCAATGGGTTGTATTGCTAAGTTCTCCTGTTGCAGGTGACGCTGAGTGCGCAGGTGGCATCCGGAGAGTTCAACCCGAGGAGGGACAGGGATATCCTCACAGCGGCGCTAGGAAACAAGGAGCATCCAGGCCACGTGCGCGGCCTCGGTTCCACTGTGCCTTGGAGGCATGGTTTCCCTGATGATGAGGAGGCGGCTAAGAGGAAAAAGAGATCCCACCAAGCCCACGATGAACGGCTCAAGGAGGAGATGCGATCGGAGTTCGCTGTTCGGGACAAAGCACTCCTGCAGTAGTTGTCAGAGATGCGATCCATGTATGAAGAGCTAAGAAAGGCGACCCAGGGCACCCCCCTTCTAGTAGCGGAAGTACCGACCCCCATTCTTGGCCACCGTAGTAGTTGTGCGTCTGCGCCGGGGTCTTCGCAGATGGAGCCCTCTCCAAAGTATCCGGTGGACTTTCTGCAGGTAATGACCGTTTGTCTATGTTAATCCATTCGACAGTGAAAAGTGGTGAAATTCAATATGTTAATGCGCACTGTTTGTAGGAACCCGCCTCCTGCAAGCTTATGGTGCTGGCCGGTCTCTTCCCGATCGAGGCTGCCCGTGGGATGGCGCAACCATGCACGGCGGGGCCCACAATCCACGGTGCCCCTCTATGTGAGGGTTTTGCACGGGTTCAGGTGGACAGTGTCTTTGACCATTGCAAGGATTTCCCATTGGAGAAGCCGCCGAACGACGAGATTACCACTCTCGGGGATGTGGTGCACACGTTCGTGCAATGGCCCAAGAAAGACATAGTCCTGGATGAGGTAATTCCCCCACTAGTGTCATAATTCGTACTGTAATAATAGCCCTCAGAGTTAGTATCCTAATACGTTCACAATTTACTGAACAAAGATGCGCTCGACTTGTCAATCCTACGGTCTTGGGTGCTGTAAGTATCCTAATATCCGTGCATATACGGATATATGTCATTTATTAATTGGTTACTTCTGTGCAGCTGCATGACCAGCTATGCCAAATCTAAGGGCATACTGTTGGTTTCTTGGACTCCCAGATGGTCGCCGAGGTGATGTTTAGGACCGACGCGGACTTCGTTGTCGACTACATCAAAAGAGGGTTGCTTGCTCAGGTCGACAAGGAGTACATACTTGTACCCTACTAATGGGGACGGGGATGCCCGAACTTCCGTCAGGTGGAGGATAAGTCGATTAGGCGGCGCGAGACACACACGATCCGGCTTCTTGATCGGCACGATCAAAACCCCTGCAATCGCAGCACCACGCGTCCTCTGGTTATCAACCGTGCGCTGCCCGATTGGCCTCGCCACGAAGGCTAATCCCTGCCAGTGAATCGAGAACACAAGCAAGAACAAGAAAGATGCAACTAAATTTGCAATTGAGGATGAAGCTCACGAGTTGGGGTCTCACAAACCGATGAACGGCGACACTGTTCAAAGACAGAATTGATCTAAGCAAAACCCAAGTCTAAACGGCAGCCATGGCGGCCATATATATACTGTATGGGGCGGCCATGGGGTGGAGGAGGAAACCCTAGGGGTACATGGGCCTTGGGCCCAAAGTGGAGTGTCGCAGCGCACATCAGATTCTGGTTGTAATCTTGTTTTGACGATTCCTGTTTATCCGTAAGAAATTTGGACATGGGACTGGATCCGTTGGAAAGCTCTCGTCATTCTCTTGTCTGTAGAGTCCAAGAACGTCGAAAACGGACTTCGTATGTGGCCTGTACGTCCGTTTGAAGTTGGACTACGTGCAGATGGCCGAACCGGACTCGCGGATGAATTGAGCTCACTTGTGGGCTGGCCTTGGAGCGACGTGGCTTGTGCGACCTTAGAGGTGTAGAGGCGCCTTTCTTGAGCACGTCTTGTGTTTGGGGAGGTGGCCAAGGTGGAGGCCGAACTTGTGGCGGCGACAGCACAAAATCCAGACGACGTACGTGCTGCCAGCTTTCGCGTCCTGGCCAAGGTGGCGGACGATGACATCTTGATGACCACCATGTTGATGTCGTCTTGGTCATAACCATGATGTACATGGTCTCATCACCTACAACCAGAGGTGAGTGCTTGCATCAGTACTTCACCCGTAGATTAGTGTCTCCATGTGCACACCCCCAAACTTAGATTACATTTTTAATTCTTTACGTGTAATATGTAGCTACCACTGGATCCTGCTGCTACTTATTCCGAAAAGGAACAAGGTGTTCTACCTTAATTCATTGCAGAGGAAAGGGTACTCGTATTGCGGCGCACGAGATGTATTCGAAAGGTGATGATATTCATGTGGACCTGTATTGCATGCATCTAGATTTACTGTCCTCAAACTGTCAATTTCGACTATCCTCAAACTTTCAATTTTGACTATCTACAGGGCTTTCACGAACTACTTTGCCGAGGGAGGGCGACAACACGAGCGGCAAGCCGATAAGTTTCAGTGGTTACAATTTTCGGTACAAATTTCAACTGGCATCTGTTTTACTTTATAATGTGTCCCCAGCTAACTCTCGGTCTGTAAATTGGCAATGCCATCAGCAGCCGGACGACAATACATGTGGGTTCTACGTGATGCGTCACATGTATGACCTGATCATCACCCCTCACCGCCCAGATTTCCCCGAGGTATACAACTGCTCCCCTTTGTATCGATTTGGCAGAATTTACAACTGCATTGAACTAATTTTTTCTGTACCAATTCTTGTTGTAGAGGCTCGACTTCCCTTCGGAAAGCTTTGACCCTCGGGAGATTGGTATTGTCCGAGGGATGCTCGCTGAGTTTTTCCTTGTGGAGGTCATATCAACCAAGGGGAAGTTTAGGGACCCGCAAGGTTCATATTAGTGCGGCCTTACATTTATTTGTACATCTAACACACTGACTTAAAGCTTAGGAAAGTGGATAGCAATAAAGCCATTTCCAATAAAGTCTTCCCCTATAATCGAAAAGGCCGTCCAATAGAGGGGTCTCAAAACCTATTATTTTTTAAAGGATAACTGATCAAAGAGACATTAATTGTCGATTACATTTATTGGTTCAATCTCAATTGTACATATTTCTGAGTTCTGTGCTGTATATATGAAATGCTTGTACATGTTTCTAAGTTGTGTGCATGTATATATGAGACTGTATATATTTGAGTATTGTGCATGTATGAAATTCATGAACTGTATATATGAAATGCCATTTGTACAGAGGACATCGGTGACTGTTATAATCTCAGACGCAAACAACGAAACAACACAACACATATAAGCATACAGAAATTACTTGCTTTAGGGAAATTATATGTAAAGTATAAACATGCATGCAAGAGAGGTGATCTGGTCGAAGATGATACAGCGGGGGAGAAGATACTCGGGCTTGGCTTACAAGATTTGGTTTAGATGCAACGAATGTCTGCAGGCGCACATTCGGTTCACGACCTGACAATATCGAGGAATGGCACAGGGTTGATTTGGTGCTTCTGAAAGGTCAAGATGAGCACAAAATGGGGCGTTAGGTGCCAAATACATCAAGGCAGCTAATTGACAAATTGGTTTTAGCAGAAAAGTCCAGGAATTAAAGGAAATTGCAGCAAAGTCCTTGGCACAGAGAAACTGAGTGCCAAAGCAATGCCGCATTCTAGGGCTTGCACGTCTACACAATCCACGGATGTGCTGCTCTCCACCTTTGTCAAACACGTAGGTGGGATAGAAAGGGTGCTACTGACAAGGTTAATTGGAAAATGGTGGCTTGATGGCGGCGAACGGCAAGGTTTAAGTCATCGGCCGCTAGAACCAAAGACGGGCTACGGTGACAGAGAACTGGGGTTGAAGAAACTTGAAATTGATTGAGGGGTTTTGCTACTGGGGTGTTGCTGATGGTACTGGAGTGAGGAATTTGGCTACAACGGCGTTTGGAGGCTCGCTGGTGTTGATGCCGGGCTTGGGGACGATGATTCAAAGCTATGCAGAATAAATTCATCTTGGCTACATGGTCTATGGGACCTAGTGAATGTGTAGGTGAGGTTGATTTGATCGGTGGCACAGTGCAGCGTGCCAGCGACGTGAGTCATCCACAGCAGCACGCGAAGAAACGGGGAAGCTTCAACCACGGGCTAAATTCAAATTTGGGTTGAATGGGATTTCTCAAGGGGTACTGGTGATCGATTTGTTCTACAAAAAGGGGTGCCAATTTGGACAGGAGATGGGTTCGATAAGAGAAATAGGGAAATTCTGAAATCTGGCGATCATCGGCAATGAGGCTCACTGGAGACAAATTGGTTGCTAAGGTACAGAGAGATGAGAAATAGGCACTTACTGGTGAAATTGATTTGAAGATTGAAGCAGTGTTGAGCTCTGGCGACGTTTCCCTCCTCGGCGGCTTGCCGGAGAAGGAGAAGAAATGAGAAGAGCTGAGACTTAGCTAGTTTCTGGTGGCGTGAAGATAGCTCTGGGTGAGGGGGTTTAAATAGGCACGAAACGGAGATTGCGAGGGAGGCAAGCAACGAAACTTGAGCGCGGGACGTGACTGGCTGGGCAAGGGAGAAACAGCGGCGACGATGACGCGACGGCGTGCTGGCGGCTACCCAATTTTGCCAGTAATGGTCAAGCGCATTGGAACTTGATCCAGGCCGGTGCAGTGGCGGAGGCGACAAGTTGTCCCGGTGTGGATATGTGGCGCGAAGCTACTGACAAGGTGATGCTACTTGAGCACACGCGAGCTACTACTGCTGGTGGAGGTGGCTGCCACGGTGGCTGGCACTGGTGTGACATGGGCGACACGCGGGTCCAACGAGCACACACACTAGCGATGGCGGACACTGGCCGGCGGCAACGAATAGTGGCGAGGCATTGGTCGAAGGTGTGCCGGCTAGTCGATTTGGAATCTGGACTGAAACACAAATTCTGAAAATTGGCTAGGACTGATTAGAAATTTTTGAGAAATAGCTGAGTAGGGTTGAATTTGACTTCACAAACCTGATAAACTTTATTCAACAATTGATTTGAGAGAAAATCTAATAAAATCTGGAAACTTTTGATCAAATTTGAACTGAAGCGAAAACAGGGTAATTAGGGTATTTAGAATTTGGATTTTGTCGAGGATGAATATCTGAGATTAGGATCAGATTTTGAGGTTCTTGCAAAAGGAGATTTTGTTCAGAATAGGAAATGGGAGATATTCCCTGAATCAGATCAAGGTTTGGAGTTAATCTGTGGCTTTTAGCCTTTTCAGGCTTCTGGAAAATCTGAAACGGACCAATCTGCATACTTTTGGACTGATTTGTGAAAATGGTCTGAATAATGGAGTTTTGCTGCCAACTTTTTTGGTTAAAGTATTGGCATACCCTGGATCATATTCCTGAGATAAAAGATTTAGACCAGGTCAAGATTTGGGGAAATCTAGGGTTTAATCTGAGACACGATCGAGATGTCCGAGGAATTTGATAGAGATGCACTAATTAACAAACAAAAGAGTAACAGAAATCTGGGACGTTACATAGCATATTTACAAGCCCTACGTAAATATCACAACAAAAGCATGCGACCACGTAGCCTTCACGTCAGAGACTTGGTTTTGAGAAAGATCTAAAATCAGTCTAATCGCAATAAATTTTTCCCACAATGGGAAGGTCCCTACACTGTGGTCTCAATGCCACGACCTAAATCAACTCGATTGGCTATGGAAGATGGCAGAGTTCTGTCCAATACCTGGAACATTGACCAACTATGCATGTTTTACGTGTAAGTTTCCTTTTCCCTTTTCAATTGTTAGTACATTTTCCATTTATGTTACGGTTACATTCGCATTTTACCTACTCCGGATCACACCCGGGGGCTGATCGCCTTGAGCTCCTTACTATGATGATTAAGTGGATTCGCTGACTGATCTCATAGTCGCATCTAGATAAGACATTTCTTTGTAAGCCGTTTCTCAACGCCTTAGAAACTTGATAGTATGTTCTTGACCATTCGGGTGGCTGTCAGTTAGAAGTAACCTTATGACTTTGTATTAACGTGCTCTATAGCCGGTCATGTAATGACATCTAGTTACATCCTTTTGTAAGCCATTTCTTAACGCATCAAGGACTTACTAGTTCGTCCACACTGATTTCAAACTTCAGCATCCTGATCCTGCGATCATGCTACTCTCTCTTCAATATCATCGATCACAGGAGGTGGTTAGGGGAATATAATTGTAACATTCAGCTTCAGTTTTAAGTTCAAGCATTTTGGATAATTTTTGTTAATCCTACTAATCATGTGTATTTGCAAGGTACAATAAGCAATAATACATCAAGGAAGGCCGAGTTCATGTAACACTTTTTCTACAAGAACCTTAACTTCGGCCCTGATCGCATCCAGTCTATCCTCGCTGTCAAATACAATATTTTCCACCGCTGGCCTCAAGTCCAAATTCGGAAAATGGTGGTGTCTGAGCTTGTAGAGTATAGCAAAGGCTACTCCGCTGACATCAGTCTTCAGTGCCTCCTTGCACTTCCTCACAAACTCTGGAATATTGGCAACAAGCAAGTCAGACTGGGTGGCGACCAAGCTACAGGACTCAGCAAGTGTTAAGTCATCCCCCTTAGGATTGACAACTTCTGCGTCAAATAAGTCTACAACTTTCTTCCATTTGGCCAAAGTGCTTTTCTCAACGAGACAGCAGTTTTTGATGATCTCTTCCAAATTATCCTTCTCGTTGAGAGTCAACTCTGTCTTTTCTTTGGCCTTATCACTAGCCGACCAGAGATGGTTAATGATACTGTGAAGTTTCTCAAGGTCGTGTCCTCGCCTGATAAACCTCACTTCCAATTGATCCCTCTCCTCAGTCAGCTTGTGATTTATTTCTCTTTGACCTAATCGAAGAAGGAAACATGTTCAGTATCATATATTCTTAAATTTGAATGAGCAATAATGCATTATGCTGAGTTGAACTTACGATCAACATCGGCTTGCAATTTACTGTACACCGATGCAAGGCTCTCTTTTTCCCCTTGGAGAGAATCATGTAATCGTGTCTTCTCTTCCAAGGACGCGAAGGTGTTTGAGAGTTTCACATTATTCTCCCTCAGAGCTTCGGCCACTGCAACTTATTCATTGTTGCGCACTGTGGCAATTTCTTTCAGTAAAGCAGAGTTTCCCTGCGACAATAACCAAAGATTGTCATTCTGTTCTATCATAAGGACTAAAGGTAAAGCAAGACACTTACTTCTTTACACGGTCGCTCTCCGCTTGGACGACCTTGACTGCTCTATCAGTAGACCGACCACGGTCACGCTGCGAGCAGAGTTCTGCCACAGAATGATAAATGTACATTAATAAAATTCAGGTGAATACTGAATAACCTGGTGTAAGAACTTTGCAAACCTCCGGAAGCTCTTCGAAAAATTTTTCAAATCCAACCCCTTGGCTGGGTGAAGCCAAGTCATCGCGCACCTGCCTAGAGCTTTGAGCTTCAGCGTCTCTCTCCGGCGCGGGGCACTATAGTGCATGGCCTCCTCGACCAACGGAATGGTAGATGCATCCATGTTCATGGTCGCGGTTGCCGCTGCGACCTCAGCTCCCTCGTCATCAATGGGTTCGATACATAGCGTATCCGCAACCACCTCGTCAACGACATCGGGCAGCAGCACATCGCCAGTAGTCGTAGTGGCCTCCGTTGTAGCCATTGGTTCTGCTGTGGTACCGCTCATGGCAGGAACACCTACCATGGTAGTTCCTTCCCCCTCGACCATGGTGGGCTTTGATTCGCCCTTTGGAATAACTACAGCCATGGTCGAGGGAGTCCTGTACATTCTATTCATAATTGATAAGACTGTTCCTAACTAAGCAATGCGACTTAGCTAGAGAAGAAATTATTTACTTGATACTAAGTCCCAGTAGATTTTGGGGATTTGATACCCTGCTTCGGGGCGACAGAAGCGAAGACAATGCCTTGGAAGAGGGATTCCTCGGAGGCTTGACCAACCTTCTTCTCTGAAGAATTAGAGGAGTTTCATCTTCCTCCTCCTCGCTTCCTTCCCCCTGTACAAGCAAAACATAATTCCCTATCATGCTTATTGGGGTATAAGGGGTAGGAATGTTTACCACGGCCACCTTCGAACCAGTCGCAGTTGCCTTGGACGAAGCCGCCCCGGTAGCTGTCCAAACTTTGGCCTTGCTGGGGCCTGCCACCTTAGGCTTTTTGGTTTTCGATGGGGTCGGTCCTTTGCACTTTGGGGTCCTCTTCATCCTCTTTGAGGAACCGCCAGAAGGACCTTCATTTCCCATGGGCCTCTTCATCCCCATCATTTGGCCCTCGAGCAACTGCACAATCAGAAATGATGTTCGCTGGTTATTATTGTTTGATAATAAAACAAAAATAAGTTTTTCAAACGAGGTATACCTTCCGCCGCTCCCGTCCAATTTCGTCGGTGCTCCCGACAAGGCTCTCAGGTCTTGGAGCGGTCGCATCGCCCTCCTCTGTTGAAGTGAAAGACTTCAGGAGGTAGCTGGTCCTTACTTCGACGTCGAAAGAGGACAACTCTGAAACATGGTAAACACCAAACCAATAATCATACGGAACAACAAATTGAGCATACCATGCCAATTTTACTAAAACTAAGATACTTACCAGGGCTCCAATCCCTGGTCGTGTCCTCCATGGTCCTGATCTCCCATGCCGGGTAATCCATCATCTTTAGAGGATTGATCCGATTCTTTACGAAATCCCGAATCACGTCCCGGGCGGTCAAGCCCTCACCTATCAAAACTTTGAGCACCTGGGCTTGCCTCCTCCGCTCGTCATCAAGGGGAGGGGGGCCATCCTTCTCTTTACTCTTCAATGGCTGCCGATCGGCCATGCCCTTCGAACTCGCCAAGAAGTAGTATTGGCGGAACAAATCTACACTAGGAAAAACTCCAATGTAGGCCTTGCATAGATGTTGGAATGTGGCTAGGATTAGCACTGAGTTGGCATTCAGATTCACCAACTCCAAAACAAAGTGAGAGAGGACCTCCCGCAAGAAGTTACTTTTCGGCAGGTGGAAACCGCAGCGCAAGAAGTCCTCGAACACCACCAGTTCACCCTCTTGAACCTTTCGGTTTTCTTCGTTCTCCCCGGCAGGCCACCATGGAATTAGCAACCTGGAGGGAAGATACCTGTCGGCCTCCAAAGCCAATAGGCATTCCTCCGTGTGGTGGTTTGATTGCGTCCAACAAGCCATCGGATTATACATCTGGTGCGAACTTGAAACTATGCAGGACACTCAACAAAAAACTTGAGAAATTTCAATGAAGTTTTGTGCGCACAGGCAGGGCTCAGGACGAAGGGTTTAAAAATCCACTTCCCTCGGGTCCTTCACCATGATTCACACCATGCGGAAAAAGGTGTTTTTCGCATTAAATGCACGTCAAAACAAACCTAACACTTGCACTCACAATCTCATGAATGATCAACAGGAAGTCGAACCAAAAATATGCCTTTCCAGAAATTGAAACGCCCTTTCAAAGCGAAAACATCTTTTTCAGTCAAAAGAATGTCTTTTCGCTTCGACTTCGGGGACTAGTAGACAAAGATTGCCACCCTCAATGACGAGGATTGTTAGCTGTTTTTAGGCCTCCATGGTCCACAAGCGTCCCATGGTCACACATGACTATGGCCTCGATCCTCCCTATGGTCGGCAAGGGCCAAGAGGAAGAATGTCGGGTAATCCAAGGGCATTCTGGATATAACTTAAAAATTATACTCATTTCGCACAAATTCAAGACATTCATTAGCTTAAATCTATGTCTTATGCTGTATCCGAGAACAGTATGGGAGCAGAGATAGTCCCTGCGACCATCTATTCTTGTAGATACAAGGACTGATCTCATTATCGTGGTCGCAGTACTACGCGGTCACCCCTTAAACATTACCTCACTATGATCCTTATGATTAGTCCCGAGATAATCATAAGTCCCTGACAAGGTAACCGTCAAAGGAGCTTAAGACGGTAAGGCGGTTCTACCACGACCGAGTCAAGACTGCCAAACCGCCACGCACCCATGATCTATGGCAACTACAGAGTACCCACGACCTCGCAGCTGCTACTCTGGGGCGGTTAAGAGAGATCGTGGGCGTGCCTTCAGAAGAAAAACCGACGACCTCTTCGGCAAGTATGAAAAGGCCCTCAAGGGAAGGATCAGGGAGGACGGATCGACGACATAGAGAAGACTAGACTTAGCAAAGATAGGATTAGCTAGCTTACACACTCTGTAGCTCTTTTTCCCATATAATCAAATACACAGGACGTAGGGTTGTTACCCAGCTTAAAGTGGGTCTGAACCTAGATAGCTTTCTTCCCGTGTCTTAGATTCATAGATACCTTAAACGTCTTAAGAATCTGTCTGATTGGCCTGATTCAATCACACCCTTCTTGGCATAAGATCGACAGAGGGGCCCAGAGTTCCAATCGTCGACAGCTGGCGCCCACCGTGGGGCCCTGAAGACATTTTCATCGAGATTCATTGTATTTATGGATCCTTTCCTTTGTCTACACAATTCTGAGAATGAATTCGATCTCGAGGATTACGTAGATGCTATGGATGAAGATAGCGTCCCCATCAATGGTGATGACACTACCCTCACGACTTGTCTTGGGGAAGCATCATCCTCGATCCCAACCACTTCCGTTGAGCAGGGATCGGATCAGGCAGTTCACTTTCCCTCAATAGAGGACGAGTATGTGCCACACCTTGTTGCCCTAGACAACATGGAAGAGGATGATCCTGACATTCTTCTAGAGAACTTCTCCCCAGACAATCTGAAATCTCTTTTTGATTTCGAGTCAGACTCAGACAAAGATGAGATGTTTTCTCCATCTATGAACTCAATCCCTAGAGAAATCACTGCACTTTCGGAGGAAACTCCAGAGCAGCGTGATGCTAGGCAAGAACGAGAACGCAAACTGAAAGAGGACCAAGAACATGAACAACGAGAGGCTGAGGCTCGGAAGGTCGTAGAAGATCTTCTACGTCCAGCAACAACCCGCCGAGGTACCCTTTTTCGCGATCCCGGTCCTAGAAAGTCTCGACAACTCTCTCCGAGAGGTCACAGGTGTAATTACATGCCTGTTCCCTCTCTGAACTATTCACCACCGGCAAAAGCGACCTCACCAGGAACTCCACCGGCACCCAGAAGAAATCCGGAGAATCATCTCTGAAGGATTGCTTATGCACTCCATAATCCGCCCTCCAGTCTCGCAAACGACGACAGGATTATATTTGCAAGTGCTTGCAGATAATCTTGAAGAGGTTGCCCTTGAATTCACTCCAGAGGCATCATCGCGTTCGACGACTAGAGGACAAGCCGGTTCGCTCCAAGGTCACAAGAGACACGACAAAACTAGATGGACTGGTACTTCTCGCAACCATACTCGCCTACCAGTGCATTCACATTTGGGACAACGCCATGAGCCTCCCCAAGTCGACAACCTCTGCGACCACAGCGTTAGTCACGATGATCTACGGTCACGCAGTACGTACGTGGGTTGTAAAGCTTTTTCACCTGGACTAGGAATGTGGTCTAGCCTGATAAGTTCAAACCCAATACGATCGAGAGATTCGATGAGACTCAAAATCTAACATAATTTCTCCAAATCTACGTTACCTCCATCCAAGTGGTCGGGGGAGACGAACGGGTCATGGCAAATTATTTGTCGATGGTCCTAGAAGGTCCCACACGGACCTGATTGTTCAACCAATAGGAAGGATTGATCTACAATTGGGGGATGTTGTGCGACGCCATCCTCAACAACTTCCAAAACTGCTATGAGATGCTTGGCAAAGAGGATGATCTCCACCGCTTGCGCCAGACTTCGACGGAAATCCTACGACAGTTCGTCAGGAGATTTGTGGGAGTGAGGGATACTATTCCCAATATCTCTGATTCTTCGGTTATCAGGGCCTTCAAACATGGTGTGAGATACCACAGGTTTACGAAGGACCTAAGTATCCATCCCCCACGATCAGTGTCAGACCTTTTCGACATGGTAGATCGATATTCCGACGCGGTGGAAGCTGTGGAATGGAATAGGATGGTGGACAAGGGTAATCTGCCTCCTCAACCGGGCCTAAAAACCAAAAAGAAGGAAGATTCGACAAAGAAATCTGAGTTCTCTGCAGGTGCAAGATCTAAGAAGCCCAACTAGAATGGAGCAAGACGGTTCCGCGAGGTCGCAGTCTTGGACAAGCAACCACAAGAGAAAGGTAAAAAAGTTCCATTTAAATCTACTAAGCTTCCCTCTGGAGGACGGACTCGCGACCGCCTGGAGAAACAAACTAATCCGCAAGGAAATAAGAAATGGTGTCCATTACACAACGTTTCTGGATACGACCTCAAGAATTTTCGCGCCTGGTTGAAGCGCCTGGCCGATTTCTATCAAGGAACTACGCCCATGCCTACTATACCAGAAAACGGACAATCTCGAGGTACCAAAGACGCTAACGGCTATGAGGTAATGTCATACCAGGTACCTAACAATCACGTTAATATTATTTTCAATGGTTCTTCATCTTATTATTCTAAGCGTCAATTTAAAGCTGTTCACCGAGAGGTGAATAGTGTTGAAGCTCCACTAGGGGAGCCTCAGTTCCCCCGTTGGTCAAAGACATCTCTAACGTTCAACAGGGAGGATTGTCCCAAAAGAATGTCCAACCCTCGACGACTCCCTTTGGTAATTACCCCCATTATTAGCAATGCTAAAGTGGGGCGAGTATTGGTCGATGGAGGAAGCTCACTCGACCAGTTGTTCGCCAAAGTTCTGGACGACATGCAAATGCCTCGTTCCAAGATTAAACCGGTGGCCCACCCATTTTTCGAGATTATACCTGGCTCCACGATGATGCCCATCGGGCAAATAGTATTACCCGTAACACTCAGAGAGCTAGACAACTTCCAAACAAAATTAATTACTTTTGATGTGATTGATTTTGATTCAATTTACAATGCCATCTTTGGCAGGCCATCACTCGCCAAGTTCATGATAGTGACACACTACGCTTATCAGTGCATCAAGATACCAGGGCCAAAAGGTGTCATCACAGTTAGAGGCAATCAGCATATAGTTCTAACCTGTGATCACATTTCTTCGAAATTGGTCGACCAATTACCCCTACGGGATGTCAAATTGGCGACCAAAGAACCTGATGCGGTCAAGACAACTCCATGACCAGATGAAAAATTAAAGCAAGTTCCTCTATTCCGAGACGACCCGACCAAGACTATTTGGATTGGGTCCTTGCTGGATGCTAAATATAAACTCGCGCTCATTACTTTCCTCCGAGCTAACGCAAATGTGTTTGCGTGGAAACCATCTGACTTGCCCGGATCCCAAGGGAAGTGATGGAGCATAGGTTAGCTATTTGGCTAGGACAAGGACCAATAAAGCAAAAGCTCCGACGCTTTGCTCCTGATCGTTAAGAAGCCATCCGTGCGGAGTTGACTAAACTCCAGGAAGCTGGTTTCATCCGCGAGGTTAACCATCCCGAATGGCTCGTGAACCCGGTCATGGTCCTTAAGTCCAATGGTAAGTGGCGCATGTGTGTCGATTACACAAGTCTCAACAATGTCCGCCCGAAGGATGACTTTCCCTTTCCCCGCATCGATCAATTGGTCGATTCTACAGCAGGTTGCGAACTGATGAGTTTTTTGGATGCTTACTCAGGGTACCATCAAATTAGTACGGGAGAAGTAGATGAAGAGAAAACTACCTTCATTACACCCTTTGGCACCTACTACGTCAGAATGCCATTCGGGCTCAAGAACACTGGTTTCACGTACCAGCGCTTGATGCAGAAGACCTATCTATCTCAGTTAGGGCGTAATTTAGAAGCTTATGTAGATAATCTGGTTGTAAAAATCTTACAAAGCTCTAATCATGTAAATGATCTCACTGAGACTTTCTGTAATTTGAATAAACATGAAATCAAATTGAACCCTAGAAAGTGCCCTTTTGGAGTTTCTTCTGGCAAACTTCTTGGTTTTCTTGTTTGTTCACGAGCCATTGAGGTTAATCTCGACAAAATACAAGCCATTGAGCAAATGCGATCCCCTTCATCAACGAAGGACGTTCAATGCCTAATTGGTCGAATGGTGGCCCTAAGTTGTTTCATCTCCCGTTTAGGTGAGTGTGGTCTACCTTTCTTTAAGGTACTACGTAAGCACAATAGTTTCCAGTGGTCGGATGAGGCCGAAAAAGCCTTTAAGTCAAAGCATATTTATCAAGTGCTCCAGTGCTGATCTCCCCAACCGAAAAGGAACCATTACTCATTTACTTAGCTGCAACCCCCTGCGCAGTCAGTGCAGTACTAGTCGTGAACGGGAAGGTGTGCAAAGACTAGTGTATTACGAAATCGAAGTGCTTAACGGACCAAAGGAGCGTTACCCCGAAGTCCAAAAACTACTTTATACCCTCATAATGGTTTCCCGAAAGCTGCAACATTACTTTCAAGCACACAAGATCTCCATGCCATCATCCTTTCCCTTAGGGGACATACTCTGTAATCAGGAACCAATTGGTCGAGTTGCAAAAGGGCAGTTGAACTGGGAGCGTTCGATCTCCACTTCACTTCCCGCGTCGCGATAAATCTCAAATTCTTGCTGATTTCGTGGTCGAGTAGACTAGTCCCAAGCCACTTCCGCAAGAACCAACGGATTTGTCTACAAACGACCTTTGGACAATGTATTTCGATGGTTCTCGTAGTTTTTTGAACTCGGGGGCTGGAGTGGTCTTAATCACGCCTCAGGGCGACCAACTCCAGTACGTCATACAATTCCACTTTGTTGCGACTAACAACGCGGCAGAGTATAAAGGTCTTCTAGTTGGGTTTCGAGGAGCCAAATCCCTCGGAGTCCATCAGCTAGTGGTGAGGAGAGACTCACAACTAGTTGTAAACCAGGTAAACAAGGAGTACAGCACCTCCAACAAGACAATGGCTCGTTACCTGGGCGAGGTAAGGAAATTGGAAAAATATTTCAGAAATTTCAAAGTCCAATTCATTCCGAGAAGAGAAAATACTCTCGTTGACCAGTTATCGAAACTTGGATCGTCACGCGCATATGCTCCGGCAGGAGTGTTCATCGAACACTTAAAATATCCCTCGATCACCAAGACGACCGAAGCGATGACTAACGTCGCCACCCTCGAATAGGGTGCATATTAGATCAAACCATTGAGACTCTATCTTGCGCATGGGACCCTGTCCGAGGACGAAAGCGATGTTGGTCGGTTAGTTAGAAAAGCACGCATGTACAAACTGGTCGATGGAACCATGTATAAAAAGAGTATGCAAGGCGTACTCATGCGTTGCATACCATCAAGAAGGCCAACCCCTTCTGAGAGATATTCACGAAGGCATGTGCAACGCATATGCATCTTATAGGACACTGGTCGAAAAAGCCTTTCGACAAGAGTATTACTGGCCTATGGCACTAAACGATGCTAGGCACTTGGTCAAGACATGCCCCCAGTGTCAATTTCATGCTCGGCAAACTCATCAGCCGGCTTATGCATTACAAACTATACCCTTAACATGGCCATTCGCGTGTAGGGAATAGATATACTGGGACCAATGCCCCAAGCTGTCAACGGATACAGGTTCCTATTCATAGCCATTGACACATTCACCAAATGGATCGAGACTGAACCAGTCCGAACCATTACCGCCGCTGCAGCGCAAAAGTTCTTTCACAAGAACATCGTAACACGATTTGGTGTCCCAAATCGCCTCATTACAGACAATGGTTCTCAATTCGTTAACGGTCTTTTTTCCTCGACTATTGTGACAATATTGGTACCAAGGTTTGTTTCGCCTCCGTTGCTCACCCGCAAAGCAATGGGGCAGTTGAACGTGCCAATGGGTAAATCATTCAAGGGGATAAGAAGCGCATGTTCGACCTCCTTCAGATACGCTCGGGGGTTTGGGTAGACGAACTATACTCCATTCTATGGGCTCTTCGCACCACACCCAGTAGAGCAACAAGCGACACGCCTTTCCAACTGGTTTTTGGTGCCGAAGCCATGCTGCCAAGTGAAATACAATTTGGCTCCCCTCGCATGACAAACTTCGATACTACAAATTCAACCGAAACACACGAAGATGAACTTGCCCTTCTAGAAGAAAAGCGTAATCAAGCATTATTTAGGTCTGCAGCACATTTACAATCCTTGCGTAAATATCATAGCAAACAGGTGTGCCCACGCAGCCTTCACATGTGAGACTTAGTTTTGAAAAAGATCCAAAATCAGTCTAATCGCAATAAATTCTTCCCCCAGTGGGAAGGTCCCTACACTATGGTCTCAATGCTGCGACTTGGCTCGACTAGATTAGCTATGGAAGATGGCAGAGTTATGTCCAATACCTGGAACATCGACCAACTACGCAAGTTCTACATGTAAGTTTCCTACTCCCTTTCTCCATTGTCCATACCTTTTTCATTTTTTGTTACAATTCTTTGTTACTATTAAATTCCCATTTCACCTCCTTCGGGCCACACCCGGGGGGTTGATCGCCTATGACGATTAAGCGGATTCGCTGGACGATCTCATGGTCGCATCTAGATAAGACATTTCACTGTAAGTTGTTTCTCAAGTCCTTAGAAACTTACTAGCATGTTCTGATCATTCGAGTGACTGTCAGTTAGCAATAACCTTATGGCTTCATACGAACGTGCTCTCAGTTCGATCATTCAATGACATCTGGTTAATACTTCTTTTAGACATCCTAATCCTACAATCAACATACCAAGTCTCCAGTATCGTCGATTGGAAGAGGGGGCTAGGAGAATATTGATTGTAACAATTTTAAGTTCAAGCATTTCTTATAGTTTTTTGTTAATCCTACTAATCACGTATGTTTGTTAGATACAATAACTAAAGAAAAGTCATCATACTTGAATATTCATTGTCAACCTCTCAATAACATCTGGTTAATACTTCTTTTAGACATCCTAATCCTACGATCAACATACTAAGTCTCCAATATTGTTGATCGTAAGAGGAGGCTAGAACAATATTGATTGTAACAATTTTAAGTTCAAGCATTTCTTATAATTTTTTGTTAATCCTACTAATCACATGTGTTTGTAAGGTACAATAACTAAAGAAAAGTCATTATATTCGTTGTCAACCTCTCAAAGGTACAATAAGCAAAAACACATCGACTAGAACAAAAATGTTTTTTTCTAACGGTTCAAAACACATCTCTACTAACAGTTCTTATACCATTAGTGATTGACACAAGATAACAAGTCTAACACTACTCTAACTATTTCGAACCGTTAGAATATGTACTCTTTTTTAACGGTTCTTATTAAAACCATTAGAAAAGAGTACATATTCTAACGGTTCATTAAGAACAGTTAGAATATAGTAAGTTTTCTAACGGTTTTTATTAATGAACCGTTAGAATAGACATTCGTTTTTAACAATTATTATTAATAAGAACCGTTAGAAAAATTACCTATTCTAACTGTTTTTATTAATAAACCGTTAGAATAGATACTATTTTCTAACGGTTCATTAGTAAGAACCGTTAGAAAAGAATATCTATTCTAACAGTTTTTATTAGTGAACCGTTAGAATAGGTATTCTTTTCTAACAGTTCTTACTAATAAACCGTTAGAAAGGAATATCTACTCTAACGGTTCATTAATAAAAACCATTAGAAAAATTTACTATATTCTAACAGTTCTTATTAATGAACCATTAAAATAACTATTATATTCTAACGGTTCACTAATAAGAACCGTTAGTTATTCTTTTTTTTTTTTCATCATATATTTTTTCAAAGAGTACATCCTGATAAGAAAATTCCATACCTAAATCTATGTCAAAATTTATATATTGTGGGATTTGGTGGTTGGATAAATCCATATTCCAAGTCGGATTTGGCTGTTTCATACTTCCATTAGCCCAAAAACAATTGAGAATTGTGATTAAGCAATACAGATCAAATTTTCAGATCAGATGTCTCAAGATAAATATATAAGATATAACAGCATAACAAAGATGCTGGAGAATCAAATGTAGCAATTCCACTAAGAAAAACCCTACAAGAGAGAAAAAAATAGATGTGACTGAGCACTGCAGCAGTAGCCCCAGGTTAATTATATGCTTCACATCATAGTAACTAGTATGCTCTATGGACTCACTCTGGTGGTAACCCTATCAATGTTTCTTTGAACTTTGCATCTTTATGCCAAAAGTATATTCAGATGCTGAAATATGGCTGTTAGGTATCCGTTTATTCCAATAAACGATGTTGCTGTGCTGCTAAACCTTGTCTTGCTTTTCACCTACAAGGGGAAGCATCTCCATGCGACTTCTGGGTGTCCAGGAAGTCGAGATGGCAGCCTGTTGGGAGATCAGATGCCTCACATAACCATAGAAGGTGCAGCCAACAAGGGTGATTGCACATCCAATTGCATTCATAGGAGAGATTGGGTTCTAGAAAATTAGCCATGAGACCAATACCGCAACTGCAACCTACATCAAACAAATTTTTTCTGAAAAAGCTGATGTGAATACAGAAGAACCATCCATCTATGGGGCAATACATTTCTGAAGGAGTAATACATAACATGATTATACATAGAGGCATACAAATGACTAATATTCCATATCAGTTTGTGAGAAGCAAGAACACCAGAACTGTCTAAGTAATCAAATATTAGAAAAAAGAGTGCAGCACAACCAAAAAACTTCTATTGGTTTCTAATGAAAGAAAGATAGTTTTACCCACATAACTGATAGAATAGGTATTCTTTTTTTTAGTATCAATAGAATTATCGTTCTGTTTTTAGTCATGTTTTACCCACATAACTGCTTCTTCACATGCTGCGAAGATGTCAGGATCATACTCTAGAGCCCACATCATCTGCAGACAAGTTTTAGAGAAAAACATGAGTAAAAACAAAAAACCCTATTCATTTGATACTAAAATACATCGTTGGTACTGCATATATTGCCATTATGAACTTCAAAAAAAATGCCTGGGAGATCAAACAGTAACTGCTTAGAACTCATATCAAACATTGCATTCATGCACATGTGGAAACATGCAAGTAAAAAAGAATGGAATGCATATTTGAAGAAAGTACTTTTTGTAAAGGGCTATGTGGTTTATATTTTTGTAGCTCAGATATCATTCAGAAGAATCAAAACTAATGTTCTATATCCAGCAATATTCATCAAATTTTCTTGTTAAGGTAGCTTCATACCTCCCAAAGGTACAACGAATCTCCAAATGACAGTTCACACCGAAACAGTACCATGAACATACGGAATCACCTCCACCAAGTGTTTCTGAGTTCAGCAGTTAACAAACATTAAGATCACAACAAAATATGGACAAAACTGTTTAACAATTCTATTGATCTCCATGTTATACCTAGATGGTCATGTAGCTTAAGGGTCAAGCACCTGAATAATAGATGCAAGGTGCTGAAGTTGGTTTGCCACCCCAACAGTTGATCTGTGCATCTGAAATTTCCTCGCTTTAAAATTTGAAATAACAGAGTAATTAAAAAGATGTCAAAAATAAAAGAAAGCAATTACAGGCAATTTCAATGATATCATTGTGATTTATTAAAATTAGAAGAAAGATATTGTGACAACACTCATGGAAAAAGCAAGGTATACCAATCTACGCATTAATTTCTCAAAGCACCAAAATGCATCTGCTTCTCTTTGACCTGATCAAAAGAAGGAAACATATCCAATATCATGTATCCATAACATCAAATAAGAAATACTGATTTTTTGCTGAGATGCACTTAGAATCGACATCGGCTTACAATTTGGCGCACATCGATGCGAGACTCTCTTTTTCCCCTTGAAGAGCATCATATGATCGTGTCTTCTCCTCCAAGGACGTGAGGGTGTCTGAGAGTTTCTCCTTATTCTCACTCAGAGCCTCAACCACTGCAACTGTTTCATTGTTGCGTACCGTGGCAATCTCTTCTAGTAAAGCAGAGTTTTTCCTGCGACAATACCCAAAGATTAACATTTTGATTCGTTTAAAGACTAAAGGTAAAGCAAGACACTTACTGCTTTACGAGGTTGCGCTCTGCTTGGACGATCTTGAACCGCTCTATCAGCACACCAACCATGGTCGCGTTGCGAGCGGAGTTCTGCCTACAAACATTAAGCAGACCTTAAGGAAAATTCAGATGAATACTGAAAAACCTGGTGTAGAACTTCGCTTACCTCCCAAAGATCTACCAGGAATTTCTTCGATCCAACCCATTGGCTCGGCAAAAGCAAGTCACTGCACACCGTCCTGGAGCTTAAAGCTTTAGCGATTATCTCCGACACGGGGCACTACAGAGCCTCATCAACCAACGTCATGGTAAAGGCATCCATGTCCGCGGTCATGGTTGCCGCCTTGACCTCCGCTCCTTCGTCATCAATGGGTTCGATACATAGCGTATCCGCAACCACCTCGTCAATGACGTCGAGCAACGATACATCGCCAGCAGCCACAGTGGCCTCCGGTGTAGCCGCTGGTTATGCTGCGGTGCCGCTCATGGTGGGAACACCTGTCGTAGTAGTCTCTTCTCCCTCAACCATGGTAGGCTCCGCTTCGCTCGAACGAGTAGCTACGGCCACAGTCGGAGGAGTCCTGTGCATTCGATTCATGATTGATAAAGCTATTCCTAACTAAGCAACGCGACTTTGCTAGAGAGTAACTATTTATCTGATGCCAAGCCCCAGAAGATTTCGGGAGCTTGACCCCCCGCCTTGGGAAGACAGCAGCGAGGACAGCACCTTGAGTGCGGGCTTCCTTGGAGGCTCGACTAGCCTTCTCCTCCGAAGGATTAGAGGAGTTTTGTTCTCCTCCTCCTCGTTTCCTTCACCCTGTACAACCAAGACATAATCCCCCATTGTTCTTATTAGGGTGTAAGGGGTACGAAGGTTTACTACGGCCGCCTTCGAGCCAGTCGCAGTTGTCTTGGACGACGCCGCCCCAGTAGCCGTCAACACTTTCGCCTTGTTGGATGTTGGAGCTTTGGGCTGTTTGGACTTTAGGGTCCTCTTTGCCTTCTTTGAGGAACCGCAAGGACCTTTATCACCCAGTGGCCTCTTCGTCCCCACCACATGGCCCTTGGCCATCTGCGCAAATCAACATGTCCATTGGTTAGCCTTACCTCAACGGCATGATTCATCAAATTTTGTTGAAAAAGCATATCTTTCGGCGCACCTGTACAACTTCATCGGCGCTCCCAATAGGGCTCCCCGGCCTCAACACACTTGGGTGACCTTCCTCGACCGGGTTGAAAGCCTTCAACATATAGCTGGCCCTTACCACGACATCAGAAGGGGCCAATTCTAGACAATGCTTAATGTTACCAAACAAATCCAACAACTAAAGAAAAAAGACATGTCCTACCAACTTACCAGGGCTGCCATCCCCGGTAGTGTCCTCCATTGCTTTGATCTCCCACACGGGGTGATCCCTCTTCTTCAACGGACTGATCTGATTTCTCACAAAATCAAGGATCACGTTCCGAGTAGTCAAGTCCGCATCTATGGGGCACCTCAGCACTTGGGCTTGTTTCTTCTGCTCTTCATCAAGGAAAGGGGCAATATCCTTCTCCTTGCTCTTCTCCAGCCGCCGATCGGCAAACCAGAGATGACTCTCCTCAGGCGCGGTGCAATAGAACCACCTCTGGTACCACTTATGCACTGAGGCACGCAATGGAAATGGGAGAAAATCCTTCTTCTCCCGCAAGCGGAAGTAAACACAACCCAACGTGGTTGTGCCCTTCGACATCGCCAAAAAGTATTATTGGCGGAACAGTGTAATACTGGGCAAAACCCCAATGAGCGCCTCGCACAAATGCTGGAAGGTGCCGAGGATCAACACAAAGTTGGCATTCAAATTCACCAACTCCAAATCAAAGTGGGTGCGGACCTCCCGCAAGAAGTTGCTTTCCGACAGGCGGAAACCACAACATAAAAAGTCCTCGAACATCACCAGTTCACCCTCCCGCACCTCAGGGCTCTCTACATGCTCCCCAACAGGCCGCAGCGACCTCGAGGGAAGATAACCATCGGCCTCCAACGCCAACAAACTCTCCTCCGATCGGTGACTGGACCGTGTCCAACATGCCATCAAGTTAGGTTTTTTGGTGGAAGAAGGTGATGGCTGCGAACTATGGTTCAAGCGAGAAATTTGCAAAACTTAGAAAATTTCAATGATGCTTCTGTGCGAAGGCAAAGCTCAGGACGAGAGGTTTAAAAACCCACTTCTCTCGGGTCCTTCACCATTGTTCACGCCGCACAGAAAAAGGTGTTTTTTTGCATTTAATGCACATCAAAACAAACCTGACACACGCACTCACAGTCTCTTGAGCGTTCAATGGGAAGCCGAACCGAAAAGATGCCTTTTTAGAAGCTGAAACGCCTTTGTCAAAGTGAAAATGCCTTTTTCAGTCAAAAGAAAGTCCTTTCGCTTCGACTTCGGGGGCTAGCAGATAAAGATTGCAGCTCTCATGATCGCGCGTGACAATGTTGCGACAATCATTCCATGATCGCGATAGTCTTTCCGTGATTGCACGCAGCGTGCATACCTTTCTTTGGTCGCCAAGAGCCAAGGAAATAGATAAGACAGAAGTCTAAGAAAGTGCTGGACATAATTCATGATAATTCATGAACATAAAGTGAAAAATTGACATGAGAAAAATTAATTCTTTATTAATTTTTCCATTATTTACAAAAACAAAAAGAATACAAAGGGCCATACGAAGTGATGGGATGTGGGGTGGTCCGATCTTTCGATGAGAACAACAACTATTGATTTGTGAAGACGACTCTCACGATCTGGCTACCAACCGTACACGACTGATACGCCTTGGCAATCGCTGAACCAACTTCAGATTGTTATCGACCGAATTTAGATTGACTCATGATAAAGAGTTGGAGTTCCAAATACAGATATTAATGTTGATCTAGCCGACCAAGAAGAATATCTCAATAGCTTCACAAAGGAAAGACTACGACTAAACAAAACCCATGGAACCCTAATGGTTCAGTCAGATTATAAAAAGGAGGTAAAAGAGGTCGGTGGCCAGATAAGGAAACCTGAAACCGACATGGACTCTTTCCCTACTCGGACTCTAACTCGATATATGGGCCTTGACCCAACCAAAAGGTGACGCAGCTCCATAACATAACTAAAATAAACCTAGATAATTATGGTATGATCGACGGTCAGGCGGCAGCATCGTTATCCCAATCAGTTGGTCGAACAGCAACTCTATCGATCGGTTTGGTCCTCCAAAGCAACACCGAGGCTCTTGATAAGAATAAGATCACACGCATCAGGCGGTATCGAGTTCAAAGTATATGAATGTATTCCAATAAACGAATTTACCTGACAATTAAGTTGACATGCGGGTGCTCTAGTGATCGGTCCTATTGATCGGTGAGGAGCAATGGAAGTTGTAGGACTGATAGCAGTGATGTCCTCATCATCCTCCCCTTCTTGCATTTGAGTCGTCCTCGACTCAAGCTCATGTTCCTCTCCCAAATATGGCTTCAAATCTTCAATGTTCAAGGTGGGGCTAACTCCGAAATCTGCTGGCAAGTCAAGCTTGTATGCATTATTCTTAATCCTCTCTAACACCCTAAAAGGACCATCAGCTCTAGGCAGCAACTTTGATTTTCTTAAGTCTGGAAACCTTTCTTTTCGCAAGTGTAACCAAACAAGATCGCCCGGTTCAAAAATTATTTCTTTTCTACCCTGACTAGCAGCAATCTTGTACTTTTCATTCATACGTTCTATATTCTCCTTAGTGATTTCATGCAGTTTAAGAATCAATTCAGCACGTCGTTTAGCATCAATGTTTACCCTTTCCGAAGATGGTAAAGGTAATAAATCAATACGAGCGCGAGGAACAAACCCATATACTACCTGAAAGGGACACATCTTTGTGGTTGAATGCAGCGATTGGCTGTAAGCAAACTCCATGTGAGGCAAACATTCTTCCCACATCTTCAAGTTCTTCTTCAAAACAACCTGCAACATGGTGGATAATGTGCGGTTGACAACTTCGGTTTGGCCATCGGTTTAGTGATGACATGTAGTAGAAAACAGCAACTTGGTCCCCAATTTCATCCATAGAGATCTCCAAAAATGACTTAAGAACTTCGCGTCACGATCTGAAACAATCGTATTCGGCACTCCATGTAGTCGAACGATTTCCCTGAAAAACAAATCAGCAACATTTGTAGCACATCACTCTTTTGACAAGGTGTAAAATGTGCCATTTTAGAAAATCTATCCACGACAACAAAGATACTATCCCTTCCCTTCTTTGTTCTAGGCAGTCCTAAAATAAAGTCCATAGAAATATCCTCCCAAGGTGTGCTAGGAACAGGCAGAGGCATATATAAACCATGTGGATTAAGTCGTGACTTAGCTTTTTGACATGTAGTGCAGCGTGCAACGTAGCGCTCGACGTTACGCCTCATCTTCGGCCAATAGAAGTGAACGGCCAAGATGTCTTCCGTCTTCTTGACACCAAAGTGTCCCATTAGACCTTCTCCATGCTCCTCCTGTAACAACAAAAGACGAACGGAGCTAGCAGGAATGCATAGCTTGTTAGCTCGATAAACAAAGTCATCATTTATCACAAGTTTATTCCAACTTCTTCCTTCTTTACAATTCAGCAATATATCTTTAAAATCAGCATCATGCGCATATTGCTGTTTTATGGTTTCTAATCCAAAAATCTTGAAGTCAAATTGAGGTAACATAGTGTAACGTCTAGACAAAACATCAGCAATAACATTCTCCTTCCCTTTCTTGTGTTTGATAACATAAGGAAAAGATTCAATGAATTCTACCCATTTTGTATGTCTACGATTCAATTTTCTTTGACTTCTAATATGCTTCAAAGATTCATGGTCAGAACGGATAACAAACTCTTTCGACCAAAGGTAATGTTGCCATGTCTCCAAAGTCTGAACTAAAGCATATAATTCTTTATCATAAGTTGAATAATTCAGACTAGAACCACTTAACTTTTCACTGAAATAAGCAACAGGTTTACCTTCTTAGATTAACACACCTCCAAGTCCAATTCCACTGGCATCACATTCAAGTTCAAAAGTCTTACCAAAATCAGGAAGTTGGAGCAATGGTGTGTTCGTAAGCTTCTCTTTCAAGATGTTGAATGATTGTTCTTGTGTATGACCCCAAACAAACGAAACTCCTTTCTTCTTGAACTCATGCAACGGTGCAGCAATGGTACTGAAATCCTTGACAAAACGCCTATAAAATCCAGCAAGTCCAAGAAAGCTTCGCACTTAGGTGACCGTTGTTGGAATCATCCAACTTTGAATAGCTTCGATCAATGGCTTCATCAACTTCAATGCCCTGTGGAGTAACAACATAACCAAGAAACGATACTCGAATCAAGCATATCATCTAACTTAGGAATAGGATGACGATATCGAATTGTTATGTTATTGATAGCTCTACAATCAACACACATATGCCATGATCCATCTCTCTTTGGAACCAAAAGAACAGGGACAGCACATGGACTAAGACTTTCACGTACGTACCCTTTGTCAAGTAAGTCTTGCACTTGACACTGAATCTCCTTAGTCTCTTGTGGATTGGTTCTATATGGCGCACGGTTGGGCAACGAGGCTCCTGGAATTAGATCGATTTGATGATCAGTCCCTCGAATTGGAGGCAGCCCCGATGGTACTTCCTTCGAAAATACCTCAGCAAACTCCTGCAAAACGTTAGCAGCAGGAGGAGGCAAAGAAGAAGGCATGTCCTCAAGTGAAAACAAAGCTTTTTTGCAAACTAAAGCATAGCAATCAGATGCATTAGTTTCTATCTCAGTAATTTCAGATTTGGTAGCAAGCAAAATAGAACCTTTCAACTTAATTTCAGCATGGTTAGAACTAGGTTCGTTCTTTTTCGGTTCAACAAGTTGTTTGGCTACGATCTGATTTTCACTTTTGCTACTCTCCTTTTCTCTATTAGCTCTCTCCAATTCATCTTTTAAAATTGCTTCAGGAGACATGGGTAGCAAAGTGATCTGTTTTCCTTTAAACATGAGAGTATATTGATTAGTTCTACCATGATGCAAAACATCTCTATCATATTTCCACGCTCTACCTAACAATAAGGAACATGCTTGCATAGGTACGACATCACAATCAGCATAATCATTATAGGATCCAATAGAAAAGTGTACTCTCACAATGCGAGTTAACTTCAGCTTTCCATAGTTGTTGAACCATTGAATGTAGTAAGGTCGAGGGTGCTGATTCGTGCTCAAGCCAAGCTTCTCGACCATGTCTATGCTTGCTAAGTTGTTGCAACTTCCTCCATCAATGATCGTACGGCATGATCGGTCCTTGACAACGAACTTTGTTTGGAACAAGTTGTGACATTGATTCTGTTCAGCACGCTCCATTTGTGCACTAAGCACATGCTTCACAATGATGCTCAAATATCGATCATTAATTTTAGCACCATAGTGTTCATGTTCAGCTTGTTGCCCTTCACCTGCATGGTCAGTTGCAAGCATGGCATATTCTTCTTCGATATCACTAGCTGAAGTGTACTCACCATCATCCTTTATGAGTAGGGCTCACTGGCTAGGGCAGTCACGCATGATATGATCGAATCCCTTACAACGGTGGCATTGTGTTTCTCATGCTCTTCCGGTAGAAGCAATCGATGATGAACTTTGTGCGGGGGCTTGGACTGTACTCTTACTTGTCTCGGTCACTCATGAAGGTATTGTGGAAGCACTAGGATGTCGGTTGCTGGAGAAACTCGGTGCAGGTGCTCGGCTCGATGTGTTGTATGGAGCTTTCAGTTGGGCACCTCTGAAACTCCCTCTCAGCCTCAACTACTGTGGCTGTACTTCTCTCTCTGCCTTACAAGCAAGATGAAACAAACGAGTGATAGAGTTGTATTCTTTATAGTCAAGAATGTCCTGAATGTCTTGGTTCAAACCTCCCAAAAATCTAGCCATTTTGGCTTCATCGGTTTCTTCTGAACCACAACATAACATACCAATTTGCAGCTCTTGATAATAATCCTCCACAGAATTACTACCTTGGTGCAAACGTTGAAATTTATTCAGCAAATCACGAGCATAATATGAAGGCACAAATCTATGTCTCATGACTCTCTTCAAAGCACTCCAAGTTCTAGGTATGTTCTAGTTATTACGACAATATTCACTCCACCAGACAGATGCAAATTCAGTAAACTCACTAGTAGCAGCCTTAAGTTTCTTATCTTTAGAAACTTCAAAGCAAGCAAATTTTTGTTCTATAGCTAATTCCCAAGTGAGATAGGCATCAGGGTCATACTTTCCAATGAATGAAGGTATAGTCAATTTAAGCTTACCGAATGAGTCATCATGACCACGCACCTCTCGTGGTGGAATTCTTCTCATATGGTGGCGATTGAAACTAAGACGCCAATGCTCATGATCATTGTTGATATTGAATCCTCCATCGGACTCCATATCAGCAGCATATTGATTTCCTTCGGCATTGCAATCATCTTCGACCTCATCAGCCCATGGTTGGCGTCGAGGTACATCATTGGCAGTAGCAGCAACAGGGGTAGTAGCTGGGGCAACCAGTGCTCCTTTCTTCTCCAATTGCTCCACTCGAGTGGTGAGTGCAGCAAGTGTTTCGTTATTGCGGTCTAGAATCCCTTCGATATGCTCAGTGTGCGTATTCAGCAAGCGGTTGAAGTGTTGTACGATGCCCTTCGTATAAGGTGTAAGTGGGCGTTTGTCCTCCTCGTTTTGATGATCCAAACCTAACATGGTTAGTAGCAAACAAGGAAACAAAATCACAGTGATATATCCCTATCAACTACTAGGTGTAGGTGGCTCAAACTCTCTTATAGTCAAGCTTCTTATCAAATTCTTACCAATTCTTACCAAGCAGCAGGTGGTGATCGGCTGCTAGTAATGGTCTCAAACGCTCCAAATATTGGATAAAGCGATTGCAAGTGATCGGTACCTGTACGTCGGTAGAAAGTGTAGCTTGGACAGGCTCAAGTATGTAGCAAAGGTTAGCAGTGATCAGTTCAGAGAATGCAAAGTTGAAAAGTTGCTCAAAGTACTAGTCACTAGTATGCTGGCCTAGGATAAACCAAACTAGAGACGCGACTGAGGGCAAAAAGGTAAAAAGCTCAGATTTTTTTTTGACGTCGGCAGCAGCAAGTTAGCAAAGTTCACGAATGGCTGTGGGGAGGCTGTGGCGACGATATGGCACAATGGTCGAAAAAGTGGAAAATTGCAGGGGTAAATTCTCATGGCTCTCTCTCTCTCTCTCAACACTTTGGTCACAATTGCAAAATTTGATTCTTCTCGGATTTTTGATTCTTTTTCTTTCTGAGTCAACAACTTTTTTTTTGTTTTTCTTGAATCCGACAAGAAATCTGTGGCTAGTTTTCCGAAGAAGATATGAGATTGACTTCCTTCTTCTTACCAATCCGAAAGCAACTAAGAATCAGGTTCCCTTTCTTTTCCGACACACCCAGATGCAAGGTAGATGGATGCAGCGGCAGGTGGGCAGGTGTTGCAACGGCGTAAGCGAAGGCGTAATCTCAACTCGAAACTCTAAAGGTTATGCACTAAGACCAGCAACTCGACATGACGATGCAGCAAAGATTCAACCAAGCAAAAACCAAAAAGATATTGCAGGCGCAAATTGGTTTGGACAAGGATGATCTAACCCTAATTTTTTGTGTGGACATTTCGGTATAAGACAGCACTAAAAAAAAAGGTAGGATATTCTGACCGATCAACCTCACTCTGATACCAAATGATGGGACGTGGGGTGGTCCAATCTTTCGATGAGAACAACAACTATCGATTTGTGAAGACGACTCTCACGATCCGGCTACCAACCGTACACGACTGATACGCCCTGGCAATCGTTGAACCAACTTCGGATTGTTATCGACCAAACTAGAAGCACGATCGACTTGATCACGAAGATCTATTCCTACAAGCGATCGAAGAACAAGCAAGAACAAGATAAACAAGCAATCTGAAATTGCAAATATAGATTGACTCACGATAAAGAGTTGGGGTTCCGAATACAGATATTGATGTTGATCTAGTCGACCAAGAAGAATATCTCAATAACTTCACAAAGGAAAGACTATGACTAAACAATATCCACGGAACCCTAATGGTTCGGTCAGATTATAAAGAGGAGGTAAAAGAGGTCTATGGACTCTAACTACTTGAAACCGACATAGACTCTTTCCCTACTTGGACTCTAACTCGATATATGGGCCTTGACCCAACAGGCCAAAAGGTGACGCAGCACTATAACATAACTAAAATAAATCTAGATAATTATGGTATGATCGACGGTCAGGCGGCAGCACCGTTATCCCAATCAGTTGGTCAAACAGCAACTCCATCAATCTGTTCGGTCCTCCAAAGCAACACCGAGGCTCCTGCTAAGAATAAGATCACACGCATCAGGCAGCATCGAGTTCAAAGTATATGAATGTATTCTAATAAACGAATTTACCTGACAATTAAGTTGACGTGCGCGTGCTCTAGTGATCGGTCCTATTGATCGGTGAGAAGCAATAGAAGTTGTAGGATCAATAGCAGTGATGTCCTCATCACTAAGGATTGGCCTTAGCCCTAGCTGCATCTAAAATAAAGTCAGCTTGACTTGCAGCCAGGACGCAGGACTCCTCCAGCGACAAGTTGTCCTTCTTAGGGTCAACTACATAAGCTTCGAGGAGCCCCGCGACCTCCCTCAATTTTGCGAGGGTATCCTTCATAGTGAAGCCACAGCCGGCAATGGTTACGTCTGCGGCGTGCTTCTCCTCGGGCACAAGCTACTCCTTTTGTTGAGCCAGCCTCGCGGTCTCCCTAGCCTGGTCAAAACTTTCCTTCAAACGCTCAACATGCTTGAAGAAGTCATCCAAGTTGAGCCCCCACCGGGTGTACTTCTCCCCAAGGAGTTTGTGCTCCTCCTGGAGAGCCCGCAGCTCAGCCTTGATCCTATCTAGCTCTTCCCTGGATCCATGACTCTGTACAAGACCATCAGCTTACTTCGAGGTAAAAGTTAACTAACTAGGATGAGCTCAAAAAATCGAGAGTTCTTACCGAGGAGAACAAGGTCGAAGCGACTGCAGTGGGGTCATGGCTTCCTCATCCTCCATCGAGAAGGGAGAATGAGGTGAAGCTTGTGTGGCCATGGGTTGCACTTGAGCCACAGTTCCAGGGGATGATGGGGATGAAGCCTGTTATGCAGCCAGTTCATCCTGCATCGGCCTCTTCGATGAAGATCCCCTAGATGATCCAAGATCATCACCACCTCGTGTCCTTGAGACGGTCGAGCTGTCAAGTGGCTGCATAAGGCAAAAAGGCCTTAGAAAAACTACATTCCAAAAAGAAGCTTGCACCGATCTACCAAGAGAGGATTACCACTTGAGACGAAGGCGCAACGCTGGTTCCTTGCGCTCCCAAAGCCTCAACATTCTCTTCTCCAATTTCCTCACTGATCTGATTCAGAGATGCCATTGGCACAGAGAGATAAAGAGATGAAAGGTTTGAGACTTAGAGAAATTTGTGAAGAAGTTAGAGACTCCACAGCAAAGGAACGACTATTTATAGACTTACTCAGGCAACGCTTCAGTTTCCCAGCCTAGGGCATGGTGCAAAATCCTCGAGATCCTCTCTAGTGCCTGCAGCTCGTTCCCCGAGACGTATTGAAGCTATCACCAGTGTAACGCAACATGGGAATTCGAAGTGACGAAGCACTGTTAAGAATTCGAAGCGACACACCATTAAAGTGGGTCTTTGTCACTTCAAATTCGGGGGCTAGCTGACGAGGATTATTAGCTATTTTTAGGCCTCCATGGTCGCACAAGTGTCCCATGGTCACACATGACTGTGGCCGCGATCCTCCCTATGGTCGACAAGGGCCAAAAGGAAGAATATCGGGTAATCCAAGGGCATTCTGGATATAACTTAAAAATCATACTCATTTCGCGCAAAGTCAAGACATTCGTTATCTTAACTCTATGTCTTATGCTGTATCTGAGAATAGTATAGGAGCAGAGATAGTCCCTACGACCATCCATTCTCGCAGATACAAGGACTGATCTCATTATTGTGGTCGCAGTACTACACGGTCACCCCTTAAACATTACCTCACCATGATCCTTATGATTATTCCCGAGATAATCGTAAGTCCCTGACAAGGTAACCGTCGAAGGAGGTTAAGATGGTAAGGCGGTTCCACGACGACCGAGTCAAGACTACCAAACCGCCACGTACCCATGATCTACGGCAACTACAAAGTACCCACGACCTCACAGCTACCACTCTGGGGCGGTTAAGAGAGATCGTGGGGCGTGCCTTCAGAAGAACAACTGATGACCTCTTCGGTAAGTATAAAAAGGCCTTCAAGGGAAGGATCAGGGAGGACGAATCAATGACAAAGAGAAGACTAGGCTTAGCAAAGATAGGATTAGCTAGCTTACACACTCTGTAACTACCTCTCTATAACTCTTTTTCACACATAATTAAATACACAGGACATAGGGCGATTACCCAGCTTAAATGGGGCCTAAACCCGAATAACTTTCTCCCTGTGTCTTAGATTCATAGATACTGTCGTGGTATTAAGAATACCCCGGCAGGTTTTGAAGACGATCCTAGTGGAGATTACGCAGCGCGGGTTGACCGGGCGACCGGTCCTCCCCCGCCGGACAAACACAGGAAAAGACACGAGGATTTATACAGGTTCGGGCCCCAGTGGGGGCCCTAGTCCTGTCGACGCGCCCCCGACCGGAGTCGGCTGGGGAGGCTCTCTCCGGGGGAGAGGCTTCCGGAGCACGTCTGTGAGATTAGCTATTCCAAATAATAATGAGTTGATCCTTTACAACAGAGGGGTACAAGGGCTATTTATAGCCCCAAAAAGAAGCAAAAAGCCTAAACTACCCCGGAAGCCACCGTCGGATTGAAGGGTAAGACCGTCCTTCTCCCGGTCAAACGTCTTGGATGCTTGACAGGTGGTCGCTGATTCCCGAGGCGTCCCTCGCGTGACCTGCACGTGATAAACAAACAGGGATTTTACCTTTTAGGAGGGCGGTGACGTCCGGGACCCCTTCCGGAGAGCAGGGTCCCAGGAGCCTAGGAGGCGGCGCCCGGGGCAGGCACCGGGGGCCACTGTCCCCGGGCGAATGGCGGCGCCCGGGACTCGCCCGGGGGGCAAGGTCCCAGGAGCTAAAAGGCGGCGCCCGGGACATACCCCGGAGGCACGGTCCCGGGAACCTAACAGGCGGCGCCCGGGGCAGGCACGGGAGGCCACTGTCCCCGGGCAAATGGCGGCGCTCGGGACCCGCCCCGGGGGGCACGGTCCCGGGGACCAAAAGGCGGCGCCCGGGGTAGGCACCGGAGGCCACTGTCCCTGGGCAAATGGCGGCGCCCGGGACATGCCCGGGGGGCACGGTCCCGGGAGCCTAAAAGGCGGCGCCCGGGGCAAGCACCAGAGGCCACTGTCCCCGGGCGAATGGCGGCGCCCGGGACTCGCCCGGGGGCAAGGTCCCGGGAGCTCAAAGGCGGCGCCCGGGACATACCCCGGAGGCACGGTCCCGGGAGCCTAACAGGCGGCGCCCGGGGCAGGCACCAGAGGCCACTGTCCCCGGGCAAATGGCGGCGCCCGGGACCCGCCCCGGGGGGCACGGTCCCGGGGGCCAAAAGGCGGCGCCCGGGGCAGGCACCGGAGGCCACTGTCCCCGGGCAAATGGCGGCGCCCGGGACATGCCCGGGGGGCACGGTCCCGGGAGCCTAAAAGGCGGCGCCCGGGGCAGGCACCGGAGGCCACTGTCCCCGGGCAATCATGAACTTACCTGGACTTGACCGCGTGGAGATTTCCCCCAACAGCAGCCCCCCATGCCCTCCGGGGACGAGGCTTGAGCCCCCGGAGGGAATGGTTATGGTACCGGGAAAATCTCCGAACGAAAATCACCGGAGCCCCGGCGACGCTTCGGTTTCTGTGCCGGGCGCTTCATGGCCGCGCCGTTTTCGCAATAAATGCGTGTGCGGTTCGAACCAGCGTCTCGATTTATGCGCCTGTCCCTTCGTTTCCCGCGCACGGTTTGAATTTCAGTGGTCGAGATTGCTCCGAGGGGGCCACGTGGCGCGCATCTAGATCTCGGCCAGCCTCTATAAATAGGGCCTTAGGGGGCACCGGAAGCTCATTCCAAATCTTCAACTCTAACTTCAGCTCTCCCGGTAGCGCTCTTCCGGTAACTTCTCCGGTAGCCTTTTCCGGTAGTGAGCGTCCGGGAGTTGTAGACGTAGCCACCTAAAAACTTAGCCACCGAAAAACAAAGAACTCACCTAATGGCACCCAAAGGTCGAGCGAAGACCACGGAGGTGCCCCTGGAGGAAATCCCCGCGGATTTCCTCTGGGCCTCCGAGTTCTCAGCCTCGGACGCGGAGTCCCTGGTCAAGAAGGGCGTCGTTGAAGAGGGGGACATCCGGGTCCCCCTAAAGAAGGACGGAGCCCCCCGCCCCAGGCCCGGAGAGGTTGTGGCCTTTGAGGCCTTCCTCGAGGCAGGGCTCCGGCTCCCGGTGCACCCGATGCTCCGGGAGTTCCTGAAGGAGTATGGGGTGGCGCTCAACCACCTCACCCCCAACGCCCTCGTCCGGATGGGTCTCTTCATCTGGTTGTACGAGACGGCGACCGGGCGGGAGCCCACCCTCCGCGCCTTCCGATACTTTTACGAGCCGGCAGCGCGGAGCTCTCACCTGGTGAAGGGAGGACCGAAGTCCCCCTTCGGCTCGGTGATGGTCCAGATGCTGCCCTCCCGGGTGGCGGACTACCCGGCGGCGGCCTCACGGGACCACTGGGGGCTGGCTCCGGAGGTGGTTCTACCTCCGGGTCCGGGACGAGGCGGTGGTCTACGCCCCGGAGCCTCCCACCTACAGCCGGTCATCCGCACCGAAGCCGCCGGTGTGGACGGACGAGGAGTTCGAGCTCCTCGGGAAGGTGGTGCTGGCGAAGAAGGCCCGCTCGATGCGGGACGCCGCGGAGGAGCTGGCGCTCCTACGGCTTTCCCCCTTCTCACGCGGGGGAAGGGGGATCGGCATGGGCCCGGAGCAGCGGCCTCCGGTCAAGCCGGTGACGCGGCGTAAGTCCCCTGCATTTTTGTACTTGCAGTTTTTTATGAGAAATCGACTAACTTTTTACCACTTGCAGTGCGCCCGTACCCGGCGGCGAGGGACAAGGCGGAGCACCTCCTGGGGAGGTACTTCGCCGACGAACACGAGTGCATCGTGCGCCTCGTGGGGGAGGGGCCTCCCCGGAACCTGGTGGCCGAGGCCTACGGGCTCAGGCTTCCGGAGAGGAAGCCCCTTCCCACCCCCGGGTCTCATAAGCGGGGGAAGGATGCGGCCGAGGGCTCGGAGCCCAAGAGGCCCCGGGTCCAAAAGACCCCCGCCCTGACGACGACGCCGGCGACGACGCCGGTGAGGGCCCGGGACGCGGCTCCTGGAGCCGAACATGCCCGGGCGGCGCCCCGGGCAGAGGCGACGCCTCCGCCCCCGGAGGCCCCCGTCGAGGCCCGGGGGAAGGAGGTTGTTACCGGTGGGGCGGGGTCCGATTCCGCGGACTACGCCCCGTCGCCCGTTCGAGTGGCGCTCCTCTCGCCTCTCCCGGCGACATTGGCGCCGGAGAGGCTGGAGGTGAGGTTCTCGGAGGCGGCGCCTCCGTGCCTCTGGCCAGTGGATGACGAGGGGGGGAGCCCCTCGGTCTACGTGGTCCCCCCGGAGCAGGAGGCCCCGAGGGCCCTTCGGCCTGGGGCGGGGAAAGGTCCGATGATCCCCCCTCGGGCGGAGAACCCCGCCCAATCTTCGTCTTCGTCTTCGGAGGAAACTTCGTCGACAAAGACGCCGGCGACGCCGGCCGTGCTCCCGGATTCCGAGGTCCGGGGGCCCTCTCCCGGCCGCGACAGGAGGGCCGGGCAAGATACCTCCCTACTTCCCGCGGGGGAGGTGGCCCGCTACGCGGAGGGCCTGCACAACCGGAAGGTGCAGGCCTTCGTAGCAGGAGGAACGCTCCACGAGCGTTTTGCGGGGCTCGAGTCCCTCGGAGCCCAAGTAACCCGAGCTCTCAACACGTCGGCTTTTTTCCTGCACTTGAGAATTTTCTAACTGTTTATGTATTTTGTAGGTAGCGACTGTTACCTGGGGCCTTGAGCAGCGGGTCACCCGGCTGCTCAAGGAGGCGGAGAGCCGGGCCGCGGCCTGCGTGGAGCAGCGGGAGGCGGCCCTCCGGGAGCGGGACGAAGCTCTTGATGAGCTGTCCCGGGCCCGGGCGCAGGTGCACCTTTCGGAGGGCGCCTACATCCGCCTCCGAGAGGAGGCCAAGGTGCGGGAGAAGGCGCTCCGGGAGCTCGAGAGCTCCAGCGTTCGGGCGCTGTCAGACGCGGGCCGCTCCGTCCGTTCGACCTTGGAAAGCCTTGGCGTTAGCTTGGGCTCCGGGAGCGGCCCGGAGGTGGCCCCGGCGACCCTCGCGGAGGCTGTGCGTTTTCTTAACGCACAAGTCTCCGCCATCCCGGAGGCTGCGGACGTCCGGGCACGGGGCCGGACGATCCCCGTCATCGCGGCCGCCGCGGGGCTCGTTGACTACCGTGGGGTCGGCGCCCGGGCGATCGGGGGGCGCATGCCCCGGAGCTTCCCGGAGGCCTTCGAGCCAACACGCCGGGAGGTGGAGCTGCTGGCGGAGGGGTTCTACGACCGGATCATCCGGACGAGGTTCCCGACACCGGCAGCTCCGGCCGCGGATGCCCCTGCCCCGGCCACGGAGGAAGCTCCCTGGGGGGAGGACCCCAATGCTAAAGTATGAGCCTCCCCCGGGTCTAGCTAGGACCCCTTTTTATTTTGTTAGACATTTTGATTCCGGTAGCTTCTTAGGAGAAGCCCCGGGCACTTGTACAAAAACATTTTGCAATGAAATATATTTGAAATTTTTCTAAGTCTACAATGAAATGTTACCAGGGTACCCGGGGGGTTATTCCCGGGCAACGGTCCGGGAGAGGCTCTCCGGGGGATGCCCAAGCGGCTTTGATTTTGCTGAGCCTTGTCTCCGCGGAGCGCGACGGGGGTACTGTCTGGGAGCCTGTCCGGTTGAGGTGGCGCCCGGAGTGGCACTTGAATAATTTTGACAACAGCCGTGCTGAATTAACTCCCCCGCGCCCGGAGGCCCGGATGATACCTCCTCTCCGGATACTTCCGCCGGCTGGGTACGAGTTTTGGCCCGAAGACGTACTTCAGGACTCTCAGCGTCGCGTCCGGGGCGCTGTACCGGGACTTGGCCCGGGAGCTGAGGGAGCGCCTCCGGGAGCTTTAGGTGTAGGGGCCTTAGGCTCGTAGAAAATCCCCCGGGTTAGGACCCGGGTTGTATCATTTCCGAAACCCACCGGAGGGGGAAGATGTCCTCCGGGTTTCCCGATCAATAAAGCACGTTGTTGTTGTTTCCTTTTATTGCGCCTCTTTATTTTCTTCTTGGATGGTCTGGACGACTCATCTTAACAAGGATGAGCTAAGTTTCTTCGTGGGTGGTGCGGTCGACACCCGGGGGTTCCTTATCCCCCCCCCCGCCCACAGCGGGCCGGAGAATAGCTCCGCGCGCTGTGGGGGTAACAAGGCCCCCGGGAAGGAAGACACCTGTAGCATAGGAAATTTTCCAAGTTAGAAAATTTTAAAGCGAGGTTTTCAAGGAGAAGACCTTCCGGGAGATAATCATCCGGTTGCCGTGAGAACGGGGAGCCGGGAATAAGGCCTTAGGTGGAAGGAATGTCCAAGAGAACCCGATGGGATTTCCAGAGGCGAGCTTCCTGGGAGACTCCCATCCAGTCGCCGTAAGAACGGGGAGCCGGGAATAGGGTCTTCGAGGGAGGAAACGCCCGAGAAATCCGACTCTCCGAGAGACAATCGTCCGGTCGCCGTGAGAACGGGGAGCCGGGAATAACGTCGACTCCCGGGGGAGGAAGATAGATCCAATCAAGCCGCAAGGGGCTGATCTTCCGGTCGCAGTGAGAACGGGGAGCCGGGAATAACGTCGACTCCCGGAGGAGGAAGATAATCCAGAAAGCCATTAGACGTCCCGCTGAGGAGAGCGTCTACTCCCGGAGGAGGAAGTGCCCGAAGACGGGACTTGAGTGTTTGGGCAGGGGACTAGTCTCCCAAAGTGACTCGTTACCACGGCCACTGTGACCGGGTTGCCGCTTACACCCTCAGTCCACGAGGGCTGGTTGTAAGCCGCCCTACGGGAGTGCAGGCTCCGTTGTAGGGACTTGTTGGGGCTGGCCCACTTCCTCGCGGGGAGGGCATCCTCACAAGGAGGGCTTCCTCGCGGGGAGGGCTTCCTCGCGGGGAGGGCATCGCCGCTAGGGGCGGTAACGAGAAAGACCTGCAATGAGACAGTTGAAGAACAAAGGCTATGCATTGATTAACAAAATATACAAAGCCCCCCCCTGCGAAACCGCGAAGGGGGGGGGAAAGGGGAGCTACAGTGTCCCCCCTACCCCTCGGGCGTGATCGCTCCGGGGGAGGGGACAGGCCCGTAAGGCTAGATGTAGAACTTGCGAAGTAAACGCAAGTTCCAGGTGTGCTTCAGCTCCTGCTCTTGAGGGTTGGAGAGCTTGTAGGCCCCCGAGCCTAGAACAGCGGAGATCCTGTAGGGGCCCTCCCACTTGGGGGAGAATTTTCCCTGGGCTTGGGGGTCTGTGACGCGCTTGAGGACAAGGTCCCCAAGGCGGAAAGCTCTCTCACGCACGCTCTGGTTGTATGCGCGCGACATCTCGCGCTCGTAGATGGCGTGGCGGAGGAGCGCTCGGTTGCGTTCCTCCTCCACGAGGTCGATTTCCAGCCGCCGGTTGTCTTCGTTGGCCTGGTAGGCTGCGGTCGTGGCTCCGTTCAGGAGCTCGACCCACAGCGACCGGAAGCCGATCTCCGGGGGGAGGACTGCCTCCGCCCCGTAGACCAGAGAGAAGGGAGCACGCCCTGTGGCCCGGGACGGGGTCGTGCGCATCGAGCAGAGGATGCTAGGGAGCTCCTCTGCCCACGCGCCCCGCTTGGAAGTGGTTTGCTCGAGTCTCCGGCGTAACCCCTGTAGGATTAAGCCATTGACCCTCTCGACGGCCCCGTTGCTTTGAGGATGGGCCACTGAGGCGAAGTGGATGACGATCCCCAGGCCTTCGCAGAATTACCGGAAATAAGCCGAGTCGAATTGGGTCCCGTTGTCCACGGTGATTTCCTGGGGGACACCAAAACGGCAAACGACGTTTTTCCAGAAAAACCGCTGAATGGCCCGGGAGGTGATGCTAGCCAAGGGCTCCGCCTCAACCCACTTTGTAAAGTAGTCGACCGCGACTACCGCATACTTGTATCCTCCGGGCGTGTCGCGCCCCGAGACTGGGACAACGACTACTCCTGTAGAGACCTAGCTCGCTGCAGCTAGTCTCAACCACAACCCTTTGACTTCCCAGGATGAGTCAAACACAGGAGTATATTACATTGCAACAGAGTACTTACAAAATATTAAGCAGTGTGGCCTGCTGGCCTTAATATTACATAAAGAGGATTACAATGCCTGCAAGGCATTCAGGGTTTAACAAAATATTTAACTACACAGCAGAAGATAGGTGACCCTCCCACAAAAGAAGTTGACGGCAGAACAACACACTTCAGGGTTCTGGCGGAACTGATTCTCCTCTTTCTGGATCCACGTAGTACTCCGTGCCATCATCTTGATCAAGGTAGGCTCCATCTATTGAGTTGAATGTTGCAAGGGTGAGCACTTACGTACTCAGCAAGTCATAGGTAAGAGTAGATACATATAGTAGTGATGATATGAACCTAGACTAGTCAAGAATTATGGATATTTGTAAAATAATCCTTTTTCTTTCATACCTCATCTCATGGCAGCACTTTTTATAATATAACATCATCACTCATGTTCACTAGATTATAGCACTACTGCGACACGTCGACACACGACAGCCCACGGTAGCACTCCTTATCATGACAACACATGTCATTTGGGTAATCTTGATTTAAACATATTTTATTTAGAAAATAGTACTTGTGTCACACCCCGTGGATTTAATCCACCGCAGCAGACTCCTATAAAACCCGGGAGCTCGGAGTATTCGAATACATTTTTAACTCTGCAGAGAGGTACCAATTTACCCGCAAGATATTCCACTTTCAAACCTTTCCTATCATAACAAAATGATTGGACCCCTGACTCACTTCATACTGTGAGCGGCAAGGTGGAAATAACAAGAACTTTTGTTATGTATCACTTACAATTCACCCCCGACCCTGTGGCTCTCAGCGAGGCACAGTTGTGGCAGGTTGTATCCAAACCTCCACCCCATTGCTTATTCCCATTACTGGGTCAGCGTGCTTGATCACCTTCAGTGATATGTGTGGGAGCCGCGCTCCGTGTTTATCGTGCATCACTACACATCTCATGCAGGGGTTTCATGTGCGATCCACATAATTACTTGTTCAGGCCTGTCCCATACCAGGCTTACGGTTAGCACGTTGTTCATGCCACTAGACGCACAACACAAGGTTCTAGTCCTTATATGCCAGTGACCAGATCATCCACAACCCTGCACCTTCAGTGCCTGCATTCCTTTGCAGTCTAGCACTTCCAGTGCTACAGCCATCCATACCATTTTTCTGGTCACGGCTAGGGGTTTTATTTCATGAATATAAGTATATAAATACATATAATAGTTCATGGCTCAAAACTTGTTTATTTCACATTTCACCGATAACCAGTCTAGTACTGCCAATTCATAAATCAACCATTCTCAATCTTTCACATGCAATATTGCCTATATTCAAGGTTATATTATAGCAACATTTAAAATATAGGTTCAAAATGACCAAGGATATGACTTGCCTTCCGCGTCGTAAAATACAGCAGTCGACGTCGGATCCACAGTGAAGTCCTCGAACTCGGGCTCTTGATCTGCTCTCAAATCAAACAAACAACCAATAATCATAATCTTTTCAATACATTATTATACTATATGCAATGATGCAAAGATGAAGTCTTGATGATTCTGAAATGATTGGGTTAAGAGGCTGATTAGGGTTAAGTTAAGGAAACCAATGTTAAGATTAGTTGTCAAAGGTTTACAAGGTTCCAAATGTCTCAAAATATCAGAATGATGTCAAGGTTGCGACTGGTTCGCTCAAAAACAGCGAACGTCTTTAGATCGACATTCGGTTCAAAGCATCGACATAGGGTCGATGAATGATAGAGGGGTTATTTTAACTTGTGGTAGTAGAATAAAATGTAGATCACAACTCTACAAATTTAGTGGACAAAGTGATTTTCAAATTACACAACCAGAAGTGGGTAAACAAGGTCAATGCCACTGGCTGACAAGCTCTGGCATAGAGCTGACAATGTCAAAAACTAGGGCTTAGCATAACTTTTGATCTGGAGCTCCAAATGATGCACCACTTTGTCTGGGAGGTAGGCATTGATAACAGGAACAATTAAGTCAACAGGATCTAGGGCAAGAAATGGCTGGAAAGCAAGAAATTTGATGATGAACAGAGATGAACTGGCTGCACTGGAGCAGTTCTGGACACAAACTTGGCATGGCTATAACTTCCAATCTAGGCCGATCTAGGTGTCGAGCTAGAAGACAAAAATACTCAGGAGACTAAGGTACATCTAAATGACAAAGTTTCGAGGGCTGAAATGGCCGGGAACACTTTTCCGGTGAACTGTGCCGGAGAAGAACACTGCTATATGGGGGTTTTTGCTACAGGCCGAGAGAACTTAATTCTTTGCTTGGAGAGCATCTAGGAGGTATAGGGAAGCTTCTGGTAGCATCAAATTGACTGGAGGATCACCGGAGAAGCCTGGCGACGATCGCCGGTTTTCTGGTAGAGCTTGAATTTGGGAAAAGCTTCGAATGATGTTTAATTAGGGATTCTAAGCTTACAGGCTTGCTTGAAATAACCCACTGATCAATTTGCTTCACAGGCTCGAGGGCTAATTCGAATTGATTTGGCCTGCATTGCCGGAACAGGGCAATCTTCGATTTTCAGCCATTTCCGGTGATCGCCGGCGTTAGGGGTCATCGGGGAGCAATTAAATAGTACAGTACAATCAGGAGGATGAGAGGTACTCACTGTTAGCTTCAATTTGGCAGGAGATGCAGTGAAGTGAGCTGGCACCGTGAGCCTCCTCGACGGCTCGCCGGAGAAGAAAACGAAAACAGCAAATTCTGGAACTTGGCTGGTTTCTGGTGAAGTATGAGGGAATTGCTGAGCACAGTGGGGTTTAAATAGACCAGGCGAAGCTTGCAAGGAGGAGGCAACGAAGTAATTGGCAGCCGGTGACTTGACTGGTTGCGTGCTGGAGCAACAGCGGCGAAGACACAGCGAAGAACGGTGATGCGACGGCGACAAGTCTTCAGCTGATCACAATGTCGCTTCATCGGGACCTGGCGAAGTTGTAGCAAGCGGTGGCGACAACACTGGCGCGGCAAAGCGACGTGGCGAGGAGTTGCTGACAAAAAGCCGTTGATCGCGCGCGGGAGCAGCACTGGTCGTCGACGTAGCAGCGGCCTTGCCACGGCACTAGCTGGAGTGGGGACACGTGCGCACCGGCATGCATGGTCACGAGCGCGGGCGAAGCCTCACCGGCGATGAGCAATCACGGCGCACAAGCACGGCAGTTCCTGGTCGTGCGCACAGTAGCTAGCCTGGTCGAAATTGGGCTGATTTGCAATATTTGATTTTCACAATTGGACCAATCTGTAATTCTGGAGATTTGGAAGGTTAGAGTTGAATTTGATTTCACTAATCTGGTAGATTATATTCAACAGGTTAATTGGCAATGATAATTGATAAAATATGATACGTTTGAATAGTTTTTGATACAAACTGAAAATAGGGTAATTTAGGATAATTGAAATCTGAATTTCATTTGGTTTTGAATTCTGGTACTTAGGATGAGATTTTGGAATTTGAACAGAAGAGAAACTTGTAACAAATAGCATTTTGAGAAGATTTGCCGAAGAAATTTTGAATTTGGAGTTAATCTGGAGATTTTAGCCTTTTTGGATTTTCAAATAACAGATAAGGACTATTTTGCGATAATTCTTGGACTGATTTGTGAAAAGAGTCTAGATGGTGAAATATGGCTGTCAACTTTTTATATTAAGGTATTGACATACCCATGATCATATTCCAGGAATAATCTGGTCTGAACTTGGTCAAGATTCGGATTAAATCTGTATTTCTGAAACTTAGGGTATTTAAGTAATAGAAGGTATTTCTGTTTTCGAAAACAGAAGGAGCTGATAAATCTGAGAGTTAGGGATAGAATTGGATCTAGGTTCTGAAGGCTTTTAAGTTCAAAGAAACTGATAGATCATATCTGAACAATCTGATCTTCATTTGAGGTCACAGGATAGATTTTGGAGATTTCAGGGCTTGAGATAGAAACTGATCTGGCTATTACTACAGATACATGCATGCATGCTATTTATGAAAAAGGAAATTTTCACCCCTAACTCAGGGCGTTACAGATCTACCCTCCTTAAAGAAATCTCGCCCCGAGATTTACCTAAGACAGGAAAAGATAAGGATAGGTTTGCTTAAGATCTTCTTCCTTCTCCCAAGTAGCCTCTTGCTCTGAATGATTCTTCCATCGAACTTTACACAATTTGATTTTCTTCCTTCGGAGCTGACGTTCATCAGTGGCTAGGATTCTGATTGGGTGCTCAAGATAAGTGAGATTCTTCTGTAATGGCACATCTTGTACATCTATCTGGTCAGTTGGTTCCTTCAAACATTTCCGGAGCTGAGAGACATGAAACACATCATGCACTCCTGCTAATCCCTCAGGTAATTCCAATTTATATGATACTTCTCCCTTTCTCTTGATTATCTTAAATGGTCCAATGTATCTTGGAGATAACTTTCCTTTCACTTGGAATCTTTGTAATCTCTTGAATGGTGTGACCTTGAGATACACAAAATCTCCTGGTTCAAATGATAATTCTCTTCGTCGTTTATCTGCATAACTCTTTTGTCGTGATTGTGCTGTTTTCAACCTTTCTCTGATGAGTCTGACATGAGCTTCTGCTTCTTCTACTATCTCTGGTCCTATAACTTTTCGTTCTCCTGGCTCATTCCAATGCAATGGAGTTCTGCACTTACGTCCGTATAAAGCTTCAAATGGTGCCATCTGTATACTAGCTTGATAACTGTTATTATATGTAAATTCTGCAAATGGTAAACATTTGTCCCATGATGTTCCATAATCTAGTATACAAGCTCTTAGAAGATCCTCTAGGATTTGATTAACTCTTTCTGTCTGTCCTCCCGTCTGTGGATGATATGCAGTACTGAAATCCAACTGGGTTCCTAGAGTTTCATGCAGTCTATTCCAAAATTTGGAGGTAAACTGGGTTCCACGATCTGAAACTATCTTCTTAGGAATACCATGCAATGCCACTATTCTTTGCATGTATAACTCTGCTAATTTACTGCCATCATAAATCTTTTTAACTGGTATGAAATGAGCTACTTTAGTAAGTCTGTCCACAATAACCCATATGGAATCATATCCTCCTTGAGTTTTAGGTAATCCTGTAATAAAATCCATACCAATTTCTTCCCATTTCCATAATGGTATTGGTAGAGGTTGTAGCTTTCCTGCTATTTTCTGGTGTTCTGCTTTAACTCGTTGGCATGTATCACAGTTTGCAATGTACTCTGCAATCTCCCTCTTCATATTATCCCACCAGAATCTGGTCTTCAAATCTTGATACATCTTTGTGTTACCAGGGTGTATTGAGTATGGAGTTTTATGTGCTTCATGGAGAATTATTTCCTTAAGATCTGCGTTTTGAGGTACACAGATTCTTTCTCGATACCATACAATCCCTTGGTTATCTTCAATAAAGCCTTGAGCCTTTCCTAACTTGATTCGACTCTTGATCTTACAAATTTCTTCATCTTCCTTCTGGGCATTTCCTATCTGTTCTTCAAGTTGAGATTTTATTGTTAAAGTAGCTACCGTTCCCTGCGGTACTATTTCCACTTGATGATTCTGCAACTCTTGTTGTAGGTAAGGGTTCTTCAACATAACCATTCCTTGTAGGTTGTAAACTTTTCTGCTTAGGGCATCAGCTACTACATTAGCTTTCCCTGGATGGTACTGAATACTAAGATCATAATCTTTGATCAATTCGAGCCATCGTCGTTGACGCATGTTGAGCTCTGTCTGTGTGAAAATATACTTGAGGCTTTTATGATCTGTAAAGATCTCACACTTACGCCCAATGAGATAATGCCGCCATATCTTTAAAGCATGCACTACTGCTGCTAACTCCAAATCATGGGTCGGATAATTTTCCTCATGTGGTCTCCATTGGCGTGAAGCATAAGCCACTACTTGACCTTGTTGCATTAACACACAACCTATTCCTTGCTTTGAAGCATCACAGTAAACTACAAAATCTTCTTTGCTGTCTGGTAGGGTGAGGACGGGTGTTGTTGTCAATTTCTGCTTCAGTTTCTGAAAACTTTCTTCACACTTGATGGTCCATTCAAATGCAACATCCTTCTTTAGCAGGTTTGTAAGAGGTTTGGCAATTTGGGAAAATCCTTCAATGAATCTCCTATAATACCCTGCTAATCCCAAGAAACTTCTAATCTCTGTAACCGAGGTAGGTTGCTTCCACTCCTTGATTGCAGAGATTTTAGCTGAGTCCACTGAAATTCCTTCCGCTGTCAATACATGTCCAAGAAATGAAATTCTTGACATCCAAAATTCACATTTATCAAACTTGGCATAAAATTGCCTCTCTCGTAGCCTTTCCAAGACTAGGTGTAAATGTTGCTCATGTTCTTCCATACTCTTGGAATATATCAGAATGTCATCTATGAATACTATGACAAACTTGTCAAGAAAATCCATAAATGTACTATTCATGACATTCATGAATGCTGCCGGAGCATTGGTCAAGCCAAAAGGTACTACTGTAAACTCATATAAACCATATCTGGTAGTGAAAGCTGTCTTCGGTATATCTTCTTTCTTGATCTTCAGCTGATGATATCCGGATTTCAAATCTATCTTGGAAAATACTTTGGCTCCTCGAAGTTGATCGAACAAGTCATCAATTCTTGGTAATGGATACTTGTTTTTAATAGTGACTTCATTCAAAGCTCGATAGTCTACACACATTCGTAGAGTTCCGTCTTTCTTCCTCACAAACAGAACTGGGGCTCCCCATGGCGAAGCACTGGGTTTGATAAATCCCTTGTTTTCCAAGTCTTCGAGTTGATTCTTGAGCTCCTCCAAATCTGTAACTGGCATCCTATAGGGACGTTTTGCTATAGGTGCTGCTCCTGGTTTAAGTTCAATACTGAATTCTATTTCTCTGTCAGGTGGCATTCCCGGAAGTTCTTCTGGAAACACATCAGAATATTGTTGCACTACGGGCACTTGTTCCAGGCATAATTTTTGCAATGCTTGAACAGATCTTAGCGGTCTCTTGACTGCTGATCTTTCTGCATGGAATAGAACTCTCTCCCCTTGGTTACTGACAAGACTAAGGGTTTTCTCTTCACAATCTACTAGACTTTTATGTTGGGACAACCAATCCATTCCCAAAATAATGTCTAGACCTTGCAGTTCTAGAATTAGTAGATTTGCCTCAAATTCTACCCCTTCTATAATGAAAGTTACATTTGGGCAGATTGAGTAAACAGATAATCTAGCCCCTGGAGTTTGTATAACCATAGAGTACTCTAGTGGTACTTGGTCTATATGCATTTCAACTTCAGATGCAAATGCTTTTGACATGAATGAATTTGTAGCACCAGGATCAAACAATATTAAGGCAGATGCAGATTTAATCAGAAATCTACCTAGAAGAATGTCGGTGGCGTTGCCCGCTTCTTGAATTGAAGTATAGTTTAATCTTCCTCCTTGGGTTGCAGCTGGTGCTCTACCTCTTCCTCTTCCTCGATTAGCCATATTTCCTCCTCTTCCTGCTGAATTTCCTCTAAAATTCTGCGATGGTGATGCGCTGGTTACTACTGGCTGTGTTCCTGCCTGAGATCTGGCAATGGACATTGGAAGCTGTATCCAAGGACAGAATTCTTTACGGTGCCCACGCTGTCCACAATGATAACACTCAACACGAGGATGAGGGCAATCCTTCTGAGAATGATTTCCTCGGCAGTTGGGGCACAATGTCGTTGCTGGTCTGGGATTCTGATAAGATGGTCGGAAATTGGGAGTGATAGGAACTCTTCCTCTGATTGGATTTGACTGTGGTCTTGTTTGCTGGAACATCCTCCTCTTTCGGCTTTCTTCTCCCATATTCTTCTTTTCTTCTACCTTTAAAGCTCTGTTCACTAGGGTTTGAAATTCTGTAAGTTCATGAGAAGCAATTTGATACTGTAAATAGTGTTGAAGTCCTTCTGTGAAGCGCTCTATCTTCTTCTCTTCAGTATCCACATCTCCAGGTGCGTATCGAGCCAAATGAGTAAATTGGTGTAGATACTCAGTAACTGACTTACTTCCTTGAGTTAAATTCCGAAATTCCCGACGCTTAGCTGCCATAACACCAGTAGGTATATGAAATTTCCGAAATTGATCCTTAAATTCCCTCCAAGAGATATTATCTTTATCAGGGTGAGCTTCCTGGTAATTCATCCACCAGGCAGCTGCAGCTCCTGATAACTGATGAGATCCAAACAAAACTTTCTCTCGTTCGCTGCATCGGACCGTGTCTAGTTTCCTCTCGATATCCCGTAACCAATCATCGGCAACCATAGGATCGGTCGCACTAGAGAATGTTGGTGGACGGGTCTTTTGGAAATCTGTTAATCTTGCTCCTACAGCAGAAGTAGTTCCTTCTGTTGTTCCAGTAGGCAGTTTCTGAACTATCTGGGCTAACAACTGGGTATGAGCTATCTGAGCTTCCTGTCGACTTTTCTCCATTGACAACAGAATTTCCTGAAGACTGGGTTGTTCATTCTGAGGTGGATTGGAACTCTGAGATCCTTGCTGAAACAAAGGGTCTCTTGTCATAGTTTCTTCTTCCTGCGGAGTCTGATCTATATCTTCTCTTCCACTTCGAGATCTCCTTCTGGTGTCAACCATGGTGGCTCTGAAAAAGTTTAGACGGATCTAACTAACTAAGGCCAACTAAGACAGCAATGCAGAAATTAATGCAACTATTTTTTTTTTGCATAAAATACTTAGGCTACTAGCCATAATACACAAATTAACCATTGCAAAAGCAACAGCGAATTACAAAGCTATCAAGAGCATCCACTAGCTCTGTCTACACCAACTTCTAAGACACTCTGAAACAACAGAACGCACTCTCACAATCTTACCGAATTTTAGAAATCCAAATAAAATTTTGAAATGAAGGTTTTTCAAGAGCTACAAAGCTCAATATTTTTACCAAAATAAAATTTCCACAAATAGTTTCTAAATAAATTACGTCTTCCTGGCACGGCCAATTTCCTAAAGGTGTCGTCCTACAGTCAAGTTCTCATGTTGCTCTGATACCAACTTTTCTTGTCGCGCCCCGAGACTGGGACAACGACTACTCCTGTAGAGACCTAGCTCGCTGCAGCTAGTCTCAACCACAACCCTTTGACTTCCCAGGATGAGTCAAACACAGGAGTATATTACATTGCAACAGAGTACTTACAAAATATTAAGCAGTGTGGCCTGCTGGCCTTAATATTACATAAAGAGGATTACAATGCCTACAAGGCATTCAGGGTTTAACAAAATATTTAACTACACAGCAGAAGATAGGTGACCCTCCCACAAAAGAAGTTGACGGCAGAACAACACACTTCAGGGTTCTGGCGGAACTGATTCTCCTCTTTCTGGATCCACGTAGTACTCCGTGCCATCATCTTGATCAAGGTAGGCTCCATCTATTGAGTTGAATGTTGCAAGGGTGAGCACTTACGTACTCAGCAAGTCATAGGTAAGAGTAGATACATATAGTAGTGATGATATGAACCTAGACTAGTCAAGAATTATGGATATTTGTAAAATAATCCTTTTTCTTTCATACCTCATCTCATGGCAGCACTTTTTATAATATAACATCATCACTCATGTTCACTAGATTATAGCACTACTGCGACACGTCGACACACGACAGCCCACGGTAGCACTCCTTATCATGACAACACATGTCATTTGGGTAATCTTGATTTAAACATATTTTATTTAGAAAATAGTACTTGTGTCACACCCCGTGGATTTAATCCACCGCAGCAGACTCCTATAAAACCCGGGAGCTCGGAGTATTCGAATACATTTTTAACTCTGCAGAGAGGTACCAATTTACCCGCAAGATATTCCACTTTCAAACCTTTCCTATCATAACAAAATGATTGGACCCCTGACTCACTTCATACTGTGAGCGGCAAGGTGGAAATAACAAGAACTTTTGTTATGTATCACTTACAATTCACCCCCGACCCTGTGGCTCTCAGCGAGGCACAGTTGTGGCAGGTTGTATCCAAACCTCCACCCCATTGCTTATTCCCATTACTGGGTCAGCGTGCTTGATCACCTTCAGTGATATGTGTGGGAGCCGCGCTCCGTGTTTATCGTGCATCACTACACATCTCATGCAGGGGTTTCATGTGCGATCCACATAATTACTTGTTCAGGCCTGTCCCATACCAGGCTTACGGTTAGCACGTTGTTCATGCCACTAGACGCACAACACAAGGTTCTAGTCCTTATATGCCAGTGACCAGATCATCCACAACCCTGCACCTTCAGTGCCTGCATTCCTTTGCAGTCTAGCACCTCCAGTGCTACAGCCATCCATACCATTTTTCTGGTCACGGCTAGGGGTTTTATTTCATGAATATAAGTATATAAATACATATAATAGTTCATGGCTCAAAACTTGTTTATTTCACATTTCACCGATAACCAGTCTAGTACTGCCAATTCATAAATCAACCATTCTCAATCTTTCACATGCAATATTGCCTATATTCAAGGTTATATTATAGCAACATTTAAAATATAGGTTCAAAATGACCAAGGATATGACTTGCCTTCCGCGTTGTAAAATACAGCAGTCGACGTCGGATCCACAGTGAAGTCCTCGAACTCGGGCTCTTGATCTGCTCTCAAATCAAACAAACAACCAATAATCATAATCTTTTCAATACATTATTATACTATATGCAATGATGCAAAGATGAAGTCTTGATGATTCTGAAATGATTGGGTTAAGAGGCTGATTAGGGTTAAGTTAAGGAAACCAATGTTAAGATTAGTTGTCAAAGGTTTACAAGGTTCCAAATGTCTCAAAATATCAGAATGATGTCAAGGTTGCGACTGGTTCGCTCAAAAACAGCGAACGTCTTTAGATCGACATTCGGTTCAAAGCATCGACATAGGGTCGATGAATGATAGAGGGGTTATTTTAACTTGTGGTAGTAGAATAAAATGTAGATCACAACTCTACAAATTTAGTGGACAAAGTGATTTTCAAATTACACAACCAGAAGTGGGTAAACAAGGTCAATGCCACTGGCTGACAAGCTCTGGCATAGAGCTGACAATGTCAAAAACTAGGGCTTAGCATAACTTTTGATCTGGAGCTCCAAATGATGCACCACTTTGTCTGGGAGGTAGGCATTGATAACAGGAACAATTAAGTCAACAGGATCTAGGGCAAGAAATGGCTGGAAAGCAAGAAATTTGATGATGAACAGAGATGAACTGGCTGCACTGGAGCAGTTCTGGACACAAACTTGGCATGGCTATAACTTCCAATCTAGGCCGATCTAGGTGTCGAGCTAGAAGACAAAAATACTCAGGAGACTAAGGTACATCTAAATGACAAAGTTTCGAGGGCTGAAATGGCCGGGAACACTTTTCCGGTGAACTGTGCCGGAGAAGAACACTGCTATATGGGGGTTTTTGCTACAGGCCGAGAGAACTTAATTCTTTGCTTGGAGAGCATCTAGGAGGTATAGGGAAGCTTCTGGTAGCATCAAATTGACTGGAGGATCACCGGAGAAGCCTGGCGACGATCGCCGGTTTTCTGGTAGAGCTTGAATTTGGGAAAAGCTTCGAATGATGTTTAATTAGGGATTCTAAGCTTACAGGCTTGCTTGAAATAACCCACTGATCAATTTGCTTCACAGGCTCGAGGGCTAATTCGAATTGATTTGGCCTGCATTGCCGGAACAGGGCAATCTTCGATTTTCAGCCATTTCCGGTGATCGCCGGCGTTAGGGGTCATCGGGGAGCAATTAAATAGTACAGTACAATCAGGAGGATGAGAGGTACTCACTGTTAGCTTCAATTTGGTAGGAGATGCAGTGAAGTGAGCTGGCACCGTGAGCCTCCTCGACGGCTCGCCGGAGAAGAAAACGAAAACAGCAAATTCTGGAACTTGGCTGGTTTCTGGTGAAGTATGAGGGAATTGCTGAGCACAGTGGGGTTTAAATAGACCAGGCGAAGCTTGCAAGGAGGAGGCAACGAAGTAATTGGCAGCCGGTGACTTGACTGGTTGCGTGCTGGAGCAACAGCGGCGAAGACACAGCGAAGAACGGTGATGCGACGGCGACAAGTCTTCAGCTGATCACAATGTCGCTTCATCGGGACCTGGCGAAGTTGTAGCAAGCGGTGGCGACAACACTGGCGCGGCAAAGCGACGTGGCGAGGAGTTGCTGACAAAAAGCCGTTGATCGCGCGCGGGAGCAGCACTGGTCGTCGACGTAGCAGCGGCCTTGCCACGGCACTAGCTGGAGTGGGGACACGTGCGCACCGGCATGCATGGTCACGAGCGCGGGCGAAGCCTCACCGGCGATGAGCAATCACGGCGCACAAGCACGGCAGTTCCTGGTCGTGCGCACAGTAGCTAGCCTGGTCGAAATTGGGCTGATTTGCAATATTTGATTTTCACAATTGGACCAATCTGTAATTCTGGAGATTTGGAAGGTTAGAGTTGAATTTGATTTCACTAATCTGGTAGATTATATTCAACAGGTTAATTGGCAATGATAATTGATAAAATATGATACGTTTGAATAGTTTTTGATACAAACTGAAAATAGGGTAATTTAGGATAATTGAAATCTGAATTTCATTTGGTTTTGAATTCTGGTACTTAGGATGAGATTTTGGAATTTGAACAGAAGAGAAACTTGTAACAAATAGCATTTTGAGAAGATTTGCCGAAGAAATTTTGAATTTGGAGTTAATCTGGAGATTTTAGCCTTTTTGGATTTTCAAATAACAGATAAGGACTATTTTGCGATAATTCTTGGACTGATTTGTGAAAAGAGTCTAGATGGTGAAATATGGCTGTCAACTTTTTATATTAAGGTATTGACATACCCATGATCATATTCCAGGAATAATCTGGTCTGAACTTGGTCAAGATTCGGATTAAATCTGTATTTCTGAAACTTAGGGTATTTAAGTAATAGAAGGTATTTCTGTTTTCGAAAACAGAAGGAGCTGATAAATCTGAGAGTTAGGGATAGAATTGGATCTAGGTTCTGAAGGCTTTTAAGTTCAAAGAAACTGATAGATCATATCTGAACAATCTGATCTTCATTTGAGGTCACAGGATAGATTTTGGAGATTTCAGGGCTTGAGATAGAAACTGATCTGGCTATTACTACAGATACATGCATGCATGCTATTTATGAAAAAGGAAATTTTCACCCCTAACTCAGGGCGTTACAGGGCGCTGGGGCGAAGGGCCCTAAGAGGTCCATCCCCCAGCGCACGAAGGGCCAAGTGATGGGGATAGTCCGCAGCGCTACAGGGGGGAGATTCGAGCCCTTGGCCATCTTCTGGCATGCTTCGCACGCGGAGACAAGGTCTCGCGCGTCGCGCATGACTGTAGGCCAGTAGAAGCCCTGCCGAAGGGCCTTGGCGGCGATGGCACGCGGGGCTAGGTGGGAACCACAGCTCCCCGCGTGAATGTCCTCCAGGAGTTGAAGTCCCTCTGACCGGGGGAGGCAGCGTAGGAGGGCTGAAGCCCCCCGCTTGTAGAGCCTTCCCTCCAGCAGGAGCTAGGCCCGGGCTTTGGCCCGGAGGCGCTTAGCCTCGGTCTCGTCGGGAGGGTCCCCCTCCCGCTTGATGAAGGAGATGAGGGGATCCATCCATGATGACGGCCGGACGATCTCGGTGACCTCCGGGACCGGAGGCTCGGGGCCTATGTCCGGGGAGGCCACCGAGGGCTTCGTGATTGTTTCCAAGAAGGCCCCCTTGGGGAGCGTTTCCCGGGCGCTTGCCGCCCGAGCCAAGGCATCAGCCCGGTCATTCTCCCTTCGCGGGATATGCCGGGCCTCAAGGCCGTCGAAGTGTTTCTCCATCTTCCGTACTTCCTGCAAGTAAAGACTTAAATTTGCGTCATGGCACAGGTAAGATTTGTCCATTTGGCAGACAACGAGCCGAGAGTCTCCCTTCACTAGTAGGCGCCGGATCCCCAGGGAGCGCGCGAGGCGCATCCCGAGGAGCAGAGCCTCGTATTCGGCGACGTTGTTGGTTGCGGGGAACTCGAGCCGTGCGGCGTACTCGAGCTCCTTCCCCTCGGGGCTCCAGAGGACTACCCCCGTGCCAGCCCCAACAAGACACAGCGACCCATCAAACAGCAGGGTCCAATGGTCGCTGCGTCGGGGCGGCACAGGGAGATCTTCGTCCCCGGACCCAGAGGCGGGAGTCCATTCTGCGACGGAGTCGGCGAGGACCTGTGACTTGATCGCGGAGCGGCCGGTAAGGGACAGGGAGAAGGGGGCAAGCTCGGCCCCCCACTTCCCAATCCGGCCGGTGGCTTCTTTATTCCGCAGTACCTCCCCCAGGGGGAGGGACGACGGAACGGTGATGGGGTGCCCCAGGAAGTAGTGCCGGAGCTTCCGGGACGCCATGAGGAGAGCGTAGCAAATCTTCTCCATCTCCGTGTACCGAGTCTTGGCCCCTTGGAGGGCTTCACTGACGTAGTACACGGGACGTTGCTGCCCCCCTTGCTCCTTCACCAAAACCGCACTGACGGCGACGGGGGTCGCGGCGAGGTAGAGGAGCAAGGGCTCTTCCGGAGACGGACTCACGAGCATTGGAGGGCTCGAGAGGTACTTCTTGAGGTCGTTGAAGGCTTCCTGGGCCTCGGGGGTCCAGCGGAACCCCTCGAGCCCTCGAAGGATCTTGAAGAACTGGAGGCCCCGCTCCCCCGAACGGGAGACGATGCAACTGAGTGCGGCCAGGCGGCCGGAGAGCCGCTGGACATCTTTGACGGAGCGCGGTGGGGGCATGTCTAGGAAGGCCCGGATCTTCTCGGGGTTTGCCTCAATGCCCCGCTGGGACACGAGGAAACCCAGGAGCTTCCCCCCGCGCACCCCGAAGGCGCACTTCTCCGGGTTGAGCTTGAGCCCGAACGCGCGGAGGTTGCGGAAGGTCTCTGCAAGGTCATCGATGTGGGAGGCTGCACGGGGGCTCTTGACGACCGCGTCGTCTACGTAGACTTCGACGTTGCGGCCGACTTGATCTTTGAAGACCAGCGTCATCAGGCGCTGGAAGGTGGCTCCCGCATTCTTGAGCCCGAAGGGCATATGGCGGTAGCAGAAGGTTCCGAGGGGAGTTATAAAACTCGTCTTTTCCTCGTCCCCCTCCGCCATCCGGACTTGATGGTATCCCGAGTAGGCGTCTAGGAAGCTCATCAGCTCGCACCCCGCGGTGGAGTCAACGAGCTGGTCGATCCGCGGGAGCGGGAAGTTGTCTTTGGGGCAAGCACGGTTAAGGTCGGTGAAGTCCACGCACATGCGCCACTTGCCACTTGATTTCTTGACGAGGACGGGGTTTGCGAGCCACTCAGGGTGCAAGACTTCCCGGATGAACCCCGCCTCTTGGAGCCGGGCTATCTCCGTCTTGATGGCTTCTTGACGTTCGAGGGAGAGCTTTCTCAACTTCTGCTTGACAGGGGGGTCACCGGGGGTTACCGCGAGCTTGTGTTCAATAACCCCCCGGGCGACACCCCGCATGTCCGAAGGCTTCCACGCAAAAACATCGGAGTTTTCGTGCAGAAAGGCTGCGAGTTGCGCTGCATGGTCTTGGGGGAGCTCTGCCCCGATTTGGACAGTTTCGTCCTCGCTGCTTGGGGACAGCGGGACCTTCCGGAGGCCCCCTTCCGGACGCGGCTTGAGAAGGGGCCTCACAGGGGACGGCGCAGCGATGCCTATGTCCGGGGGGTGAGCCTCCCCCCCGGGCGCCTTGATAAGGTTGACGCTTCCTATTGTGGCAGCAGCTCGTTCGTATAGAGCACGAGCCATGTCTTGGTCCCCCCGGACGTTAATCACGCCGTGCGGCCCGGGGATCTTCATGCACAGGTAATTTTGGTGGGTGGCAGCCCCCAGCCGATTGATCGTAGTCCTCCCCATAATCACATTGTAGGAGGAGGGGAGGTCCACTACGTCGAAGCGGACTAGCTCGGTCCGGTAATTCTCCGGGGTGCCGAAGGTGATCGGGAGATCTACCTTGCCCACGGGGTGGATCGCCTTCCCCGGGACAAACCCTTGCAGAGGCCCTGCCGCTGGTTGCAGGAGCTTTTCATCCACCTGCATTTCCTTGAAGGTTTTGAGGAACAGGACGTCGGCGGAGCTTCCGCCGTCCATGAGGATGCGGGCCAAGTGGCAGTTGTAGATTGTCGCGGAGACAATCAGCGCGTCGTCGTGGGGGAAGCGAACCCCTCGCGCGTCTTCCGCCGTAAAGGTGAGGGGGACGTCCGACCACTTGGGCGGCACGGACGCGTGTAGCACCCCCACTACCTTAACTTCTCGCGCGTACTCCTTGCGCTGGCGCTTGGAATCCCGCCCGGAGGCGGACCCCCCTACGATGACGTTGATGCGGCGCTGAGAAGTTTGAAAGGGGAGAGCGTCTGAAGGCTCCCCCTCCTGCACCTGCTGCCCCCCCGCGGGAGTGGGAAGGGCCGGAATAGCTGGCCGAGGGGGCAAGGAGGCCGGAGTCCCCCCCCCTGCCCGCGCTGGTCGAGGAACGCCGCGAAGTGCTGCAGCAGCTGGTGGCAATCTCGGGTGGCGTGGGTACTGGACCCGTGGAAGCTGCACCACGGTCCTTCCCGGCTTCTCCCCGCCGGAAGACTGTCCCCCCCCATGGCCTCTCGGCTTGGGAAAGGGGCGGTTGCCCTTCGGGGGGTCGCGCGAGCCGCCTCCGCCCTCGAGGACAAAAGTGTCCCGAGGCCGTGGTTCGCTACGGCCCCCCTGCCTGGGGCGCCTGGGGGGATCCCGGGCCCCCCGCTCGGCGGGGGCAGGAGCCCCCTGGGTCTTCTTCCAGATGTCGTCTTCCTCCGCGTGAGCGTACTTTTCGAGTACGTTAAAGAGCTCGTCGGCGGAAGAGGGGCAGCTTCGAGAGAGTCTTCGGTGGAGTTCCCCCGGGAGGATCCCGCTTTTGCAGGCTTCGATCACTGTGGAGTCCGAGACGTGGGCCACTTTGCTTTTTACTTGGGCAAAGCGCTTGAAGAAGCTTCTGATGGTCTCCCCGGTCCTCTGGCGCACTGTGTATAGCTGTGAAGAATCCAGGGGACGTACGTAATTTCCCTGAAAGTTGGCGCAGAACTCCCGCTTCAGCTGCGAGAAAGACTTGATGGAGCCCGCCTTCAGATTGTAAAACCAAGAGCGGGCAATGCCGGTGAGGTAGAGGGGGAAGACGTTGCATTGGACGCTCTCGTCCCCCCCCGCCGCGGAGATGGCTGTGGAGTAGATCTGCACGAACTCGTAAGGGTCCGCTTCGCCATTATAATGTTCGATGTGCGGGGGACGGTAGGGCCGCGGCCATCGGATGCTGCGGAGTCTTCGACATAGAGGCTGGTGCGCCCCCTGCACTTCCTGGGGGGAGCCCCAGTCACTGTCTTCTTTAACGGGGGACGCCCCCTCGTTATCCGAGTCAGGTAGCGGCCCAAGAGGGCCGCCAGAGTGGTGGTGGCGACGCTTCTCTTCCGGGCCGGGACTGATTTCCCGGACGTCCGGGCTTCCCTCCGGGGAGGATGGTTCTTCGGCGGGTCTCTTCCCCCGACCGGTGCGAGAGCGAGGCTCCCTGCGACAACGACCGGGGGGAAGCTCTTCCCCGCGGCTGGGAGAATGCATTCGCTCGACCTCCCCCCGGGAGAAGCGGACCTGCTTCGCCGGGGGAGGGAGCTCCTGCACTGTAGCAGCCGGCCCGGAAGCTACCGGGGCCTGCTGGGGGGAGCCCCCTGCGACGGCCCCCGGGACCGGAAAGGGGGGAGCCCCTGCACCATCCGGAACCGGGGAGGGGGCGCCCGGGGCGACGTTTGGGTCCGAAGAGGGGGCCCCTGCGGCAACGACCGGGATCGGAAAGGGGGAAGCCCCCGCGACATCCGGAACCAGTGGGGGGTAAGCCCCCTCGGCGACGTCCGGGGATGGGGAGCCAATGCGGGGGGAAATTCGCTGAGGCACGGAAGCTGCTCCATCGACCGGCCCCGGTGCGGTAAATGCAACGCGAGGGGCGGGACTGACTCTCGGCGTAGGAATAACCCCCGGCATGAAATGACCTCCCAGCCCCGGAAGCGGGCCGGGGACGGGGTACCCCCCTGGTGCCACGAAGGGCCCGGGCATGAAATAGCCTCCCGGCACCGGGACGGGCCCGACTGCCGAGAAGTGTCCGGAAGTATATCCCGCGGGGGGAGGGAACCCCCCAGCGGGATCATACGGGGTAGACAGCCCCCCCGACGCCGGAGGGGCCGCTGGGTATCCCATAAACGGGGGCATGATCCCCGAATACGGGTGCGACGAAAATGTGGGGGCCGAGGGCCGCGCCAACACACTAAGGAGCTCGTCCATAGAGCGCTGGGCGCGGTGCTGGCCCTCCACGAGAGCCTCCAGCAGGGCGTCCCGGGGAGCCGGGGGGGCCGTCGGGGGGAAACTTGTCCCGGCCGAGGTCCCCGCGGCCTCCGGGAGCGACCCGGAGGTGGAGGCACCTAGATTGAGAGGAAAGGTAGGAGGTGGTACCTGGGAATGGTCGCCTCCGGACGGAAGCGCCGAAACAGCAGTGTCCCGGACGGGCGGCGCCAGGTCACCAGGACCGGCTTCACCGGGAAGGGCGCGGGCCCTTGTTCTCGGAGGAGCCATGGCGATTCGTCACGGGTCCCCACGGACGGCGCCAACTGTCGTGGTATTAATAATACCTCGGCAGGTTTTGAAGACGATCCTAGCGGAGATTACGCAGCGCGGGTTGACCGGGCGACCGGTCCTCCCCCACCGGACAAACACAGGAAAAGACACGAGGATTTATATAGGTTCGGGTCCCAGTGGGGGCCCTAGTCCTGTCGACGCGCTCCCGACCGGAGTCGGCTGGGGAGGCTTTCTCCGGGGGAGAGGCTTCCGGAGCACGTCTGTGAGATTAGCTATTCCAAATAATAATGAGTTGATCCTTTACAACAGAGGGGTACAAGGGCTATTTATAGCCCCAAAAAGAAGCAAAAAGCCTAAACTACCCCGGAAGCCACCGTCGGATTGAAGGGTAAGACCGTCCTTCTCCCGGTCAAACGTCTTGGATGCTTGACAGGTGGTCGCTGATTCCCGAGGCGTCCCTCGCGTGACCTGCACGTGATAAACAAACAGGGATTTTACCTTTTAGGAGGGCGGTGACGTCCGGGACCCCTTCCGGAGAGCAGGGTCCCGGGAGCCTAGGAGGCGGCGCCCGGGGCAGGCACCGGGGGCCACTGTCCCCGGGCGAATGGCGGCGCCCGGGACTCGCCCGGGGGGCAAGGTCCCGGGAGCTAAAAGGCGGCGCCCGGGACATACCCCGGAGGCACGGTCCCGGGAACCTAACAGGCGGCGCCCGGGGCAGGCACCGGAGGCCACTGTCCCCGGGCAAATGGCGGCGCCCAGGACCAGCCCCGGGGGGCACGGTCCCGGGGGCCAAAAGGCGGCGCCCGGGGCAGGCACCGGAGGCCACTGTCCCTGGGCAAATGGCGGCGCCCGGGACATGCCCGGGGGGCACGGTCCCGGGAGCCTAAAAGGCGGCGCCCGGGGCAGGCACCGGAGGCCACTGTCCCCGGGCGAATGGCGGCGCCCGGGACTCGCCCGGGGGCAAGGTCCCGGGAGCTAAAAGGCGGCGCCCGGGACATGCACCGGAGGCCACTGTCCCCGGGCGAATGGGGGCGCCCGGGACTCGCCCGGGGGCAAGGTCCCGGGAGCTAAAAGGCGGCGCCCGGGACATGCACCGGAGGCCACTGTCCCCGGGCGAATGGCGGCGCCCGGGACTCGCCCGGGGGCAAGGTCCCGGGAGCTAAAAGGCGGCGCCCGGGACATACCCCGGAGGCACGGTCCTAGGAGCCTAACAGGCGGCGCCCGGGGCAGGCACCGGAGGCCACTGTCCCCGGGCAAATGGCGGCGCCCGGGACCCGCCCCGGGGGGCACGGTCCCGGGGGCCAAAAGGCGGCGCCCGGGGCAGGCACCGGAGGCCACTGTCCCCGGGCAAATGGCGGCGCCCGGGACATGCCCGGGGGGCACGGTCCCGGGAGCCTAAAACGCGGCGCCCGGGGCAGGCACCGGAGGCCACTGTCCCCGGGCAATCATGAACTTACCTGGACTTGACCGCGTGGAGATTTCCCCCAACAGATACCTTGAACGTTTTGAGAATCTGTCTGATTGGCCTCATTCAATCACACCCTTCTTTGCATAAGATTGACAGAGGGACCCAGAGTTCAAATCATCGACACTCATGACCATGCGTGACCGCCCTGCGACAATCGTTCCATGATCGCGATAGTCATTCCGTGATCGCACGTAGCGCACATACCTTTCTATGGTCGCCAAGAGCCAAGGAAAGAGATAAGATGGTGGTCTAAGAAAGTGCTGGACATAATTCATCAACAAAAATTGAAAAATTTACATGAGAAAAACTATTTCCTTCATTAATATTTTTTCATTATTTACAAAAAAACAAAAAGTAAATATACAAGGGGCCAGGTCAAGGATTGGCCTTAGCCCTAGCTGCATCTAAAATAAAGTCAGCCTGACTTGCAGCCAGGATGCAGGACTCCTCCAGCGACAAGTTGTCCTTCTTTAGGATCAACTACGTACGCCTCGAGAAGGCCCGCGACCTCCCTCAATTTTGCGAGGGTATCCTTCACAGTGAGACCGCAGCCGACGATGGTTATATCCGCGGCATGCTTCTCCACGCGAACAAGCTGCTCCCTCTGTCGAGCCAGTCTCGCGGTCTCCCTAGCCCGGTCAAAACTTGCCTTCAAACGCGCAACGCGCTGGAAGAAGTCATCCAGGTCGAGCCCGCGCCGAGTGTACTTCTCTTCAAGGTGCTCATGCTCCTCCTGGAGGGCCCGCAGCTTGGCCTGCACCTTGTCCAGCTCTTCCCCAGATTCACTTCCCTATACAAGACCATCAACTTACTCCGAGGTAAAAATCTACTAACTAGGGAATGACACTACGAGGGTAAGCCCAGAGGATCGAGAGTTCTCACCAGGGAAGACAAGGTCGAAGTGGCCGCAGCAAGGCTTAGGGCTTCCTCATCCTCCGTCGAGGAAGGAGAACGAGGTGAAGTTTGTGTGGCCATGGGCGGCGCCTGAGCAACAGTTGCAGAGGATGGCTGGGATGAAGCCTGATGAGCAGCTAGCTCATTGAGTTGCATCCGCCTCTTCGATGAAGATCCCCTGGATGATCCAAGATCATCACCACCTAGTTTTCTTGAGACAGTCAAATGATCAAGCGGCTACATAAGGCAAAAGACCTTAGAAAAACTACATTCCAATAACAAGCTTACACCAATCTACCAAGAGAAGATTACCTCTTGAGACAAAGGTGCTGTGCCGGTTCCTTGCGCTCCCGGAGCCTCAACATTCCCCTCTCCAATTGAATCTTCTTCATCGATGAATCGTTCTTGATTTGGGGATGCCATTGGCACAGAAGGCCAGGGAGACAAAATGCTTGAGACTTAGAGAGATTTGTGAAGAAGTTGGAAATTCCACAGCAAAGGAACAACTATTTATAGACTTACCCAGGCAACGCTTCGAGTTCCTGGCCTAGGGCACGGTGCGAAAGCCTCGAGATCCTCCCTACTACCTGCAACTCATTCCGCGAGATGTATCGAAGCCCTCACCAACATAACGCAATATGAGAATTCGAAGTGACGAAGCTTTGTCAGGAATTCGAAGTGACACACCACTAAAGTGGGTCTTTGTCACTTAAAATTCTAGGGCTAGTTGATGAGGATTGTTAGCCTTTTTTTTAGCTCCCATGGTCGTGCCAGTGTCCCATGGTCGCCCATAGCCATGGCTGAAGATCCCCTATGGTCGCCAAGGACAAGAAGGAAGAACATCGGGTAATCCAAGGGCATTCTGGATATTACTCAAAAATTATGCTTATTTCGCGCAAATTCAAGACACTTATTATCTCAAAATCCATGTCTTATGCTGTATCCGAGAGCAGTATGGTCGAAGAGATACATTCATACGACCAACCTTTCTTACAGATACAAGGTCCGATATGGTTACCATGGTCGCAGTAGTACACGATCATCCATTATCATTACCTTACCATGATCCTTATGATTAACCCCGAGATAATCATAAGTCCCTGACAAGGTAACCGTCGAAGGAGGTTAAGATATTAAGGTACTTCCACGATGACCAAGTCAAGACTACCAAACTGCCATGTACCCATGATCTACGACAACTACCGTGTACCCACGACCTCACAGTTGCCACTTCAGGGTAGTTAAGTGAGATCGTGGGGCGTGCCTTCAGGAGGACATCCGATGACCTCTTCAGCAAGTATAAGAAGGCCTTCAAGGGAAGGATCAAGGGACAGACGATCTACGACAGAGAGAAGACTAGGCTTAGCAAAGATAGGATGAGCTAGCCTATACAGCTTGTAACAACCTCTCTGTAACTCTTTCTCCCACAAAGTCAAATACATAGGATGTAAGGTCATTACTCTTCTAAGAAGATCTGAACCTAGATAACTCTTCCCTGTGTCTTAGATGTATAGATACTTTGAATATCTTGAGAACTTGTCTGATTGGCTCCATTCTTCCTCACACTCTTCTTTTCATAAAATCGACAGAGGGACCCCAGGGTTCAAATCATCGACACCTTCGCCATATGATACCAGACTAAACTCAAGGCAGAATATATTCCATACTTGTATGGCTCAATCTTTTCTCGATCTTATAGTGAACTAACTTTTCTCATAGTTGACACTCAACTACATACGACATGGCCATGAATTTCTTAGTTCAACTATGTCGAAGGGCCTAGAGATATCTCTCCTGTTATATGAAAGAGTCAAATTCCATCTTAAATTTTCACATTCTTACGAATGATTCATAGCATATTTGAATATTACCTTTATAGCTGCCCATTTAAGCATAATATTTGGTAACACCAAAACATACTACTATACATGTAGAAATTATGATGATATTAAGTCTAACAAGAAATTATAAATATTATTTAAGACCAACATGCGACACTTATATGACAAATCACAACAGTGTCTCAAAATGAAGCAATCTAACTTCATGTTTTCTAATATGTGTTCACATTATTAATTTGATATTTTATATCTATGATCTGTGACCATCAATCAATACATGTGTTGGTTTACTGATCATTAATATCCTATTTAATGATAATAGATTAGAGACTTATAGAATAACATCACCAATAGAATAATATCACTAAATAAATTAAGAGTTTAATGAACAAGTCATACTTGCCGATAAAAAGATGCTAATTTATTTAAGAAACAGAATAACATATTGTTCAAAATATATAACTAAATAAGAATAAATTTATTTCTATGATTGCCTCTAGAATATATCATTAACAGTGGGACCATCCTATGTGTCATCTAGTCATCATACAATAGAACCACATTATAATTTTAATTATCATTTTAAATTAAAAGCACCATCTTGAGCCGATTCAAAAAATAGATGGACTAATTTAGTCTTTTCAAAAATAAAGAGACCAACATAAACTTTTGTTCAAAATAAAGAAACAAAAAGTGTCTTTATCCCTATCCCAAATGATTTCATGCAAGTTGAGCTATCTGGTTGCTCATATGAGTGTGGAATGAGATGGTGTTTAATTAATTGAACGAGTTGTGTCATAGTGCAGAAAAATTATTTTTTAAATATAAGTGGCCACTTATTGCTATTAATCATGATTAATTATAAATGATTGTTATTAAGCATCACTAATTACAATTAATAACATGTTCTTAAGATATGTGATGGGTTCATTCACACAAATTGGTTGTGACCCATGCAGCATATTTGAGGAATATGATTTTCAGAGTTCATTAATCTTCAGAGTTCTAGGATTGAACATCAACAAGCCCTACATGCTTACTGGTCTGAATCTGATTCCAAAGGTGACAGAATTGGTTCTTGACTGAAATTTTTAGTCCTGTTTAAAACAAAATTTGAAAGAAGTCCCATGTTGGACATTGCTAGGTGATCAGCACCAGTTTCTGACCAGTCACAGGTGCGAATAGTGTGACCTGTTCTTCTAAGTGGGTTTATGAAAGTTGAATTGTTTGGTTATTTGTAAAAAGTCATGTAGAGATGGTATTTAGTTGACTAACTGAGGTGTATTATAGTTCTACAAAAGTTTATTTTTGAATACAAATGGCCACTTAAAATTGCTACTAATCACCGTTATTTATTAATAATCATAATTAAATACAACCAATTATAGCTAATCATTAATAGTTATCAATGAGAACCACTTAATATCACCACTAATTATCAGAAATGACCACTAACCATAGCTAAATAGCACTATTTGCCACTAATTTTCACTACCACAGAAACAGACATCTAGGACAGCACATCACAGATGGTTATGAACTTTTCAATGGAACACCATCTGCGAAGGCCTGTCGGGAGAATATGTTCAGTTATCACAGTCGGTTTTGATGTCAAAACCAACTGTGATAGTCAAACAGACAGTTTTGACCACGGAACCGTCTGTGATAGTCTACTTATCACAGATGGTTTTAAACTTAAAACCGACTGTAATAGTTACAATCTGTTCTCAACTGAGAACTGTATGTGATAACTAGAATATCACTGACGGTTCCGTTGTCAAAACTGACTGTGATAGTTACAATCGGTTCTCAACTGAGAACTGTATGTGATAACTAGAATATCACTGACGGTTACGTTGTCAAAACCGACTGTGATAGTTACAATCGGTTCTCAACTGAGAACCGTATGTGATAACTGACGGTTCCGTGGTCAAAACCGACTGTGATAGTCCAAACAGTGCCGGCGCTTCTAATTCCCAAAGGTGTGTTATTTCGGTCTCCGATCTTCACGCGGCACCCTATGCTGGGAACATGAAGCGTCGCCTTGGAAATTCCATAAATAGCTTGGCAGTGGAATAATTACCAACTACTTTACAGATTTTTCTACTTCTCAAACTCTTCAACTCCTTAGCTTCTCTGCGCCAATGGCATCGTCAACCTTGTTGCATCTAGTCCTTTATGCCTAAACCTAATTTTGATGATTAATGAAAACAAAGTGTTTCAGACTAACTCTACTTTTGAGATATTTGATACAGAGCTCTATTGAGAAGATTTGCGAAAGATGAACCCGTGTAAAATAAAGCACAAGTCGCAAAAGTGCAAAGATGAGACATAATTACAAACATGAAGATGCAAAGGACCTAAGGTAATCTGAGTTTTCATTTTTACCGATCTCGGCATTTGGAAGTTGATCGGTTTAGGATCTTATTCTTTAGAATTTAACCGTACTATAAAGAGAGATTACAAGTCCTCTCTAGACTTCTGCATAAATCGAGAAACTACTAGGTCATTGCATTGCATCATTTTTGGTTGGATTTGATTTTGAAAGATTTGGATTTTCAGTTGAGTTTTTGATAGAAGAAGAGTTTTTGATTTCTCTAGAAAGATCTAGGCAGATCTGGTTTTTTCTTCTGTTGAAAAAAATACAGCCCTTTAAATTATCTTTCAAACAAGCTATTAACCTCTTAAATCGGATCTCTGGATTAAAAGTTATAACTATTTTTATCCAAGCTGACTATCAGTTTGAATGTCAGTTTGTGTTAACTGACAGTTGTCCAGAGAGGTTGTTTTTTGAGCCAAAATTTTTTGAACTAAACTGACTGTCGGCATGACCATGCTGACTGTTAGTTTGCATTTCGACCTCAAGTAGTTTTATTTGAGCTTCTGTTTGATCTGGACGTTTTGTGGTCGAAACTGACTATCAGTTTGTGAGACTGACTGTCAGTATGTGATGTTTTCTTTCCATATACGACCACAAACGGCTAGCTATTTTTTATCCGTAAATTTTGTCAGCTGTTGAGTTTGAGACTGAGTGTCAGTCTCCTATATTGACTGTCAGTTAGCACTGATTTATTTCCATAAACGACCTCAAACAGCTAGCTGAGTTTTCTCCGGATTTTAATTCTTTCTGGTTGTGACCCAAACTGACTGTCAGTTTGAGCTGTTGATTTTCAGCTCAAGCTCCAACGGTTGTTTTGTTTGTTGAGGCTATAAATAGAGGCTTTGAGCATTTGTTTGATAACACCAAGCATCCTCCTCTCATACACATACTTGAGCATTTGTTTTGGAGTTAAAATCTTGATCTTTTGATCAAGTCATGAGTTTTTCAGATCCATCGAGTGCTTTCTGTTCACATCATTTGCATCCTATTAGTTCCCCGGTGATTGTTAGAGGTCCAGAGAAGACCTTGCTGCTTATTACTCCTGGTGAACGCCCTCACCTAGACGGTTTGGTGGAGTGGCCGTTGATCTCTCCTGTTCGAAGATTGTTGGAGAGGCTCGGCAAGATTGTACAAGGCATCGGTGCTCGCCTTTCCGGAGTGGATAAGGAGCAACCACTAGTGAGAAATATCCTTTGTGGATATTGAAGTAGGACTCAATTCACTTGAGTGCTTCAACGAGAATTAGGGGAGACCGTGCGTGTCTCTGAGACCTCGAAAAAAATCTTGTGTTTGTTCTCTCTATCTTTTCGTTTTAATATATTGAATTGCAATTTGGTTCTTCTCTTTGCAAAATTTGTTTTTACTTAAAGTTTCTTAAAGCCTCCTATTCACCCCCTCTAGTCAGCATCCTTGATCCTACAATTGGTATCAGAGCTTGGTCTCTCGATTAATTAGGCTTCACCGCCTAGAGAGAGGATGACGTCAAATGAGGGCTTTCATCTCGGTCATACCGGACGTGCGCCTATCTTTGATGGGACTAAATATCCCTATTGGAAAGTGCGCTTGTCAGTATTTCTAGAGGCCATGGGGCTTGATGTATGGGACATCGTTAATCTTGGTTTTACTCCTCCAGATGATCTGGCAAGTCACTCCGATGACGACAGGAGAATACTACATTTAAATGCTGTTGGGGGAAATCTCCGTGGGATCAAGTCCAGGTAAGAGGCCGCCACTTGTCCTAGGCGTCGCCTTTTACCCGGGGACAAGGGTCCCCGGTCCCGGGTCATGTGAGGATCACGCGAGAAGTGCCTCGGGAACTGGCGAACACCTGTCAAGCATCCAAGGCTCCTGACAGGAAGAAGGACACTAGTGCCCCTCGATCCAACGGTGGAAAGCGGGGTAGTTTAGTCTTTTCGCATCTTTTGGGCCTATATAAGCCCTTGTAACCCCTCATGTAAGGAGGACAATTCACTTTTACTCTAATAGACAATCAAACAGGCGTGCTTTGGAGCCATCTCTCCCTCGAGAGAGAGCTCCCCTAGCCAACTCCAGTTGGGAGCACGTCGGCAGGACTAGGGCCTCCACAGAGGCCTGAACCTGTATAAATCCTCGTGTTATTTGCTGTGTTTGCCCGACGGGAGAGGACCGGTCACGCGGTCAGCTCATGCCGTCTTTTCTTCGCTAGGGACCTCAACAAAACTTGCCGGAGTATTCGCAATACCATGACAGTTGGCGCCGTCCGTGAGGACTCGTGACGAATCGCCATGGCTCCCCCAAGAACGAGGGCTCACACCCTTCCCAGTGACGTCGGTCTTGGTGACCCGGCACCACCCCTCCCGGTAACTCTCCCGGTACCACCTCTAACTCTCCCGGTAATTTCTGGCGGACAGGACTCCGGGTCCAACCCGACGACCTCGGACGCTCCCGGGGGGACTGGCTTCCCCCGGTGGCTCCGCCGGCTTCCCGAGACGCACTGCTCGAAGCTCTGGTGGAGGGCCAGCTCCGCACCCAGCACTCGATGGACAAGCTCCTCCGCGTTCTAGTGCGGCCGCCGGCCCCCATCTACCCACAGTTCCCGTTCATGGGGGCAATGCCCTCGTTTACAGGACATCCTGTGGCCCCTTCGCTCCCCGGAGGTCAGGTCGCTCCCAGGGCTTGTGGTCCCAGTGGGGGTTACGCTCCGGCGGGCCCGTCATCCGGAACCTTCCCGACCTCTGGGGCGTTCCCGGGGCCGGGGAATTACCCCATCCCCGGGGTCTTCCCCATGCCAATGGTTCACTCTGCGCCAGGGGCATTCCCGGGACTGGACGCCAGCCTCTCCCCGCCGGTTATGCCCGTCGTTCCGGAGGTGGTCTGCCGGGCGACTCCCGCGCCGTCGCCGGACCTTCCCTGGCAGGGCCCCCACTATCCGGTTCCGAACAGTACTACCGGGGACCGCTCGGTAATTAATTCCACCCACGCCCCGGCTGCGCCTCTCGCACCCACAGTCAACACGTATGAGCCCCCTCCTCCCCCGGGGCTGCCCCCGAGGGCTCCCCTGGCGGATCAAGTCCGCTTCATCCAGGAGGAGGTTGAGCAAATGCGTACCACCAAGTCTGGGGAGGAGCCTCCCCTGGGTCGTGGACGTTGGGAGTCCCTCTCTCGCCCTGGTCGGGAAAAGAGAACCGCCGAAGAACCAACCACCCCAGGGAGGTGTCCGGACATCCTGGAGGTCAGCTCCACCAACCTGGAGGAAAAGCGGCACTACCGCCATGACGGCGGACCCCTTGGGCCCCTTCCCGACTCCGACAACGAGCTTGTATCCCCTGTCAAAGGGGACAGCGATCGGGACTCTCCCCGGGAGGTGGAAGGGGCTAACCAGCAGCTGTGCCGCAGACTCCGGTGCATTTGATGGCCGCGGCCTTACCGTCCGCCGCACATCGAGCACTACAACGGTGAGACCGACCCTTATGAATTTGTGCAGGTGTATTCCACAGCCATTTCGGCGGCTGGGGGGAACGAGACAGTTCAGTGCAACGTCTTCCCCCTCTACCTAACCGGCATCGCCCGCTCGTGGTTTTACAACCTGAAGGCCGGCTCCATCAAGTCCTTCGCGCAACTCAAATGTGAGTTCTGCGCAAACTTCCAGGGGAACTATATGCGTCCCCTGGATTCTTTGCAGCAGTACACTGTCCGGCAGAGGACAGGGGAGACCATTCGCAGCTTCTTCAAGCGCTTTGCTCAGGTCAAGAGCAAAGTAGCTCACGTCCCTAACTCCACAGTCATTGAGCCGTGTAAGAGCGGGATCCTCCCTGGGGAGCTCCACCGGAGACTCTCCCGAAGTTGCCCCTCCTCTGCCGACGAGCTCTTCACCGTGCTCGAGAAGTACGCTCGGGCGGAGGAGGACGACCTCTGGAAAAAGAACCAGGGGGCCCCGCCCCTGTCGACCGGGGGCCAAGGACCCCCTCAGACACCCCAAGGGAGGTGGCTCGCGCGATGCCTCCAAGGGCAACTGCCCCTTCCCCAAGCTGAAAGGTCGTGGGGGAGGGCAGTCGTCCCGCATTTGCGAAAGCCCTGCCGGAGGAGGCAGGGAAGGCCTGTGGTGTACCTTCCACAGGTCTAATACCCATGCCACCCGGGAATTCCACCAACTGCTCCAGCACTTCGCCGTATTCTCGACCAGCATGGCTGGGGGGGGGGGGACTCCTACCTCCTTGCCTCTTCAGCCGGCCTTACCGGCCCTTCCTGCCCCTGCGGGGGGACAGCAGGGACAAGCGCAGGAGGAGGAGCCGTCAGAGACTCTCCCCTTCCAAACCTCCCAAAGGCGTGTCAACGTCATCATGGGAGGATCCGCCTCCGGGTGGGACTCTAAGCGTCAGTGCAAGGAATACGCGCGCGAAGTAAAGGTGGTGGGGGTGCTACATACGTCCCGGCCACCCAAGTGGTCGGACGTCCCCCTCACTTTTACGGTAGAGGACGCACGTGGGGTTCGCTTCCCCCATGATGACGCACTCATCGTCTTCGCTATCGTCTACAACTGCCACTTGGCCCGCATCCTCGTGGATGGCGGGAGCTGAGGGTGGCATGGGACTTCTGCAGCCCACAGCAGGGCCCTTGCAGGGATTCATCCCGGGGAAGACGATCTACCCCGTGGGGAAGGTGGATCTCCCCATGACCTTCGGCACCCCGGACAAATACCGGACAGAGATGGTCCGGTTCGATGTAGTGGACCTCCCCTCTTCATACAACGCAATCATGGGGAGGACCATGATCAACCGCTTGGTGGCCGGAATCCACTAGAGCTTCCTTTGTGTGAAGATCCCCGGGCCTCATGGAGTGATCACCGCCTGGGGAGGCCAAGACGTGGCCCGCGCTTTATATGAGCGCGCCACCGCAATGATCGGGAGCATCAATATGATCAAGACCCCCGGGAGGGAGACCTCTTCCCCGGGGCCAAACACCACCGCGATACCTTCCAGGAGGTCCCTCCCCAAGCCATGCCCGGAAGGGGACCTCCGGAAGGTCCCGCTGTCCCCAGACAACGGGGACAGGACCGTCAGGATCAGGGCAGATCTCCACGAGGAGCACGCGGAGCAACTCGCGGCTTTCCTGTGCAAGAACCTCGACGTTTTTGCCTGGAAGCCTTCTGACATGTGAGGAGTCACCCGGGACGTCATCGAGCACATGCTCGCGATGACCCCCGGCCAACCCCAGTCAAGCAGAAGCTGAGAAAACTCTCCCTTGAACGCTGAGAGGCGATCAAGGTCGAGATCACCAAGCTCCAAGAGGCGGGGTTCATTCGGGAGGTCTTGCACCCCGAATGGCTCGCGAACCCCGTCCTCGTGAAGAAGTCGAACGGTAAGTGGCGAATGTGTGTGGACTTCACCGACCTCAACTGTGCTTGCCCCAAGGACAACTTCCCGCTCCCGCGAATTGTCCAGTTGGTCGACTCGACCGTGGGGTGCGAACTGATGAGCTTCCTAGAAGCGTATTCGGGCTATCACCAAGTCCGGATGGCAGAAGGAGACGAGGAAAAGACGAGTTTCATAACTCCCCTCGGGCTAAAGAACGCTAGAGCGACCTTCCAGCGACTCATGACGCTGGTCCTCAAGGACCAGATCGGTCGCAACTTCGAAGTCTACGTCGACGACGCGGTCGTCAAAAGTCCCCGCGCAACTGCCCACGTCGACGACCTAGTAGAGAACTTCCGCAACCTTCGCTCATACGGGTTGAAGCTCAACCTGGAGAAATGCGCCTTCGGCATACCCGGCGGAAGCTCCTGGGCTTCCTCGTGTCCCAGTGGGGTATAGAGGCCAACCCCGAAAAGATCCGGGCACCCCTGGACATGCCCCTGCCGCGCTCGGTCAAAGACGTTCAATGACTCACCGGCCGCTTGGCCGAGCTGAGTCGCTTCGTCTCGTGGTCGGGGGAACGCGGTCTCCAATTCTTCAAAATCTTTTGGGGGCTCGAAGGGTTCTGCTGGACCCCCGAGGCCCAGGAGGCCTTCGACGATTTGAAGAAATATCTCACGAGCCCCCCGATGCTTGTGAACTCGTCTCTGGAAGAGCCCTTGCTCCTTTACCTCGCCGCGAGCCCGGTCGCCGTAAGTGCGGTATTGGTAAAGGAACAGGACGGGCAGCAACGTCCCATGTACTATGTGAGTGAGGCCCTCCAAGGGGCCAAAACTCGATACACGGAGATGGACAAGATCTGCTACACCCTTCTAATGGCGTCCCGGAAGCTTCGTCATTACTTCCTGGGGCACCCGATCACTGTCCCGTCATCCCTTTCTTTGGGGGAGGTGCTTCGGAACAAGGAAGCCACCGGCCGGATAGGAAAATGGGGGGTCGAGCGGATTTATTTGGACCTTCTGAGTTCCAAAGTATCGGGGGTAACAACTATGGCTTTGTTATTGTTGACGATTTTACTCGATACACTTGGGTCTTTTTTATTTCTCAAAAATCTGAAACCCCCGATGTTTTCAAAAGTTTTGCACAACGTGTTTCCACTGAATTCGAACTTTCCATCAAGAAAATCCGTAGTGATCATGGTGGAGAATTCGTAAATTTAACCTTATTTGATTTTGTGACTCGCTTGGAATTAAACACGAATTTTCTACTTCTTACACTCCACAGCAAAATGGAGTTGTGGAAAGGCAAAATTGAACATTATTAGAAATGGCAATAACTATGCTAAGTGAGTATGATACTCCTACTCGCTTTTGGGCTGAAGCCGTGCATACAACTTGCTATTCTATTATTCCGCTTTATTTGCATCCTAGTCTGAATTTAAGACCCTATGAGCTTCTTGTTGGGCGTAAGCCAAATATTTCTTATTTTCGAGTGTTTGGTTGCAAATGCTACATCCTTAAGAAAAGAAATTTTGGTGGTAAATTTCAAAGAAGAGTAGATGAAGGCTTTCTAGTCGGATACTCCACCACTAGCAAAGCTTATCGTGTCTTTAATAAAAATACTAGCTCTATTGAAGAATCATGTGATATAGAAATCAATGAAGCTAATGGCTCTCAAAAGGAGTAAGTCTCTTGTGAAGTTTCAGGTGAAGATCTTCAAAAGCCGTGAAGAACATTACCATAGGAGACATCAAGCCAAGAGAAGATGATCAAGAAGATGATGAAAATATTGAGAATAATGATCAACATGCATCATCATCTCATATTGATCCACTAGAACCAGATCAAGAAGAAGCAGCACAAGATGAAGCACCAAGGCAACATCAAACGATCACCAAGGATCACCCTTTAGATCAAATATTGGGTGATGTCAGTAAGGGTGTTCAAAATCGCTCTCGTATCACTTCGTTTTGTGAACATCATTCATTTGTGTCTTCTTTAGAACCTAAACATGTAGATGAAGCTCTTAGTGATCCTGATTGGGTTAATGCCATGCATGATGAACTAAATAACTTTTCTAGAAATGAAGTTTAGACTTTAGTAGAAAGACCTAAGGATCATAATGTTATTGGAACAAAATGGGTCTTTAGAAATAAGCAAGATGAAAATGGTGTAGTAATTAGAAATAAAGCTCGTCTTGTTGCACACGGTTTTACTCAAGTCGAAGGTTTAGACTTTGGTGAAACTTTTGCACCTGTGGCAAGACTTGAAGCTATTCGTATGCTTCTTGCTTACCCATCATGTTTTAATATTAAATTATTTCAAATGGATGTAAAAAGTGCTTTTCTAAATGGTAAAATTTCTGAACTAGTTTTTGTTGAACAACCTCCCGATTTTAAAGATTCTAAATTTCCAAACCATGTGTTTTAACTGTCTAAAGCTCTCTATGGTCTCAAGCAAGCTCCTCGAGCTTGGTATGAATGACTTAGAGACTTTCTTTTATCAAAAGGTTTTAAAATTGGGAAGATTGATACAACTCTCTTTACAAAAATGATTGAAAAAGATTTGTTCATTTATCAGATATATGTTGATGATATTATCTTTGGATCTACTAATGAACATTTCTGTCATGAGTTTGGAGAAATGATGTCTAGGGAATTTGAGATGTCAATGATCGGTGAGCTAAGCTTCTTCCTCGGACTTCAAATCAAACAGCTCGAGAACGGTACGTTCGTGAGTCAAACGAAGTACATGAAGGATTTGCTCAAGCGCTTTGGGATGGAATATGCTAAAGCAATCAAAACCCCCATGGCAACAAATGGACATCTCGACATGGACAACAATGGAAAAGTGGTCGACTCTAAACTCTATAGGTCTATGATTGGTAGTTTGCTTTATCTCACTGCATCTAGGCCTGATATCATGTTTAGTGTGCGCTTATGTGCTAGATTTCAATCAGCCCCTAAGGAATGTCATTTAATTGCTATTAAAAGAATCCTTAGGTATTTAAAATGCTATCCCAATCTAGGTCTTTGGTTTCCGAAAGATGCAAATTTTGAATTAATTGGTTATTCGGATTCTGATTATGCTGGTTGCAAGATTGATCGAAAAAGTAAATCTGGTAGCTGTCAGCTTTTGGGGAGATCTTCAGTATCATGGTCATCTAGGAAACAGAATTTTGTAGCTCTCTCCACAGCTGAAGCGGAATATGTGTCTGCTGGCAATTGTTGTGCTCAAATTCTGTGGATGAAGCGACATTTCTGGATTATTGAATTAAATTTGATAAAGTGCTACTATTGTGTGATAATGAAAGTGCCATTAAAATTGTTAACAATCCTGTTCAACATTCTAGAACTAAGCATATTGAAATATGACACTATTTTATAAGAGATCATGTGGCAAAAGGAGATATTGATGTGAGTTTATCAGAACTGATATGCAACTAGCAGATATTTTCACCAAACCCTTAGATGAATCTAGATTTTGCTTCCTTAGAGGTGAATTAAACATTATTGATATATCTAATGCTAGTTGATTTGTTAAAGGTATTAAAATATATTGTATTCTCTCTCCAGTCAAAATCCTCTTTTTGGTTGAATTTGTCCATATTGACAGTCAGTTCACCAAACTGACAGTCAGTTCCTCTGTTCAGGAGCCTGGTCATAGCCTCTGGTCGAAGTCGTTGACCATGCTGACAGTCAGTTCCACAAACTGACTATCAGTTATGTACTTCAACTTTGATCGTTTCCTCTGGTCTCAGTTGGTGACTCATACTGACTGTCAGTTTCAAGACTCAGTTCTGTGAACTGACTGTCAGTTTTGTACACTGATTGTCAGTTCCATGCTGCTGGCTTTTGAATTGACTGTTAGTATATTAAACTGACTATCAGTGTGGGTGCCCCGAAGCCAAAACCCTAGTTTTCTTTTTCCTATCTCTTCGTCTCCTCTCGCCGCCACTGTTGGTTTCTCGCCTCCTCGCCGTTCCGCTGTGCCACGCCTTGTCGCCACATATCACCAGAGCCGCGCCGCACCTAGCTACTGCCTCAGGGTGCCTCGGCCTCGTGGTGCCTCGGTTTCACCGCTGCTTCACCGCGCCTCGTCGGCACCGTGCCACCCCTCGCCGTCCTTCTCGTTGCCACTGTCGAGCCGTGGTCGTATCGTGCCGCACCTCTGTCGTGCCGCTGCCTCTGTTCACTTCTCACCGGCTGTGTTCGTCATCGTCGTCGCTTCGTCGAGGTCTCTGTTGTTCTTCTCCCTGTTTTCTTTTCTCCGTTAAAGCCATGTCTGACCAGCCCTCACTACTACAGAAGTGCATTCCACTAACCCTTATTTTCTAACGGTTGTAAGCAATCTAGGAAAAATCCGATAGAATAGGACGATAGCGGCGGAAAACCATCATTTTACTATCGGTTACACACTAATCCAACGTTAGTGAAATGCAAATACTTTTTACTATCGGTCATTACTGTATAAACCGATATAATATATTAAATAGTACTATCGGTTTTCCTTTTGTAACTGATAGTGAAATTACTGACTTTATACTATCGGTTATTACTGTACAAACCGATATAATATATTAAATAGTACTATCGGTTTTCCATTTTTAATTGATAGTGAAATTACTGACTTTTTACTATCGGTTATTACTGTACCAACCGATATAATATATTAAAATAGTACTATCGGTTTTTCGTTCGTAACAGATAGTAAAATTACTCACTTTATACTATCGGTTCGTACTGTATTAACCGATATAATATATTGAATAGTACTATCGGTTTTTCTCGGGTAACTGATAGTGAAATTACTGACTTTTTACTATCGGTTATTACTGTACTAACCGATACAATATATGAAATAGTACTATCAGTTATATAAAACAAACCGATAGTAAAATGACTTCATATACACTAATGGTTATGACAGTGGGGACCTTATTTTACTATCGGTTGGTGTTGTTGAACCGATAGTAAAATTGGACAACTTAATTAGGTCGACCCCTGCTCTGCGCTCTACATGTTGGAATCATTTCAGCCGCATACAACTCCAAGCTGGAGAAGCTAGCTGAGAGGTTGATCATATTTCCATCCCCCTCGGTATTGTCATCTTCTCATCACCTCTCTCTCTCTCTCTCGATCACTCTTTCACACTCTCCCTCTCTCTCTCTACTTGCAATTCATTAAACTAGATACATGTATCTCCAAACTAGCTAGAAGGCTGGGTTGGCTAGCTAGCTATAGCTTGCTGAATTTAAGCAGCTAGCTAGCTGGCTCTTCCAATTAATGCATGCATCAAGTTAATTAGGGTTTCATATATACAAATCCATTTAATGTAATTAAACAGCTCATGTACACACATATGGCCTAGCTAATTATGTTTCATTCATATATGCTTGCCATGAGTCATTAATTATTTAATTGAATTTGTCAATTTTGTGAAATAATTGTAGATGGACCGAGAATATTGGATGTATGGAATAAAACGTAGTACTGTTGAGTATTTGGAGGGTGTGCATGGATTTATTAAATTTGCTGAGCAAGAAAAGGCGAAGAAGGGAGAGAAAGATATGCATTGTCCTTGTATAGATTGTATAAACTTAAAAAGGTTCGGCAACTCTGATCAGATTAGGAGTCATTTGATTCGTCGTGGTTTTAACGCACGCTATATCCATTGGATATGGCATGGTGAAGATCTTGAGGAAACGAGCACTACCGCTACCACTCAGCAGCACCCGGAAGTGGATTGCAGTAATGATGATCATGATCAAAACATTGATAATGTTCATTCGGAAGTCCATGTAGATGATGACAATTTAGATGAAATGTTACGTGATGTAGAAGAGGACTACAGCGAAAACGATTTAGCTAAATTTCAGAAATTAATTGTGGATTCTGAGAAGCCTTTGTTCCCCGGATGTGAAACATTTACAAAGTTGTCTTCTTTGTTGAGATTATATAACTTGAAGGCAAGCAACGGTTGGAGCGATAAGAGTTTCACGGCGCTATTGGATCTGTTAGCGGACATGCTTCCAGAGAGAAATGAGTTGCCAAGATCGGTTTACCAGGCCAAAAAACTATTGTGTCCGTTGGGAATGGAAATCAAAAGAATACATGCATGCCCAAATGATTGTGTTCTGTACCGTAACGAGTACGAGGATTTGCATGTTTGTCCAAGATGCGGTGCATCGCGGTATAAGCATGGGGACAGAATTTATCACAATGGATGTGATGAGGTAAAGAAGGGCCTCCGGCCAAAACTGTGTGGTATTTGCCTGTGATTCCCAGATTGAAACGGCTGTTTGCAAATCCGAAAGATGCGAAGTACTTGCGTTGGCATGTTGAAGGTCGGAAACAAGACGGAAAACTAAGACATCCAGCTGATTCCATTCAATGGAGAAACATTAACAGAACATTCGGTGAGTTTGGCGGCGAAGTGAGGAATATAAGGTTTGGGCTGAGTACGGATGGTATGAATCCACACGGAAATATGAGCAGTCGACATAGCACTTGGCCGGTTCTTTTATGCATCTACAATCTTCCTCCTTGGTTATGTATGAAGCGCAAGTACATCATGATGTCGTTACTAATTTCAGGACCCAGACAACCCGGGAATGATATTGACGTGTTTCTATCACCGTTAGTCGAGGACTTACATAAATTGTGGAGCGAAGGGGTGCGGGTGTGGGATGCACATAAGCGAGAGAATTTCATGTTATGGGGCATGATATTTTGCACCATAAATGATTTCCCGGCCTATGGAAATTTGTCGGGGTATAGTACGAAAGGAGTCAAGGCTTGTCCTATTTGCCTGGATGAAACTGAAAGCATGTGGTTATCGAACTGCAGAAAAACAGTGTACATGGGTCACCGCAGATTCCTTCCGATGCATCACGCCTACCGTAAGAAGAGGAAGTCATTCAATGGGAAGCCTGAGAAAGGATCAGCCCCAGTGTTTGTGACTGGTAAGGAGCTTTACTTGCACGTGAAGGACATCAAAGTTGAGTTCGGTAAATGTTCTAAACCTCCAGGAAAAAATGTTTGGAAGAAGAGATCGATTCTTTGGGATCTGCCATATTGGGAGCACTTACAAGTTCGACATTGCATTGATGTCATGCACGTAGAGAAAAATGTTTGTGACAGTTTGATTGGTTTGTTGTTGAACATTCCAGGAAAGACGAAAGATGGCATCAACGTTCGCCGTGACATGCTCGACATGGGCATAAGGACTGAGCTTGCACCATTGGAGAAGGGAAAGCGGACATACCTCCCCCCGGCCTGCTATACTTTGTCAAAAAGAGAAAAAACAGAACTTTGTCAGTGCCTACATGGTGTCAAAGTTCCATGCGGGTATTCTGCGAACTTGAAAAAACTTGTGTCCATGAAAGACTTGAAACTGGTTGGTATGAAGTCCCATGATTGTCATGTACTGATGTCACAAATGCTTCCCATTGCTATCAGAGGCATTCTCCCAGTCAAAGTCAGAGAGACAATTACAAAACTATGTTATTTCTTCAACACAATATCTGGCAAGGTACGTAAGCGTGTACTCCTAGCAAGTTAATTAGCTCCATTCGTGGAACTTGTCAGATTTTTTGGATCTGAATATTTGCTGCAACTGTGTCCTTGCAGGTAATTGATATGGATGGACTGGATGATTTGCAATGCGATGTGACTACCACTCTTTGTCAGCTGGAGATGTATTTCCCTCCATCCTTTTTTGATGTTATGGTCCATCTAATTGTTCACCTTGTCAGAGAAATTAAGTTTTGTGGACCCGTGTTCCTGCGCTACATGTATCCATTTGAGAGATTTATGGGTATCTTGAAGGGATATGTAAGGAATCGACATCGGCCTGAGGGCAGTATCATTGAAGGTTATGCCGCCGAGGAGGTGATCGAATTTTGCACCAACTATATGGCCGGGGTTGACCCAATTGGCGTTCCTACGTCTCGGCATGAGGGCAGGCTTCAGGGCATTGGAACGATTGGATTTAAAGCAGTCGTCCCCTCTAGTGATCTGTATGCAAAAGCCCATTTTTGGGTCTTACAGCACATGACGGGGGTGGAGCCATACATACACGAGCACAAGGAAATGTTACGGAAACAAAATCCCTTGAAGCCAGAGATTTGGGTCACCAGAGAACATAATAGGAAGTTTGCTGGGTGGATCGAAAATAGAGTCCTGCAAGCTTCTGAGGGCGACGTAGATGAAGATGTTACATGGTTGGCCAGAGGGCCTAGATTTACTGTAGGGACTTGGCAGGGGTATGACATCAACGGCTATTCATTTTACCCAAGAACTCAGGACGAGAAGAGTGCTATGCAATGTAGTGGAGTGACACTACTTGCTATTTCGGAGGATGCCAGGGCAGTAAGGGCACTCGACTCATATTACGGTGTTATTGAGGAAATATGGGAGCTCGATTATGTATTACTTAAGATTCCTCTGTTTCGATGCCAATGGGTCGAAATGCCTCGAGGTGTTAAAGTCGACAATTATGGGTTTACTCTCGTCGATCTCAGTAGAGTCGCACACAAAGATGATCCATTTATACTTGCTGAGCAAGCCACACAGGTGTTCTACATCGTTGACCCGGCCAACCCAAAGTTGCACGTTGTCCTTCACAGTAAGAGACGTATTGTTGGGGTCGAAGACGTTGTGGATGAAGAAGAGTATCAGTTCGACGAACTACCTCCATTTTTAGATGGAATCTTTCAATCTGTCCCTACCGAAGATATTGACGAAACAAGTTACCTGCGAGACGACCACGAAGAAGGATTATGGGTGGACAACCATTCTTGACTAATTTGCAATATGTAAGTGACGTATATTACTTGGATCGAAGAATTCTTCAAATCATTTTCCAAAAATTCTTTGGGAAAACATACGTGATGCATTGAGAATCATTTCTGCAAATTTTCATTTCAATTGGAGTATATACTTGATTTGAGCAATAATTGATTCTTTTCACAAATATATATGAAAACTGCAAATTTTCATTCCATGATTGGTCTTTACTGTTAATTTATTTCAAAATTATTGCAAGCCATTTGCATGGGGTTTCAGGTGTCTTTACAAGTGCAAAATGATGTACTGAGACCCATTTGTAATTGTTCTCAGGAAATACCTTTAGATCAATTTAACAGTATTATACTATCGGTTTCAACCTCCAAACCGATATGAAATTAACATATACTATCGGTTTATTGTCATAACCGATAGTAAAATAAAATACAAAATGATGTACTGAGATCCTCTGTAATTCTTCTAAGGGAAATCCTTTAGGGTCAATAGCATTGTATTTTCCTATCGGTTATAACTGTGAAACCGATATGAAATTAAACTATACTATCGGTTTATAGTTCACAACCGATAGTGATTTACACTGTGTTATGAGCCCATGCTCTTAGTTTACTATCGGTTTACTGTTCACAACCGATAGTGATTTACACTGTGTTATGAGCCCCTGTTCTTAGTTTACTATCGGTTTACTGTTCACAACCGATAGTGATTTACACTGTGTTACGAAAACCCTAACTTACATGTTTTTACTATCGGTTTTGCGGTGATGAACCGATAGTAAATATTCATTTATTAGGTTATAACCTTGCACGATTTTCCCTCCAGTGCAACTGATCACATTCCAATTTCCAAATACTCGTGCGGAAAACCCTAGATTCGCCGACGTTCGCTTCTTCGCTCCTCTGCACCACTGGTTCTCCACCGCCTCCGGCATTGCATTGCACCACCGCCTCCGGCCACTCCACGATCGATTGTAAGTGTTCTTGACCAAATCGCTCGAGTGTATTGCTTAATTTTGTATGCAATGGTTCATATCCCGTTCAGTGCATTACAAATATAAACCTAGAGTATAATTCATGAACTACAAACTTGATAGCTATGAGAATGACAGAATTGATGAAAATCACTAGCAATTTGTCATACAGTGTAGTTCACTATCGGTTTCTTATTCACAACCGATAGTAAATACCTTAAACTGAATTTTCTGTTAATTATTTCCCATTTTCTAATTTTCATCTGAAATTTTGGTTCATTTATATTTTAACATACCTTATGTTCCTGCTGAGCAATTACTTTATGTTCCTGCTGAGTAATTTTGAAATTTTTCCTAATTCAGACTTGATTACTATCGGTTTGACTTGGAGAACCGATAGGAAATAGTAGTGCCACCATAGTTTGCACTGCTAATTTGAATTTTCTGTGAATTACTTCCCATTTTCTAATTTTCATCTCAAATTTAGGTTCATTTAAATTTTAATAGACTTTATTTTCCAGCAGAGAGATTAGCATAGTTTGCACTGCTAATCTTTTAAATTTTCCTGAATACAGACCTTAGTACTATCGGTTTTCCTTTCAAAACCGATAGGAAATAGAGTATGTGTTAGTTTGCACTGCTCATCTGAATATTCTGTGAATTACTTCCCATTTTCTAATGTTCATCTCAAATTTAGGTTCATTTAAATTTTAACAGACTTTATTTTCCAGCAGAGAGATTAGCATAGTTTGCACTGCTAATCTTTTAAATTTTCCTGAATACAGACCTTAGTACTATCGGTTTTCCTTTCAAAACCGATAGGAAATAATGTATGTGTTAGTTTGCACTGCTCATCTGAATATTCTGTGAATTACTTCCCATTTTCTAATGTTCATCTCAAATTTAGGTTCATTTAAATTTTAACAGACTTTATTTTCCTGTAGAGAAATTAGCATAGTTTGCACTGCTAATCTTTTAAATTTTCCTGAATACAAACCTTAGTACTATCGGTTTTCCTTTCAAAACCGATAGGAAATAGAGTATGTGTTAGTTTGCACTGCTCATCTGAATTTTCTGTGAATTACTTCCCATTTTCTAATGTTCATCTCAAATTTAGGTTCATTTAAATTTTAACAGACTTTATTTTCATGCAGAGAGATTAGCACAACAATTTTAGTTATGAACTTTGTCATGTACCTTTCTTCATATCAATTGGATGGTTTGTTCATGGTATTTTAGGTAAAGCCATGTCGGCATCTTCCTCGGCTGATACTAGTGATTCGGCGAGGGCGAACATAGATGGCGCTGCCTCGTCCCAGCGCAAGAGGAAGGCGTGAGGTGCGACGATGTTGGGTTGTTTGGCCAAATGCGCGGATCTTTCCTGTGAGTTCAACCAGTTCGGGAGACCGATCGGGAAGAACGCCGGGCACTATGCTGCATATGTTGGCTTGTTGGCGAAGGAAAGGGTGAAGATCACCGTCCAGAGCTGGAAGGACGTCAAGGCCGACGAGAGGGATAGGCTGTGGGCGGAAGTGAAGGTAAAATTAATCAAAATCACTGAACTCTTGAGTAATCACATTCCCTTGGTTTATCCTAGAGATTAGGTAAGTCCTACTTATATGAACCATTTGAAACAGGCCAAGTGGAACATCCCGGACGATGGTCCTAAGATAGCTTGCTTGAAGGACATGAACAACACGTGGAAAACCTTCAAGAGCGTCCTCGTCAGTACCTTCCTCGCTAAAGGCGAATCTCCATGCGAGAAGTACCCCTTCATAATGGAGGAGGTATGGGAGCAATTCGCCCAACAGAAGGGGACTCCTGAGTTCAAGGTATGAATGGTTCCTTTGCTTGGTTACACCATTGTATGCAGTAAGCAGTGGTGCATTAATTTTCTTGTTTCTGGTACGAAGGCCCTCAGCGAGAAGAACAGGGCAATCCAGAGGAGGAACGACCACCCACATCGGCTCGGCTCTCGTGGCTATGCGGGGAAGGAGGAGCAGTGGAAGAAGGCTGAAGACGAGGCGTCGCATTTCGTCGACTCCCCTGACCTACCACTCTCTGAGATCCGTGATCAGCGATGCAAGCGCTGGTGGCTAGCCAGAGGGACCGTGTCGGCCACGGGGACTGTGGCGTTCCCAAACCCCAGGGACGTCGAGGTCGTGCAGTGACTCGTAAGTTGGCTAACTATGATCACTAGTGTGCGCACAAGTTTGTATATATTTCTTCCTCACAATGGAGAGCTTTCAATGTAATAGATCTCTTGCTCGAAGGAGGCGACCGAGGGATTGTTCAGTCCCCATAGGGAGAACGACATCCTTACCCGGGCTCTAGGGAACAAGGAGCATCCAGGGTGGACGCGAACCGTGGGGGCTGTGGTGCCATGGAAGGAAGGCTTCTTGGAGCCCGGGCAAAAGGCGAAGAAGCCTGGCAGCTGGAAGGAAAGGGAAGTGGAGCTATCTCAGAAGATACGGGCAGATGTGACTGCACAATTCGCGGACATGTTCGCTCAAATGAACGAGAAATATGAACGCCTCAGCCGAGTTGTGCAGTCCAAGGGTTTAGATCCAGCTGCCGAGGTCGACGCTGCCAGGCCGACTAGTGTTGGCTCGAAGGTTCACGTGGATCCGGTGGAGCTGATCGAGGTATTGCAACTCTTGAGCTATATATGCAGTTCGGCTGATGCCACTCCCGTTACGTTAGAATTGTTTCGCTAACCTATTATAATTGTTGCAAATTGCAGAAGCCGGAGAGCTGTAGCCTATTGATCAACATAGGCGACAAACCTGTTGCGGTTGCAAACGGGGTCGTATACCAGTCTTGGGAGGATGTCCGGATCCACTGCGTACCTCTGGAGCCTGGATTCGCAAAGGTACAGGTGGACATGGCCTTCCTGGGCTACAGCTCTTTTCCGTTGCCCGTCCCAACGGACGAAATGCGGACAATTGGTGAGGCATTGGGCTCGTACATACAGTGGCCCAAGAAGGGTGTTAGACTACAGGAGGTAAACCCTAGCCATTCTAGCTTACAACTCAGTTAATATACTCAATTTGCAAAATCTAATTTAAGCGTTTGTACTTAAAGTGGACGATGGATACCAGCACACTTCCTGAGGACACCACCCCCGCCACAATGCATGAGCGAACTCCTTCGGCCCCCATGCCTCCTCCGACGGCCTCAAACCCTTCGCCATCAAATGAGGCCGACGGCACCACACCCCAACCTTTGAAGGTATACACTCGCTCCCCGCCCAAAGGCAAGGGCAAGGCCAAACAAAGCCAGCCTGGTACGTTCAAGAACGGGTCCCCACTCGTGTCGGAGTACCTTCTGCGCTATATGGATCAAATAACCAGAAGTCTCCACGAGTGGTACCTGACCCGGTCTAGGCGCCACATCAACTTCTTGGTTCACTTCAGGCCAGCCCATTTTCACCGTGAGCCCGGGAGCATATCGGTGGCCCACGAGGATTTGTTCGATCTCCTCAACTGGTGGGAGCTTGATATGTCCATCATACGGACTGGAGTCCTGTGAGTGTGCTGTTGTCTGAAGTTATCACAGTTCGTTTCATAAATCTAATCACTTTTTGTATGCACTACTTACTAATGTCTACTTTGCATCCAGGTGCATGTATAGGCTGGCGTCGATGAGGGCATGTGACAAGGTGGGTTTCCTCGACCCAGAGAAAATAAGCCTCACGATGCTAGAGCACGACCAAGCACATGCGGAGGAATACATATCAAGGGCACTACTAGCGCAGCAGGACCGAGAGTTCATCCTTGCGCCGTACCACCAAAGGTTAGTGCATTTCCTACTAATTTAACTCATTCTTGTATGTTACGCCTAACATATGTATGAAACAGTTCGCTTATATATGCAATGTAGGGGCCACTGGGTCCTCGCCGTCATTTGCCCATGGATGAATGAGGTCTATTACCTCGATTCGATGAGCGACAAGGTGGCGCATGTTTTCACCCTCACATGGCACATAGACGCGTAAGTAACATAGTTGTCTTAAATTTTTCTCTGACTAGCTAATTAATGATAAGATATTAATCGGCAATGCTAAATTAAATACAGGGCTTTCAAAAATTATGCTAGTGCTGGAGGGAGGCATGACGCATCGAAGGGCACAACAATTTCTTGGAAAGAATATGAGGTAATTAATACGGATGGAAGTACTCATGATGAGTCTTTTAATTTAAGCTTAATTAGTTCTTTCGAGTTAATGTGGGTTTATGTCTTTGCATATGCAATTTTTCTAGTGCCATCAGCAGCCACAATCGTGGGAATGTGGCTTCTATGTCATGAGATTCATGTATGACCTAATCAGGAGAAACTTTGCCCAATTCCCTAAGGTAACCATTTTTCCTGACTCAAAGTCGAACTTTAATTGGATGTGACGTACGATCCTAACTTCATACACGCATATATGCAGAGCACCATGTTGAAAGAGCAATATGAGTTGCCTCAATTGAAGGAGCTGCGAACAATTTGGGCTCAATATGTCATGGAAGAAGTGGCTATCAACGATCGATAGTAACTAACTTGTGTTGATTGCTGTATTTGTGAATATATATTGAATGTGTTGATTGCTGTATTTGTGAATAAACTCAATATGTGAATAGATTCATTGATGTATTTGTGAATAAACTCGATCAATATGTGCATAAATTCAATCTGTCCAATTTGTGAACAATATGTGAATATGTGAATATTGCTGAATTAGTGTATTTGTGAACAAATTGATCAATATGTGAATATTGCTGAATATTTATAAATATTGATGTATTTGTGAATGATCCAATGTATCTCTGTATAGCTGTATGTATATGTGCATGATTCCAGTACTAACCGTGCCAGTACATAACCGATAGGAAAAACTAATATTACTATCGGTTATATAACACAACCGATAGAATAAATATTACATTACTATCGATTCAGATGCAACAACCGATAGAATAAAGTTTTCAGTACTAAACGTGTCTACAAATTACTATCGGTTATATACTACAACCGATAGAATAAATATATCAGTGCTATCGGTTCATATACAACAACCGATAGAATAAAGTTTTCAGTTCTAAACGTGTCTACAGAATACTATCGGTTATATAATATAACCGATAGAATAAAGTTTCCCGTACTAACTGTGTCCAGACAATACTATCGGTTTAGATAATACCCGATTGAAAAAAATATTAATATTACTATCGGTTTAGATCCTAGCCGATAGAAAAATACTAAACAATACTATCGGTTTATATACGAGCCGATAGAAAAAATGTATATAATACTATCGGTTTAAATTTGAGCCGATAGACGAAATAGTCGATAGCGATTAGTGAACGTTGGGAATGTAGGTGTTTTACTAATGGTTTTTGAACCGATAGAAGTGTTCTGCTCCTCTACTATCGTGCCGACCACTATCGGTAAGAGAACCGATAGTAGAGTGGATTTTTAACCGATAGTGAAAAGCATTTCTGTAGTAGTGCCTCATCATCTCGTCGTGTTGCCCGACGGAAGAACGTTGCAAACAGCAGTCGTTCATTGGGTTAGCCAACCGAGCCTCGCTCTTCGCCTTAACCTGAGCACGTCCCCGTGGATTATTCCCGGTGGCACGCAAGTCGCCTGCGCACGCTCCGCTCCACAAACCCATATTTGTCTTCGCGTTCCACTGGTCGCGACGCTTGTCAGGTTCTCACTTTCTACAAGAACCTGTAGCTCGACCTGTTCACCAGTGTCTATAGTCGCGTCCCCATTTTCGCCCATCACTCCCTCTCCTGGCAGACGATCGCGTCTCGCACAAGCATTGTTTCCCTGGCGGACTCCTTCGCCTCCGTCGGGATCAGAGACCTTGTCTCTGATTCTTCCCTCCACTGGGCCGATGAGCCCATCCGCCAGTTCTACTCGACTGTCTTTATCTCTCCCCAGTGCGACTCGCTGACCTTCATGACGGGCCTCTAGGTTCACACTGTCACGGAGGAGTAGCTTGAGGCCGCTCTCGGACTGGTTCGCCCTGCTTCTGGGCGCCAGCTCCACACTCTTCCCGACCTTGAGCATCGGGAGGTGGCCATGCTGTATTCCGGCCTCTTCCAGCTCCTCACATCGCTGGCCTGGGCCGCGATGTAGATCTAGTCCTGCGGATCCTCCGTCTCACTTTGGTCCCCATGACAGGAGACAGGGCCAGAGTCACCTATCTTGGGCTCCACGTCCTGTTTTCTATCTTCCAGGAGGAGCCCTTCAACGTTGCTGATCTCATCATCAGTGAGATTCAGCACATCATTCTTTCTCCGCGTCGCCAGTAGTTGTATGCTCCATACATCATGGCGATGCTTCCGCATATCCAGGCCGTAGACTGTCATGGTATTACGAATACCCCGGCAGGTTTTGTGGAAGATCCTAGCGAAGAAAACACGATGCGAGCTGACCGGGTGACCGGTCCTCTCCCGTTGGGAAAACACAGTGAATGACACGAAGATTTATATAGGTTCGGGCCTCAGTGGAGTAGTCCTGTCGGCGTGCTCCCAACCGGAGTTGGCTAGGGGAGCTCTCTCGGGGGAGAGATGGCTCCACAGCACACCTGTGATATTGTCTATTCCAAGTAATAATGAATTCCCCTTTCTACATGAGGTGTTACAGGGGCTTATATAGCCCCGAAAGACGCAAAAAGACTAAACTATCCCGCCTGCCACCGTTGGATCGAGGGGTAGCAACGTCCTTCTTTCGGCCAGGGCCCTCGGATGCTTAACAGGTGTCCGTCGATTCCCGAGGCGCTTCCCGCGTGACCCTCACGTGACCTGGAGTCGGGGACCCCTGTCTTCAGAAGGACTTTGGCGCCCGGGACAAGCCACCGGGGGGCCTTGTGTCGTGGTATTGCGAATACCCCGGCAGGTTTTATGAACGATCCTAGCGAAGAAAGCGTGACGCGGGCTGACGCGGGCTGACCGGTCCTCCCCCGCCGGACAAACACAAGAATTGACACGAGGATTTATACAGGTTCGGGTCCCAGTGGGGGCCCTAGTCCTGTCGGCGTGCTCCCGACCGGAGTCGGCTGGGGGGGCCCTCTCGGGGGAGAGGCTTCCGGAGCACACCTGTGAGTTTTGGCTATTCCAATAATGAAATCACTTGTCTTACAACAGAGGGGTACAAAGGCTATTTATAGCCCCAAAAAGAAGCAAAAAGTCTAAACTACCCCGGAAGCCACCATCGAATTGAGGGGTAGGAACATCCTTCTCCCGGCCAAGCACCTTGGATGCTTGACAGGTGGTCGCTGGTTCCCGAGGCACTCCTCGCGTGACCTGCACGTGATCAACAACTCGAGACTTTACCTTTAGAAGGGCGATGAGGCCCGGGACATGCGCCGGAGGCCAGGTCCCCGGGCCAAAGGTGGCTCTCGGGACCGGCGCCGGAGGCCTGGTCCCGGGAGCCAAAAGGCGGCGCCCGGGGCAGGCACTGGAGGCCACGTCCCCGGGCAAAAGGCGGCGCCCGGGACCGGCGCCGGAGGCCAGGTCCCGAGGGCCAAAAAGCGGCACCCAGGGCAGGCACCGGAGGCCACGTCCCCGGGCAAAAGGTGGCTCCCGGGACCGGCACCGGAGGCCAGGTCCCGGGGGCCAAAAGGTGGCGCCCGGGATCGGCACTGGAGGCCAGGTCCCAGGGGCCAAAAGGCGGCGCCCGGGGCAGGCACCGGAGGCCACGTCCCCGGGCAAAAGGCGGCGCCCGGGGCAGGCACCAGAGGCCACGTCCCCGGGCAAAAGGCGGCGCCCGGGGCAGGCACCGGAGGCTACGTCTCCCGGCAAAAGGTGGCGCCCAGGACTAGTGCCGGAGGCCAGGTCCCGAGGGCCAAAAAGCGGCGCCGGGGGCAGGCACCGGAGGCCACGTCCCCGGGAAAAAGGCGGCGCCCGGGACCGGCACCGGAGGCTAGGTCCCGGTGGCCAAAAGGCGGCGCCCGGGGTAGGCACCGGAGGCCACGTCCCAGGGCAAAAGGCGGCGCCCGGGACCGGCGCCGGAGGCCAGGTCCCGGGGGCCAAGAGGCGGCGCCCGGGACCGGCATTGGAGGCCAGGTCCCGGGAGCCAAAAGGCAGCGCCCGGGGCAGGCACGAGAGGCCTCGTCCCTGGGTGAATGGCGGCGCCCGGGACCGGCGCCAGAGAAAAGGTCCCGGGAGCAAAAAGGCGGCGCCCGGGGCAGGCACCGGAGGCGACGTCCCTTGGCGAATGTGACGCAACTTACCTGGACTTAGTCCCGCGGAGATTTCCCCCAACAGCAGTCCCCCATACCCCCCGGGGATGATGCTCAAGTCCCCGGTGGGTATGGTACATGTCACCGGGAAAATCTCCGGGCCAAGCCACCGGAGCCGTGACGCTTCGGTTCCCATGCCACGCGCTTATGACCGCGGCGCTTCGCCATAAATATGCAAGCGGTTTGAACCGGTGCCTCGATTTGTGCGCCAGTCCCTTCGTTTCCCGCACACGGTTTGAACTTCAATGGCCCAAATTACGCCGCGAAGTGCCACGTGGTGCTCATCTGGAGCATGGCTCGCCCCTATAAATAGGGCCTTGGAGGGCCCGAGAGGTTCATTCCAAACTTCTCAACCTTAGCGCATTTAGCTCTCCCAGTAGCTCTCTCCCGGTAGCAAGCTCCTGGTAGCAGTCGTCCGGGACATTTAGTCGTAGCCTCCTGAAATGTTAGCCACCGGAAAAAACAAACCTGATGGCATCGAAGGGTCGAGCGAAGACGACCGAGGTGCCCCCGGAGGAGGTCGCTCGGGACTTCCTCTGGGCGTCTGATATTTACTCGGTTTGTCTCATTTTTGTGTACATTTTCCCCATGCTTTTGCACATATTAGTCATATACCTCGGCATATATACCTAGATTATTCCAGATTAATTGCCAAATCGACCGGATTACTCGTTTTTCCAATTTTTATCGCAGGTCGACGAGGATTGGATGGATTTTCGGCTAGTGGACACGCGTCCTTGACTTAATCCGGCCATCGGACGATTCCTGATGGAAGTGCGCGTTCTCGCGAACGCGTAGGACCTGACTGCACCGAAATCGGAGTCTCCGGGGGCCCGGAATCCCAAACCCTAGCCACGAGGTCTCAGTTCTAAATCTCCAAAACCTCGAGGGCTTTTCTGCAAAAGGACCTTCTTCCATTTTTGTCCAGCCGCCGGCCATCTGAGGATTCGAGCCTGGTTTTTCTTTGTTACCATCTCTTTCTGCCTCCCTCCTCGCGATCCACACCTCCGTCCACCACGCCGGTGACGACCAGGCCGTACGCCGCCGGCGGAGCTCTTTCTCTGCTGTTCTTTTTCTTTTCTTCACTCCTCTATTTTTCTGGTTCCCTCTCCTTTTCTTCTTCTTCCCTTCTTCTCTGCATCACTCCACACCTCCCACTGCATCTGCCCGATCCCTCCCTCTAGCGCCGTGCCACCATCTTCCTCACCCGAGCCCGCCGCGACGCCCACATCGACCAGCGCCGCCGTCCTCGGTCTCGCGCCTCCACCGCGATCCACAGCCCGATCCCGCCTCCACGCCACCGGACCAGCAATCGGCGCCGCTGATCTGGCCGACCCCGCCGCCGATCTCGGCCCCACTCCACCGCACCGCGCCATCCACGCCTCCGAGCCCCGAGCCGGCGCTGCCCAAGCCGCCGCTGGAGCCGCACTCGCCTCCGATCTCGAGCCGCTCCTCCCTCTCGGCGAGCTCAAAGCCCCCGATCCGCCGCCGGAGCCGCACTCGCCGCCCGTCGCCCGATCCAGCCGCTCCTCCATCAACCCGAGCCGGCGCCGCCTCTGCCTCGTGCTGCGCTGTGGTTCCAGCACCGCGCCGGGCTGTCTTCTTCGCGCCACTACCTTCCCTCCGCCATCTCCCTCGGCCGGTGAACCGCCTCCACAAATCCTCCTCCATACGTCGGCACCAGAACTGCCATCTTCACAGCTCTGCCGTGCTTCTTCAACCTCGACAGCTTCAACAGCACCTCGACCACTTCTTCTCCGGCATTTCAATCCAGTGATCGCCATAAGCAGGCAGCAACCGAATCAGTGGTGATTAATTCCTTCTCCTCTCATTTTTCTTCATTTCCATTTGAGTCTCTTGAGTTGTATGAAATGGTTGATCCTTGTACAGCTATGAACAAAGTATTGAACTGACTTATCTTCTGGATTATCTATCAATTCTGGTTAAACTGAAATGCATGTATTTTAACTTTTGTTTGATGCAATGTGTTAGTCGTTGTGAGTGGAAATTCTTCCTAATCCATACTAAGTTCTCAAGAAATCTTGTTTTCGATGCTCTAAGCGACTGTCTTGCGCTGAATTAATGTGTTGAGCGATGAACTATTTAATGTTTGTGTTCGATTCATGTTCAAATGAAATCATTCTTATGCTGTGCGTAGTCTGAAGATTTCAAAGAGTAGCAAATCAAATGTAGACTTCATTGTTTTATTGTTGCATTGCTATTTTAACCTTGGCTTCCACTATGAATCAATTAATGGAATGTGCTTGTTGTTTGAGACTGAAGTGGATCTCTCTTTAAATAATGCTGGTTCTCTTTAAATGAATGCTGGGGGTTCTATTGATTCTGTATGGTGATTTGCGATGATCTTGCCGTTGTAGACCTTGTGCTTGAGTTATATAGAGACGTGGTGTTATGCTGCAATTCTTTCATTTCTAGATATTAAACTCCTATTCAGTTTAGATTGGTTTATTTTCTCTGGATTGAATTTGTCGTGGTTGTGGTAGTGGCTGAGGGTGTGAGGCTGTTATGGTCGATCTATGTTATCTTTACATGCATGTTCGATGATACAAACGATAGAGACGCAATTGTTTTAGTCGCTTTCGCCCTTTTCGCGAGACTACTAAACGATTATGATTCTATCGTTTGCACTCATGATCACGCGTATGGATTTAACACTGATTGAGTGTGGCAAGCTTACCCCTCTCTTTCTTTCTTTTTATCTTCAGACATTTTTTTTCCCTCTCTCCTTTGTCTTATTTATTTTCGTCTGCCACCGATTTAGTCTAGTTTTATACGTTTCGTTTTCTCTAGTCCCTGTGGAAAGAACGACTAGAATACTCGCCTACTGCATCGTCCTCGTTCTATTGCGAGACGGTCTAGGCCGGTATCAGCGTCCGAGTTCACAGCCGAGGACGCAGAGTCCATGGTCGAACGCGGAGTCATTGAGGACGGGGACATCCGGGTCCCCGTGAAGAAGGACGGAGCCCCCCGCCCCAGGCCCGGAGAGATCGTGGCCTTCGAGGCCTTCCTAGAGGCTGGGCTCCGGCTCCCAGTGCATCCCTTGCTCCGGGAGTTTTTGAAGGAGTATGACGTGGCCCTAAACCACCTCACCCCGAACGCGATCGTCCGGATGGGCCTCTTCATCTGGCTCTACGAGATGGCGACCGGGCGGGAGCCCACCCTACGTGCCTTCCGGTACTTCTACGAACCGGCGGCGAGGAGCTCCCACCTGGTGAAGGGGGGACCCAAGTCCCCCTTTGGCTCAGTGATGGTGCAGATGTTGTCGTCCCGGGTGGCCGATTACCCGCGGCGGCCTCTCGGGACCACTGGGGCGACTGGATCCGGAGGTGGTTCTACCTCCGGGTCCGAGACGACGAGGTGGCGTACGCTCCGGAGCCCCCCTCTTACAGCAGGTCGTTCGCCCCGAAGCCCCCCTCTATGCGGGACGCCGCCGAGGAGATGATGCTCCTGAGGATATCCCCCTTCTCACGCGGGAGAAGGGGGATCGGCATGGGCCCGGAGCAGCGGCCCCCGGTCAAGCCGGTGACCCGACGTAAGTCCCGGCTACCTGATGTATTGCAGTTACAAATTTTTGGAAATTTGACTAACTCTTTACCTTTTGTAGTCCAACCGTACCCGGCGGCGCGGGAGAAGGCGGAGAACCTCCTGGGGAGGTACTTCGCCGACGAGCACGAGCGCGTCGTGCGCCTCGTGGGGGAGGGCCCTCCCCGAAACTTGGTGGCTGAGGCCTATGGGCTGAAGCTGCCGGAGAGGAAGCCCCTCCCCACCCCCGGGTCGCACAAACGGGGGAAGGACGCGGCCGGGGGCTCTGAGCCTAAGAAGGCCAGAGTCCAAAAAGCCCCCGGCCCGTCGACGACGCCGGCGGCGACACTGGCGAAGCCTCGGGACGAGACCCCCGGGACCGGGCGCGAACGGGCGCCGGCCCAGAAGGAAGTAACTCCCCTTCCCTCGAAGAGCCCTGCTGAGGCCCGGGGGAAGGAACCGGCCGCGGGCGGGGCGGCGTCTGACTTGGCGAACTACGCCCCGTCGCCGCCTTCGGTAGCGGCCCTCCCAGCACCCCCGGGCCCCCTTGGAGCCGGAGATGTTGGAGGTGAGGTTCGCGGAGGCTTCACCTCCGCGGATGGAGTGGCCAGTGGACGAGGGGGGGAGCCCCTCGGTCTTCGAGGTTCCTTCGGAAGTGGAGGCGCCGGGGGCCTTCCCGCCCGGGAAGGGGAAAGGGCTGATGGTCCCTCCCCGGGCGGGGACCTCTTCCGAGAGCTCCCCGGCCACTTCCATGGAGGCCACCTCCTCGGCGACGAAGACGCCGACCACGCTGCCGGACGCCCAGGTCCGGGGACCCCTCACTGGCCGCAACGGGACCGGCGCCGAGCGGGAGACCCCCCTGCTTTCCGCGGGGGAGGTCTCCCGCTATACGGGGGGGCCTGCAGACCCAGAAGGTGCGGGCCTTCGTTGCAGAGGGGACGCTCCATGAGCGTTTCCGAGGTCTTCAATCTCTCCAGGCCCAGGTAACCCGAGTTGGTAATGCCTTCTTTCGTGCCCTGCACTTGAATTTTTTCTAACTCTAGGGTTTGTAGGCGGCGGCCATTACCTGGGGCCTTGAGCAGCGGATCGGCCGGCTGCTTAAGGATGCAGAGGACAGAGCCGCGACTTACCTGGGGCAGCGCGACGAAGCCCTCCAGGAGCTGGCCCGGGTCCGAGCCCAGGTCCATGTCTCTGAGACCGTCAACGGCAGCCTTCGGCGGGAGGCCAAGGCGAGGGAGGAGGCGTTCCGGGAGCTCGAGGGCTCAAGCGTCCGGGTGGTGACGGACGCGGGCCGCTCCGTCCGCTCGGCCCTCGAGAGCCTTGGCGTGAGCCTAGGCTCCGGGAGCAGCTCGGAGGTGCCCCCGGCGACCCTCGTGGAGGCTGCCGACGCCCGGGTGCTGGGCCGGGCGATCCCCGTCGTTGCGGCCGCGGCGGGGCTTGTTGAGCACCGGGGGGTCGGTGCCCGGGCGATCGGGGGCCGCATCCCTCGGAGCTTCCCCGAGTTCTTCGAGCCCTGGCGCCGGGAGGTGGAGCAGCTCGCCGGGGGCTTCTACGACCGGATCGTCCGGGTGAGATTCCCGGCACTGGCGACTCTGGTAGTGGATGCCCCGTCCACGGCACCGGTGGAAGCCCCCCCGGGGGAGGACGCCAATGAAAAAGTATGAGCCTCCCCCCGGGTCTTAGTTAGGACCCTTTTGCTTTTTTAGGGTTTTGATCCTGGTAGCTTCTTAGAAGAAGCCCCGGACACTTGTAAAAAGATATTTTGAAATGCAATGGAGTTAGAAATTTTTCTAAGTCTTGAATTGAATGCAATGTTACCAGGGTTCCCGGGAGGTTACTCCCGGGCGAAGGTCCGGGAGGGGCTCTCCGGGGGACGCCCAAGCGGCTTTAACCTTGCTAAGCCTCGTCTCCGGGGAGCGCAGCGGGGACGCCGTCCAGGAGCCCATCCAGTTAAGGTGGCATCCAGAGTGGCACTTGGACAATTTTGACAATCATCACGCCGAATTGTCCCCTCCGCGTCCGGGGTTCTGGATGGTCCCCCCACTTCGCATTCTTCCACCGGCGGGCTACGAGTACTGGCCCGAGGATGCGCTCCGGGAAGCTCGGCGTCGCGTGCGCGCATTGTACCGGGACTTGGCCCGGGAGCTAGTAGAGGGCCTCCGGGACTATTAGGCGTAGGAGCCTTAGGATGTAGAGAATCCCCCGGGTTAGAGCCTGGGTTGTACCGTTTCCGATGCCCACCGGAGGGGGAAGATGTCCTCCGGGTCGTGATCAATTAAGCTGTGTTGTTGCTTTCTTTGAGAGTCTTCTTTTATTTTCTTCTTGGATGGTCTAGACGACTCCTTTTGACAAGAATGAGCTAAGTTTGCTCCTGGTCGGTGTGGTCCACACCCGGGGGTTCCTTATCCCCCCTGCCCACAGCGGGCCGGAGGGTGGCTCTGTGCGCTGTGGGGGTAACAAGGCCCCCGGGATGAAGATAACCTGTAGCATAAGAATTTTTCCAAATTAGAAAATTCTAAAACGAGGTTTCCAAGGGAAAGACTTTCCAGGAGACAATCATCCGGTCGCCGTGAGAATGGGGAGCCGGGAATATGGCCTCGTGTGGAAGAAACCCAAGAAAACCCGATGAGATTTCCGGAGGCGAGCTTCCTGGGAGACGATCGTCCGGTCGCCGTGAGAACGGGGAGCCGGGAATAGGGTCTCCGGAGAAGAAATGTCCAAGAAATCCGTAATTTCTCCGGGAGACAATCATCCGGCCACCGTGATAATGGGGAGCCGGGAATAGGGTCTCCGAGAGGCAATCATCCGGCCGCCGTGAGAACGGGGAGCCGGGAATAGGGTCTCTGGGAGGCAATCATCCGGTCGCCGTGAGAACGGGGAGCCGGGAATAAGGCCAGAAATCTTGAGGAAGATTCCGGAGAAAATCCTTCCGGGAGACAATCGTCCGGTCGCCGTGAGAACGGGGAGCCGGGAATAAAGTCTCCGGGGAAAAGATATCCAAGAAAGCCATTAGACGTCCCGCTGGGGAGAGTGTCTACTCCCGGAGGAGGAAGTGCCCAATGATGGGTCTGAGTGTTCGGGCAGGGGACTAGTCTCCCAAAGTGACCCGTTACCTTGGCCGCTGGGGACCAGGTTGCCGCTTACACCCTCAGTCCACGAGGGCTGATCGTAAGCCGCCCTACAGGAGGGACTTGTTGGGTCTGGGCCCACTTCCTCACGGAGAGGGCATCCTCGCGGGGAGGGCGTCCTCGCGGGGAGGGCATCCTCGTGGGGAGGGCATCGCTGATAGGGGCAATAATGAGAAGGACCTGCAATGAGACAGTTGAAGAGCAAGATCTATGTATTGATAACAAAATAAAATACAGCGCCTCCCCTTGCGAAAGCCGCGAAGGGGGAGGGAAAAGCAAATACAGTGTCCCTCCTCCCCCTCCGGCGTGATTGCTCCGGGGGAGGGGACAGGTGTAGCTTCTAGGCCCCTAAAGAGTGTTTTTGTAATTAATGACAACTACAAATGCTATACTAACGATACCTGCTAAGTTGTGTCAAGAAGAAACTTAAAAGACAGGTCAATGAAAGGCAAAGAAAGAGCCTCATGATGAAGAAAGGGCATTGATCAAAAAGGCAAAGGTACGAAATAGGGTCTTCTCCATTTTTACCGGTCTAAGGTGATTAGAGAAGAATTTTGACCGGATTTTAGGATAGTTGCCGTACTATTAAGAGGAGCATGTGGTGTATCATGAAATACTTCATATATGTGCCACATATCATAAAATCAACTTGCATTGCATACTAGAAGGTCATATCCTTTGAAAATGCTTGTTTCAGCTCATTTCCGCTCAACTCTGTCTCAATCGGTCTGACCGAATATACGGACTGACCGAATAGGGTTTCGGACTGACCGACGTTATGTCAAAATATAGTGTATACATTTAAAAGGTCGGTCTGTCCGTAGGTAAAAACCTAGGTCAGTCTCCTGGTACTTCATGTCCTATCTTTCTGTGGTATTGTGTTATTACGGTTTGACCGTTTGTTATACCGGTCTGACCGAGAAATCGGTCTGACCGTGTTTTTGAACTACGGTCTGACCGTATGGCCGGTCTGTCCGTATTTATCGGCCTGACCGTATAAAGTGTCCAGAAACTATGTCGTCTCTGGACAGTTTCACGGTCTAACTGAAATTGGGTCCAGTCTGACCGTGTGTGTGCCTGACAAGGGTAGGTGAGCATTTATTGCGCCTGTTTAATGCCGTTGCAATTGCGGCGGTCTGACCGGGCATATACCTGCGGTCTGACCGCCAAGTGATCCTTTTTCTCCCAACGGCCTGTAATGGCTATATTTATTGTGGGGGCTATATATACTCCCATGCACGGCCCTGTTCACAATTTTTGGCATATTTGTGAACATTGTCATCATCCTTGAGAGCTTAAGCAAGTTTCATACACTCTAGGGTTCTAATTCTCATTTTGTGAGAGTGTGCATTTGAGATCCTCTAGTGCATTGCATTTAGATCACTAAATCAATCTTGTGGCACTAGGAGAAGGTTAAGTGATCATCACCGGCTTGTTACTCTTGGAGTTTGCCGGCTCCTAGACGGCTCGAGAGAAGGTTTTGGAGAGCTCTTCAAGGAAGATTGCGAAGAAGCCTGAAACCGTCTTGTGAAAGGGTTGAGCACGCCTTGCCGGAGCAGTAAAGTGCATCCTTAGTGAAATCGAGGTTTGGATAACTCATCACACTAATCCGGCTCAAGATCTAGGTCACTTCTCGAGAGAAGGTTGACTAGATAGAGGAGCGGTTAGAGATTTGAGTTTGCCTCAACGTGGATTAGGGGTGATCGGCAAATCACTGAGACCACGGGATATATCCTTGTGTTAAAATTGCTCATTGTTCATCTTGTGTTAGTTATTTGCTCTCATTTGCTATTAATTGTTTGATTATTTGTTAATTTGTTAAAATCGCCTATTCACCCCCCTCTAGTCGATATCCTAGATCCCTTTCAATTGGTATCAGAGCTAGGACTCCATTTTTAGAGGATTTAACCATCCCAGAGTAGGATAAAGATGGCTAGTGAGGGTCAGATCAATATTGGCAAACCACCATTCTTTGATGGATCTAACTATACTTATTGGAAAACTAGAATGATGGTTTATCTTAAAGCCATAGGTGGAAAGATTTGGAAAGTGGTGGATGAGGGCTTTGCAATTCTTGATGATGATGACATGACTAACCTAGATAGAGATAATGCCTTAGCGAATGCTCAAGCCATGAATGTTCTTTAAGCCCCCGAGCCCAGGACCGCGGAGATCCTGTAGGGGCCCTCCCACTTGGGGGAGAGCTTACCCTGGGCTTGGGGGTCTGTGATGCGCTTGAGGACAAGGTCCCCAAGGCGGAAGGATCTTTCACGCACGTGCCGGTTGTATGCGCGCGCCATCTCGCGCTCGTAGATGCCGTGGCCGAGGAGTGCTCAGTCGCGTTCCTCCTCCACGAGGTCGACCTCCAGTCGCTGGTTGGCCAAGTTGGCCTGGTACGCTGCGGTCGTGGCTCCGTCTAGGAGCTCGACTCGCAGCGACCGGAAGCCAATCTCCGGGGGGAGGACTGCCTCTGCCCCGTAGACTAGGGAGAAGGGAGTACGTCCCGTCGCACGGGACGGGGTCCTGCGTATGGAGCAGAGGATGCTAGGGAGCTCCTCTGCCCATGCGCCCCGCTTAGAAGCGGTTTGCTTGAGTCTCCGGCGCAACCCCTACAGGATTACGCCGTTGACCCTCTCGACAGCCCCATTGCTCCGGGGATGGACCACTGAGGCGAAGTGGATGATGAGCCCCAGGCCTTCGCAGAATTCCCGGAAATAAGCTGTCGTGGTATTACGGATACCCCGGCAGGTTCGGACGTGCGCAGCACAAGTACAGCGGCGCGAGCAGACCAAGTTACTGGTCTCCTCCCGCCGGGCAACACAGGAAGTGACACAGAGGTTTATACAGGTTCGGGTCCCAATGGGGGCCCTAGTCCTGTTGGCTCTCTCCGGACGCGAGTCCGCTGGGGAGGTGAGCTCTCAGGGAGAGGTCTCCAAGAGAACCGAATGTTGAGTAAATATAAAATGAATTGGCCTCTCTGAAAAAGGGTACAAGAGGGGTATATATAGCCCTCATGAAATACAAAAGACAAAAAAGCCCTCGCTGCGACCGTTGGATGGAAGGGCGAAGATGTCCTTTGGCCTGACGGACGGCCTGGATGCTCGACACGTGGCGCCACGGGCTTCCTAGAGGCCCCACGGTCAGCAACAGCGCTTCATGAGGTCGGAGGCTCTCCGGGTCTCACCGGGGTTCCGGAGACCCTACGGATCTCACCGGGCGCCCAGTGACCCTCCGGATCTCACCAGGCGCCCGGTGACCCTCCGGGTCTCACCGGGGGCCCGGTGCCTCTCCGGGTCTCACCGGGGACTCCTTGGGACTTCATGGGGCCGCTGGGGATTCCCCCAACAGCAGCCCCCCAGGCCCTCGGGGGCACTTGGTGCCCCCGATGGGAATGTGAATCTCCCGACGATGCCTCGTATTCCATGAAGTCCCTTACGCCTCCGGCGGCGCTTCAGCTTTCCGAACCGTTTCTCCGCGGGACGCATCTATCCGCGAACCGACGCATCGCTCCGATGCGCCCGCGTTCGCGTCGCCTCGCTTTGCGCGCGACGGTTCAGCTCCACGGCTCTGATGGCTTCGCGGACACGTGTTGGGCATCCGGGCCCCCTTCCACCACCTATAAATAGGGGGGAGGGCCCCTTAGTTTGAGCATGCCCACAAGCCCTAAAAATCCCACAAATTCCAGTTGTCTCCCGGTGATTTCCGGTAGTTTCCGGTGATTTTGTCCGGAAACTCCCGGTAGTTTCCGGTGACTTTGTCCGGAAACGCCCAGTAGTTTCCGGTAATTTCCGGTGGTTTCCGGTAATTCCCGTTGGTTTCTTCGACAAATCCGTCCCTGATGGCGCCGAAGAGTCGCGCCAAGGTCTCCGAGCTGCCTGCGGAGGAGGTGACCTCTGATTTCCTCGAGGCCACCGAGTTCTCCTCGGGAGCCCTTGAGGCCTTCTTGGAGCGCGGCTACTTCCAGGCGGGAGACATCTGGGTCCCCGGCCCGACGGAGCAGGTGCCGAGCCCCCGGGACGGGGAGGTGGGGGCTTTCGAGGCCTTCGTGGAGGCCGGCCTTCGGCTTCCAGTGCACCCGCTGTTACGCGACTTCCTACAGGTATATGGCCTCGCGCTCAACCACCTCACCCAGAACACACTTGTTCGGATGGGTTTGTTTATATGGTTGTGCGAGACGACCGCCGTGACGCCCACCATGCGGCTCCTACGGTACTTCTACGAGCCGGCGGCGAGAGGCCCGGTGGTGAGGAGGGGCGGCCCTAGGTCAGCCTTCGGCTCCATCATGATCCAGCTGACTCCAGGCCGCGTCGACGAGTACCTGGTACTAGCCTCCCGGGACAACTGGGGGGACTGGCTCCGGCATTGGTTCTACCTCCGGGTAGGAGACCCGGGGGTGACTTACTCTCGGGAGCCATCGACGTACTCGCGGTCTAGTGGCCCGGTGGCTCCTGAGTGGACTGTGGCGGAGATGAATCTCCTCACTGCGATGGCGGAGGTTCGATTCCGGCGGTCCATGCGGGATCTCGCGGAGGAGATGGCCCTCCTCCGAGTGGCGCCGTTCTACACCCGTCGAGGCAGGGGAATGTCGCCGGCGCATAGACCACCCCGGATGGCGGTGGCGAACCGTAAGTATTCAGACTCTTTCTCCCCACTGGGGGATTCTTTCTAACACTTGCTTCATTTTTTGCTCTTGCAGTTAGGTCCTATGGTCGGGCCAATGAGGTCGCGGCGACCCTCGTTGGCCGGTACTACGAGGACGAGCATGAGAGGGTGCTGCGCGTCATCGGGGAGGGTCCTCCCCGAAACGTTGTCGCGGAGGCGTTCGGGTTGAGGCTCCCAGCCCGGGCTCCTCTGCCTACCCCTGCTTCACGCAAGCGGGGGAAGGAGGTCGCCGGCGGACCCTCGAAGCGGTCTCGTCCGTCTGGCAGCCCCGCGGGGTCCCGAGCCCGGAGGAGCCCCGCGAGGCCCCGGTCTTCTCCTCCACCTTCTCCCGCGAAGGAGACTGCGGCGGCGGTTGCCGGGCCATCTGGTGCCGCTCCCGACACCCCGGGTGGGCCGGATCCCTTGGGCGGCGTCCCGGCCGGAGAGGGTCAGGGCTCGGACTCGGAGATGTATGCCCCGAGTCCTTCGCCGCCTCCGGCCCCCGCGGGGACCCGGCCGCAGCCCTCGTCTAGCGAGGTCTCCGTCCGGTTTCGGATGCCGGACGGCCTGCCGATGGCATCGATTCTGGCCCCAGAGACAGGTTCGTCGGCGGTTCGGCCTGCGACGGCGGCGCTTCCTGTACCCGGGAGGGGTAAGGGCCTGTTCGCCCGCCCCGGGATTCCGGCGCCGCCGGATCAGTCTTCCGGCTCCTCCGACGGTGGGACTTCGGAGGGTGCTCTGCCCGGTGGGGAGGCCTCCCAAGGGAGCGACCCGGAGGGCGACGAGGGCGACGTCGACGCGGTCATCGCCTCCGGGATTCGGGTAAGTTACTTGAGTCTCATGCTCCTTCGTTGGTTGCGTTCTGATTACGGTTTCTATGCAGACGGTCGCCTTAGCTCGGGGCTTCAGGGCCCGGCTCACCACGCGCCTCCGGGCCGCCGAGGACATAGTGGCCTTCGAGCGCGCCGGGAAGGAGAAGGCGCTCAGGGACGCGGCCTCGGAGCGCTCTGAGAAGGAGCGGGCACTCGGGGAGCTTGCCACAGTGCAGGCTCAACTCGCCGCTGCTGAGGATACAGCTTCTCGGCTACGGAGGGAGCTGCAGGTGGAACGAGAGGCCGCAGCCTCGGGTGTCCAGGCCATGGTCGCGGGGGGTAGGGCGATCCGTACTACCCTCGAGGAGCTCGGGATCGAGCTCGGTCGGGGGGCAGGCCCTGACCCGGCTCCGACGTCGGTCGGGGAGGCCGCGCACTTTCACGGTGCGCAGGTCGCCCTGATCCCAGTCGCTGCGGAGGCGCGGGCGCGAGGCCTCGCCGTCCCGGTGATCACTTTGGTGGCGGCCCTCGTCGTGCACCGCGGGGAGGGCGCCCGAGTCATCGGGGATCTGGTCCCCCGGAGCTTCCCCACCTTCTTCGACCCTCGGTGGCCTGAGCTGGAGCGGTCCGCCGAGGTTCTCTTTGACCAGATCACCGGCGCCATGGAGATGGGCGGCCGGCGCCCGGGTTAGGGCGCGTCAGCCAGCACGGACATCCCCCCGGGGGGGGAACAAGGACGGGCAAGTATGAGCTCCTCCCCCCCCTGCTTAGATTAGGCTTCTCTTTTTTAGGTCTCTTTTGCTCCGGACGGCTTCCTTAGAGAGAGCCCTGGGAACCTGTAAATACCTTTTAACTGGAATAAAGTAGTTCTTTCGTTAAATGTGTTCAACTTGTCGACAGGTATCTTGAGGCGTCGCTTTTCCAGGGCTTTCTTGCACTGAAGACCATCTTTTGGGGAGTGCCCGAGGTCGCCCGGGGGGTCTAGCCCAGGTGGTGCCCGGGCGGCCTCGATTTTACTAAGTCTGGCAGCCGGGGGAGCGTCCTTCGGGCTAGTCTCCGAGTCCGTTCATGCCGACTTCGCGGAGGAAGGTGCCTCCGGGGAGCCGGCCCTTCTGCGTTGGCTCCTGGAGTGGCACTTGGGAAACTTCGACGATTGTCACGCCGAGTTGTCTCCACCGAGGTCGGGGGCTCTAAAAGTCCCCCCGCTCAGGATACTCCCCCCGGCCGGCTACGAATGTTGGCCGGAGGATCTCCTTCGGTGGGCTCTTCGACGCATGAGGAGTTTGTACAAGGATCTCTCCCGGGAGATCTCAGAAGGTCTCCGGAATTATTAGCTATAGCTGCTTCTCGGGAATCGTTCTTCGAGGCATCTTCCTGCGGGAGCCTAACTCCCCGGGCCATGCTTGCGCGCCCGGGTCTCTCCCAGGGGACGCTTTCGTCCTACTGGGGGGGTTGTCCCCCAGTGTGATGTTGTATCAATTAAGACGTAGATTTGTTTATTCGTCGTGCCTTTGCTTTAGAAACTTCGAAGCCTTTCGCGCAAAGCCATTGTTTTTCTGTTCGGGTCCAGGGTTTTCCTCCTCCCCCCCCCCACAGCGGGGTGCAGCTCAGCTCCGTGCGTTGTGGGTAAGAAGTGAAGGGGCCCGGACTGCACCGGGTACTTAGTTCGCGTAGTCCCTCGTCGGGAGTACTGGGGGTTTATGGATGGTGCGCGACCGAGGAGCTGGTCGGTCTATGTTTTGAGAGAGCGAACTCCGAAAGCCGAGTTCTCCGTCTGCCGCGGGGGGCAATGGATATTCCCCTAGGAGGGTTCCGTAACCCGGTAGCGGGTGTAAAGTGTTCGAGGGGGGACTAATCTCTCGAATTGACTCGTTACCGCAGTTTGTGAAAACTGGGTTGCCGCTTACCCCCTTAGTCCACGAGGGGTTACTGTAAGCCGCCCAATAGGAGCGTGCTACCGTCGTAGGGACTTTAGGCTGTGGTAGCCCACTTCCTCACGGAGAGGGCATCCTCACGGAGGGGATTTTTATAGAGGAGACGTCGCCTTTTAGGCGGAAGAAAAACTCCTGTAAAAGAACTCCAGCGGTGCAGTAGAAAAAAGCCATTCAGTTTAATGATGACGTAAAAATTCCAGAGTTGAGCACAATATCCACTTGTATTAACATGCGATGAGATACAACGCCTCCCCCCGCGAAAGCGCGGCCGGGGAGGGAACTAAGTACATAAACCTCCCCCCGCCAAAGCGCGCCGGAGGAGGTGGCGAGCCCGGAGGCTAAACATAAAACTTGCGGAGCAAGGTTATGTTCCAGGTGTGCGTCAGCTCTTGGTCCTCAAGTGTGGAGAGCTTGTAGGCTCCCGATCCCAGGACCGCGGAGATCTTGTACGGGCCCTCCCACTTGGGGGATAGTTTGCCCTAGGCTTGGGGTCTGTCACGCGCTTGAGGACCAGATGCCCAAGGCGGAAGGCCCTTTCCCGCACGCGCTGGTTGTACGCGCGTGCCATCTCGCGCTCGTAGATGGTGTGGTGGAGAAGCGCTCGGTCGCGTTCTTCTTCGACAAGGTCGACCTCCAACCATTGATTATCCTCGTTGGTTTGATGCGCCGCGGTCGGAGCTCCGTCGAGGAGCTCGACCCGCAGCGATTGAAAACCAATCTCCGAGGGGAGAACTGCTTCGGCCCCGTAGACGAGTGAAAAAGGCATGCGCCCTGTCGCTCGGCTAGGGGTCGTGCGTATGGAGCAGAGGATGCTTGGAAGCTCTTCTGCCCACGCGCCTCGCCTGGAGGCGGTCTGCTCAAGCCATCGGCGCAGGCCTTGCAGGATCACGCCGTTGACTCTTTCGACGGCCCCGTTGCTTTGGGGATGGGCCACGGAGGCAAAATGGAGGGTAGTGCCTAAGCCTTCGCAGAATTCTCAGAAATATGCCGAGTCGAATTGGGTCCCATTGTCGACGGTGATTTCTTGGGGGACCCCGAAGCGACATACGATGTTTTTCCAGAAAAAACGTTGCACTGCCCGGGAAGTGATGCTGGCCAATGGCTCAGCCTCCACCCACTTGGAAAAGTAATCCACGGCGACCACCGCGTACTTGTAGCCCCCGGGTGCTGGGGGGAAGGGACCGAGGAGATCCATCCCCCAGCGCGCGAATGGCCAAGTAACAGGGATGGTTTGCAATATTGTGGAGGGGAGCCTGGTGCCCTTCGCCATCTTCTGGCAGGCCTTGCACGCGGAGATTAGATCCCGTGCGTCGCGGACCAACGTGGGCCAGTAAAACCCTTGGCGAAGGGCCTTTGCCGCGACCGCCCGCAGGGCCAAGTGGGATCCGCAGTTCCCCGAGTGTATGTCCTCTAGAGCTGGAGTTCGTCGGCCCGCGGGAGGCAGCGAAGAAGGGCGGAAGCCCCCTGCTTGTAGAGCTTTCCGTCCAGTAGAACATATGCCCTGGCCTTGACACGGAGACGCATGGTGTCAGCGTCACCGGAAGGTTCCCCCTCGTCCCTTATGCAGGAGATGAGGGGATCCATCCATGATGCACTCCGAGTGATCTCGGACACCTCCGGGACGCAAACCCCCGGGTTCGCGTCCGGAAGGGTTATAGAGGGCGTCGTGATGATTTCCAGAAAAGCGCCCTTGGGAAGAGGTTCTCGGGCGCTGGCTGCCCAGGCCAATGCGTCGGCCCGGGTGTTATCCCGTCGGGGGATGTATCGGGCCTCCAAACCTTCAAAGTGTCTTTCCATCTTCCGCGCTTCCCCCAAGTATAGACTCAGGTTCGCGTCGTGGCACGAGTAGGACTTGTCCATTTGGTTGACCACCAGCTGGGAGTCTCCTTTCACCAGGAGGCGGCGGATTCCCAGGGAGCGCGCGAGGCGCAATCCCAGGAGCAAGGCCTCGTACTCGGCGACATTATTGGTAGCCGGGAACTCGAGCCTGGCGGCGTACTCCAGTATCTTCCCTTCGGGACTCCGAAGAACCACCCCCGCACCGGCCCCGGCAAGGCACAAGGAGCCATCGATCATGAGTGTCCAATGGTCCAGGCACCGGGGGGGGGGGCGAGGGGAGCCCCTCCGTCCGTCTCAGTGGTCGGGGTCCATTCCGCCACGAAGTCAGCGAGGACTTGCGACTTGATGGCAGAGCGGCCCGTGAAGGTGAGGGAGAAAGGAGCGAGCTCGGCTCCCCACTTGCCAATTCGGCCGGTGGCCTCCTTGTTTCTCACCACTTCCCCCAACGGGAGAGATGACGGGACCGTGATTGGGTGCCTGAGGAAGTAGTGGCGGAGCTTCTGCGACGCCATGAGGAGGGCATAGCACAGCTTCTCCACTTCAGTGTATCGCATCTTAGCCCCCTGAAGGGCCTCGCTAACATAGTATACAGGGCGTTGTTGCCCGTCTTGCTCTCTCACGAGCACCGCGCTCACTGCGACTGGGGTCGCAGCAAGGTAGAGTAGTAAAGGTTCCTCCGGGGATGGGCTCACGAGCATCGGAGGGCTCGCGAGGTACTTCTTCAACGCGTCGAATGCCGTCTGGTCCTCGGGGGCCCATCTGAACCCCCCGAGGTCCCGGAGGATTTTGAAGAACTGGAGTCCGCGTTCTCCTGACCGCGAGACGAAACGACCCAACGCGGCCAGGCGGCCTGCAAGCCTCTGCACGTCTTTGACGGAACGCGGGGGAGGCATATCCAGCAGGGCCCGAATTTTTTCGGGATTTGCCTCAATGCCCCGCTGGGACACCAAGAAGCCAAGCAACCTCCCACCGCGTACGCCAAAGGCGCATTTTTCCGGGTTGAGTTTCAACCCGTACTTGCAGAGGCTGCGGAAGGTCTCCGCTAAGTCGTCGATGTGTGCGGCCGTGCGAGGGCTTTTGACGACCACATCGTCAACATAGACATCGACATTGGGGCCGATTTGGTCCTTCAAGACCAGCGTCATGAGACGCTGGAAGGTTGCCCTGGCGTTTTTCAACCCGAAGGGCATGTGGAGATAGAAGAAGGTGCCGAGGGGAGTTATAAAACTCGTCTTTTCCTCGTCCTCTGCAGCCATCCGAACCTGATGGTATCCCAAATATGCATCGAGGAAGCTCATCAGTTCTCACCCCGCGGTCGAATCGACCAGTTGGTCTATCCGCGGGAGTGGGTAGTTATCTTTTGGGCAAGCGCGGTTGAGATCGGTGAAATCCACGCACATCCTCCACTTGCCACTTGACTTCTTTACGAGGACGGGGTTTGCCAACCATTCGGGATGGAGGACTTCTCGCACGAACCCCGCCTCTAGAAGCTTGGAGACCTCTACCTTGATGGCGTCTTGGCGCTCGAGGGATAACTTCCTCAACTTCTGCTTGACCGGGGAGCGGCTGGGGATCACAGTGAGCTTATGCTCAATGATGTCCTGGGCGATGCCCTGCATGTCCGAGGGTTCCAACGCAAAAACATCTGAGTTTTCGCGAAGGAAAATTGCGAGCTGCTCGGCGTGTTCCTCGGTGAGGTCTGCTCCGATCTTGACGGTTCTCTCTTCATCTCCCGCGGACAGTTGGACCTTCCGAAGGTCTCCCTCGGGGCGCGGCCTCGGGAGTGGCCTCCTGGAGGGAACGACCGAGGCAGCATGAGGTTCGGGGGGGGCGCTCCCCCCGGGGTCTTGATCACGTTGATATTTCCGACGACGGCGGTGGCGTGCTCGTAGAGAGCGCGGGCCACGTTCTGGTCGCCTCGAACGGTGATCGCACCGTGAGGCCCAGGGATTTTCACGCAGAGATAATTCTGGTGAATCGCCGCCCCCAGATGGTTGATCGTGGTCCTCCCCATAATAGCGTTGTATGAAGAGGGGAGGTCCACCACATCGAACCGGACCATCTCCGTCCGGTAGTTTTCCGGGGTGCCGAAGGTCATTGGTAAATTGACCTTCCCCACCGAGTGGATGGTCTTCCCGGGAACGAAGCCTTGTAACGGCCCGAGTGCGGGCTGCAGCAGCTTCTCGTCGACTTGCATCTCCCTGAACGCCTTCAGGTATAAGACAACGGAGGAGCTTCCACCGTCGACGAGGATGCGTGCTAGTTGGCAGTTGTAGACTGTAGCCGATACGATGAGCGCGTCATCGTGCGGGAAGCGAACCCCGCACGCGTCTTCCGCTGTGAAGGTGAGGGGGACGTCTGACCATTTCGGTGGCGGAGACGTGTGCAGCACCCCCACCACCTTCACCTCCCGTGCGTACTCCTTGCGCTGGCGCTTGGAGTCCCGTCTCGAGGCAGATCCCCCGGTGATGACGTTTATACGTCTTTGGGAGGTTTGAAAGGGGAGCTCCTGGGCCGAGCTCCCTTCTTGCGTTTATCTTCGCTGCTCGCCCGCAGGAGCGGGGAGCGCTGGCAGATGTGCCGAGGGAGGCAAGGAGGCAGGGCCCCCTCCCCCCTGGCTGTGCTGGTCGAGAAAAGACGCGAAGTGCTGTAGAAGCTGATTGCATTCTCGAGTAGCGTGGGTACTCGATTTGTGGAAGGTGCACCACACATTGGTTGTGCCCTCCTTGCTCTCCTTGGGGCGGCTCTCGCGCCCGCGGGAGGATTGTCCTCCCCCGTAGCCCCTTGACTTAGGAGGGGCACGACTGCCTTTGGCGCTGTCGCGCGAGCCGCCTCCGCCCTCGAGGACGAAAGCGTCCCAAGGTCGTGGCTCGCGACGATCACTTCTTCGGGGACATTTGCTGGAGGGGTCCCTGGCCTCCCTGTCGGCGGGGGCAGGAGCCCCCTGGTTCTTCTTCCAAAGATCATCCTCCTCCGCACGGGCGTACTTCTCAAGTACGGTGAAGAGTTCATCGGCGGAGGTGGGACAGCTCCGAGAGAGCCTCCGGTGGAGCTCCCCGGGGAGTATCCCGCTCTTGCATGCTTCGATGACCGTGGAGTCAGGGACATGCGCCACTTTGCTCTTCACCTGAGCGAAGCGCTTAAAGAAGCTGCGGATAGTCTCCCCCGTCCTCTGTCGGACAGTGTAGAGCTGGGACGAGTCTAAGGGCTGCACATAGTTGCCTTGGAAGTTCGCGCAAAATTCGCGCTTCAGCTGCACGAAGGACTTGATGGATCCAGCTTTCAGGTTGTAGAACCATGAGCGTGCGATGCCCGTGAGGTAGAGGGGGAAGACATTGCATTGCACCGTCTCGTCCCCCCCGGCCGCCGAGATGGCCGTGGAGTACACCTGCACAAACTCGTAAGGATCGGCCTCACCGTTGTAATGCTCGATGTGCGGCGGGCGGTAAGGCCGCGGCCAGTGTATGCAGCGGAGACGACTGCATAGCGGGTGGTTGGTCCCCTCAACTTCCTTGGGGGATCCACGGTCGCCGTCTTCTCTTGCCGGGGACGCGTGCTCATTGTCGGAGTCTGGGAGGGGTGGCAGCGGTCCGCCGGTGTGACGGTGTCGTCTCTTTTCCTCTGGATTGGTTGAGCTGACCTCTTGGGCGTCGAGGTATTCCACAGGAATGGTGGCAGCTTCCTTGAACGGTCTCTTCCCCCGGGCGATTTGGGAGCGTGTCTCCGCGCTCCCGCGGGTTCGGGGGAGTCCTGACCGATGGCGGGAGGTGGTTTCTCCGGACTTGGCGGTATGCATTCTCTCGACCTCCTCCCATGTGAAGCGGGTCTGATCCGCTGGGGGCGCCCGCGGGGGCGGCCTCGGAGGGGGAGGGAGCCGATGCACGTTTGCCACCATCCCAGTGGACGCTGCCGGCACGCGAACCGGGACACGCGCCAGGTCCGCAATCGGTACGGCGGCGGGAGTGGTCGCAGTTCGAGTCCCCGGGGCGTCTGCAGGGGCGGGGGTTGCACCGATCCCGAGCGTCGGCCCGCGGAGGCTGCCGGGCTCGGGCGCCAGGGTTGTCCCCGGCACGGCGGTAGCCGCTCGCGGGGGTTCTGGACCCGGGGCCGGGCGACTCCCAGAGGCAGGGGAGGGCTCGGAGACGAGTTGACTCCCCGGCGCAGGAAGTGTCCCCGGGATCGGATACGGCCTGGGCGCGCCTCCGGGAATGGGGAACATCCCCGGCCCGGGAAAGGCGGGGTGCCCCATGAAGAATTGGCGCGGTGCCCCCATGAACGGATACAGAGGCGGGTAGACGGGAGCCGGGGGCTGCGCCAGGACGCACAGCAGCTCCTCCAGGGTGTGTTGGGTACGAAGCTGGCCCTGGATCAAAGCCCCCAGCATAGAATCTCCGGAGACCGGAACGGAGAGTTGGGGCGCACTAGGCCCCGGAAGCTCGGTTGCGGTCGCTGGGTCGGAAATGGGGACCCCTCGGCCGGAGGCCGCGGGTGGAGGAAGAGGGTCCTCCCCTCGCACGCCCCCGGGCGGCAGGGCTGTGGAGGTCTCATCTCGCTGAGGTGGAGCCGAGTTGCTAGGACCAGCACCCTCGGGAGATGAGAGGGCTTGAGCTCTGGTTGTTGCGGGAGCCATGGCGATTCGTTGCGATGTCCCCACGGTCGGCGCCAACTGTCGTGGTATTACGGATACCCCGGAAGGTTCGGACGTGTGCAGCACAAGTACAGCGGGTAACCCATAAACGGGGGCACAGTCCCCGGGTGTGGGTGCCACGCAAATGTGGGGGCCGGAGGCCGCGCCAACACACTGAGCAGCTCATCCATAGAGCGCTGGGCGCTGAGCTGGCCCTCCACTAAAGCCTCAAGCAGGGCGTCCCGGGGAGTCGGGGGAGCCGTCGAGGGGAGATTGGTCCCGGCCGAGGTCCCCGCGGTCACCGGGAGCGACCTGGAGGTAGAAGCACCTAAGTTAAGAGGAAAGGCGGGAGGCGGTACCTGGGCCTGACTGCGCCCGGGCGCAAGCGTCGGGACAGCCGTGTCCCGGACAGGCGGCGCCGGGTCTCCGAGACCGGCGTCACCGGGAAGGGTGCGAGCCCTTGTTCTTGGGGGAGCCATGGCGTCTTGTCACGGGTCCCCACGGACGGCGCCAACGGTCGTGGTATTGCGAATACCCCGGCAGGTTTTGTGAACGATCCTAGCGAACAAAAGCGTGACGCGGGCTGACCGGATGACCGGTCCTCCCCCGCCGGACAAACACGAGAATTGACACGAGGATTTATACAGGTTCGGGTCCCGGTGGGGGCCCTAGTCCTGTCGGCGTGCTCCCGACCGGAGTCGCCTGGGGAGGCCCCCTCGGGGGAGAGGCTTCCGGAGCACACCTGTGAGTTTTGGCTATTCCAATAATGAAATCACTTGTCTTACAACAGAGGGGTACAAGGGCTATTGATAGCCCCAAAAAGAAGCAAAAAGTCTAAACTACCCCGGAAGCCACCGTCGGATTGAGGGGTAGCAACGTCCTTCTCCCAGCCAAGCGCCTTGGATGTTTGACAGGTGGTCCCTGGTTCCCGAGGTGCTCCTCACGTGACCTGCACGTGATGAACAACTCGAGAATTTACCTTTAGAAGGGCGATGAGGCCTGGGACATGCGCCGGAGGCCAAGTCCCCGGGCCAAAGTTGGCTCCCGGGACCGGCGCCGGAGGCCAGGTCCCGGGAACCGAAAGGCGGCGCCCAGGGCAGGCAGCGGAGGCCACGTCCCCAGGCAAAAGGCGGCACCCGGGACCGGCGCCGGAGGCCACGTCCTCGGGAAAAAGGTGGCGCCCGGGGCAGGCACCGGAGGCCACGTCCTCGGGCAAAAGGTGGCGCCCGGGACCGGCACCGGAGGCTAGGTCCCGGGGGCCAAAAAGCGGCGCACCGGAGGCCAGGTCCCGAGGGCCAAAAAGCGGCGCACCTGAGGCCAGGTCCCGAGGGCCAAAAAGCGGCGCACGGGGCAGGCACAGGAGGCCACGTCCCCGGGCAAAAGGCGGTGCCCGGGACCGGCACCAGAGGCCAGGTCCCGGGGGCCAAAAAGCGGCGCCCGGGACCGGCACCAGTGGCCAGGTCCCGGGGGCCAAAAGGCGGCGCCCGAGGCAGGCACCGGAGGCCACGTCCCTGGGCAAAAGGCGGCGCTCGGGACCGGCGCCAGAGGCCACGTCCCGGGTGCCAAGAGGCGGCACCCGGGACCGGCACTGGAGGCCAGGTCCCAGGAGCCAAAAGGCGGCGCCCGGGGCAGGCACCGGAGGCCACGTCCCCGGGCGAATGGCGCCGCCCGGGACCGGCGCCGGAGAAAAGGTCCCGGGAGCCAAAAGGCGGCGCCCGGGGCAGGCACCGGAGGCCACGTCCCCGGGCGAATGTGACGCAACTTACCTGGACTTAGTCCCGCGGAGATTTCCCCCAACACCTTGTCCCCGGGCAAACGGCGGCGCCCGGGACAAGCCACCGGGGGGCCTTGTTCCCTGGCAAATGGCGGCGCCCGGGACAAGCCACCGGTGGGGGGGGGTCTTGTCCCCGGGAAAATGGCGGTGCCTGGGACAAGCCACCGGGGGGCCTTGTCCCCGGGCAAAAGGCTGCTCCTGGGACATGCCACCGGGTTCCTTGTCCCCGGGCAAATGGTGGGGCCCGGGACAAGCCACCGGGGGGCCTTGTCCCCGGGCAAAAGGCGGCGCCCGGGACAAGCCACCGGGGGGTCTTGTCCCCGGGCAAATCTCTTACCTGGACTTAGTCTCGTGGAGATTTCCCCCAACAGCAGCCCCCCATGCCCTCCGGGGACGATGCTTGAGTCCCCGGAGGGGATGGTCCTTGTTACCGGGAAAATCTCCGGGACAAGCCACTGGAGCCGTGACGCTTCGATTCCCGCGCCGCGCATTTATTACCTCGCCGTCGTTCATTAAGGTCTTGTCTCGATGGAAGTGTGTGGGATCCTCATTTGAGGAATCCGGTGGCAACCGCCTAGGTGGGTTGTACTCAGAAATGGTACATTGCAGCTCACAACAACAAGATGCATCATGTAAAAATGCGAGTAATTAAAAACAAGTGCTGATCACAAGGACCAACATTACAATAACATAGCGCCAAAATGACGCACTTTAATGTTGATACAAAATTAAGAAGTATTCGACACAAAGGTCGACACAAAGTAAAACAACAATAGTAAGCAAAAGGACTTCATCTGTCTTCTTCTTCTTCAGCAGCGGTGTTGCATGGCCCTTCTCCACATCGGACTCCACTTGGTACGTGGCCCTCTAACAAGGTGGGTCTTCTGGGGCAGTTTCTTCTTCTTGTTCCATGTTGGGTTCAAGACCGTAGGACTCAGGGTCAATAATCCTTCTTCTAAATTTTGTTTGTAAAAGCAAGGGTGAGCACATTGTCCACATGGTGCTCAACAAGTCCCAAATAAGAATGCAGGTATATATAGATGAGGGGGAAATTCTCAAAGAATGGCTCTTTGGCTTTATATATATATGAATAGAATAGATTTTCACACTTAGTTTTGAAGAAAAGACCTTTATTTTCGAAAGCGGGGCTTTTAAAACCCTAAGCTAGATTTTCAGAAAATATTATGTGTGGCGGTCTTTCATGAGTCACCACTTTACTCAGATTTTGTGAAAAACTTTCCAAAAGCTACTTGTGCTGCATCAACGTGGATAGAATCCACCGTGCGCAGACTCCATAACCTGTGAGCTCAGAGTATCCGATACTTTTTATACTTTGCAAAGGTGTACCACCTTAATCCACCGATCACTCAGCTTTCAAGTCGGTACCTCTCCATGCGACTTTTACGCATGTGACAAGGCTGAGATGACACAACAGCTTACAATCTTAGCATTAACATTTCCCTGCCCGATAAATAGACAGTTAAGTCTCAAGTACCGTTGTGGGTCCTCCCCACTGCCTTACTTCCTAGCCTTGGTCTATGTTCTCGCAAGACACATAGCCTCTTTTAATTACAGCCACGCACGACTTAATCTGGCATAGGGCGTCTTCCTTCTTTCCACCTTTTCCTCTCATAATTTTTCTGAACTCACATCACTCATGGCCCTCACTGGCCCACCAGTTTCTCGCAAGAAACCAGACCGACAACCATTGCAGGGAAAAGCTAATACTGAGAAAGCTACTAAGTTGCACCCGTCCCATACCGGGCAAGTGGTTGGTACGTTTTTCATGCCGCATGGAAGTACAACACAAGGTTCTAGTCTTTATGAATCTTTAGTGAGGAGTCTTTCACATTTCCAGTGCGCACACAGCACCATCCAATCAAACCATACTCACTATCGATTCCAATCACATTTTCTTTCACAAAAAGGGGTTTTGAATATGCTTTTCTCACATGTGACCATTTAACATTTAACATATAATCTTGAGCATAGCATAGCCTAAGCATGATATTCTAGGGTGACAAGAGTGCATGGATATTCAATCACAAAAGGGGCTTTACAATTATTTAGGTCATATCTACCATTTCATTGGAACATAACTCTTATTTGAATCTAAGGCATGCATATACTTGAAAACCGCTAACATACTTTATTTCAAAATATTAGGCTAGACATGATCAAGGGTTTGAGACTTGCCTTGCAGTGATGGGTCTAGCTGCTCAAATGATTCTTCGAAGATCTCTTCCGCTCCTTCAACTTCTGGTTCCACGGCGGATACAAAATAGTACATACATACACACTATATAAGCACACAGAAATAGTTGTACTAGAAAATAATAAGTAAATATATCATGCATGCTGGGGAAAAGGTTTGGACAAGGTCACTTGGTGTTGATTGAAGAGATGGGCTCAAAAGGACTTGAATGTCGAAAGGCTGACATTCAACTCATGGCTAGACATAGCCCTAAGTTGGCTCTAGGTCTGTCTTCTGGAGATGTGACAGTAGGGAATATTGTAGAACATGGCTCCAAAGGCTTAGTGGACAAAGTGGCATTTCAATAGCTCAAATAAAAAGGGTTAAACAGGGCCAATGTCAGTGGCTGACATACATTGACACTGTACTAACATTGTCAAAAACTAGGGCAGAGGGTTAAATTTGGTTCTGGGCTTCAAACTCTTCGCCAACTATGTCTAGGAGATAGGCGTGGATGCCAGGAACATTTTGGCGGTGGTTTCAGGGTAAACGATGGCCGGACGGCGATGAACGGCGTCGATGAACTACGGTGGCAACAAGGCACAGATAGGGTTCTGGACAGGAATTTGGCAAGGGGATAACTTTTGATCTAGGCCGATTCAGGGTTTGGGCTAGTGGGAAGAAATACTCAGGGGGTCGAGGCCTAGCTAAATGACAAGGTGGCATCGGCTAGGTCGACCGAAAAACAAACTCCGGTGAACGAAGCCGAAGACGAAGGCATGGAATTTGGGCATTTTCGATTGAAGGCATTTGAGCTCAATTCCATGCTTGTGAAGCATCTAGGGGATAACAGGAAGCTACTGGGGGGTTCAATTTGGTCAGGGGGTCACTGGAGAAGCTTGGCGGCGATCTCCGGCGAACTTTTTAAGTTCAAAATTGGGGATTCGTCACTCGGGCCAAAATTGAGGATTCCAATCTTGCGGGCTTACTCCAATGGGCTCACTGATCATCTTTCTCTACTAGCACGAGGATCAATTTCGCTTGAATCGCACGGCATTGGGGGAACAGGACAAAAGACAATTTCGGCGATCGCCGGCGCTAGGTCTCGCCGGGGTTCAATTATTTGCCATGAAACAGAGAGGAAGGTGAGGGGAACTCACCGGTGAACTCGGGTTGAGAAAGAAGCAGGGACTTGGGCTGGCGGTGAGAGCTCCTCCGGTAGCTCGTCAGGGAAGACGACGATGGCAAGCACCAGAGAGCTACGCTACGGGGTTTGCTGGTGAACTGTGGTGTGGAGTGAAGCACTGGGCGAGGGGCTTTATATAGCTAGGGGGCTGGGTCCTCGAGAGTTGCGGTGAATCGAACAGGGATACTCGTCTGGCACCGGGGCAGTCATCGAGGTGTGTTGGGACACGGCGGTAGCTTTGCCAGAGGCGAAGAATCGCGCGATATCTGGATTTGGCAGAACGACGAGATGGCGAGCCTCGGCATGGCAGCGAAGTGGCAGTAAAGCTCTGACAGCAGCAGGCACGCGCGCGCGAACGGTGATGCTGGCGGTCTCCGGTCATCACCACGGTGGAGGTCCTTTGGCGCGACGTGAACACGTGCGGACATGTAGGATGTGGCCGTTGGTGGAGGCACAGCTGGCCGGCGGTGAAGGTTACGGTGGTGGTTCACGGCGAATAGCAGCTGCGGTCAAAACGACCTCTGGTCGTGGTCGTGGTCGAATAAGGGCAGGGACTAAACCGCGAGGCTTTGGACTGATTTGTGAGGATTCTTCTCGGGATTTAGGACCTGATTGCAAATTTGGGATTCTAAAGGGTTGATTTGCAATCTGACTTTGCAGATGAGTGTTACCAAAATACTTGGACTCATCTAGCAGGAAAAATGGCAAAATCTGATAAGATCTGGTGGTTTTGACAAAAATCGAAAACAAGGTAATTAGGGTTTGACATTTTTGTCGGGGCTGAAACTAGGGTTTCGGTTGAGATTTTTTAGTTCTTCTGGAAGGGAAAAAGTTCAGAAAAGTGAAAGAAGGACAATCATTGGATCAGATCAGAATTTGGAGGTGATCTGAGACTTTTAGCCTTTTTGGGCTTTTGACAATTCAGAAAAGGACTAATCTGAAATACTTTTGGACTGAAAGGTGAAAATGATCTGGGAGATGAAGTTTAGCTACCAGCTTTTTATGTTAAGGTAGTGGCATACCTAAGATCATGATTTTGAGATAAGAGATCAAAATAGGGTTGAGACATCTGGAATTCCAAAGAAGATATGCTGACTAGCAAGCAAAAAAGATAGCAAAAATTGGGATGTTACAGAGCGCGCCGTTCGGCCATAATGGCCGCTTGTGGTTCGAACCGGGACGTCTCGTTTCGCGCGCCCGTCCCTTTGTTTCCGGGGCGCTGTTTGAATTGAATGGCGTGGATGCGCCATGAAGGGCCACGTGGCACCCATCGGGGCCGCGTTTGGCCCCTATAAATAGGGCCTCGGGGGGCCCAGAGAAATCATTCCAAAGTTTCAAACCTTCAAACTCCCTTAGCGCCCTTAGCTCTTATGGTAGCCCTCTCCCGGAAGCTCACTCCCGGAAGCTCACCCCCGGAAGCTTAGCCTTCGGAACCCCTATGCCCCCCCTTTTTCCTAGAGCCTAAGCCACCAGAAAAATTAGATGGGACCCAAGGGCCGTGCCAAGGCCGCGGAGGTGCCACCAGAGGAAGTCACCACGGCCTTCCACTGGGCCTCTGAGTTTACGTCCGGGGACCTGGAGTCCCTGGTTGACCGGGGGATGGTTGCAGACGGGGACGTCCGGATCCCCGCGAAGAAGGACGGAGCCCCCCGTCCCAGGCCCGGGGAAGTGATGGCCTTCGAGGCTTTCCTCGAGGCCGGACTCCGGCTCCCGGTTCATCCATTGCTCCAGGAGTTTTTGAAGGAGTACGGGGTGGCCTTGAACCACCTGACTCCGAACGCGTTCGTCCGGATGGGCCTCTTCATTTGGCTTGTTGAGACGACCACCGGACGGGAGCCCACGCTCCAGCTGTTCCGGTATTTCTACGAACCGGCGGTGAGGAGTTCCCACCTGGTGAAGGGAGGGCCAAAGTCTCCCTTTGGCTCGATGATGATCCAGTTGGTGCCGTCCCGGGTGGCGGCCTCCCAGGACCACTGGGGGGACTGGATCCGGAGGTGGTTCTACCTCCGGGTCCAGGACGACGAGGTGGTGTACTCTTGTAGATAAGCTCCTGACCGAGCTCGGGATTATGTAACCCCTGTACAGACATAACTTATGCAATGCATGTATTTTTTTATTTTGAAAGAAAGCACTTTTTTGTTGTTTCATATCATAATCATATCCCCCTAGCCCCCGTCTGTGATTATAGATACTGAAGGCTTAGTATTATAAACACAGGAGATATACGAGTGCAACGACCAGGGGTGTGCGATCAGATCAACAATTATGATCAATGTAATGCCTAACCTTGTTGCAAACCGGCAGCCACTCAGGTGACCAAGGACATACCAACAAGCCCCGTATGCGTTGAGAAACGGCTTATTTAGGAGTGACTTGTCTGACTGTGGTCATGATATCGGCCAGCGAATCCGATTAGAATGCTGTAGTGATATAACCGCCGGCGACCAACCCCCGAGTCAAGTTCGTAACGCACGGGCATGAGAGGAGATGTTCATCGTATGAAACCAAAAGACTTTTTGTTTTATTAAAAAATGCTAATTGAACAGGAAAAGGGATTGAATACTTACACGTAAAACTTGCGTAGTTGATCGATGTTCCAAGTATTGGAAAAAATTCGACCATCCTCCATGGCTAATCGAGCTGATCCTAGTCGCGGCACCGAAACAATAGTGTAAGGGCCTTCCCACTTCGGGGAGAATTTGTTGCGATTAGACTGGTCTTGAATTTTTCGTAAAACCAGATCGCCCACGTGGAGACTACGTGATCGCACCCTTTTGTTATGATACTTGCGCAAGGCTTGCAAGTATACCACGGACTTGATCAGAGCGCGATCACACCTTTCTTCTAAGAGGATGTGATCTTGCGATCGCTATTCGGCCTGATCAACTCGTTCGAATTGCTCTGTCTGAACAGATCCAATACTAACTTCCATAGGCAGTACGGCCTCAGCCCCATAGACCAGATGGAAGGGCGTCTCACTGGTGGCTCGACTAGAAGTAGTTCGCAGTTCCCATAGAACGGTGTAGAGCTCATCTGCCCAAGCCCCTGAGCGAGTCTTAAGGCGATCAAAAACACGTTTTTTGATGCCTTGCAGTATCTGCCCGTTGGCCCGTTCCACAGCACCATTGCTCTGTGGATGTGCCACAGAAGCAAAGCACACCTTGGTGCCAATCTGATCACAGTAATCCAGGAAAAGACCACTGGCGAACTGAGAACCGTTGTATGTGATGGGATGGTTTGGAACACCGAATCGAGAAACGATGTTCTTATGGAAGAACTTTTGTGCTGCTGATGCGGTAATATTTCGTACCGGTTCGGCCTCAATCCACTTTGTAAATGTGTCAATAGCTACGAACAGAAACTTGTATCCATTGATCGCTTGTGGCATAGGACGGACAATATCCATCCCCCAGACCGCAAAAGGCCATGCAAGGAGAATGGTTTGTTACGCATAGGCAGGTTGATGGACCTGTCTCGCGTGAAACTGACACTGAGGACACATCTTGACCATATGCTTGGCATCATCGAGTGCCGAACGCCAATAGAATCCTTGTCAAAAATCTTTTCCGACCAGTGTCCGATATGACGCGTGCACACCGCATACACCGTCATGTATTTCTTTCAAAAGGGATTTACCTTCCTCCTGAGATATACAGCACATGAGCACTCCTTGAGTACCCTTTCTATACAAAACTCCTTCTATGAGCTTGTACAGACGCACTTTTCGAATCAACCGATCACTTTCGGTTTCATCCTCGAGTAGGGTCCCATGTTCAAGATAGACTCTCAATGGATGAGTCCAATCCTGTTCCTGACCGAGGTTGGTAACGCAGACTGTTACCGGACCATCCTCGACCGAAGTCATAATCGAAGGATGTTCCAAGTGTTCAACGAACACTCCTGCCGGAGCGGATGTGCGTGAGGACCCAATTTTAGATAATTGGTCTACGAGAATGTTGTCCTTTCGCTGGATGTATTGGACTTCGAAATGACTGAAGTGTTTTTCCAATCTCCTCACTTCCCCCAGGTAATGCGCCATTGTCTCATCAGAGGTGCTGTACTCCTTGTTTACCTGGTTTACGACTAGCTGTGAGTCTCCCCTCACCACTAATCGACGGACTCATAGGAATTTTGCTGCCCGGAGCCCTGCAAGAAGACCTTCATTCTCTGCTGCGTTATTGGTCGCAACAAAGTGTAGTTGAATGACATACTTAAGCTGTTCGCCCTGAGGCGTAACTAAGACCACACCAGCCCCCGAGTGTTGAAAACTACGGGAACCATCAAAGTACATTGTCCAGTGATCGAGGCATTCCAATTCCTCGGGCACCTGCACGGGTGGCTCAGGGTTGGTCTATTCGACCACAAAGTTGTCCAAGACCTGAGACTTAACCGCCGTGTGGGGCGTGAAATGGATATCGAAAGCACCGAGTTCGACCGCCCATTTGGCGATTCGACCAGATTTCTCCAGATTTCGGACAATATCCACCAAAGGAAAAGAGGAGGATACTCTGATCTTGTGAGCTTGGAAGTAATGTCGTAGCTTACGGGAAGCCATCAGTAGTGCGTAAAGTATCTTCTGGACCTCAGGGTATCGTACCTTAGGACCATGAAGTACCTCGCTAACATAGTAGACGGGTCTGTGTATTCCTTCCCTATCTGCGATCAGGATAGCGTTGACCTCGTGCGGGGTGGCCGCCAAATAAAGAAGTAATGGTTCTCCTTTGTCGGGAGATACCAAAACTGGCGGACTGGATAAGTATGTCTTTACCTCCTGAAATACTTTTTCGGCCTCATCGGACCATGTGAAATTGTGATGTTTCTGCAGGGCCTTGAAGAAGGGTAATCCCCTTTCGCCTAGTCGCGATATGAACTGACTTAAGGCCGCCACGCGACCAGCCAGGTGTTGAACATCTTTCATGGTCAAGGGAGACCTCATCTGTTCGATAGCCCTGATTTTTTCAGGATTGACCTCAATGCCTCTGGAACAAACAAGGAAACCAAGAAGTTTTCCTGAAGAAACCCCAAAAGAACATTTCTCCGGGTTCAATTTTATTCCAAAGCGATTCAAATTACATAAGGTTTCAGCGAGAACGTCCAAATGAGACAATCTCTTAGTGCTTTTTACAACCAAGTCGCCTACATATGCTTTGAGATTACGCCCTATCTGGGAAAGAAAGGTCTTTTGCATCAAGCGCTGGTACGTGGAACCTGCGTTCTTGAGACCGAACGACATTCTGACATAGCAGTAGCTGCCGAACGGGGTGATGAAGGCAGTCTTCTCTTCATCTTCTTCTGTCATGCTAATTTGATGGTATCTTGAGTAAGCGTCCAGGAAGCTCATCAGTTCACAACCCGCAGTTGAGTCGACCAGCTGGTCGATGCGGGGAAGGGGAAAGTCATCCTTCGGACAGGCACTGTTGAGGCTGGTGTAGTCGACGCACATGCGCCACTTGCCATTTGACTTGCGGACCATGACCGGATTTGCAAGCCACTCCGGGTGATCGACCTCACGAATAAACCTGGCTTTTAGGAGTTTGTCCAACTCCTCACGAATGGCTTCTTGTCGGTCGACAGCAAAACGGCTGAGCTTTTGCTTTAATGGTCACTGTCCAGGTTGAATTGCTAACCTGTGCTCGATTACTTCCCTTGGGACACCAGGCATGTCGGACGGTTTCCACGCAAACACATCTGCGTTAGCCCGGAGGAAAGCAATGAGCTCAAGTTCCTATTTGTCATCCAGGCCTGATCCGACCCGAATTGTCTTGGATGGATCATCTAGGTACAACGGAACTAGTTTGAGTTTCTCATCTGGTCGAGGAGCAGCCTTGATCGCGTCAGCAGCGACTGTGGCGACCTGAGCGTCTTGGAGGGGAAGCTGGTCGACCATCTGCAGAGATAGCCGGTCACACGTTAGTGACGTTGCGACTGCCTCGGATCGAGATGACGCCTTTGGGGCCAGGCAATTTGCCGCACTGATAAGCATAGTGTGTTGCCATCATGAACTTAGCAAGAGTTGGCCTGCCAAAGATTGTATTGTAAGCCGAATCACAATCAATTACATCAAAAGTAACCAATTCTGTTCAAAAATTATCCGGTTCTCCCAGTGTGACCGGGAGGACCACCTGTCCCAACGGTATCATGGAGGGACCAGGGATTATCCCATAAAACGGGTGTATTATGGGTTTAATCTTCGAACGAGGAATTTGCATCTCGTCGAGCGCCTTGACCAATAAGATGTCCAAGGAGCTTCCTCCGTCGATCAGGACCCTTTCGACTCTCGCATTACTGATGATCGGGGTAATGACCAGAGCAAGCCTCAATGTCGAGTAATCCCCACAGGACAATCAGTGCGATCAAACGTCAAAGGTGTATCCGACCAACGGGGGTACTAAGGTTCACCAAGGGATGTCTCCGTTTGGTTAACCTCTCGATAAAAGGCCTTAAACTGCCTTTTGGAAACAAAAGAGGAGGAACCTCCGAAAATAACATTAACATGATTATGAGGTACCTGGTAAGACATCTCTTCGTCCCCGTCGGCGTCCCTAAGTCTGCATGCTTGTTCCTTGGTTGGTAAGGTCGGCATTGGTCCAACCCCCTGGTAGAAGTCATCTAACTGCTTCAACGAACTCCTGCAGTTCTTGAGGTCGTGGCCTGCGGCGTTGTGGAGTGGACACCACTTCTTTCCTTCCTGCGGGTTAGCCGACTTCTCTAGCTGGTCGGCACTACGACCACTAGAAGCAGTTTTATTTTTAAACGAAGGCTTGTTACCTTTGGTCGAAGGAGGCTTCTCTGCAACTGTGACCTCGCGGTACTGTCCCGAGCGATTCCTCTTCGATTTCTTCGACTTCCCACCCGACGAAGATTCCGGCTTCTTGCTTGAATCTTCTTTCCTAGCATCCTTGAGACCTGGTTGAGGCTGTAGGTTACCTTTATCAACCATCCGGTTCCATTCGACCGCTTCGGCCGCGTCGGAGTATCGATCAGTCATATCAAAGAGATCGGCTACTGATTGAGGAGGATGGATGAGCAAGTCTTCGATGAATCTCCGATATCGAACGGCATGTTTTAATGCCCTAATAACGGAGCTATCAGATATCTTCGGGATGGTATTTCTCACCCCGACAAACCACTTGACAAACTGACGAAGAGTTTCAGTCAAAGTTTGTGGTAGTCGATGGAGGTCGTCCTCTTTACCCGACTTTTGATAATAATTTTGGAAATTGCTAAGGATAACGTCGCACAGCATTTCCCAGTTGTAAATAGAACCTTCGGGCTGATTAAACAACCAGATTCTTGCTGGTCATTCAAGGATTGTTGGCAGGTAGTTGGTCATGACCCGGTCATCGCCTCCTGCCGCTTGAATGGCAGTAATATAGATTTGAAGGAACTTGGATGGGTTCTGAGTTCCGTCGAACCTTTCTATGGGTTCTGAGTTCCGTCGATCCCTATCACGAGAATCCTGTGCCCGCCTGGACTTATCCTGCCGGGATGGTACAGGCGGAGGGTAACTTCGTCGACCAGAACCAGAGTGAGAACGCTCCCGGTTGTGGGAACGTGTTACCGATCGGGAAGAGGCCGTGGGGGTCGCCTCAGATGCGACCTCGTCCAACCTCTCCGCCAGGATTTTGGTGAAGGCCGGTTTCTGCGCATCTGTGACTGTAGGAGGAAAATTACGCATGACCTCCGCGATAGATCGGAGTCTGCCATGTGTACTTCTCCTAGGGGCACCAGGTGTCACCATTTCTTCGTCCGCTGAAAAACGCTCCGGAGGCAAAGAAGGGGTCTGGTCGTGTCTGCGACTACGTGATCGTCGAGAAGAACTCAGAGCAGCATCTTGAAGAGCCTCTAGGGCAGTTCTGCGTAGTTCGTTGTCTTGTTGCTCGAGATCTTGATCCTCCTTCTGTTTGTGTTCCTGTTCTTCCCTAGCAATCCATTGATCAGGGTTTCCTCCGATAAGGCAGCAAACTGTCTAGGGAGAGAGGTCGCCGAGGGAGAAAACATCTCGGTTTGTTCCGAGTCGGACTCGAAATCAAAGAGACGGTGGAGGTTATCAGGGTCGAGCCTTCCCGGGCTGATTTCCTGGTCGATGTCATCCTTCCCCTCAGTGGGGTCGTATGATGGACCGGACTCACCCTCTAGCATATTAAGAACCTCGGTGGGTTCTCTCCTTGCGCTAGTCGCCCCCTAGTCCATGGACATGACTTGGAGAGTCGATTCGACCTCTGGGAGATTTTCGCCTCCAACTTCTTCCATCGGAACAGGATCGCTCGGAGAAGGCATAGGAATGTGAGCATAATCCTCGAGATCGAAGGCGCTTGGCTCGAAGGCGCTTGGCCTCAGTCTCGTTGGGAGGGTCTCCTTCCCCCTTGATGAATGAGATAAGGGGGTCCACCCAAGATGAGGCTCGGGCGATCTCGGCGACTTTCGGGACGCAGGACCCATCGTCCGCGCCCGGGGAGGCCACCGAGGGCTTCGCGATGATCTCCAAGAAAGCCCCCTTGGGGAACGGTTCCCGGGCACTGGTTGCCCGAGCCAGGGCATCGGCCCGGTCATTGTCCCTCCGCGGGATGTGCCGGGCCTCTAGGTCGTCAAACTGCTTCTCCATCTTGTGTACCTCCTGCAAGTAGAGACTCAAGTTTGCGTCATGGCACAAGTAGGACTTGTCCATTTGGCAAACTACGAGCTGGGAGTCTCCTTTCACGAGGAGGCGACGAATCCCCAGGGAGCGCGCGAGGCACAACCCAAGGAGCAAGGCCTCGTATTCGGTGACTTGTTCGTGGCAGGGAACTCGAGACGCGCCGCGTACTCCAGTTCCCTCCCCTCGGGGCTCCGGAGGACTACTTCCGCGCTGGCACCAGCGAGACACAAGGAGCCATCAAACATGAGCGTCCAATGGTCGCTGCGTCGGGGCGGTGCGGGGAGGCTTTCGTCCCCGGCCCGGAGGCAGGGATCCACTCCGCCACAAAGTCGGCGAGGACTTGTGACTTGATGGCGGAGCGCCCAGTGATGGAAAGGAAGAAGGGAGTAAGCCCGGCCCCCCACTTTCCTATCCGGCCGGTGGCTTCCTTGTTCTGGAGTACCTCCCCCAAAGGGAGGGACGACGGGACAGTGATCGGGTGTCCCAAGAAGTAGTGATGAAGCTTCCTGGACGCCATTAGAAGGGCGTAGCAGATCTTCTCCGTCTCCGTGTACCAAGTTTTAGCCCCTTGGAGGGCCTCACTCACATAGTACATGGGACGCTGTTGCCCGTCCTGTTCCTTAACCAATACCACGCTTACGGCGACCGGGGTCGCGGCGACGTAAAGGAGCAAGGGCTCTTCTGGAGATGAGCTTAGGAGCATTGGGGGGCTCGTGAGATACTTCTTTAGATCATCGAAGGCCTCCTGGGCCTTGGCGGTTCATCGGAACCCTTCGAGGCCTCAGAGGATTTTGAAGAATTGGAGGCCTCGTTCCCCCGACCGCGTGACGAAGCGACTTAGCGTGGCCAAGCGGCCGATGAGCCGTTGAACGTCTTTGACTGAGCATGGTGGGGCCATATCCAGGAGTGCCTGGTGTCGACGATTCGGACTCGGGGTCCTTAGCCGAACTTATGCAAAATTTGTAGGTAGTGAGACCTTTCAGGGTGTCCCTTCGGGGAGGTATGTACAATTATGGAGAACTAGAGCACAGAGAAGTTTATACATGTTCAGGCCCTTGATGGTGGGAGTAATAGCCCTACGTCCTGTTGGGATTTCACTATGTGTAGTAAAAGGATTTACAAAGTGACGAAAAATATCTTCACAGGCGAAGATTTTCCCTATATGTGTGTACAGGTCAAAGCCTCAAGGGCTTTGTTGAAACTATCTAACTTAGACTACTGTCTTCGGGTTGTTTTTGTCTAGTCAGGCTCGATCAATCGATCACTGGATGGCTTAGTGTTTCGATCTCTCGATCCTTCGATCCTCTGGTGAGATGTGATGTATCTCTTCTTTTCTCCTGTTTGATGCATCGGGCCGCTCCTTTATACTGGTCGAAAGGGCGCCAAGTCGTAACGGCATCAAACAGTTGCTTGGATGTGGTTTCGTCAACCGCTCTCAACTCCCACGCAGGTTTAACACGTGTTATTCATGGATAACCACACGTATTAACCTCCTGACGGTTGTTCCTCTACGTGGAAGAATCTTCAGGATACTTGGGATATTCCTGCTACAGGGACAGATTAATCACACATTCCCTGGTCGAAAGTGTTCTGACCGCACAACATCTACAGTGTTCTGTTCGCGCATAGCATACGAACCCCTAACCGCGCACTAGCTGCGGTCTGATCGCGTAAGTCCTGCGACCTCGGGCTTGTACTCCTCAGAATGACTTGAGTTCACACTGCTAAGCGCGTGTCTGGCTCGAATCTATCCTGAACCAGTCGCGTATTTATTTGAACTGACTCGGGTGTCAATCCTCGTCACCTGGATCTTTTCGGGGTTGGCCTGTATGCCCCACTGGGATACGAGGAAGCCCAGGAGCTTCCCCCACGCACGCCGAAGGTGCATTTCTCCGGATCGAGCTTCAACCCGTATGCGCGGAGGTTGCGGAAGGTCTCTGCTAATTCATCGATGTGAGCAGCCGCGCGGGGACATTTGACGACTGCATCATCGACGTAGACTTTGACGTTGCGACCGATCTGGTCCTTGAGGACCAGCGTCATGAGTCGCTGGAAGGTTGCTCCAGTGTTCTTTAGCCCAAAGGGCATGTGGACGTAGTAGAAGTTCCCGAGGGGAGTTATGAAACTTGTGTTTTCCTCATCCCCTTCTGCCTTCCGGACTTAGTGATAGCCCGAATACACGTCTAGGAAGCTCATCAACTTGCACCCCGCGGTCGAGTCGACTAGCTGGTCAATCCGCGGGAGCGGGAAGTTGTCTTTGGGGCAAGCACGATTGAGGTCGGTGAAGTCCACGCACATTCACCACTTACCATTCGACTTCTTCATGAGGACGGGGTTCACAAGCCATTCGAGGTGCAAGAACTTCCAAATGAACCCCGCCTCTCTAAGTTTGGCCATCTCGATCTTGATCGCCTCTTGGTGTTCAAGGGAGAGTTTTCTCAACTTCTGCTTGACCAGGGGGTGACCGGGGGTCACAGCGAGCTTATGCTCGATGACTTCCCGGGCGACGCACGTGTCGGAAGGCTTCCAGGAAAAAACGTCAGAGTTCTTCTGCAGGAAAGAAGCGAGTTGCTCTACGTGCTCCTCGTGGAGATCCGCCCCGATCCTAACGGTCTTGTCTCTGTCGTCTGGGGACAGCGGGACATTTCAGAGGTTCCCTTCCGGATGCGGCTTGGGGAGAGACCTCCCAGAAGGTACCGCGGCGGCGTCTGGCTCCGAGGAAGAGGTCTCTCCCCCCAGGGTCTTGATCATGTTGACGCTCCCGATTATTGCGGCGGCTCGCTCATATAGAGGGCGGGCCACGTCTTAGTCTCCCCGGGCGGTGATTACGTTGTGAGGCCCGGGGATCTTCACACAGAGGTAGCTCTGATGGATTGCGGCCCCCAAGCGGTTGATTGTGGTCCTCCCCATGATTGCGTTGTACGAGGAGGGGAGGTCCACCACGTCAATCCGAAACATCTCATCAGGGTGGATCGTCTTCCCTGGGACGAATCCCTGCAAGGGCCCTGCTGCGGGCTGCAGTAGCTTCTCATCGACCTGCATCTTCCTAAATGCCTTTAGGTACAGGACGTCTGCGGAGCGTCCGCCATCGATGAGGATGGATGCCAAGTGGCAGCTGTAGACAGTGGTGGAGATGATGAGTGCGTCGTAATGGGGGAAGCGAACCCCACGCGCGTCTTCTACTGTAAAAGTGAGGGGGACGTCTGACCACTTGGGTGGCCAAGACATGTGCAGCACCCCCACTACCTTTACTTCACGCGCGTACTTCTTGCATTGGCGCTTGGAGTCCCGCTCAGAGGTGGACCCTCCCATGATGATGTTGACACGCCTTTGGGAGGTTTGGAAGGGGAGCGTTTCTGTCGGGTCCCCTTCCCGTGCTTGTTCTGGCTATCCCCCCGTGGGAGCAGGAAGGGCCGATAAGGCCGACTGAGAGGGCAAGGAGGCAGGGGTCCCCCCTACCCATGCTGGTCGAGGAATGCGGCGAAGTGTTGGAGCAATTGGTGGCATTCTCGGGTGGCGTGGGTATTGGACTGGTGGAAGGTACACCACAGGCCTTCGCTGCCTCCTGCTGCAAGGCTTTCATGGCCGCGGGACGACTGCCCCCCCCCCATGACCTTTCGGCTTGGGGAAGGGGCGGTTGCCCTTGGAGGCATAGCGCGAGCCGCCTCTGCCCTCAAGGACAAAGGTGTCCCGAGGCCGTGGCTCGCTACGATTGCCCCTCTTGGGGTGTTTGAGGGGGTCGCTGGCCTCCCAGTCGACGGGGGCAGGGACTCCCTGGTTTTTCTTCTAGAGGTCATTCTCCTCCGCTTGAGCGTACTTCTCGAGTATAGTGAAGAGCTCGTCGGCGGAGGAGGGCAGCTTCGGGAGAGCCTCCGATGGAGCTCCCCAGGGACGATCCCGCGCTAACACACCTCAATGACTGTGGAGTCGGGGACATGAGCTACTTTGCTCTTGACCTCAGCAAAGCACTTGAAGAAGCTGCGCATGGTCTCCCCCGTCCTCTGTCGGACAGTGTACAGCTGCGAGGAATCCAGGGGGCGCACGTAGTTCCCCTGGAAGTTTGATGGAGCCGGCCTTCAGATTGTAGAACCACAAGCGGGCGATCCCAGTCAGGTAGAGGGGGAAGACATTGCACTGGATTGTCTCATCCCCCCCAGCCGCCGGAATGGCTATGGAATACACCTGCACAAACTCGTAGGGGTCGGCCTCACCATTGTAGTGCTAGATGTGCGGCGGATGGTAAGGCTGCGGCCATCGAATGCACCGGAGTCGGTGGCACAGTGGTTGGTTAGCCCCTTCCACCTCTCGGGGGGAGTCCCAGTCGCTGTCCCCTTTGACGGGGGATGCGCATTCGTTGTTAGAGTCGGGGAGGGGCCGAAGAGGTCCGCCGACATGGCGGTAGCATAGGTTTTCCGCCGGGTTAGTCGAGCTGACCACCAGGACATCCGAGCACCCCCCAGCGGCTGTTGGTTCTACAGCGGGTCTCTTGCCCCGGCCAGAGCGAGAGCGGGGCTCCCCACGTCCACGACCCGGGGGAGGCTCCGGGTGGCCGTGCGAGGGAGCCTCCCCATACCTGGTGGTACGCATTTGCTCGACCTCCTCCCAGGTGTAGCGGACTTGATCTACCGGGGGAGCCCTCAGGGGCGGCCCCGGGGGAGGAGGGAGCTCATGCGCATCGACTGCGAGTGCAGGAGGCGCAACCGGGGCGTGGGCACAAATGGGAACTGTGGGTAGATGGGGGCCGGTGGCCGCTCCAGGACGTGGACGAGTTCGTCCATCGAGCGCTGGGCACAGAGTTGGCCCTCCACAAGAGCTTCGAGTAGCGCGTCCCGGGAGGCCGGGGGAGCCATCGAGGGAAAGTCAGTCCCCCTGGGAGCATCCAAGGTCACCGGGCCAGACCCGGAACCCTATCCACTGGAAACTACAGGAAGAGTTATGGGTGGTACCTGGGTTTGGCCGTGTCCGGGCGGCAGCACCGTGACAGCCGCGCTTTAGAGGGTGGCGCCGGGTCACTAGGACCGGCGTCACCGGGAAGGGCGAGAGCCCTCGTTCTTGGGGGAGCCATGGCGATTTGTCACGAGGTCCCCACAGACAGCGCCAACTGTCGTGGTATTGCGAATACCCCGGTAGGTTTTGTTGAGGTTCCTAGCGAAGCAAAGACGACGCGAGCTGACCGCATGACTGGTCCTCTCCCGTCGAGCAAATGCAGCAAGTGACATGAAGATTTATACAGGTTCAGGCCTCAGTGGAGGCCCTAGTCCTGTCGACGTGCTCCCAACTAGAGTTGGCTAGGGGAGTTCTCTCGGGGAGAGATGGCTCCCAGGCACGCCTATTTGATTTTTGGTATTAGAGTAAAAATGAGTTGTCCTCGGTTACAGGGGAAGTTACAAGGGCTTATATAGGCCAAAAATATGCAAAATGACTAAACTACCCATGTCGCGACCATCGGATCAAAGGGCACTAGCGTCCTTCTCCCGGTCAAAGGGCTTAGATGCTTGACAGGTGTCCCCGTCAATTCTCGAGGTGCTTCTCGCGTGGTCCTCAAGTGACTGGGGTACCTTGTGCATGGGAAAACAGTGGCGCCCAGGACAAGTCACCGGGGGACCTTGTCCCCAGGCAAATGGTGGCACCCGGGACGAGCCACCGGGGGCTTTGTCCCCGGGCAAATAGCAGCGCCTGAGACAAGTCACCAGGGGCCTTGTTCCTGGGCAAATGGCGGCACCCGGGACAAGTGACCGGGGGGTCTTTCCCCGAGCAAATGGCGGCGACTGAGACAAGTCACCGGGCACCCAGGACAAGTGACCGGGGGCCTTGTCCCTGGGCAAATGGCAGCGCTCGGGACAAGTCACTGGGGGCCTTGTCCCCGGGCAAATGGCGGCGCCCGGGACACATCACCGGGAGCCTGGCCTATTACCTGGACTTGATCCCGCCGAGATTTCCCCCAACAATACGTAATCATTAAAAAGAGTAAATATGTAAAGAAAAGGAACTTTATTTCTTGCATTCTTTATATAAAAAAGGGATGCAGGCGACCAAAGTGTCGACCTGATCCGAAAGCAATTTACAAAGTTCTCCCAGGGACATATTGGCAACAGTGGGATCGACACTGGCCGCCCCAAGAGAATTCGTGACATCTCTTAGCCTATCAACGTCATCCCTTATTTTTAGGGAGCAACTGTCCCTAATTGTGTTGGAGAGGTCTCGCTGCTCTCGGTCATGATCCCTCTCCCACCGGAACTTGCGCGCCTCTTCGCGATCTCCATCATAACAGCCTTCCAGGCGCAGAGTGATCGAGGAGATTTCATCAATATCCTTCTCCAGCACCTCTTTTTCTTCTTCGAGGGTTCTGACCAATACAGATTTCTCCCTTAGAAAAGCCTAGATCTCAGCAAGCTGATCGCTGGGGGCTCCACGAGCCTTCTCCTCTTGTACATACATGGATTAGTTTCTAAAACATGTGACCAACAGAGGGGATGAAGATAATTACCTGAGAAGCAAAGGAGAAAGACAAGCATGGAAGGGGACTTGGTCCCAAAGGCCCTATGGGCACAGTGAGACTTTCCCTAGAAGAATGATGATCCAAAGAAGGTAATGAAGATGCAACTCGATGTGTTGCAAGGGCTGAAGAAAGGGGTAATGTGGCCACCCAAATCTCAGCCCCCATTAGAGTTTTTGGTGCAGCTCCACTGGAGGATTGTTCGTCATTTCTGGATCTCTTCTTTGAAGGGATCGTTTCCTCGAACACCTGTAAGTTCCAAAATGCACTATTTTGGAAGTTCCCAAAACAACAAAAAGAAATTTACACAGATGTTCCAGAAGAGAACTACCCTCTGAAGATCCTGCTCAATCTCAGCTCCTATTTCTATTTCTTCCTCATCACTCTCGACAATCTTCTTGGAGTCTTGGTTCGCCATTAAGATGAAAGTGAAAGAGGGAATGTGAAGTAAGGAGTTAGAAGCAATTTCCAAAAAGACTTAGTCAAGGAAGTGACGAGGATTATTACCCGAGCTAGTTCAAAATGATACACACCGGTTCAAGACAGAATCAGATTAGGCATGTGTATGAGTTCGTCGCTATGGTCTCAGACGACCTGGGGAGCGCAGACACAAGGGTAATTTATGATCGCAGCCTTTACGCGATCACATGGCCGCAAACGATGCGCGGTCAGGAGACTGCAGACAGTGCGCGGTCAAAGGGTCGTTGACTATCTGCGACCAGAATAACTCGAGAATGTCTAACTCTTTGAACAGGCATATTCCGTGGATCATGGTGATTTCTCCACATTTGAAGACAACTACCACGAGGTTAACATGTGCGGTTATCCCTTGATTGCACGTGTTAAGCCTGCGTGGAAGTTAAGTGCGGTTAACAAAACTGCATCCTAGCAACCGTCCAAGGCCGTTTCGCGTTGGCGCCCTTTTGTTCAGTATAAAAAGGTGATCAATGCACGATCTAAAAAATAGAAAAATATACAAGCATTACCAGGAGTCAGAATAGCCTGAAGACTTAGACATAGTTAGATAGATACTATTATAGGAGAGATCTTCGCCTGTGATCATCTCTTCCTCCCTCTTGCAAACACTTTTTCTCATATAGTGAAATCATAACAGGATGTAGGGCTATTACTCCCACCATCGAGGGCCCGAACCTGTATAAATTCTCTTGTGCCCATACAGATATTACCCATCCTACCTTCCCGGAGGAGCGCCCTGAATGGCCTTTCGACTCACAAGTTTGCGTAAGATCGACTAAGGACCCCGAGTCCAAATCGTTGACAGGAAGCTTGTGAGTTTTTAGAACTGAAAGGCTTCGCTATTTATAGAGCCTGGAGGCGACGGTTCGTATTCGTGGACGCCTCGAGTTCTTAAAATGCACTTATGCCTTTTTCCTTGGTTAAATAGTCAATAACTTCATGATTACCCATCAAGAAAAACTCAGAGGTTTTCTCGGGAAATAAACTGACACACGATGTACAATGCACCTGAAGAAGTTGAAGCGTCGGGTTCTTTATCCAATGAAGATTAAATATGAAGTAATAATCCTTTTATCTCTTCAAATTTGGGGGCTAGCTAACAAGGATTATCACCTGAGCTAGTCATTTATTTAATATATCATGTTTAAGACATCTTTGGATGTGATATATAAGCATGTGCCTTAGCAGCCACTATGGTCGCAGACGGACCGCTTCCTATGCACCAAAAGGTCATGGGCACAGAGTCAGTCTATGATTGCAGTACTTGCGCGGTCATGTGGTCATAGGCTATGCGCGATCAGAAGGTCTCTAACTGTGCGCGACCAAGATAACCCGGGAGTGTTCAAGCCTTTTACTGGACACGTTCTCAAGGTCAAGATGACTTCTCCCACGTATGAAGACAACCGCCAGGAGGTTATTATGTGTGGTTATCTATAATTCACGTGCTTAACCGGCGAAGAGATAAGTGTAGTTACGCAAACTGCAGTATGGAAACCATCCAAAACTGCTTCGCATTGGCATCCTTTTATGCAGTATAAAAGGATGGCTGATGTACGATACAAGGACGGCCAACTAGAGATAAAAAGACATAGATTTACTAGTGTATAGATAGAAGTATAAAGAGAGATTATCTCCTGTGACAATCTCTCTTCCATGTAAACTCTTTTACACATAGTGAAATCACAACATGACGTAGGGCTTTTACTCCTTCATTGAGGGCCCAAACCTGTATAAAACCTTGCGTCTCTATTTCATTGCTTATCTTAACTTACCTGAGGGCACCTTGAAAGGTCTCACATACAACTCACAAATCTACATAATATCGACCAAGGACCCCGAGTCTAAATTGTCGACAACCACGGCCCAAAACCAAAGTGTAGAGAGAACTCAATTGAGTTGCCTCGCCGACGAGCCGGGCAGTCGGTAGCACGTCCACGCGTTCGGCGAGCTGCCAGTGCAAGCCGTGAGAGTGAGGCGTCGACAGCATGGCGCGAGCTACGATCGGCTGTCAACGAGGGCCCGAGAGGAAAATGAGGATGCGTAGATCGAATCACAATTAGGGCTATGGCTACGGGATTCTAACGGGCGCATGTGAAGAAGGGGGTGGCGCACAAGCTAGGGACGGAAAAGTTCGCCGGAGGAGTCGTGGTGACCAACGCCGGGGACGAAGACAGCGAGGACAAAGGCAAACCCTAACAATGGCAGTGCGAGAGAGGCGAGAGCATTTAGCACTTAATGCTGCATCCCTACATAGTGATCACCAATGTTCTTCTAAAAACTTATATACTTAATTATTTTAGTTCTAGGAGCAGATCTGAGCGAAGAACCCCAGGACAACATACACATCTTGGATCGTAAATTTTATACTCCAGTCAAGTTTTATTCTTGACCATATTGATTATGCTTGGTTGATTTTATTTTATTATCATCTAGTTGATAATCTATGTAGTTTAACCATCTTGCACCAAAAGCAATATTACATAGAAAATAAATGTCGGCCCTAATGGAGGTGCTGTAGATAGAAGTTGAGTAATCTTGATCATAGCTGAAGGAGCGCTCGAATCTCGTGATAAAGTATGTTTATGAAGTTAAGGATACAACCAATTTTCATTTCTACCCAGCGTCGTATTACCCGTATCAACCACAGACATGGTATGGGACAGGCCTAGTCAAGTATCTTATCCAGAAACTAGTGCATCTTCACATGGGAACGTATATGTATATGTATACTGAAATCATGACCCAAGGACGGGCCCCAGAGCTATAGGCTCAACTAGTGGTTGTAGCGGATGAGTCCGACTACAAAGGTATGGCGATGCGATGCCTGTGGAGGAATCTAGTGAAAGGATTTGAAAAAGGCTATGTTCTCTTGATGATGTCTGGCATTTCCAGAAATGCGGAGTAATGTTGGCGAACACCGACATGGAAATCAAGAGTTTCTGTGGATAAAGTGTTACCCCACTATAGAGTAAAATATGAATATTCACTCCTTACTTCCAGGTTGAAAGTTACGTCGCGGCAGGAAAGGAGGCCTACAAGTGGTCTCACCTTGTTGTACAAGTGTTCAGTAGAGTTTTCTTTAATAATTGGATTCTTTTACAATCACAAATAAATTTTGACAGAAAACTCATCCTTGTTAATATAATATATAATAACTCCTTTGACTAGTTAAGGTCTGCATGATGCATTTTATATTTTCAAATTGCTTGCTAAGTGCCTTGGCACTCATTCTTGCTATTTGTATATCCTTGTTAGACTTTGAATACTCCATCGGCGATGTGATGCCGACCGGTGTAGAAGAAGAGGTTTACCCAGAGGAGGACATCTATAATTTCGATACAACCTACTTCAGCATTGGCGATGAAGATTGATCGCAAGGACCACCGCTAAACTATAACTTTTGTTGTAATAAACGTACATATGTTGGAATATGTAACTAAGTACCTTGTTATGTTAAGCCATGTTTAATTAAGCTCATGATTCTGTTTTTCTACTTTGTTATGAACATTTGTCAGATAATCTGGTTTTATTTGGAAAATGTTCAAATATCGGACATGCTACCAAGTGGGTGGTATGTCAAGTCACCACAGAATGGTATTAGAGCATGATTTGGGACCTAAGTATGATCCATTTACACTAAATAGAGACTGTGTCATACTTAAGGCAGATACTATTGGTTTCCTTGTCTTAAATTCTTAGTTGATACCAAAAGGTACTAACTCATGGCTTTCCCTGACCTTGCTGATGTTGAGGTGAAGAAAAAGAAGAAGAAGCCCGATATATATATATATATATATATATATATATATATATATATATATATATATATATATATATATATTAAGGACGTGAGAGAGATCGGGCAGTCCTGAGCTAGCAACGTAAATAGATGTCTTAGTCCCCAGAAAAAACAACACTTTACTTCTGTGTTGTAAATTTGTATATATTTGGGGTTTTAAGATACCCCTTTTGTTGTAAGTATTGGTTTTAAACTTATATGGGTATATATGTGAGCCTAGTTACATGAAAAAATCTTGCTACCAGTGTGTTCTTGCATCTCAACTTAAGTTGTGCATATCATGAAGATTGTGCATCTTGCATTCTGCAATAATCTGATAGTCCTTGCTATGGAAGGAGGTGACAAAAATGGAAATGGGGAACCAGAGGTGTCCACTAACTCAAGGATGGAAATGCCCACCCCTCCGGCATCTGCATAAGTACAGGCAACGATGATAGAAATGTATAGGTGGATGGAAGCAACACGCTGAGAATTTCAAGAACATCATGATAAGATCATTGAAAAATTGGTGGGGGTGATAAAGGAAAGCAAAGTGGGGACTTCTAGTCTCGAAGTTGATAAAGGAGTCAAGTTGACTGAATTCTTGCAGACCAAACCACCAACTTTTCAAAAAAAGAAGAACCTTTAGGGGCTGGCGACTGGTTGATTACCGTTGAGAGAAAGTTGGAGACAGTGAAATGTTCTGATGAAGAAAAATTTTCATATGCATCGCATCAACTGATTGGCCCTACAGCCACTTGGTGGCTGAACTTCAAGAACATGAGACCAACAGACCAGTCGATCACCTGGGAGGTGTTAAAAAAAGTTTTGAGAAGTACATGTACCCGCGGGCATTATATCTATCAAGAAGAAGGAATTTCACAACTTAAAACAAGGGTACAAATCGGTAACCGAATACCTGCATCAGTTCAACCATCTGTTCAGGTATGCTCCCGATGATGTAAATATTGAGGAGCGAAAGATTGATCGATTTCTAGAAGGACTGCACCCAGTACTATAGCTGCAGCTGGGTCTAGTAAAGATCACAGAATTTCAAGGTTTAGTTGACCGCGCAATAACTCAAGAGAGTCACCAAATGGTGGTAGATGAAGAATGGCGGAAAAAGGCGAGATTTGATCCCCGACCATCAACACAACAAAAACGAGGAAAACAACCAATGATGCCAAGGTATAGACCCAACGTACCATTTAGGCCACCGCAACAAATACAATGCACCTTTTGTAAGGGACCACACCTAGCGAAGGACTGCAACAAGGCAAGCGGTGCATGTTTTGGATGTGGCCAACTGGGACACTGCCTTAGTCAATGCCCACAACGAAACCATTCAGGACCTCAATGGCGACAACCTTTTAGACCCTCAACAGTTTTGCCGAAACCCTTGATGCAGACCAATCCCGCCCCCGAAGGAAGGGGACAAGGCAACAAACCGATGACCACCTTCGGTCCAGGACGAGGACGAGGACCGACAAAGACTCAAGGAAAGTTGAACTACGTGAGCATCAATCAAATCGGGCCATCCTCAGACATCATTACAAGTAAATTATCCGTCCCCCCTGGTATTGGTCTCTTACTATTTGATCCAGGTGCAACCAATTCTCTTATATCTAGGGATTTTCTTTTTCGACAAAGCCTAACTTATACAACCCTAGATAAACCAATGCATATGCATTCACCTGGAGGCCCAATGGTGGTAAAACATGAAAGGCAGGGGCAGGTGATTGAAATTTTAGGGAACGAATTTAAAGCTAACCTACTAGTTGTGTCCCTAGAAGACATAGATGTAATCCTAGGAATGAATTGGCGAGCCCTACATGGAGCAATAGTGGATTGTGAAAAGAAAATAGTATCCTTGAGGAAAAATGATAATTCCTGAATTATCTTCGTCGGAGAGAAGACCCCTTTCATAGACACAAGTGCTCATATGGCCACCAAGGATATAGAAGTGAATCAAATACAAGTGGTTAGAGAGTACCCAGATGTTTTCCCAGAAGAGTTACCTAGGATACCACCAGATAAAGAATTGGAGTTTGCCATTGATCTGATTCCAGGGACAAGTCCAATTTCTCAATGACCATATCGCATGGGATCCGAAGAATTGGTGGAGCTTAAGAAATAGTTGGATGATTTGACCAACAAAGGTTATATCAAACCAAGTGTGTCACCGTGGGGAGCACCAGTACTATTTGTACGCAAAAAGGACGGCAGTATGAGGCTTTGTATTGACTACCGTGACCATCAAGAACAAGTACCCACTACCTCGAATAGATGATTTATTTGATCAACTGAAAGGTGCAAGCATGTTCTCAAAAATTGACCTTAGATCCAGATATCATCAGTTAAAGATCCGAGAACAAGACACCTTGAAAACCACATTCGTAACACGATATGGACATCATGAATTTTTAGTTGTGCCTTTTGGATTAACAAATGCACCAGCTGTATTTATGGACTTAATGAACAAGGTATTCATGCCATTCTTGGATAAGTTCGTAGTAGTCTTCATAGATGATATTCTTGTATATTCTCAAAATAAAGAAGAACATGCAGAACACTTGCGGGAGGTTCTGCAAGTACTCAGGGAAAACCAACTTTATGCCAAGTTAAGCAAATGCGAATTTTGGCTAGACCAAATCTCATTTTTAGGTCATGTTATATCTGGACAAGGCGTTTCAATGGATCCGACAAAAGTAGAGGCAGTGCTAGCTTTGCAGAGACACAAGAACATCACTGAGGTTAGAAGTTTCCTAGGCTTAGCAGGATATTATCGAAGGTTCATTTTTTGACGATAGCAATACCCATGACTAACCTATTAAAGAAGGATGTTGAATTTAAATGGACGAGAAATGCGAGAGAAGTTGTGAAGAGCTTAAGGAGCAGTTAACTACTGCGCCTATACTGACTCTGCCTAAAAGTGGAGAAAATTTTACTGTTTATTGTGATGCATCCAAAGCAGGATTGGGATGCGTTTCGATGCAGGCCGGGAAAGTAAACGCATATGCTTCCCGACAGTTGAAAGCTCATGAAATGAATTATCCAACTCATGACTTGGAGTTAGCAGCTGTTGTTTCTGCCCTGAAGACTTGGCGACAATACTTTTACGGAGTCAAGTGTGAATTATACACTGACCATAAGAGCTTGAAATATATCTTCACCCAGAACTGAACATGCGGCAGCAGAGGTCGTTAGAGTTGCTTAAAGAGTATGAATTAATGATCAACTATCATCCAGGAAAAGCCAACATTGTCGTCGATGCCCTGAGTCAAAAATCGAGGTGTAATCAAGCCTCTAAGATCGAGATTTTAGAAAAAATTATAAGGGTGTTTGACGAATTTTTGTAATAAAATTTTTCATGAAAAGTCTCATGCGATCAGAAGAATTAGCCTGGTCAAAATCAGCTCCAAAATAGGCCTGGTCGAAATACTCTTGGGCCTGATCGAAATAATCTTGAGACTGGTCAGAAAAATCTTGATCCTGGTTGAAACCATCTCCAAAATAGGCCTGGTCAAAATAATCTTGGACCTGGTCGAAAGAATCCTGAGCCTAATCGAAATCAGCTCCCAAACTGGTCTGGTCGAAATGACCATAGAACTGGTCAAAAGGATAGGGGTTCTGGTCGAAACCAGCTCCAAAATAGGCCTGGTCGAAATAATCCTAGGTCTGGTCGCAATGGCAGAATTTCTGGTCGAAATGAGCTCTCAAACTAGTCTGGTCGAAATGACTTCAGAACTGGTCAAAATGAGCATCCAAACTGGTCTGGTCAAAATGATTTCAAATCTGATCGAAATTAACTACAGCATTGACCAGGTCAAAGTGATCTTCAAAACTATTCTGGTCGAAATTGTTGCTTCTTGGCCCTTAATCATGATTTTGATGATAAATGACAACAAGTGCTTTGAACTAATCTACTTGCTTTGAGTATAATCAATAAGATTAGGTGAAAAGAAAAAATGTCAAATGAGAGTCACAAGACGAAAGCTGCAAAGACCTAAGAGCCATTTCTGCAAAGTCGTAGTGTCGCTCGAGGTCACAGTCCAAGGTCGCGAGCCAAGGTCGCGAGCGCAAGGTCGTAGTGCCGCCCGGATCTGCAGGTCACGAGACAAGGTCACTCGATGCTGCGAGCCAACGTTGCAAGTGCAAGGTCGCAGTGTCGCGCAAGGTCGCCCAAGGTCACGAGCCAAGGTCGTAAGCGCAAGGTCGCCAAAAAAGGAACAACAAAGACCTAAGGTAAGTGTTTGTTTATTGTACTGGTCTCGGTGTTTGGAGTATTGACCGGTTTTATAAGAAATTCTTTTTCAATTTAACCATACTATTAAGAGGGGTTGCAAAATCTCTTTTAGTTCCAGCAAAAACTGAGAAACTCCTAGGTCATATGTTGCATTCACATTCATTCAAATTCTTGGTTGAAATCTAATATATATATATATATATTTCAAAGAGGAACTAAAACTGGTCTTTTGAGCACTATTCAGTCGACCAGAGGTCACTCGAGCACTGTTCATTTGATCAGATACTGTTCATTCGACCAGAGGGCACTCGAGTACTATTCATTTGACCAGACACTGTTCATACGATCAGACACTATTCATTGGACCAAATACTGTTCATTCGACCAGACATTCCAATGGCTATTTACTAGCCATTAGAGGTCAAAGCTGGCTGTTAGCTGTACTGATTTCTGTCCATATCGACCACAACAACTAGCTGAGAGGTTGGGCTATAAATATAGGTGCTTTGAGTAGTATTCTTACCATCTCAATCCATATTCTCATATACACCTTCCAGCATCATTTCTTTTCTCTTTTGAGTAGTTTTAGAAGAAGTTTTGCACATTTTCGAGCAATTTTATAAACAGTTTTTTGAGCAGATTTTTCTACTATTTTGATCAGTTTTATAAACACTTTTCGAACAGATTTTTGATCAGTTTTATAAATACTTTTTGAACAGATTTTTGATCAGTTTTTAAAACTCTTTTGAGCAGATTTTCTCTACTATTTTGAGCAGTTTTTAAACAATTTTTGAGCAGATTTTTGAGCAATTTCTGTTCACATTTTTGATTAGTTTTATAAACACCTTTGAGCAGATTTTGATCAGTTTTTAAAACACTTTTTGAGCAGATTTCTAAACTATTTTAAGCAGTGTTTTTAAACATTTTTTGAGCAGGTTTTCTAAAGAACCAGGCGATATAATTTTTGATATACACTTGAGCCCAAGTGCTAAAATATTGATCTTTTGATCAAGTATCATTCATTGTGATTGAGAGAGATCTTCTGAGAGCATTCATTTGCATCATTTGCATCCTTACAAGTTTATCGGTATTTGTTGGAGGTCAAGAGAAGATCTTGCAACTTGTTACTCTTGGTGAACACCCTCACCAAGATGATTTGGAGGCATGGCCATTGAACTTTCCATTAATGGAGGTTGTCGGAGAGGCTCGGTGTATTTGTGAAAGGCATCGATGCTCACCAATCCGGAGTGGAGAAGGAGCAACCTTAGTGAAAAATATCCTTCGTGGATATTGGAAGCAAGACTCATTCATTTGAGTGCTTCAACGAGAAGTAGGGGAGACCAGCCGAGTCTCCGAGACCTCGAGATAAATCACCGTGTTTGATTTTCTAACTCTTTCTTAGTGCAAATATTATTAAATTGTTTCAATTTATTTGCTCTTAGTCTTTTCCTTGCAAAAAATGTTTTTAGTCAAAAAATTTTAAAGCCTCCTATTCACCCCCCTCTAGTCGGCATCCTCGATCCTACATGTGGTATCAGAGTGTGATCTCTCTTTTGAGTAGGCTTCACCGCCTAGAGAGAGGATGGCTTCAAATGAGGGTTTTCATCTTGGTCACACTGGACGTGCGCCTATCTTTGACGGGACTAACTATCCCTATTGGAAAGTGCACATGACAGTTTTTCTAGAGGTCATGGGGCTTGATGTTTGGGACATTGTTAAAATTGAGTTTACTCCTCCGATTGATCCGACAAGTCACTCCGATGACGATAGGAGAAAACTTGACTTAAATGCCCGTGCCAAAAAATGCTCTCTTTGCTGGCTTGTCCCTAAATGAGTTCAACCGCGTGAGCAACCTTACCACCGCTCACAAAGTTTGGACCACCCTCGAGGAGATATATGAGGGCACCACTGTGGTCAAGGAGGCAAAGTTGCTCATGGTTAGGCAAAGATATGAGACATTTACCATGTCACCAACTGAGTCTGTGGATTCCATGTTCACTCGGTTGAACAACAGTGTGAATGAGCTCAAAGGACTCAGAGTTGTTTTTACTAACATTGAAATTGTAAGAAAAATGCTTAGGGCTCTTTCGGAGAGTTTCAACACTCTTGTGATGGTCCTCACCAACTCCGACTTATCATCCACCACACCTACCGATCTCTATGGGAACCTTATCACCCATGAGATGCATCAGAAGGAGAACAAGGAGGCGGCCAAATCATCAAAGACAAAAAAGAAGAACTTGACATTCAAAGCCAACTCCAAAGGTGATTCAAATGATGGCTCCTCTGATGAGGATCTAGCCCTTCTTGTAAAGAACACCAAAAAGCTTCTTTGTAAGTTGCACAAGAAAGGAGTCAGCATCGACACAAGACCAAAGGGGTCAAAGCAAGCAAATTTCAAGGACATCATATGCTATGAATGTCATGAAAAGGGACATATAGTTTCAAGATGCCCAAATAAGAACAAGCCTTGGGATAAGAAGAAGAGAGATTCTAAGAAGAAGAAATTCTTCAAAAACAATGGCGGAAAGCAAGAAGCATGCTTTGGAAAATGGATGTCTGGAGAAGAGATCTCCGATTCCGACTCCGATGATGAAGAGGGTTGTTCCAAGGAGCTAGCCAGATTAGGTCTTGGCAACAACAACACATCGACAAGTTCATCCTTTTGCCTTATGGCTAAAGGTGATGAGAAGGTACACTCTCTTGACCATTCATATGATGATCTAGTTGAAATGATTAGTGAATTAAATGATTCTTTTGGAATCACAAAGAAGAAGTATAGAGCACTTAAAGAAGGGCACTCTTCCTTACTTGCACTTTACTCCGATTTAAAAGAATCTTATGAAGGTCTACTCATCAAGGATCTCACTAACTCACCAACTAAGGTAGATGTAGCTATTTCTTGTGACTTAATTGATGATATACGAAATGTAGTTTCGAAAAATGATATGTCAACTAGTTACAATAATCTACATGATACACCATGTTCATCTGGCTCTATTGATAAAGATTTGCAATGCCATGTATCACCCTCTAATGAAATAATCTTAAATGAAAACAATGAACTAAAGGCTCCAATCAAGAAACTTAGCAAAGGCTTATAAAATTGTTACAAAGGGAAAGCATCTCTTGATCTTCTTCTTAGTGAGCAAAAATGCTCATTTAGAAAAGAAGGACTTGGATACTTTCCAAAAAAAGGAAATAAAGTAAACACAAAAACTATTTTTGTAAAAGCACGCAACAAATTTTATTATAGATGCCATGAAATTGGTCATTCATATGATGCTTGTCCTTTAATGACTTCAACTCATTTTGATGCATGCTACATGCTTAAGAGGTCAAAGAAAGGATATGTAATAGCAAAGTTTGTTGGAGCACCCATGCTAAGTAAAAAGGAGAAATCTATTTGGGTGCTTAAAGCTTTGATTGCTAACATCGAAGGACGCAAAAGGGTTTGGGTACCTAAAAAGACTTGTTCTTTTGTTTTTCTCGGGGATGCTCTGAACACATGACTAGTAACAAAAAGTTGTTCACCTCATTGGAAGATAACTCAAGTGAAAGCCAAAAGATCACCTTTGGCGACAATCATCAAGGAAATGTGGTAGGCTTGAGTAAAATTACTATATCTCATGATCTTTCAATTTCAAATGTTTTACTTGTTGAATCATTAAATTTTAATTTGTTATCCATTGCACAGATTTTTTATCTTGGATTTCATTGCATATTTTCTCCTAAACATGTTTTAGTTGAAAGTTTAAAAGACAACTCTTTGATCTTCAAAGGTTTTTGTTTTGGAAATCTCTATCTTGTTGATTTCAACTCAAAAGATGCATCTCTTTCAACATGTCTTGTTTCTCAAACATCGAAGGGTTGGCTTTCGCATAGAAGACTTGCACATGTTGGAATGCATCAACTTAAAAAGCTTTTAAAACGTAATTTGGTAGTTAGCTTGAAGGATGTGAATTTTGAAAAGGACAAACCTTGTAGCCCTTGTCAAGCAGGCAAGCAAGCAGCTGCTTCACATCCAACCAAGTGCATTCTTTCAACTTGCAAACCATTGGAACTTTTGCATATGGATTTGTTCGCCCCTGCTGAACATCAAAGTATTGGAGGAAATAGCTTTTGCTATCTTATTGTTGATGATTTCTCTAGATTTACTTGGGTTTTTTTCTCAGCTCACAAATCTGAAATGCCATCTTGTTTTAAAATATTTGCAAAAAAAGCTGAAAAGGAATTTGAATTCTCCATCAAGAAAATCCGTAGTGATCTTGGTGGAGAATTTCAAAATTCTGATTTTATTGATTTCTGTGATGAGTCTGGAATCAAACATGAATTCTTTGTGCCCTACACACCTCAACAAAATGGTGTTGTAGAACGCAATAATTGGACATTGATTGAAATGGCTATGACAATGCTCGATGAGTACAAGAGGCCTACCCGATTTTGGGCAGAGGTAGTTTACACAGCATGTTATGCCATCAATCGTCTTTATACCCATCCGCTTTTAAACAAAACTCCTTATGAACTAATTATAGGGATAAAATGAAACATTTCATATTTTTGAGTCTTTGGTTGCAAATGTTATATCTTAAAAAGCGTATGCATCTTGGAAAATTTCAAAGATGTGTTGACGAGGGTTTTCTAGTTGGCTATTCATCCACTAGTAAAGCTTATCAGGTTTTCAACACTACAATAGAATGCATTGAAGAATCATGCAATGTAGAATTTGATGAATCTAACGGCTCTCAAGTAGAGCACGAGGATTTTGATGATGTAGGCATAGTGGCTTGAGGGAAGCTATGAAGGAGATGACCATTGGTGATATCAAACCCAGAAATGAAGAACAAAAGTCACCTAGTCGAAAGGATAAATCACCCACGACCACTTAGGCTGATGTCTAACATAGACCTGCGACGACAAATACTGATGCTACTCAACCTGCGACCACCCACAACAATGCTAGTCGAGAAGACCTTGAACCAGAGACTAAAGAGAATGATGATCAAGCATCACAGAACCCATGACTTCATCAAACGTTCGCCAAAGATCACCCCCTGAATCAAATCTTGGGTGATGTTAGTAAGGGTGTTCAAACTCGATATCGTATTGCTTCTTTTTGTGAACATTATTCTTTTGTTTCTTCCTTAGAACCTAAACTTGTAGATGAAGCACTTAGTGATCCGGATTGGGTAAATTCCATGCATGAAAAATGAAATAATTTCATTAGAAACAAAGTTTGGACATTAGTAGAAAGACCTAAGGATCATAATGTGATTGGAACAAAATGAGTTTTTAGAAATAAACAAGATGAGAATGGAGTAGTAGTACGAAACAAAACTCGTCTTGTTGCACAAGGATATTCTCAAATTGAAGGATTGGATTTTGGTTAAACTTTTGCACATGTTGCAAGATTAGAAGCTATTCGCATACTTCTTTCATTTGCATCAAATTTCAACATCAAATTATTTCGAATGGAGAAATATCTAAATTAGACTTAGTGGAACAACCTCCCGATTTTGAAGATTTAAATTTTCCAAATCATGTATACAAGCTCTCTAAGGCTCTTTATGGACTAAAATAAGCTCCTCGAGCTTGGTATGAACGCTTTAGAGACTTTCTCATTTCAAAAGGTTTTAAAATTGGGAAGGTAGACACAACCTTATTTACAAAAGTAGTTGAGAAAAATCTTTTTGTATGTCAAATATACGTTGATGATATCATATTTGGGTCTACTAATGAATCCTTTTGTCATGAGTTTGGAGAAATGATTTCTAGAGAATTTGAGATGTCGATGATTGAAGAGCCAAGCTTCTTCCTTGGACTTATGTCCGGTTCAACATTCTAGAACAAAGAATATTGATATTAGGCACTATTTTTATAAGAGATCATGTGGCAAAAGGGGACATATATGTGAATTATATAATAACTGACTTGCAGCTAGCAGACATCTTCACCAAACTTTTAGATGAGACTAGATTTTGCTTTCTTAGAAGTGAATTGAATATTATTGATATATCAAATGCAAGTTAAATGTCTGCTTTGCTGTCCTCCCACTACAACACGGTAGGCCAGCGTAAGCTGTAAAACTGCTGGGAAAAATTTTTTGTCCCAGCAGTTCTGCAGATGAAAATATATTTTTGATTTTTGACCGATGTATCAGCTGGGAAAAGTTATTATTTTTAGCAGATCTACTACTAGGAATAAATAATATATAGCAAGCTGTATATAAGTTTGGAAAAAGATATATAAGATCTGTGGAACTGCTGAGAATATTTTATATGCTGGGAAAAACCTTTTTTACCAGCAGTCCTACAGCTGAAAATATAATTTTGATTTTTCACCAATGTATCAGCTGGGAAAAGTTATTATTTTTAGCAGATTTACTACTAGGAATAAATAATATATTTTTTACGTAAAACTAAAAATTTTCAGTAACTGATTTATTATTTTGAGAGAGAAAATTTTCAGAGAAAAGCAACAGAATAATTTTCGGGAGATTTTTTTGTTGCGCCAAATATAAACCCCTCCTCTCATCGCTCACATCGCCTCCCTAAAATCGCAGTCTTCACCCTCCCCAGCAAAATCTCCTCCCAAGCTCACTGCGCCTCTCCCCCACCGCCGGCCGACACCCCCACAGCCGGTCGATACCCCCACCTCTCTCCCACCGATCCCCCCAATTCCCCACCGCACCCCCACCTCAAAACCCTAGCGGCAGCTGCATGCGGCGGAGGGAGGAGGTGGAGTGACAGCGACGGAGGGCAGAGATGGAGCGGCCAGGCATGAGGTCTCACGGCGTGGCAGATCTGCAGGCTCGGCGCGACGCGGCAGATCTGCAGGCTCGGCGCGACGCGGCAGATCTGCAAGCGCGGCGCGGCACAGCAAATCGGCAGGCCCGTTGCGGGCACTCGACAAAGGGGCTTGGCGAGGAGTCAAGGTCGGCGGCTCAGCGCGGCAGAGGGGGACGAGGGCTGATGCTCGGTGCGGCAAATCTCCGGCCTCCAATTGCGAATACAGGTAAGAGTGGTATTATTGATGAAATTTCTTTAACAAATTCTCTCTTGGATGCTTTTAATACTCTTGAGTATATCTTCCTATTGATTAAGTAAGTTAAGCCTTTTCAATTTTGTATTTAAGAGTCCAATCTGCATGGTATGTATTTTTTTCCATATTCAAATGTGTTGTAGGATCGTACTAACATGAGATTATCTTGCCACCAATACGGATCAGTGCTTATCTCCTTGGGGAGTATGGCCACCTTTTGGCCCATAGACCTGGTTGTAGCCCAAAGGAGTTGTTTGCTATTATAAATGATAAGCTTCCTACAGTGTCGTAAGTTGCAAAGGCACCATTTTGTGCAACATCATAGCTGTTTTTGGGTTCCTTGTGCTTAGCGTTCCATGAATTTTTCATCAAGACAAGTACTATTGCCATTCTTCTCTCGACATATGCAAAGATTTTAATGCACACTCAGCCCCCCGAGACAGAACTACAGCAGCAAATCTTGACAATATTTAGAAAGTAACAATAGACTCCAACTAGCTTTGAGAATGTGACTTTTTCATTATTTTGAAGATTTATTAAACAATGCAGAATGTATTGCTAAAATGCCAAAATTTCCTGAATGTGAGGTAAGGGTCTGCATCCTGTTAGTCTAGTATCACATGAATAGATATATTTTTTTTATTATTATTTGATTTTACTTCCATCTAGAAAGGCTGTTACTTTTTTTCTAACTATCGGCTTGCTTGTCAAATGTAGTCTTCTCTGTTGCAAAAGGCTGAAGATGTTGAAGTTGACACAACAGAGCAGAGTGCTATAAAACTGCGAAGTCAGCAACAAACATCTAATGCTATTGTTGTAACTGATCAGCGCGCTGTAAATGGATCAACACAAGCAGCTAATTAGCTCACTCTTGTCAGAATCCCTAGTCAAAATATTGCTAAAGTACTACTTTATTCTCCTTACCAGTAAAGTACATCATATATTTATTAATTTCATTAAGTGAGGATTGATGATGTGCAGGGGAGCAATGTCTCTGATCAAGTAACTCCCAGAGAAAATGGGGATGCTATCAAAGTTGAAAGAAATGATGAAAACATAGCCAAGGGCAACACTGAGAGCAAAGTTGATCCTCCTCCTACTTCTCATTCTGCTTCTGAAGCAGGCATTCTTGGGGACCTTTTGGGTCCTCTTGCGATAGAGGGTCCTCCTGCTGCTGTAGATCAAAATCCTGTGCAAGGATTGGAGGCTACTCAAAGTATAGTAGGTGCCTTGGCACTGGCTGCACTTGAGGACCAGCCCAACTCAGTTCAGGTACTAGCATGGTTTTTGCTATTTTTATTGCTTTTATCTTGAAGTTATGTATATCAATTCTTTATTGCTGGCATAACTTCGAGCCTACTTAGTTGGTAATACTGAATTACTATCAGACACTCCTAGGTCCCTTTTACCAGTCTTAGTTTACTTTTGTAATTATTCTTTTTGTACAGATTAGATATTTTCTCTTCTACATATTTCAAACAACCAAACTTGTCTTCCGCAGCCAATTGTAAATATTGATGAAAAGTTTCATGTGTTGTGCTTGAAAGATAGTGGAGTATTGTATGAGGATCCTCACATTCAGGTTTGTACAAGCTGTTGACCTTTAATCTCCGGAAATGTTGTTTGTCACAAAGTGTGTGCTATGTTAATTGTTCTTTGTATCTTTTATGAATCATACCTTTGCCTTTACTGTTGATTTTTTCTTTTATTGTGGGCCTTCTTTCTAGATTGGCGTGAAAGCAGAGTGGTGCGTCCATCAAGGTCACCTTGTTCTCTTCTTGGTAAACAACAATACTTCACCTCGTGTCAGTGCGGGCACTGATTTTGCCTCCAAGCCATTTAAAAACGAAGCTCTCGTCGGTTCCTGATACTATTCCAACAAGAGCACAGGTCTTGAGAGCAATGCTGTAGAATCCTCTGGCATCTTTCATGTCTTCTTGGCACTCTAATTCAATCTGCCTTTGGTCCTGTTCTCTAGGTGCAAGTTCCGCTTGGGATTGTGAACCTACGTGCAAGTAGAGATGTTGCTGTTATTGATTTCTCATACAAATTTGGAACTGCCATGGTTCATATCCTATTCTCTTATTTTTCTGAATGCTCTGATATTCACTTATTTTTTCTTGAGGTAATAGTGATATTATTGTTCTTATGCAGGCAAATGTCAAACTCCGTCTTCCCGCTGTATTGAATAAGTTTTTTCAGCCTATAACTCTTTCCCCCAAAGAATTTTTCCCCTAGTGGAAAACATTGACTGTTCATTCACTGAAGGTCCAAGAAGTGGTAAGGTTTCACTCATGTGGACTAATGATACATTTTCTGTGTCACATAGAAATGGAAGTGGTCCATCCATTCCGTTTTAGTAATGACTGGATCAGAGTCATCCAGTGATCGAGTTTCCAGTGATTAGGACATTTTATAGTCCTGTACCCATGAAATGTTGAGAGGCTATGCGGTTCCTTTCCCTGGTTGGGCACAGTATAACCTTTCCTCTGCAAGGTGGGGTGCTTCGTATTTGCTCCAGTAGGTTAGCTTCACCCAGCAAATGTGTATGTTTTCTCTAGGAAAATTTTGCACCTTAAGTAGGCAAGGTTGGTTAATAGCCACCAAATGGAGTTGGGTCCATCCACTTCTTCCTTCTGCTATCATATTGCGCCCCTCTTTAATGCTATTTTAGATCTCAGGGTGTGTGGAGAGGAAGGGAGCCAAATATTTCATTTGATTTGTTTTGTTATTAATAAAATAATGCTTACAGGTGAAAGGGACGAGCATTAGTTAAAACTTAGCAGAATTAGTTAATACTTTTATACAGGTGAGGTGTTATCAACACAATCCACATGTTATTCATTTTTTAAATATTAAGTGTATGTTAATTGTGCCTTGAACTAGTAGTTCACTTTCATGTGATTAATTTCATTTATCAAGTGTATGCAAGCCATGTCACAATCAACACAATTTTCTCACTCGCATAAGCAAAAACTTGTATTTTTTATACAACAATCGACCAACCATCTTTTATTATAATTGTCATACTTTCTATAAGTTACTTAAAGCAAAAGTTATTGATTTGTATTTATCTCAAGGCTATTGTAATCAATATCTTTTCTTATGCAGGTGGGTAACAATAAGATGTTGAAAGCATATGAAGTGATGAAGATATTTTACCTCATAGGAGGAGTTTGGAAGTGGAATATTTTATTTTTGATAGTTATAGTTGGAACAAAATATATAGAGTTAGGAATATTATATATGGGCATATCTTTGGTATAAAGAATTCTTAAGTGATATGTTTATCGCAATTGTTTTGGAGGTATTATATCTATTTTGGTTGGTTTTGTCAATTGAATAATTTGTGACCATTACAAATCTTGTCAATGTCTATATAAAGCAAAGAATTCAATATAATATATACTTGTGTCATTTATTCATTTTTGATAATTTTGTTGTAAAATGTGGTGTGATTTGTGTTAGGATAGTGTGCATATTATAGTTTAGTTGTTAAATTGTTGTCTAATTATTAAAAACTATTTATATTTAAAATTAATTATTGACAGAATTCCCAGCCGTAAATTCATATTCAAATTTGATGTCTAAATTCTCAATGACAGATCAGCTGTACAGCTTGGAATAATGTATTACAAGTAGACACAAACCTACAATTGGGAATACTCTTTACCATTGGACTTCAAATAGTTATACAGCTTGGAATAATATATTACAAGTTCAAACATTCCAACCTACCTACAGTTGAGAATACTCTTTGCCACTGGATCTACAACTGGGAAAAAATATTCCAAATAATTATACAGCTTGGAATAATATATTACAAGTGGACATCCAGGTAGGAAAATTCAAATTTTTCATGCGACCTACACCTAGGAATACTCTTTGCCACCGGACCTACAACTGGGAAAAAATATTTCAAATAGTTATACAGTTTGGAATAATACATTACAAGTGGACATACAGGTGGGAAAAGTTCAAACTTTCCAAGCGGCTTACAGCTGCGAATACTATTTGCTATTGGACCTACAGCTGGGAAAAAAATTACAGTTGGAAAAAACTTTTTACAGCACCTTTTCGCCCAGCTGTAGCAAACCTTATTCCCAGCAGCTAAAGTGCTAGGAATACTAGCTTTTGCCAACTGCTCTACTGCTAGCATTGAAGTGCTATCTTATAGTGTCCCGTCTTTTTGTGCTTGATATCAAAGGGGGAGAGATTAGGGAGAGAATCTTGTATGACATTATTGATAGTTTATGTGCTCGTTGTTTATTCATTGTGAACTCTCAAATGACTCATATGTGCATTTATATATGTATGCATTCAGGGGGAGGTCTTGCATATCTAATGCCTATGCATACACTTAGGGGGAGTCATTATTAAATTTTATTCATTTAAACACTTGTTGTCATCAATCATCAAAAAGGGGGAGATTGTTGCTTGTAGGCCCTTAATCTTGATTTTGATGATAAATGACAACAAGTGTCTTGGACTAATCTATTTGCTTTGAGTATAATCAATAAGATTAGGTGAAAAGAAGAAACGTCAAATGAGAGTGGCAAGATGAAAGCCACAAAGACCTAAGAGCCATTTCTGCAAAGTCGCAGTGTCGCTCGAGGTCATAGTCCAAGGTTGCAAGCCAAGGTCGCAAGCGCAAGGTTGAAATGACTTCAAAACTAGTCAAAATGAGCATCCAAACTGGTCTGGTCGAAATGACCTCAGATCTGGTCGAAATGAACTTGCAAACTGGTCTAGTCGAAATTACATCAGACCTGGTTGAAAATGCTTCAAAAATTGGTTGAAATGATTTCAAAACTGGTCTAAATTAACTACAACATTGACCAGGTCGAAATGATCTTCAAAACTGGTCTAGTCAAAATGACCTTGGAACCACTAGTACAGAAATGCATTCTACTAACCCCCATCTTCTAGTGGTTTTTAGCGATTTAGAAGAAAACCGTTAGGAAAGGTGCCTCGCGGACATAAAAGGCATAAGGGAGGTATTTTTACTATCGGTTTGTAAGAAACTTACCGTTAGAAGAAGCAGAATGATTTACTCTAGTGGTGATGAACATATTTACCATTAGAAGAGATGCATAAATACTGACGGGAGGATGTTGTGTACCGTTAGAACTGATCGACTTCTATAAATAGTTTTATTCTATAGGTACAGTATTTATATACTGTTAGAACATATCACAAATTCCTATCGGTAGCCTGTTGTGTGCCGATAGAAACGTTCGTCTGCTACAAATAGTTTTATTCTATCGGTACTGTATGTTTATACCGTTAGAATATATCACAAATTCCTTAGAACTGTTCACTTTCGAAATAGTTTTATTCTATCTGTAATGTATGTCTATACCGTTAGAAGATAGCACAAATATCTTAGAACTGTTCGCCTTCTACAAATTGCTTTATTCTATCGGTACTGTATGTTTATACCGACAGAATATTGCCAAAAATTCCTATCGGTAGGATGTAGTGTGCCAATAGAACCGTTCGCCTGCTACAAAATAGTTTTATTCTATTGGTAAGGTATGTTTATACCGTTAGAAGAGATCTCAAATTACTAACGGTAGGCGGTTGTGTACCGATAGAACTAATCTAGTACTATAAATACCCGGGTGTGTCTCTTTCATTCGTACAGTTCATCAGGCGCTCGTAGACCTAACCTGTAAGCTCCATGGACGGCCAGCGCACCTCCACCGGCGACCGCTGCACCTCCGCACCTCCATCGATGCCCACTAGATTTCGGCATGGCAAGCAAGGCATGTAAAATTTCGGCAATATTGTTAGATTATTCTAATCTGATTATGGCAATTATCCTGCAATTTTTGTATCCTTCATTTTGATGTGTCTTCTTTTCAATATGATTATGTACGGTGTCTTGTTCCTGTTTTTATTAAAACAACTAAATAATATCACTATGGAACAGATAATGTTCAATTGCTTGCTGATCCTATCAAATGAAGAAAATTATCAGGATATATGTGCAACAGAAACGCTAGCTAACATAGTCAAATGCCACTAAGAGTATAAATGTAATATCTTCTTCTCTCAGTAGGTTGCTCAATGCCAACTTGGACTTAGTAACAATTGAAATTGAAAGATCATGAAATTGAAAATGAAATTGAAAGATCATGAAATTGAAATTGAAATTTAAGTTGAAATTGAAAGATCATTAATATCAAGATATTTACAAATATCATGAGATACACAAATATCTTGATCTCCAGTTGCAAGTTTATGTTACTATGACGAAGCACAACCTAACCTTCAGTTGGTAGTCTTTCTCAGATAGGGAGTCATGTAGGAAACAGTAAACAATCTTAATTTGCTCTAGAATGCCTATTTATGATCTGTGCAGGTCCTTGGGTGATGCTCATGAGGGGCAACGTATTTCATGGTTCTTCATCACAGTACGCTGCCTACGTTGGCTTGTTAGCGAAAGAAAAGGTGAAGATCACCATCAAGAGCTGGAAAGAAACGTGAAGATCACCGTCGAGAGCTGGAAAGAAACGGTGAGGATCACCGTCGAGAGCTGGAAGGACGTGAAGGGTGAGATCTTGGTTGGCTCGGTCGAGAAGATCCTTAAGCCCAGCGTGTTTCTCAAATCAGGGCCTATAGAAAGCATCTTACATTTGTATCGGTGTTTCAGTCATTTTTTTGCATGCACCAGCTTGTGGCCAGATGCTTACCTGCTTGGAGAAGAAGAATTGTTGTCATTTGCACAACCATTCTACACCATCATTACACAGAACAACATCTTACAAGGTAGGTTCTTTTTCTTAATGGAGTTGAGTTGAGTTGAGTTGATCGAGTCTGAGTCTGAGGAAATCACCAATACAAATGTAACTCGACGGCAGTTCCAGCTCCTCGGGCGTCTTTGAACTGAACTCCTATGGTTAAGTCTAATGTGGTTCAGACATTTGCTATTTTGGATGAATGGATTTGTGATGTATCAGGTCTAACTTGTAGTCGATAGTTGCATTGTCGCAACTTGCAAAGGTTCTCTTTTATGTAAAATGTATGGGCCACTGGGTCCTCGTGACGATATATTGTTAATTTCATACATGACTTTTCTAATATACATCGAATGTGTGAATTGTTGTATTTGTATATTGTTGTATATTTGTGTATCATGTATTGCTATTTGGGACATGAACTTGAATGTGTACATGGGAGTATTTGTGTATTTAATTGTATTGGTAGGTAGGCATGTATTTGTACTGCTGTTTCTTGATCTTCTAGTTAAGATCTGTTTGATGTTACATTGTGTTTAGATATGATTCTTTAAATGTGAGAACTGGTGTCATGTGTGTCATGGATTACCCAGCTTGCTTTTGTTTCAGCCATGTACCAGTACCTGTTATAACGGTAAATACACATATTTACCGTTAGAACAACACATGTATTTGCTTAATTATGTGCCTCAGGCATACACTTGAATGTGAGAACTGGTGTGCATGTGTGCACTTAAGATTGCTGTGTCATACATTACACAGCTTGCTTTTGTTTCAGCCATGTGCCAGTACCTGTTCTAACGGTAAATACACATTTTACCGATAGAAAAACACCTGTATCCGCTTAATTATGTGCCTCAGGCATACACTTGAATGTGAGAACTGGTGTGCATGTGTGCACTTAAGATTGCTGTGTCATGCATTACCCAGCTTACCAGTACCTGTTCTAACGGTATATGTGTGTTTGTACCGATAGAAGATGTGTACCCGCACTTAGTCTAACGGGCATTTCGTGTATTTACCGTTAGAAATAGGTCCAATATAAGTAAAACCCCACTCGACCATTGTTGAGCTGCTGTTTTGTACTGTTGCACTCTGTGTCCCTTTGTTTGTGATGAGAGTTCCACGCTCGCAGCTGCACTGCTAGGGTGATCAGGGTAAGCTGGAAGGAAGTTGATTGGATCCCTCTCTTTAAGGTAAGCTTAATTGTCATCACTTATCTCTCTCTCCCTCTTGATCTCCCTCCCTCTCTACTTGCAAGCTAGCTGTATTGTGTAGTTCCAAGCTTGTAGCTCCAAGCTTGGGAGCTAGCTGGAAATGCCTCATGTTTTAGGAGCTCACTAGCTTATATTGTGTAGTTAGCTAGCTTAATTAGTGTTAATTTCGTCAGGCTAGGGTTTAACACATCAGTTGTAAGAGGCTGTACATGTACATATACATAACTTAATCAGGCAGGTTTCATGCATGGTTGACTCGTTAAATTTTGTTAATTGTAGGTGGACAGGAAATATTGGATGTATGGAATAAAACATACTACTCTTGAATATTTGGATGGTGTGAATGAGTTTATTACATTTGCTGAGCAACAAAAGGCGAGGAAGGGAGAGAAAGATATGCTTTGTCCTTGTACAGATTGTATGAACTTGAAGAGGTTTACCAACTCTGATCAAATTAAGAGTCATTTGATTCGTCGTGGTTTTAACGCGCGATACACCCTTTGGATATGGCATGGCGAAGATCTTGAGGAAACAAGTACCACTACTACCAATCAGCAGGACTCGGATATGGATTGCAATAATATCGATGATCATCCGAATTTTTATAATGTTCATTCCGATGTGCACGTAGATGATGATGACAATCTAGATGAGATGTTACGTGATGTAGAGGAAGATTACAATGAAAACGACTTCTGTGAATTTGAGAAACTGATTGCTGACTCTGAGAAGCCTCTGTTCCCTGGATGTGCAAAATTTACAAAGTTGTCTTCTGTGCTGAGATTATATAACTTGAAGGCAGGCAACGGTTGGAGCGATAAGAGTTTCACGGCACTATTAGATCTTCTAGCAGACATGCTCCCAGAGGGAAATGAGTTGCCAAGATGTACAATCTTCCTCCTTGGTTATGCATGAAGCGCAAGTACATCATGATGGCATTCCTAGGACCCAGACAACCCGGAAATGATATTGACGTGTTTCTAGCGCCTTTAATCTAGGACTTATAGAAATTGTGGAGCGACGGGGTGTAGGTGTAGGATACATACAAGAAAGAGAATTTCATCTTGCAGGCCTTGATATTTTGCACCATAAATGATTTGCCGGCCTACAACAATTTGTCGGGGTATAGTACGACAGGAGCCAAGGCTTGCCCTATTTGCCTAGATGAAACTGAGAGCATGTGGTTGCGAAACTGCCGAAAAACAGTGTACATGGGTCACTGCAGGTTTCTTCCGGTGCATCACACGTACCGTAAGAAGAGGAAATCATTTAACGGGAAGCCTGAGAAGGGATCAGCTCCAGTGTTTCTAACCGGTAAGGAGATTTACTCGCGCTTGAAGGACATCAAAGCTGAGTTTGGTAAGTATTCTAAACCTCGAGAAAAAATGTTTGGAAGAAGAGATCGATTCTTCGGGATCTACCGTACTGGGAGCACTTACAAGTTTGACATTGCATTGACATCATGCATGTAGAGAAAAATATATGTGATAGTTTGATTGGTTTGTTGTTGAACATTCCGGGAAAGATAAAGGATGGTGTGAAAACTCATCATGACATGGTGGAAATGGGGATAAGGACTGAACTTGCACCGTTGGAGAAGCGAAAGCGTACATACCTCCCCCCGGACTGCAATACGTTGTCCAAAAATGAAAAAACAGAACTCTGTCGGTGCCTGCACGGCGTTAAAGTTCCATGTAGGTATTCCGTGAACTTGAAAAAACTTGTGTCCATGAAGGACCTAAAACTGGTTGGCACGAAGTCCCACGACTATAATGTGCTAATGTCACAAATGCTTCCCATTGCTATCAGAGTTATTCTCCCAGTTAGAGTCAGAGAGACAATCACAAACCTATGTTATTTCTTCAACACAATATCTTGCAAGGTAAGTACGTGTACTCGTACTATAAGTTAATTAGCTCCATTTGTGGAGCTTAATTAGAATATTTTTCTGATATGAATATTTGGCGCAACTGTGTCCTCGTAGGTAATTTGATCCGGATGGACTGGACGCTTTGCAACGCGACGTGGTTACAACTCTTTGTCAGCTCGAGGTGTATTTCTCTCCATCCTTTTTTGATGTTATGGTCCATCTGATTATTCACCTTATCAGAGAAATTAAGTTTTGTGGACCCGTGTGCCTGCGCTATATGTATCCATTTGAGAGATTTATGGGTGTATTGAAGGGATACGTAAGGACTCATCGTCGACCCGAGGGGAGTATCATGGAAGGTTATGCCGCCGAGGAGGTGATTGAATTTTGCACAGATTATATGGCTGGGTTTGACCCAATTGGCGTTCGTAGGTCCCGACACGAAGGTAGACTTCAAGGCATCGGAACGGTTGGATTTAAAGCTATTGTCCCCGCCCGTGATGTGTACGCAAAATCACATTTTTGGGTCTTACAACACATGACGGAGGTCGAGCCATACATACACGATTACAAGGTAATGTTACGGTCACAGAATCCTTCGAAGTCAAAGATTTGGGTCGCCAGAGAACATAACAGGAAATTTGCTAGGTAGATCCAAGAAAGAATCACGCGAGCTGCCGAGGGCTCCATAAGTAAAACTATGACATGGTTGGCTAAAGGCCGAAGATTCACTATAGGGACTTGGCAGGGGTACGACATCAATGGGTATTCATTTTACACAAGAGCTCAAGACGCCAAGAGTACCACGCAATGTAGCAGAGTCACACTGTTTGCTATTTCCGAGGATGCCAGGTCAGTAAGGGCGCTGAACTCATATTATGGTGCTATTGACAAAATATGGGAGCTCGTTTACGGATTATTTAAGATTCCCTTGTTTTGATGCCAATGGGTCGAAATCCCTCGAGGTGTTAAAGTTGACAGTTACGGGTTTACTCTCGTCAATCTTGATAGAGTCGGACACCAAGACGATCCATTCATACTTGCAAAGAAAGCCACACAGGTATTCTACATCGTTGACCCGGCCAATCCAAACTTGCACGTTGTCCTCCACAGCAAGAGACGTATTGTTGGGGTCGAAGATGTTGTCGACGAAGAGGAGTATAACCAATTCGACGAAATACCTCCGTTTTTAGAGGACATTCAATCTATCCCTACTGAAGATATCGACGAAACAACGTATCTGCGAGATGATCACGAAGAAGGATTATGGGTTGAGAACCATTGATAATTATTTTCTATTTCAGGGAAAAATGCCAAGCAAACAGCCTACAAGTTGTGCATCAAGGTGAGGAACTTATCATTAATACATCAGGCAATACATTTTTCTTTAGAACTTAATGATAAGCCAGTTCACAGCATTAATATATCTCAATTTTACTCCACAACATGAGTTCTAACATCTACAGTACCTTTATCCTGTAAGAACTTAATTCTTCCCTTCAAATTTTCTTGCCAAAATCTCATTGCAGCCTCTTGCTTCTTCAAAAATTAAGCTCTTCAAAAATCCCATTCCCTAAAACATCATTTTCCAATGCCCTGCCCGCTTCAAAAATTACTCTGGGAAAAATTTACTTGTTCTATCAGTATTATTTTGTTGTACCGTTAGAATAAAACCATTAGCCTGACGGTATTTTGTTGTTTGTACCGATAGAAAAGGGCATCCACTACTTTATTAAACATGGCCCTTGAGTTTCCCTCCAGTCGGACCGTTCCAACTTATAGCACTGCGTCTCTTCGAGCGCGAAAACCACAACCTCCGCAGTGACCACTTACTTCCTCACTCCCACACGACGATCGCCGCCTGGATACTGGTTCGCCACTGCCACCGGTCCATATTTTCGTCCTTCGCTGGCCGCTGATGCGTTCTACACCGCCTCTCCATCACCACAACTGATAGCCATAAAATACCCTAATTCGTCGTTCTTTTTCCATCATCTTCCTTATTTGATCTTAGTGTTTTGTACGTACTAATTCTTCAAGTTTAGGAATTAAACTAGGGTTCCCTATTGTGTTGGATTATGTAAATTCCGCAGGCAATGTTGATTTAAATTAGGGTTGACATAATATGTTCCAGTGCTGTAATGAACCTATTTTGAGATTTTGAATTATCTATAGTGTTGTATGTGTGATCAATTGTATCCAACTGCCATGTAATACACTTTATATGTTGGAGGTGTTCTTACACATCTTCTATTGGTATCTCCTGTATTTGCCGATAGAAAAAATTGTTATGTTCTATCGGCAGCTCATGTGTTTACCGATAGAAAAGATTTCTGAACAAGTATTAAAACTTTGGATCTGGAAGGACATGAGCCATGCAATGTACTAGTTTGGTTGGGAATTTTGACTCACTTGGTATGAATATATGGCAATGTGGATGGGTCTTCGATGTATATGTTTCAAATGCTTATACATGACTTTTCCCAACCTAATAGATGTGAAGTCCTGATGATTTGCATACAGGTAATGCTAAAGATAACCAAGAGAGGGTGCTATAAACCATGTTATTCCTTTTTTGGTTGTGACCTACTTTCTGTGCTACTTCAATATCTTTATATTCCATTAGCATTAGGTTTGTCAGATTATGCACAGTAGCACTTAGATGCTTGTGTGCATATTTATGTGTGAAATAATAATGCTGGCCCATAAATATTAGTATAGCAAATCATGGAGAATGTTGACTTAAACCAAGATTATGTGATGCCAGTGAATGGCGGCTTATCAACAATATTCCATATACCCATAGAGAACATTGTTATGTTCTATCGGTATCTCATGTGTTTACTGATAGAAAATATTGTTATGTTCTATCGTTATCTCATGTGTTTACCGATAGAAAAAATTGCTGAACACTTCAGCAATTAATTTTTGCATGTCTTTTAGTACTATTTTCTTCGGACATCCCTTTAGCAGCCATAATTAGTCTCCAATCCTGAACTGAGTTATGGAACTCCAAGAAAAATTAATTGCCATATGTTGCCTGCATCCTATATGAAAATGTGATGAGGGCATCACCCATGCGGGCATGATCAACACTCCTTCCACTACAACGTCGCTGAAGTCGCCGATATCCATGCCAGGACGATGTGCTGAAAAACCAGGACGACATGCTGACGAGGAACGTCAAGTGGGCCTCAATCCTGTGGCCAAGCTATTCAATTCATCAATGGGGGAGGTTAAACACTCTATCATCAAGGCCCAAGAGCATCTCCCACGTTCAAGCAAGCCCAAGTGCAAGCCCAACTCTCCCGGAGGCCCGGTTCGGCCATCAGCGACCACCCTGACTTTAAACGGACGCCCAGGCCACATACGAGGTCCAAATGAGGAAAATGAGGACATTCTCGAAAGGTTAGGAGATTTTCTTTCCAATGCATCCTGCCTCAGGGAAAAATTCATTCTGGATCATCGGGAAATTGCGAAATACTCCAATGGATCAAATCTGCCAAGTGCTGCGACACTTTCTTTAGGCCGTGGGCCTTGTAATTTGTCGGAGGGGCCTAGGCCCAGGTTGAGGACGTGGGGAGAAACCCTAGAACGTCCTCCACCTTGGCCTCCACCCATTTGGCCGTCCTCCCCCTCCCTCCACCATAAAAACTAGCCGCCGACGTCATATTTGGGGAGGTTTGGTTGTGTGTTGGTAGACCCCGTGTGCGTCCCCCCTCGAATTTGCGTGTGTCGACTAGACCACCCGAGTCGAGTTATCGAACCTCAAATTTATCCAAGTGCTTCATCCATATTTGCAATTTTAGATTGCGTTTATCTTGTTTCTTGCTTGTTCTTCGATCGCTTGCAGGAAACGACCTTCGTGGTCAGGTCAATCGCGTTCTTGGCGTGGTTGATAACGAGCAGGTTTGGTGGTTTAACGATTGCCGGGCTCCTATCCTTGCGAGGTTGGTAGCCGGATCGTCAAGGTCTCCTCTCCGAACAGATCGGAGTTACCCCCGTGAGTCTCATCAGAAGATCGGGCCGCCCCGTGTGCGCATCAAAATGTGTAGATGAAAATGTAAAGTTTCTGTGTTTACCGATAGAAAAAATATTTAAAATAGGTCCTTTTGCTTTGTAAAATGATTTGGTTTGTGTTTCCATTAAATTTTTTATGGTTTGTTGATGGTTTTGTAGGGAAAGACATGTCGTTGTATTCATCGGATGGTAGTAGTGGTTCGACTAGGGCCAACGTAACTGAAGATGCAGCTGGTTCATCCCAGCGTAAGAGGGTGGGGCGAGGCGCGACGACGTTGGGCCGTTTGGCCAAACGCACGGATCTTTCTTGTGAGTTCAACCAATTTGGGAGGCCGATCGGAAAGAATGCTGGGAAGTACGCAGTCTACGTTGGGCTGTTGGTGAAAGAAAGGGTGAAGATCACCATCCAGAGCTGGAAGGACGTGACGGTAGGCGAGAGGGATAGGTTGTGGACGGAAGTGAAGGTTAAATTAACTGAAATCGCTGAACTCTTTCGTAATCACGTTCTCTTGGCTTATACTAAAGTTTAACTAACTCGTGATTAATTGTATGCATTGTTTGAAAACAGGCTAAGTGGAACATCCCCGACGATAAACCTAGGATGGCCTACTTGAAGGACATGAATGGAACATGGAAAACCTTTAAGAGCTGGCTCGTCAGTAACTTCCTCGTTGCGGGGAAATCTCCTTGCGAGAAGTACCCCTTCATATCGGAGGACGTATGGGAGGAATTTACCAAGCAAAAGGGGACCGAGGAGTTCAAGGCCCTTAGCGAGAAGAATAAGGCGATCCAGAAGAGGAACGACCACCCACATCGGCTTGGATCACAGGGCTATGCGGGGAAGGAGGACAGTGGAAGAAGGAAGACGAGCAAAATTCTGTCATCGACTCCACTGAGTTGCTGCTCTCCGAGATCCGGGATGCGAGGTGCAAGCGATGGTGGAGGGGGAGAGGGCCCGTGTCGTCACAGGATCTGTGCAGTTCGCAAACCCTAGGGACGCCGACGTTGTGAAGCGAATGGTAAGTTGGCTAACCTCGTAAACTGTGTGCGCACAAGTGTATATATGTATTTGTCTCACAAGGTACCTTTAAATGTAACAGATCTCTTTTGAGAAGGAGGCAATGGAGGGATTGTTTACCCCGCAGAGGGAGAACGACATCCTCACCCGGGCTCTAGGAAATAAGGAGCATCCCGGGCGGACACAGACCGTGGGAGCCATTGTGTCGTGGAAGGTCGGTTTCGCAGATCCGGCTCCACCGAGGAAGAAGGCCCGCTCCTGGAAGGAAAAGGAAGCGGACCTCTCTAAGAAGATACGGGCTCAGGTACGGGCGAAGATACGGGCTAAGGTGCAGTCTGAGGTCACACAAATGAGGGAAGAGTTTGCACAGTTGAAAGAAGCATTGCTGGCCAAGAGTGCAGATGCGGATCCCCAGGACGACGGTACCCCGCGGGGTCGGATAAGCAGTTGCTCTTCGAAGGTCCTCGCGGATCCAGTGGATCTACTTGAGGTATTGCCACTACTACAGAAGTGCATTCCACTAACCCTTATTTTCTAACGGTTGTAAGCAATCTACGAAAAATCCGATAGAATAGGACGACAGCGGCGGAAAACCATCATTTTACTATTGGTTACACACTAATCCAACGTTAGTGAAATGCAAATACTTTTTACTATCGGTCATTACTGTACAAACCGATATAATATATTAAATAGTACTATCGGTTTTTCTTTTGTAACTGATAGTAAAATTGCGCACTTTATACTATCAGTTATTACTGTAGAAACTGATATAATAAATTAAATAGTACTATCGGTTTTCCATTTTTAACTGATAGTGAAATTACTGACTTTTTACTATCGGTTATTACTGTACCAACCGATATAATATATTAAAATAGTACTATCGGTTTTTCGTTCGTAACAGATAGTAAAATTACTCACTTTATACTATCGGTTCGTACTGTATTAACCGATATAATATATTGAATAGTACTATCGGTTTTTCTCGGGTAACTGATAGTGAAATTACTGACTTTTTACTATCGGTTATTACTGTACTAACCGATACAATATATGAAATAGTACTATCGGTTATATAAAACAAACCGATAGGAAAATGACTTCATATACACTAATGGTTATGACAGTGGGGATCTTATTTTACTATCGGTTTGTGTTGTTGAACCGGTAGTAAAATTGGACAACTTAATTAGGTCGACCCCTGCTCTGTGCTCTACATGTTGGAATCATTTCAACCGCGCACAACTCCAAGCTAGAGTGATCTAGAGAAGCTAGCTGAGAGGTTGATCATATTTCCATCCCCCTCGGTATTGTCATCTTCTCATCACCTCTCTCTCTCTCGATCACTCTTTCACACTCTCCCTCTCTCTCTCTACTTGCAATTCATTAAACTAGATACATGTATCTCCAAACTAGCTAGAAGGCTGGGTTGGCTAGCTAGCTATAGCTTGCTGAATTTAAGCAGCTAGCTAGCTGGCTCTTCCAATTAATGCATGCATCAAGTTAATTAGGGTTTCATATATACAAATCCATTTAATGTAATTAAACAGCTCATGTACACACATATGGCCTAGCTAATTATGTTTCATTCATATATGCTTGCCCTGAGTCATTAATTATTTATTTGAATTTGTCAATTTTGTGAAATAATTGTAGATGGACCGAGAATATTGGATGTATGGAATAAAACGTAGTACTGTTGAGTATTTGGAGGGTGTGAATGGATTTATTAAATTTGCTGAGCAAGAAAAGGCGAAGAAGGGAGAGAAAGATATGCATTGTCCTTGTATAGATTGTATGAACTTAAAAAGGTTCGGCAACTCTGATCAGATTAGGAGTCATTTGATTCGTCGTGGTTTTAACGCACGCTATACCCGTTGGATATGGCATGGTGAAGATCTTGAGGAAACGAGCACTACCGCTACCACTCAGCAGCACCCGGAAGTGGATTGCAGTAATGATGATCATGATCAAAACATTGATAATGTTCATTCGGAAGTCCATGTAGATGACGACAATTTAGATGAAATGTTACGTGATGTAGAAGAGGACTACAGTGAAAACGATTTAGTTAAATTTCAGAAATTAATTGTTGATTCTGAGAAGCCTTTGTTCCCCGGATGTGAAACATTTACAAAGTTGTCTTCTGTGTTGAGATTATATAACTTGAAGGCAAGCAACGGTTGGAGCGATAAGAGTTTCACGGCGCTATTGGATCTGTTAGCGGACATGCTTCCAGAGGGAAATGAGTTGCCAAGATCGGTTTACCAGGCCAAAAAACTATTGTGTCCGTTGGGAATGGAAATCGAAAGAATACATGCATGCCCAAATGATTGTGTTCTGTACCGTAACGAGTACGAGGATTTGCATGTTTGTCCAAGATGCGGTGCATCGCGGTATAAGCATGGGGACAGAATTTATCACAATGGATGTGATGAGGTAAAGAAAGGGCCTCCGGCCAAAACTGTGTGGTATTTGCCTGTGATTCCCAGATTGAAACGGCTGTTTTCAAATCCGAAAGATGCGAAGTACTTGCGTTGGCATGTTGAAGGTCGGAAACAAGACGGAAAACTAAGACATCCAGCTGATTCCATTCAATGGAGAAACATTAACAGAACATTCGGTGAGTTTGGCGGCGAAGTGAGGAATATAAGGTTTGGGCTGAGTACGGATGGTATGAATCCACACGGAAATATGAGCAGTCGACATAGCACTTTGCCAGTTTTTTTATGCATCTACAATCTTCCTCCTTGGTTATGTATGGAGCGCAAGTACATCATGATGTCGTTACTAATTTCAGGACCCAGACAACCCGGGAATGATATTGACGTGTTTCTATCACCGTTAGTCGAGGACTTACATAAATTGTGGAGCGAAGGGGTGCGGGTGTGGGATGCACATAAGCGAGAGAATTTCATGTTGCGGGCCATGATATTTTGCACCATAAATGATTTCCCGGCCTATGGAAATTTGTCGGGGTATAGTACGAAAGGAGTTAAGGCTTGTCCTATTTGCCTGGATGAAACTGAAAGCATGTGGTTATCGAACTGCAGAAAAACAGTGTACATGGATCACCGCAGATTCCTTCCGATGCATCACGCCTACCGTAAGAAGAGGAAGTCATTCAATGGGAAGCCTGAGAAAGGATCAGCCCCAGTGTTTGTGACTGGTAAGGAGCTTTACTTGCGCGTGAAGGACATCAAAGTTGAGTTCGGTAAATGTTCTAAACCTCCAGGAAAAAATGTTTGGAAGAAGAGATCGATTCTTTGGGATCTGCCATATTGGGAGCACTTACAAGTTCGACATTGCATTGATGTCATGCACGTAGAGAAAAATGTTTGTGACAGTTTGATTGGTTTGTTGTTGAACATTCCAGGAAAGACGAAAGATGGCATCAACGTTCGCCGTGACATGCTCGACATGGGCATAAGGACTGAGCTTGCACCGTTGGAGAAGGGAAAGCGGACATACCTCCCCCCGGCCTGTTATACTTTGTCAAAAAGAGAAAAAACAGAACTCTGTCAGTGCCTACATGGTGTCAAAGTTCCATGCGGGTATTCTGCGAACTTGAAAAAACTTGTGTCCATGAAAGACTTGAAACTGGTTGGTATGAAGTCCCATGATTGTCATGTACTGATGTCACAAATGCTTCCCATTGCTATCAGAGGCATTCTCCCAGTCAAAGTCAGAGAGACAATTACAAAGCTATGTTATTTCTTCAACACAATATCTGGCAAGGTACGTAAGCGTGTACTCCTAGCAAGTTAATTAGCTCCATTCGTGGAACTTGTCAGATTTTTTAGATCTGAATATTTGCTGCAACTGTGTCCTTGCAGGTAATTGATATGGATGGACTGGACGATTTGCAACGCGATGTGACTACCACTCTTTGTCAGCTGGAGATGTATTTCCCTCCATCCTTTTTTGATGTTATGGTCCATCTAATTGTTCACCTTGTCAGAGAAATTAAGTTTTGTGGACCCGTGTTCCTGCGCTACATTATCCATTTGAGATATTTATGGGTATCTTGAAGGGATATTGTAACATCCTGAGTTTTGGGGTGAAAAGTTTCTTTCTTAAAAATCATGCATGCATATGTCTCTTCTAGATCAACCAAATCAGCCTCAGCTTATTTCTGTTCTAGCCCTAAAATCTCAAAATCTATCCTGTGACCCCAAGACAAGATCTGACTTTCCAGATTTGATCTATCAGTTATCCTAAACCTAAAAGCCTTCAGAACCCAGATTCAATTCTATCTCTAACTTCCAGAATTATCAACTCCCTTCTGTTTTCGAAAACAGAATATCTGTTATTACCTTTTACCCTAAGTTTCAGAAATTCAGATTTAATCAAAATCTTAGCCAAGTTCAGACCAGATTATTCCTGGATTATGATCAAGGGTATGCCAATACCTTAATCCAAAAAGTTGGCAGCCAGATTTCACCATATGAACCTTTTTCGCAAATCAGTCCCAGAGTATCGCAGATCAGTCCTTTTCCAGATTTTCTAAAAGCCAGAAAAGGCAAAATGTTGTAAATCATCTCCAAATTCGAATCTGATTCAGGGAACATCTCCCAAATGCTTTTCAATACAAATTCTTCTTTTATGAGTATCTCAAAATCAAACCCTAAATCCCAGAATTCGAGATCAATAAGTTTCAGACTTATTTTACCCTAATCTACTCTGTTTTCAGTTCATATCAAAAGTCATCCAAATGTCCCAAATTTTATCTTCAATCTGTGCCAAATCATCTGTGGAATTAAGTATACCAAAACAGCAGAATCAATTCCAGATCAAACCTTCCAAATCTCCAGATTTACAATTCAGTCCAAATCAAGAAAATCAATAATTGCAAATCAGCCCAAATTCGACCAGGCCAACTGCAGTGCACGACCAGGAACCTTGCCGTGCGTTTGCGCCGCGCTTGCTCGCCGCCGGCCACGCCTCGCCTCGCCTGAGCTCGTACTCACTTGAGTTGCATGTGCACACGCGTCCACGCCCCAGCCATCGCCGTGGCAACGCCGTGGCAGCGCCGTTGAACAGCATGTGCTCTTGCGCGCGACCAGCAATTGGCTTTTGTCAGCAACATTGCGCCACGTTGCCAGCCCTTGTCGCCACTGCCTTGCACCGCCCGACATTGATGAGACTCGATGTAGCACAGCTTCGCTTTGCCAGTGTACAGTCGCTTCACTGCTCGCCGTTGTTGCTCCTACGCCCAGCAACTCATGTCAATCGACACAAATTCCCTTGCTGCCATCTCCTTGCAAGCATCGCCCTGTGGTCTATATAAGCAGCCATACCCTGTGTCATCTTCCCTTCACCAAGACTTAGCCAAATTTCGAAATTCTCCTGTCTTCGTCTTCTTCTCCGGCGAGTCCAGATTGAGGCCTCATGGTGCCAGCACGCCCTGCTGCACTTCTCACCGAATTAACAGCACCAGAAGGTATATCTCATCTCCCTCACCGTGCTGTACCATTTAATTGAATTATATTGCATCCAGTCGCCGGTGATCGCCGGAATTCCCGATTGCCCTGTTCCGGCAATGCAGACCAAATCACTTCGAATTAGCTCTCGAACTTGTGAAGAAAAATGATCAGTGAACCTTTTGAAGCAAGCCTATGTATCAATATCTCCAGATTAAGCTCGAATTGAAGATTTCCCAAGTTTTGAGCTTCTCCAGAAACCGGCGATCGTCGCCAGGCTTCTCCGGCCATCCTCCGGCCGAATTGATTGTCCAGATAGCTTCATCTTACCCTTCTTTCACTCTCCAAGCTTGGATTAAAGTTCTTTCAGCCTGTATCAAAAAGCCCCAAATCTCATGTCATCTTCTCCGGCGCAGTTCACCGGAAATCCTCTCCCGGCCGTTTCAGCTTCATCCACTTTGTCATTCAGGTGTGCCTCAACTTCTTGAGCATAATTGTCTTCTAGCTCGATCTCTGAAACTGCCCAGAATTCAAGTTATAACCATGCCAAAATTTTGTCCAGAACTGCTCCAGTACAACTAGTTCATCTCTGTTCATCATCAAATTTCTTGCTTTCTAGCCATCTTCTGCCCCAGATCCTGTTGAATGATTTGTTCCTGTTATCATTGCCTACCTCCCAGACAAAGTGGTGCATCATTTGGAGCTCTAGATCAAAAGTTATGCCAAGCCCTAGTTTCTGGCCATGTCAAGATCAATGCCAGACTATGTCAGTCAGTGGCATTAGCCCTTTTCACTACCTTCCAGATGTGCATTTTGGGCATAACTTTGTCTCTTAGATTCCTGAGGTTGTGATCTACATTTTATTCTTCTATCACAACTTGATTTGAGCCCTTGAATTATAATTGCCGCTAAACCCTAGTTTTTGACACTATTCCAGTGCATGCCAGCCAATGGCATTGGCCTTGTTTACCCACTTCTGATTGTGCATTTTGAAAGCCACTTTGTCCACTGAATTTTTAGAGTTATGATCTACATTTTCTTCTACTGTCATAACTTGAGATAAGCTCTCTAGTTTTCCTTGAAGTTATGTCAGAATCTTGATCTGAATGTCAATCTGCTGACATTCGCTGTTCTTGATCAAACCAGCCACAAAATTGATGTTCTTATTGTAACCTTGAGATCCTAAGAGCATCTAACATCCATCCTTAGCCAAATCCTTGAAACCCTAGATCTCAACTCAGTTCAGCTTGTAATCTCAATTATCTCCAGTATCGTTCAGTTATCCTTGTTAATCATATCTGCATATAAATCCTAAAACATCTTAATATATAAGTAATATTTGTGTGTATTGTTTGGTTTGTCGTCGAGCAGATCTAGAAGCTGAGATCGAGGACTTCGCTGTTGACCCATCATCAACTGCTGTTTCTTACGACGCGGAAGGCAAGTCATATCCTTGGTCATCTTGAACCTATATTTTAAATGTTGCTAAAACATAACCTTGAATATAGATAATATTGCATGAGAAAGATTGAGAATGATTGATTTATGAATTGGCAGTACTAGACTGGTTATCTGTGAAATGTGAAATAAACAAGTTTTGAGCCATGAACTATTATATGTATTTATATAAGTATATTCATGAAATAAAACCCCTAGCTGTGTCCAGAAAATGGTATGGAATGGTGGTAGCACTGGAGGTGCTAGACTGCAAAGGAATGCAGGCACTGAAGGTGCAGGGTTGTGGATGGTCTGGTCACTGGCATATAAGGACTAGAACCTTGTGTTGTGCGTCTAGTGGCATGAACAACGTGCTAACCGCAAGCCTGGTATGGGACAGGCCTGAACAAGTAATTATGTGGATCGCACATGAAACCCCTGCTGGAATTGTGTAGTGATGCACGATAAACACGGAGCGCGGCTCCCACACATATCACTGAAGGTGATCTCGCACGTTGATCCAGTAATGGAAACATATGTAGGGGTGGAGGTTTGGATACAACCTACCACAACTGTGTCTCGCTGAGAGCCACAGGGTCGGGGGTGAATTGTGAGTAAAACATAACAAAAGTTCTTGTTATTTCCACCTTGCCGCTCACAGTATGAAGTGAGTCAGGGGTCCAATCATTTTGTTATGATAGGAAAGGTTTGAAAGTGGAATATCTTGCGGGTAAATTGGTACCTCTCTGCAGAGTTAAAAATGTATTCGAATACTCCGAGCTCCCGGGTTTTATAGGAGTCTGCTGCGGTGGATTAAATCCACGGGGTGTGACACAAGTACTATTTTCTAAATAAAATATGTTTAAATCAAGATTACCCAAATGACATGTGTTGTCATGATAAGGAGTGCTGCCGTGGGCTGTCGTGTGTCGACGTGTCGCGGTAGTGCTATAATCTAGTGAACATGAATGATGATGTTATATTATAAAAAGTGCTGCCATGAGGTGAGGTATGAAAGAAAAAGATTATTTTATAAACATCCATAATTCTTGACTAGTCTAGGTTCATGTCATCACTACTATAGGTATCTACTCTTACCTATGACTTGCTGAGTACGTAAGTGCTCACTCTTGCAACCTACAAATCAATAGATGGAGCGATTAACAATCAAGATGAAGGCGTGGAGTACTTCGTGGACCCAAAAGGAGGAGCGTCAGTCCCGTCATTTCCCTGATGTGTGTTGTTCTGCTGTCCACTTCTCTTTTGTGGGTGGGTCACCTATCTTCTGCTGTGTAAATGTTATTTTGCTAAACCATGTATGCCGTGAAGGCATTGTAATCTCCTTATGTAATATCAAGGCCAGCAGGCCACACTGCTTAACTATTTTGTAAGTTACTCTGTTGCAATGTGATATACTCCTGTGCTTGACTTATCTTGGGACGTCAAGGGTATGTGTATGCTATGCATATATGGAACTAGCTGCAGCGAGCTAGGACTCTACAGGAGTAGTCGTAGTCCCAGTCTCGGGGCGCGACAAGATGGTATCAGAGCAACATGAGAACTTGACTGTAGGACGACACCTCTAGGGATTGGCCGTGCCAGGAAAACGTAATTTATTTAGAAAACTATTTGATGAAAATTGTATTTTGATAAAAATAATGAGCTTTGTAGCTCTTGAAAACTTTTATTTTAAAATTTTATTTGGATTTTCTAAAATTCGGTAAGATTGTGAGAGTGCGTTCTGTTGTTTCAGAGTGTTTAGAGGTTGGTGTAGATAGAGCTAGTGGATGCTCTTAATAGTTTTGTGATTCGCTGTTGCTTTTGCAATGGCTAACTTGTGTATTATGGCTAGTAGCCTAAGTATTTCATGCACTAAAGTAGTTTGCATTATTTTCTGCATTGTTGTCTTAGTTGGCCCTAGATAGTTAGATCAGCCCGAAGTTCTTTTTCAGAGCCACCATGGTTGATGCAAGAAGAAGATCTCAATGCAGTGGAGAAGACAGGGAACAGACTCCTCAGGAAGAAGATATTATGACAAGAAACCCTTTGTTTCAGCAAGGATCTCAGAGTTCCAATCCTCCACAGAAGGAAAATATAGAGGGAGAGGATAGGAAGAGAAGAATGCCTCAACAAGTGCAACCACAACTAAACTCAACTAAAAGGAGAATTCCTACTGCCTCTAGTTTTCAACCATCATACCAAACTCCCAGACCAATAAGAATGATGTGCCCCAATTGCAGAGGAAACCATCTTCAGAAGTATTGTCCTTGTGCAAGTATCCAATGTTTTCATTGCAAACAGCATGGGCATCGCAAAGACTTCTGTCCCTGGATTCAATTCCCTAGTTCCATAGCAATATCTCGGGCAAGGATGCAGTCAATAGTACCTAGAACATCACCACTGCAGAATCCCAAGAGAAACGTACAAAGAAGAGGAGCCATGTTTACCAGAAGCAAAGGAAACCCTTACATGAACATTCAATGCTATCACTGTTGGCAGCGTGGACATCGTAGAGAATTTTGCCCTTGGATTCGACTTCCATCATCCATTGCCAGGATACAGGCAAGAACACAACCAGAAGCATCTAAAGTACCAATATCACAACCACAGAAGTTTAGAGGAACTCCACCAGGTAGAGGAGGAAGCATGCTCAACCAAGGAAGAGGAAGAGATGGAACACCAACAGCAATGCTAGGAGGAAAGTTAAACTACATCCAAGAAGCAAGAAACACCACCGACATCCTTCGAGGTAGATTTTTGACTCAGTTGCATCTGCCTTAATACTATTTGATTCTGGTACTGCAAGTTCATGTTAAGAGCAATTACATCTGAAGTTGAAATGCATATAAAGCAAGTATCTTTAGAATACCCCATATCAGATTATAAAAGTTCATTGGGAAATCTTTCAGAACAAGAAACTACTTGGAAGAAGGAAGAGAATTTTCAGCAAAACCTATCTCTATTCTTATCTTTCCTTGCTTTAGGTAAATCTCGGGGCGAGATTTCTTTAAGGAGGGTAGATCTGTAACATCCTGAGTTTTGGGGTGAAAAGTTTCTTTCTTAAAAATCATGCATGCATATGTCTCTTCTAGATCAACCAAATCAGCCTCAGCTTATTTCTGTTCTAGCCCTAAAATCTCAAAATCTATCCTGTGACCCCAAGACAAGATCTGACTTTCCAGATTTGATCTATCAGTTATCCTAAACCTAAAAGCCTTCAGAACCCAGATTCAATTCTATCTCTAACTTCCAGAATTATCAACTCCCTTCTGTTTTCGAAAACAGAATATCTGTTATTACCTTTTACCCTAAGTTTCAGAAATTCAGATTTAATCAAAATCTTAGCCAAGTTCAGACCAGATTATTCCTGGATTATGATCAAGGGTATGCCAATACCTTAATCCAAAAAGTTGGCAGCCAGATTTCACCATATGAACCTTTTTCGCAAATCAGTCCCAGAGTATCGCAGATCAGTCCTTTTCCAGATTTTCTAAAAGCCAGAAAAGGCAAAATGTTGTAAATCATCTCCAAATTCGAATCTGATTCAGGGAACATCTCCCAAATGCTTTTCAATACAAATTCTTCTTTTATGAGTATCTCAAAATCAAACCCTAAATCCCAGAATTCGAGATCAATAAGTTTCAGACTTATTTTACCCTAATCTACTCTGTTTTCAGTTCATATCAAAAGTCATCCAAATGTCCCAAATTTTATCTTCAATCTGTGCCAAATCATCTGTGGAATTAAGTATACCAAAACAGCAGAATCAATTCCAGATCAAACCTTCCAAATCTCCAGATTTACAATTCAGTCCAAATCAAGAAAATCAATAATTGCAAATCAGCCCAAATTCGACCAGGCCAACTGCAGTGCACGACCAGGAACCTTGCCGTGCGTTTGCGCCGCGCTTGCTCGCCGCCGGCCACGCCTCGCCTCGCCTGAGCTCGTACTCACTTGAGTTGCATGTGCACACGCGTCCACGCCCCAGCCATCGCCGTGGCAACGCCGTGGCAGCGCCGTTGAACAGCATGTGCTCTTGCGCGCGACCAGCAACAGGCTTTTGTCAGCAACATTGCGCCACGTTGCCAGCCCTTGTCGCCACTGCCTTGCACCGCCCGACATTGATGAGACTCGATGTAGCACAGCTTCGCTTTGCCAGTGTACAGTCGCTTCACTGCTCGCCGTTGTTGCTCCTACGCCCAGCAACTCATGTCAATCGACACAAATTCCCTTGCTGCCATCTCCTTGCAAGCATCGCCCTGTGGTCTATATAAGCAGCCATACCCTGTGTCATCTTCCCTTCACCAAGACTTAGCCAAATTTCGAAATTCTCCTGTCTTCGTCTTCTTCTCCGGCGAGTCCAGATTGAGGCCTCATGGTGCCAGCACGCCCTGCTGCACTTCTCACCGAATTAACAGCACCAGAAGGTATATCTCATCTCCCTCACCGTGCTGTACCATTTAATTGAATTATATTGCATCCAGTCGCCGGTGATCGCCGGAATTCCCGATTGCCCTGTTCCGGCAATGCAGACCAAATCACTTCGAATTAGCTCTCGAACTTGTGAAGAAAAATGATCAGTGAACCTTTTGAAGCAAGCCTATGTATCAATATCTCCAGATTAAGCTCGAATTGAAGATTTCCCAAGTTTTGAGCTTCTCCAGAATCCGGCGATCGTCGCCAGGCTTCTCCGGCCATCCTCCGGCCGAATTGATTGTCCAGATAGCTTCATCTTACCCTTCTTTCACTCTCCAAGCTTGGATTAAAGTTCTTTCAGCCTGTATCAAAAAGCCCCAAATCTCATGTCATCTTCTCCGGCGCAGTTCACCGGAAATCCTCTCCCGGCCGTTTCAGCTTCATCCACTTTGTCATTCAGGTGTGCCTCAACTTCTTGAGCATAATTGTCTTCTAGCTCGATCTCTGAAACTGCCCAGAATTCAAGTTATAACCATGCCAAAATTTTGTCCAGAACTGCTCCAGTACAACTAGTTCATCTCTGTTCATCATCAAATTTCTTGCTTTCTAGCCATCTTCTGCCCCTAGATCCTGTTGAATGATTTGTTCCTGTTATCATTGCCTACCTCCCAGACAAAGTGGTGCATCATTTGGAGCTCTAGATCAAAAGTTATGCCAAGCCCTAGTTTCTGGCCATGTCAAGATCAATGCCAGACTATGTCAGTCAGTGGCATTAGCCCTTTTCACTACCTTCCAGATGTGCATTTTGGGCATAACTTTGTCTCTTAGATTCCTGAGGTTGTGATCTACATTTTATTCTTCTATCACAACTTGATTTGAGCCCTTGAATTATAATTGCCGCTAAACCCTAGTTTTTGACACTATTCCAGTGCATGCCAGCCAATGGCATTGGCCTTGTTTACCCACTTCTGATTGTGCATTTTGAAAGCCACTTTGTCCACTGAATTTGTAGAGTTATGATCTACATTTTCTTCTACTGTCATAACTTGAGATAAGCTCTCTAGTTTTCCTTGAAGTTATGTCAGAATCTTGATCTGAATGTCAATCTGCTGACATTCGCTGTTCTTGATCAAACCAGCCACAAAATTGATGTTCTTATTGTAACCTTGAGATCCTAAGAGCATCTAACATCCATCCTTAGCCAAATCCTTGAAACCCTAGATCTCAACTCAGTTCAGCTTGTAATCTCAATTATCTCCAGTATCGTTCAGTTATCCTTGTTAATCATATCTGCATATAAATCCTAAAACATCTTAATATATAAGTAATATTTGTGTGTATTGTTTGGTTTGTCGTCGAGCAGATCTAGAAGCTGAGATCGAGGACTTCGCTGTTGACCCATCATCAACTGCTGTTTCTTACGACGCGGAAGGCAAGTCATATCCTTGGTCATCTTGAACCTATATTTTAAATGTTGCTAAAACATAACCTTGAATATAGATAATATTGCATGAGAAAGATTGAGAATGATTGATTTATGAATTGGCAGTACTAGACTGGTTATCTGTGAAATGTGAAATAAACAAGTTTTGAGCCATGAACTATTATATGTATTTATATAAGTATATTCATGAAATAAAACCCCTAGCTGTGACCAGAAAATGGTATGGAATGGTGGTAGCACTGGAGGTGCTAGACTGCAAAGGAATGCAGGCACTGAAGGTGCAGGGTTGTGGATGGTCTGGTCACTGGCATATAAGGACTAGAACCTTGTGTTGTGCGTCTAGTGGCATGAACAACGTGCTAACCGCAAGCCTGGTATGGGACAGGCCTGAACAAGTAATTATGTGGATCGCACATGAAACCCCTGCTGGAATTGTGTAGTGATGCACGATAAACACGGAGCGCGGCTCCCACACATATCACTGAAGGTGATCTCGCACGTTGATCCAGTAATGGAAACATATGTAGGGGTGGAGGTTTGGATACAACCTACCACAACTGTGTCTCGCTGAGAGCCACAGGGTCGGGGGTGAATTGTGAGTGATAACATAACAAAAGTTCTTGTTATTTCCACCTTGCCGCTCACAATATGAAGTGAGTCAGGGGTCCAATCATTTTGTTATGATAGGAAAGGTTTGAAAGTGGAATATCTTGCGGGTAAATTGGTACCTCTCTGCAGAGTTAAAAATGTATTCGAATACTCCGAGCTCCCGGGTTTTATAGGAGTCTGCTGCGGTGGATTAAATCCACGGGGTGTGACACAAGTACTATTTTCTAAATAAAATATGTTTAAATCAAGATTACCCAAATGACATGTGTTGTCATGATAAGGAGTGCTGCCGTGGGCTGTCGTGTGTCGACGTGTCGCGGTAGTGCTATAATCTAGTGAACATGAATGATGATGTTATATTATAAAAAGTGCTGCCATGAGGTGAGGTATGAAAGAAAAAGATTATTTTATAAACATCCATAATTCTTGACTAGTCTAGGTTCATGTCATCACTACTATAGGTATCTACTCTTACCTATGACTTGCTGAGTACGTAAGTGCTCACTCTTGCAACCTACAAATCAATAGATGGAGCGATCAACAATCAAGATGAAGGCGTGGAGTACTTCGTGGACCCAAAAGGAGGAGCGTCAGTCCCGTCATTTCCCTGATGTGTGTTGTTCTGCTGTCCACTTCTCTTTTGTGGGTGGGTCACCTATCTTCTGCTGTGTAAATGTTATTTTGCTAAACCATGTATGCCGTGAAGGCATTGTAATCTCCTTATGTAATATCAAGGCCAGCAGGCCACACTGCTTAACTATTTTGTAAGTTACTCTGTTGCAATGTGATATACTCCTGTGCTTGACTTATCCTGGGACGTCAAGGGTATGTGTATGCTATGCATATATGGAACTAGCTGCAGCGAGCTAGGACTCTACAGGAGTAGTCGTAGTCCCAGTCTCGGGGCGCGACAAGATGGTATCAGAGCAACATGAGAACTTGACTGTAGGACGACACCTCTAGGGATTGGCCGTGCCAGGAAAACGTAATTTATTTAGAAAACTATTTGATGAAAATTGTATTTTGATAAAAATAATGAGCTTTGTAGCTCTTGAAAACTTTTATTTTAAAATTTTATTTGGATTTTCTAAAATTCGGTAAGATTGTGAGAGTGCGTTCTGTTGTTTCAGAGTGTTTAGAGGTTGGTGTAGATAGAGCTAGTGGATGCTCTTGATAGTTTGTGATTCGCTGTTGCTTTTGCAATGGTTAACTTATGTATTATGGCTAGTAGCCTAAGTATTTCATGCACTAAAGTAGTTTGCATTATTTTCTGCATTGTTGTCTTAGTTGGCCCTAGATAGTTAGATCAGCCCGAACTTCTTTTTCAGAGCCACCATGGTTGATGCAAGAAGAAGATCTCAATGCAGTGGAGAAGACAGGGAACAGACTCCTCAGGAAGAAGATATTATGACAAGAAACCCTTTGTTTCAGCAAGGATCTCAGAGTTCCAATCCTCCACAGAAGGAAAATATAGAGGGAGAGGATAGGAAGAGAAGAATGCCTCAACAAGTGCAACCACAACTAAACTCAACTAAAAGGAGAATTCCTACTGCCTCTAGTTTTCAACCATCATACCAAACTCCCAGACCAATAAGAATGATGTGCCCCAATTGCAGAGGAAACCATCTTCAGAAGTATTGTCCTTGTGCAAGTATCCAATGTTTTCATTGCAAACAGCATGGGCATCGCAAAGACTTCTGTCCCTGGATTCAATTCCCTAGTTCCATAGCCATATCTCAGGGCAAGGATGCAGTCAATAGTACCTAGAACATCACCACTGCAGAATCCCAAGAGAAACGTACAAAGAAGAGGAGCCATGTTTACCAGAAGCAAAGGAAACCCTTACATGAACATTCAATGCTATCACTGTTGGCAGCGTGGACATCGTAGAGAATTTTGCCCTTGGATTCGACTTCCATCATCCATTGCCAGGATACAGGCAAGAACACAACCAGAAGCATCTAAAGTACCAATATCACAACCACAGAAGTTTAGAGGAACTCCACCAGGTAGAGGAGGAAGCATGCTCAACCAAGGAAGAGGAAGAGATGGAACACCAACAGCAATGCTAGGAGGAAAGTTAAACTACATCCAAGAAGCAAGAAACACCACCGACATCCTTCGAGGTAGATTTTTGACTCAGTTGCATCTGCCTTAATACTATTTGATTCTGGTACTGCAAGTTCATGTTAAGAGCAATTACATCTGAAGTTGAAATGCATATAAAGCAAGTATCTTTAGAATACCCCATATCAGATTATAAAAGTTCATTGGGAAATCTTTCAGAACAAGAAACTACTTGGAAGAAGGAAGAGAATTTTCAGCAAAACCTATCTCTATTCTTATCTTTCCTTGCTTTAGGTAAATCTCGGGGCGAGATTTCTTTAAGGAGGGTAGATCTGTAACATCCTGAGTTTTGGGGTGAAAAGTTTCTTTCTTAAAAATCATGCATGCATATGTCTCTTCTAGATCAACCAAATCAGCCTCAGCTTATTTCTGTTCTAGCCCTAAAATCTCAAAATCTATCCTGTGACCCCAAGACAAGATCTGACTTTCCAGATTTGATCTATCAGTTATCCTAAACCTAAAAGCCTTCAGAACCCAGATTCAATTCTATCTCTAACTTCCAGAATTATCAACTCCCTTCTGTTTTCGAAAACAGAATATCTGTTATTACCTTTTACCCTAAGTTTCAGAAATTCAGATTTAATCAAAATCTTAGCCAAGTTCAGACCAGATTATTCCTGGATTATGATCAAGGGTATGCCAATACCTTAATCCAAAAAGTTGGCAGCCAGATTTCACCATATGAACCTTTTTCGCAAATCAGTCCCAGAGTATCGCAGATCAGTCCTTTTCCAGATTTTCTAAAAGCCAGAAAAGGCAAAATGTTGCAAATCATCTCCAAATTCGAATCTGATTCAGGGAACATCTCCCAAATGCTTTTCAATACAAATTCTTCTTTTATGAGTATCTCAAAATCAAACCCTAAATCCCAGAATTCGAGATCAATAAGTTTCAGACTTATTTTACCCTAATCTACTCTGTTTTCAGTTCATATCAAAAGTCATCCAAATGTCCCAAATTTTATCTTCAATCTGTGCCAAATCATCTGTGGAATTAAGTATACCAAAACAGCAGAATCAATTCCAGATCAAACCTTCCAAATCTCCAGATTTACAATTCAGTCCAAATCAAGAAAATCAATAATTGCAAATCAGCCCAAATTCGACCAGGCCAACTGCAGTGCACGACCAGGAACCTTGCCGTGCGTTTGCGCCGCGCTTGCTCGCCGCCGGCCACGCCTCGCCTCGCCTGAGCTCGTACTCACTTGAGTTGCATGTGCACACGCGTCCACGCCCCAGCCATCGCCGTGGCAACGCCGTGGCAGCGCCGTTGAACAGCATGTGCTCCTGCGCGCGACCAGCAACAGGCTTTTGTCAGCAACATTGCGCCACGTTGCCAGCCCTTGTCGCCACTGCCTTGCACCGCCCGACATTGATGAGACTCGATGTAGCACAGCTTCGCTTTGCCAGTGTACAGTCGCTTCACCGCTCGCCGTTGTTGCTCCTACGCCCAGCAACTCATGTCAATCGACACAAATTCCCTTGCTGCCATCTCCTTGCAAGCATCGCCCTGTGGTCTATATAAGCAGCCATACCCTGTGTCATCTTCCCTTCACCAAGACTTAGCCAAATTTCGAAATTCTCCTGTCTTCGTCTTCTTCTCCGGCGAGTCCAGATTGAGGCCTCACGGTGCCAGCACGCCCTGCTGCACTTCTCACCGAATTAACAGCACCAGAAGGTATATCTCATCTCCCTCACCGTGCTGTACCATTTAATTGAATTATATTGCATCCAGTCGCCGGTGATCGCCGGAATTCCCGATTGCCCTGTTCCGGCAATGCAGACCAAATCACTTCGAATTAGCTCTCGAACTTGTGAAGAAAAATGATCAGTGAACCTTTTGAAGCAAGCCTATGTATCAATATCTCCAGATTAAGCTCGAATTGAAGATTTCCCAAGTTTTGAGCTTCTCCAGAAACCGGCGATCGTCGCCAGGCTTCTCCGGCCATCCTCCGGCCGAATTGATTGTCCAGATAGCTTCATCTTACCCTTCTTTCACTCTCCAAGCTTGGATTAAAGTTCTTTCAGCCTGTATCAAAAAGCCCCAAATCTCATGTCATCTTCTCCGGCGCAGTTCACCGGAAATCCTCTCCCGGCCGTTTCAGCTTCATCCACTTTGTCATTCAGGTGTGCCTCAACTTCTTGAGCATAATTGTCTTCTAGCTCGATCTCTGAAACTGCCCAGAATTCAAGTTATAACCATGCCAAAATTTTGTCCAGAACTGCTCCAGTACAACTAGTTCATCTCTGTTCATCATCAAATTTCTTGCTTTCTAGCCATCTTCTGCCCCTAGATCCTGTTGAATGATTTGTTCCTGTTATCATTGCCTACCTCCCAGACAAAGTGGTGCATCATTTGGAGCTCTAGATCAAAAGTTATGCCAAGCCCTAGTTTCTGGCCATGTCAAGATCAATGCCAGACTATGTCAGTCAGTGGCATTAGCCCTTTTCACTACCTTCCAGATGTGCATTTTGGGCATAACTTTGTCTCTTAGATTCCTGAGGTTGTGATCTACATTTTATTCTTCTATCACAACTTGATTTGAGCCCTTGAATTATAATTGCCGCTAAACCCTAGTTTTTGACACTATTCCAGTGCATGCCAGCCAATGGCATTGGCCTTGTTTACCCACTTCTGATTGTGCATTTTGAAAGCCACTTTGTCCACTGAATTTGTAGAGTTATGATCTACATTTTCTTCTACTGTCATAACTTGAGATAAGCTCTCTAGTTTTCCTTGAAGTTATGTCAGAATCTTGATCTGAATGTCAATCTGCTGACATTCGCTGTTCTTGATCAAACCAGCCACAAAATTGATGTTCTTATTGTAACCTTGAGATCCTAAGAGCATCTAACATCCATCCTTAGCCAAATCCTTGAAACCCTAGATCTCAACTCAGTTCAGCTTGTAATCTCAATTATCTCCAGTATCGTTCAGTTATCCTTGTTAATCATATCTGCATATAAATCCTAAAACATCTTAATATATAAGTAATATTTGTGTGTATTGTTTGGTTTGTCGTCGAGCAGATCTAGAAGCTGAGATCGAGGACTTCGCTGTTGACCCATCATCAACTGCTGTTTCTTACGACGCGGAAGGCAAGTCATATCCTTGGTCATCTTGAACCTATATTTTAAATGTTGCTAAAACATAACCTTGAATATAGATAATATTGCATGAGAAAGATTGAGAATGATTGATTTATGAATTGGCAGTACTAGACTGGTTATCTGTGAAATGTGAAATAAACAAGTTTTGAGCCATGAACTATTATATGTATTTATATAAGTATATTCATGAAATAAAACCCCTAGCTGTGACCAGAAAATGGTATGGAATGGTGGTAGCACTGGAGGTGCTAGACTGCAAAGGAATGCAGGCACTGAAGGTGCAGGGTTGTGGATGGTCTGGTCACTGGCATATAAGGACTAGAACCTTGTGTTGTGCGTCTAGTGGCATGAACAACGTGCTAACCGCAAGCCTGGTATGGGACAGGCCTGAACAAGTAATTATGTGGATCGCACATGAAACCCCTGCTGGAATTGTGTAGTGATGCACGATAAACACGGAGCGCGGCTCCCACACATATCACTGAAGGTGATCTCGCACGTTGATCCAGTAATGGAAACATATGTAGGGGTGGAGGTTTGGATACAACCTACCACAACTGTGTCTCGCTGAGAGCCACAGGGTCGGGGGTGAATTGTGAGTAAAACATAACAAAAGTTCTTGTTATTTCCACCTTGCCGCTCACAGTATGAAGTGAGTCAGGGGTCCAATCATTTTGTTATGATAGGAAAGGTTTGAAAGTGGAATATCTTGCGGGTAAATTGGTACCTCTCTGCAGAGTTAAAAATGTATTCGAATACTCCGAGCTCCCGGGTTTTATAGGAGTCTGCTGCGGTGGATTAAATCCACGGGGTGTGACACAAGTACTATTTTCTAAATAAAATATGTTTAAATCAAGATTACCCAAATGACATGTGTTGTCATGATAAGGAGTGCTGCCGTGGGCTGTCGTGTGTCGACGTGTCGCGGTAGTGCTATAATCTAGTGAACATGAATGATGATGTTATATTATAAAAAGTGCTGCCATGAGGTGAGGTATGAAAGAAAAAGATTATTTTATAAACATCCATAATTCTTGACTAGTCTAGGTTCATGTCATCACTACTATAGGTATCTACTCTTACCTATGACTTGCTGAGTACGTAAGTGCTCACTCTTGCAACCTACAAATCAATAGATGGAGCGATTAACAATCAAGATGAAGGCGTGGAGTACTTCGTGGACCCAAAAGGAGGAGTGTCAGTCCCGTCATTTCCCTGATGTGTGTTGTTCTGCTGTCCACTTCTCTTTTGTGGGTGGGTCACCTATCTTCTGCTGTGTAAATGTTATTTTGCTAAACCATGTATGCCGTGAAGGCATTGTAATCTCCTTATGTAATATCAAGGCCAGCAGGCCACACTGCTTAACTATTTTGTAAGTTACTCTGTTGCAATGTGATATACTCCTGTGCTTGACTTATCCTGGGACGTCAAGGGTATGTGTATGCTATGCATATATGGAACTAGCTGCAGCGAGCTAGGACTCTACAGGAGTAGTCGTAGTCCCAGTCTCGGGGCGCGACAGATATGTAAGGAATCGACATCGGCCTGAGGGCAGTATCATTGAAGGTTATGCCGCCGAGGAGGTGATCGAATTTTGCACCAACTATATGGCCGGGGTTGACCCAATTGGCGTTCCTACGTCTCGGCATGAGGGCAGGCTTCAGGGCATTGGAACGATTGGATTTAAAGCAGTCGTCCCCTCTAGTGATCTGTATGCAAAAGCCCATTTTTGGGTCTTACAGCACATGACGGGGGTGGAGCCATACATACACGAGCACAAGGAAATGTTACGGAAACAGAATCCCTCGAAGCCAGAGATTTGGGTCACCAGTGAACATAATAGGAAGTTTGTTGGGTGGATCGAAAATAGAGTCCTGCAAGCTTCTGAGGGTGACGTAGATGAAGATGTTACATGGTTGGCCAGTGGGCCTAGATTTACTGTAGGGACTTGGCAGGGGTATGACATCAACGGCTATTCATTTTACACAAGAACTCAGGACGAGAAGAGTGCTATGCAATGTAGTGGAGTGACACTACTTGCTATTTCGGAGGATGCCAGGGCAGTAAGGGCACTCGACTCATATTACGGTGTTATTGAGGAAATATGGGAGCTCGATTATGTATTACTTAAGATTCCTCTGTTTCGATGCCAATGGGTCAAAATCCCTCGAGGTGTTAAAGTCGACAATTATGGGTTCACTCTCATCGATCTCAGTAGAGTCGCACACAAAGATGATCCATTTATACTTGCTGAGCAAGCCACACAGGTGTTCTACATCGTTGACCCGGCCAACCCAAAGTTGCACGTTGTCCTTCACAGTAAGAGACGTATTGTTGGGGTCGAAGACGTTGTGGATGAAGAAGAGTACGATCAGTTCGACGAACTACCTCCATTTTTAGATGGAATCCTTCAATCTGTCCCTACCGAAGATATTGACGAAACAAGTTACCTGCGAGACGACCACGAAGAAGGATTATGGGTGGACAACCATTCTTGACTAATTTGCAATATGTAAGTGACGTATATTACTTGGATCGAAGAATTCTTCAAATCATTTTTCAAAAATTCTTTGGGAAAACATACGTGATGCATTGAGAATCATTTCTGCAAATTTTCATTTCAATTGGAGTATATACTTGATTTGAGCAATAATTGATTCTTTTCACAAATATATATGAAAACTGCAAATTTTCATTCCATGATTGGTCTTTACTATTAATTTATTTCAAAATTATTGCAAGCCATTTGCATGGGGTTTCAGGTGTCTTTACAAGTGCAAAATGATGTACTGAGACCCATCTGTAATTGTTCTCAGGAAATACCTTTAGATCATTTTAACAGTATTATACTATCGGTTTCAACTTCCAAACCGATATGAAATTAACATATACTATCGGTTTATTGTCATAACCGATAGTAAAATACAATACAAAATGATGTACTGAGATCCTCTGTAATTCTTCTAAGGGAAATCCTTTAGGGTCAATAGCATTGTATTTTACTATCGGTTATAACTGTGAAACCGATATGAAATTAAACTATACTATCGGTTTATAGTTCACAACCGATAGTGATTTACACTGTGTTATGAGCCCCTGTTCTTAGTTTACTATCGGTTTACTGTTCACAACCGATAGTGATTTACACTGTGTTATGAGCCCCTGTTCTTAGTTTACTATCGGTTTACTGTTCACAACCGATAGTGATTTACACTGTGTTACGAAAATCCTAACTTACATGTTTTTACTATCGGTTTTGTGGTGATGAACCGATAGTAAATATTCATTTATTAGGTTATAACCTTGCACGATTTTCCCTCCAGTGCAACTGATCACATTCCAATTTCCAAATACTCGCGCGGAAAACCCTAGATTCGCCGACGTTCGCTTCTTCGCTCCTCTGCGCCACTAGTTCTCCACCGCCTCCGGCATTGCATTGCGCCACCGCCTCCGGCCACTCCACGATCGACTGTAAGTGTTCTTGACCAAATCGCTCGCGTGTATTGCTTAATTTTGTATGCAATGGTTCATATCCCGTTCAATGCATTACAAATATAAACCTAGAGTATAATTCATGAACTACAAACTTGATAGCTATGAGAATGACAGAATTGATGAAAATCACTAACAATTTGTCATACAATGTAGTTCACTATCGGTTTCTTATTCAGAACCGATAGTAAATACCTTAAACTGAATTTTCTGTTAATTATTTCCCATTTTCTAATTTTCATCTGAAATTTTGGTTCATTTACATTTTAACATACCTTATGTTCCTGCTGAGCAATTACTTTATGTTCCTGCTAAGCAATTTTGGAAATTTTTCCTAATTCAGACTTGATTACTATCGGTTTGACTTGGAGAACCGATAGGAAATAGTAGTGCCATCATAGTTTGCACTGCTAATTTGAATTTTCTGTGAATTACTTCCCATTTTCTAATTTTCATCTCAAATTTAGGTTCATTTAAATTTTAACAGACTTTATTTTCCAGCAGAGAGATTAGCATAGTTTGCACTGCTAATCTTTTAAATTTTCCTGAATACAGACCTTAGTACTATCGGTTTTCCTTTCAAAACCGATAGGAAATAGAGTATGTGTTAGTTTGCACTGCTCATCTGAATATTCTGTGAATTACTTCCCATTTTCTAATGTTCATCTCAAATTTAGGTTCATTTAAATTTTAACAGACTTTATTTTCCAGCAGAGAGATTAGCATAGTTTGCACTGCTAATCTTTTAAATTTTCCTGAATACAGACCTTAGTACTATCGGTTTTCCTTTCAAAACCGATAGGAAATAATGTATGTGTTAGTTTGCACTGCTCATCTGAATATTCTGTGAATTACTTCCCATTTTCTAATGTTCATCTGAAATTTAGGTTCATTTAAATTTTAACAGACTTTATTTTCCTGCAGAGAAATTAGCATAGTTTGCACTGCTAATCTTTTAAATTTTCCTGAATACAAACCTTAGTACTATCGGTTTTCCTTTCAAAACCGATAGGAAATAGAGTATGTGTTAGTTTGCACTGCTCATCTGAATTTTCTGTGAATTACTTCCCATTTTCTAATGTTCATCTCAAATTTAGGTTCATTTAAATTTTAACAGACTTTATTTTCATGCAGAGAGATTAGCACAACAATTTTAGTTATGAACTTTGTCATGTACCTTTCTTCATATCAATTGGATGGTTTGTTCATGGTATTTTAGGTAAAGCCATGTCGGCATCTTCCTCGGCTGATACTAGTGATTCGGCGAGGGCGAACGTAGATGGCGCTGCCTCGTCCCAGCGCAAGAGGAAGGCGCGAGGCGCGACGATGTTGGGTCGTTTGGCCAAACACGCGGATCTTTCCTGTGAGTTCAACCAGTTCGGGAGACCTATCGGGAAGAACGCCGGGCACTATACTGCATATGTTGGCTTGTTGGCGAAGGAAAGGGCGAAGATCACCGTCCAGAGCTGGAAGGACGTCAAGGCCGACGAGAGGGATAGGCTGTGGGCGGAAGTGAAGGTAAAATTAATCAAAATCACTGAACTCTTGAGTAATCACATTCCCTTGGTTTATCCTAGAGATTAGGTAAGTCCTACTTATATGCACCATTTGAAACAGGCCAAGTGGAACATCCTAGACGATGGTCCCAAGATAGCTTGCTTGAAGGACATGAACAACACGTGGAAAACCTTCAAGAGCGTCCTCATCAGTACCTTCCTCGCTAAAGGTGAATCTCCATGCGAGAAGTACCCCTTCATAACGGAGGAGGTATGGGAGCAATTCGCCCAACAGAAGGGGACTCCTGAGTTCAAGGTATGAATGGTTCCTTTGCTTGGTTACACCATTGTATGCAGTAAGCAGTGGTGCATTAATTTTCTTGTTTCTGGTATGAAGGCCCTCAGCGAGAAGAACAGCGCAATCCAGAGGAGGAAGACCACCCACATCGGCTCAGCTTCGCAGCTATGCGGGGAAGGAGGAGCAGTGGAAGAAGGCTGAAGACGAGGCGTCGCATTTCGTTGACTCCCCTGACCTACCACTCTCCGAGATCCGTGATCAGCGATGCAAGCACTGGTGGCTGGCCAGAGGGACCGTGTCGGCCACGGGGATTGTGGCGTTCCCAAACCCCAGGGACGTCGAGGTCGTGCAGCGACTCGTAAGTTGGCTAACTATGATCACTAGTGTGCGCACAAGTTTGTATATATTTCTTCCTCACAATGGAGAGCTTTCAATGTAACAGATCTCTTGCTCGAAGGAGGCGACCGAGGGATTGTTCAGTCCCCATAGGGAGAACGACATCCTTACCCGGGCTCTAGGGAACAAGGAGCATCCAGGGCGGACGCGAACCGTGGGGGCTGTGGTGCCATGGAAGGAAGGCTTCTCGGAGCCCGGGCAAAAGGCGAAGAAGGCTGGCAGCTGGAAGGAAAGGGAAGTGGAGCTATCTCAGAAGATACGGGCAGATGTGACTGCACAATTCGCGGACATGTTCGCTCAAATGAACGAGAAATATGAACGCCTCAGCCGAGTTGTGCAGTCCAAGGGTTTAGATCCAGCTGTCGAGGTCGACGCTGCCAGGCCGAGTAGTGTTGGCTCGAAGGTTCACGTGGATCCGGTGGACCTGATCGAGGTATTGCAACTCTTGAGCTATATATGCAGTTCGGCTGATGCCACTCCCGTTACGTTAGAATTGTTTCGCTAACCTGTTATAATTGTTGCAAATTGCAGAAGCCGGAGAGCTGTAGCCTATTGATCAACATAGGCGACAAACCTGTTGCGGTTGCAAACGGGGTCGTATACCAGTCTTGGGAGGATGTCTGGATCCACTGCGTACCTCTGGAACCTGGATTCGCAAAGGTACAGGTGGACATGGCCCTCCCGGGCTACAGCTCTTTTCCGTTGCCCATCCCAACGGACGAAATGTGGACAATTGGCGAGGCATTGGGCTCGTACATACAGTGGCCCAAGAAGGGTGTTAGACTACAGGAGGTAAACCCTAGCCATTCTAGCTTACAACTCAGTTAATATACTCAATTTGCAAAATCTAATTTAAGCGTTTGTACTTAAAGTGGACGATGGATACCAGCACACTTCCTGAGGACACCACCCCCGCCACAACGCATGAGCGAACTCCTTCGGCCCCCATGCCTCCTCCGACGGCCTCAAACCCTTCGCCATCCAATGAGGCCGACGGCACCACACCCCAACCTTCGAAGGTATACACTCGCTCCCCGCCCAAAGGAAAGGGCAAGGCCAAAGGCAAGGGCAAGGCCAAAGGCAAGGCCAAACAAAGCCAGCCGGGTACGTTCAAGAACGGGTCCCCACTCGTGTCGGAGTACCTTCTACGCAATATAGATCAAATAACCAAAAGTCTCCACGAGTGGTACCTAACCCGGTCTAGGCGCCACATCAACTTCTTGGTTCACTTCAGGCCAGCCCATTTTCACCGTGAGCCCGGGAGCATATCGGTGGCCCACGAGGATTTGTTCGACCTCCTCAACTGGCGGGAGCTTGATATGTCCATCATATGGACTGGAGTCCTGTGAGTGTGCTGTTGTCTGAAGTTATCACAGTTCGTTTCATAAATCTAATCACTTTTTGTATGCACTACTTACTAATGTCTACTTTGCATCCAGGTGCATGTATAGGCTAGCGTCGATGAGGGCATGTGACAAGGTGGGTTTCCTCGACCCAGAGAAAATAAGCCTCACGATGCTAGAGCACGACCAAGCACATGCGGAGGAATACATATCAAGGGCACTACTAGCGCAGCAGGACCGAGAGTTCATCCTTGCGCCGTACCACCAAAGGTTAGTGCATTTCCTACTAATTTAACTCATTCTTGTATGTGACGCCTAACATATGTATGAAACGGTTCGCTTATATATGCAATGTATGGGCCACTGGGTCCTCGCCGTCATTTGCCCATGGATGAATGAGGTCTATTACCTCGATTCGATGAGCGACAAGGTGGCGCATGTTTTCACCCTCACATGGCACATAGACGCGTAAGTAACATAGTTGTCTTAAATTTTTCTCTGACTAGCTAATTAATGCTAAGATATTAATCGGCAATGCTAAATTAAATACAGGGCTTTCAAAAATTATGCTAGTGCTGGAGGGAGGCATGACGCGTCGAAGGGTACAACAATTTCTTGGAAAGAATATGAGGTAATTAATACGGATGGAAGTACTCATGATGAGTCTTTTAATTTAAGCTTAATTAGTTCTTTCGAGTTAATGTGGGTTTATGTCTTTGCATATGCAATTTTTCCAGTGCCATCAGCAGCCACAATCGTGGGAATGTGGCTTCTATGTCATGAGATTCATGTATGACCTGATCAGGAGAAACTTTGCCCAATTCCTTAAGGTAACCATTTTTCCTGACTCAAAGTCGAACTTTAATTGGATGTGACGTACGATCCTAACTTCATACACGCATATATGCAGAGCACCATGTTGAAAGAGCAATATGAGTTGCCTCAATTGAAGGAGCTGCGAACAATTTGGGCTCAATATGTCATGGAAGAAGTGGCTATCAACGATCGATAGTAACTGACTTGTGTTGATTGCTGTATTTGTGAATATATATTGAATGTGTTGATTGCTGTATTTGTGAATAAACTCAATATGTGAATAGATTCATTGATGTATTTGTGAATAAACTCGATCAATATGTGCATAAATTCAATCTGTCCAATTTGTGAACAATATGTGAATATGTGAATATTGCTGAATTAGTGTATTTGTGAACAAATTGATCAATATGTGAATATTGCTGAATATTTGTAAATATTGATGTATTTGTGAATGATCCAATGTATCTCTGTATAGCTGTATGTATATGTGCATGATTCCAGTACTAACCGTGCCAGTACATAACCGATAGGAAAAACTAATATTACTATCGGTTATATAACACAACCGATAGAATAAATATTACATTACTATCGGTTCAGATGCAACAACTGATAGAATAAACTTTTCAGTACTAAACGTGTCTACAAATTACTATCGGTTATATACTACAACCGATAGAATAAATATATCAGTGCTATCGGTTCATATACAACAACCGATAGAATAAAGTTTTCAGTTCTAAACGTGTCTACAGAATACTATCGGTTATATAATATAACCGATAGAATAAAGTTTCCCATACTAACTGTGTCCAGACAATACTATCGGTTTAGATAATACCCGATAGAAAAAAACATTAACATTACTATCGGTTTAGATCCTAGCCGATAGAAAAAGCCTAAACAATACTATCGGTTTATATACGAGCCGATAGAAAAAACGTATATAATACTATCGGTTTAAATTTGAGCCGATAGCAGAAATAGTCGATAGCGATTAGTGAACGTTGGGAATGTAGGTGTTTTACTAACGGTTTTTGAACCGATAGAAGTGTTCTGCTCCTCTACTATCGTGCCGACCACTATCGGTAAGAGAACCGATAGTAGAGTGGATTTTTAACCGATAGTGAAAAGCATTTCTGTAGTAGTGTGCAAGCCTTCATCTGTGCACTTAATTTGATGCCACTCCAATTCTGTTAGAGTTTTTTCGCTAACCTGTTTTAATTGTTACAAATTTGCAGAAGCCGGAGAGCTGTAGCCTACTGACTCACCTAGGCAACAGGCAGGAAGTGGTTGCACACGGGTTTGTATATCTGTCTGGGGAGGATGTCCGGATCCACTGCGTACCTCTGCGGTTGGGGTTCGCAAAGGTACAGGTGGACATGGCCATGCTGGGCTACAATGATTCTCCATTGCCAGTCCCAACAGAGGAAATGCAGACACTTGCTGAGGCAGTGTGTTCCTACGTACAGTGGCCCAAGAAGTGTGTTCTAATACAACAGGTAAATCCTACACATTTTAGATTACATCCTACTCAGTACACTCAACTTGCAAAATCTAACATACGTGCTCATTAATTGAAGTGGCCTGCAGGCGTGCTACCAGGGGACTGCGCCCCCAGCTCGGGGCATGAGGCCGGATCTCGTGCAAACCTGAACACAGCAAAGATGGCCTCGACGCCAGCCAGCGCATCCACGCCTTCACCTCGGAAGAAAGCCGCCATCACCTCGCCCTTGCCTTCGAAGGTACGCGCCCAGTCCCCAGCAAAAGGCAAGGGCAAAGGCAAGGGCAAAGGGCGAAAGGGACAGCCGGAGAGGTTCAGGAATGAGTTCCCACTCATGTCGGAGGTAGCTTTGCGCAAATTGGATCGATCAAATCTGGGCTCAATATGTTATGGAGGAAGTTGCGCCCAACCAACCGCCATGACAAGCTTTTCGCTTACTTGTTGTCAATTTTCTCTTTTCGTGTACTCGGTGCATAGATTGTTTATCTATAGTCTTATTGATTAGTATTTATCCATATTGGATTGCAATTTGTATTGGTTCATATATATGTGAATAACTGTCTAATGTGTCAATCTGTTCAATGTATATGTGAATTTACCCTTCTTTGCATCTGTATTGTATTGTGTATCCAATCTATACTGTATTGCATTTGTACTGTATATGTGAATGTACTGTATTGTGAATATAAAGAATGTATCGTATTTGTGAATGTATTGTATTGCATCTATACTGTATTTCTATCGGTAAACTCATCCACAACCGAGAGAGTACTATCCTTTCTTCTATCGGTACACTCGTAATTCACCATTAGAAGAGTGTAACTTTTTCTACCAGTAAACTCATCCACAATCGAGAGAGTACTATCCTTTCTTCTATCGGTACACTCGTAATTCACCGTTAGAAGAGTGTAACTTTTCCTTCCGGTAAACTCATACACATCCGAGAGAGTTCTAAGGTTTTTTCTATCGGTACACTCTTAATTAACTGTTAGAAGAGTGTAACTTTTCCTGCCGGTAAACTCATACACAACCAAGAGAGTACTAAGGTTTTTTCTATCGATACACTCTTAATTAACCATTAGAAGAGTGTAAGTTTTCCTGCCGGTAAACTCATACACAACCGAGAGAGTACTATCCTTTTTCTATCGGTAAACTCTTTCACAACTGTCAGGCTAGAATGGTTTTCGACCGGTTTTCACCTAAAATGCCGTTAGAATAGTTTACTTCTTCTAACGGTTATTTACCGTTAGAAAATGACCTGTCTTGTTCTATCGTGTCTATTTCTAATGGTACAAAAACCGATAGTAGAAGGTGTTTTTACCGATAGAAGAGAGCTTTTTTGTACTAGTGAACTGTTCTAAATCCGATCCGATTTCAGCCTAGTCGCCAGAGCCCTTTAATGGCTCGAAATTTGAAAAAAAGGAAATAATCTTTTTTGTATCCTTTTGTTTAAGGAATAATCTTTTGGTATCTCCTTGTTTAGGGAATAATCTTTTTTGTATCCTTTTATTTAGAAACAATCTTTTAAAAGGGGAAGTATATTTCCCATTTGAAATCAAATCCCTTGATTGTCTCTGATTGCAACCAACCCAAGGGTCCTATAAATAGAGAGGGGGTGCTAACCATTTGGGGGCACACAAGGTGGAGACACACAAGGCGGAGCCACGAGAGGTGGAGAGAAGGAAGAGGCACACACAAAGGGCACGAAAAGCGACGGAAGACCGGCCACTGCGGATCCACTCAAGCCCGTGAAGGTTAGCATGGGTAAGCGCTAATTTGTCATAAGCATGCATCATCATGCATTGCATATCAGAGGTGGAGCCTTGTTCGTTAGTGCCCATACTAGCTATTCATGAACAACAATTAAAGGTCGCATGTCCGTTTTTCTTATCGGAGATCAAACCCCACCAAGGTCGCCGTCGATCAAAAATCTTACTTTCGATCAAGATCATGACGCCACAAGGTCCCGGTTGATCAAAGATCCAAAACATTGCATGCTCATCTTTTAATCAGAGATCTAAACCCCACCAAGGTCTTACTTTCGATCGAAGATCAAGACGCCAGCAAGGTCCTAGTAGATCCAAAATCAAACCTTCATGGGAGATAGATTGATGATAACTTCTGATCCAGAAGTCCGATCAATCCCAAATATTTATGGTGAATAGAGGACTTTATGAGAAACCTCACCACCAAATTTCAAGTCAATCAGAGACCTCTAAGGTCCAATTCGACCCGAAGAGGTTTTCTGTCCACAAACTTGTCCAGTTTGTGCCATGGGAAGAATCGATGATAACTTCTAATCCAGAAGTTTGATCGACCCCAAATTGCTATGGTTAATAGAGAACTTTATGAGAAATCTCTCCACCAAATTTCAATTCAATCAAAGATATCTAAGGTCCAATTCGACAAGAAGAGGTTTTCTATGAAGAAACATGTCCAGTTTTGCCACGAGAAGTAGATCGATGATAACTTCTAATCCAGAAGTCCAATCGACCCCAAATTTTTGTGGTAAACAGAGGACTCTGTGACAAACCTATTCACCAAATTTCATGTCAATAAAAGACATCTTGATGTCCAATTCAACCAGAAGAGTTGCTTTGTCCAAAATGCAATTCAGCTTGTGCTACGGGATGTAGATCAATGATAACATCTCATCCAAAAGTCGGATTGACCCCACATATTTATGGTGAATAGAGGACTCTATGAGAAAACTCTCCACCAATTTTCAAGTCAATCAAAGATCTCTAGATGTCTAATTCGACCAAATCAGAGGATTTGTGTAGAAGCAAATTCAGCTTGTAACATGGGAAGTAGATCTATTATAACTTCTCATCCAGAAGTCTGATCGACCCCAAATTTTTATGGTGAATAGAAGATCTATGGACATACTCTCCACCAATTTTCAAGTCAATCAGAGACCTCTAAAAGTCCAATTCGACCAGAAGAGTTGCTCTGTCCAGAATCTTGTGCACCTTGTCTCATGGGAGAAGAATGACGATAACTTCTCATCCATAAGTCCAATCGACCCAAAATTTTTATGGTAGATAGAAGATCCTATGAGAAACCTTTCTAGCAAATTTCAAGTCAATCAGAGACCTCTAAAGGCCAATTTTACAAGAAGAATTGCTCTATCAAGCAGCTTATTCACTTTGTCCTACGGGAGAAGATTGATGATAACTTCAAATACAGAAGTCTGATCGACCCCAAATTTTTATGGAGAGTAGAAGGTTTATACTAAAGTAATTCCACCAAGTTTCATCTTGATCAGAGGATTAGAAGACCATCCATACCATTGCAAATAGCTCTTTCTTGCTAAATTACAGCTTGATGTACAATTAATGTAATGAAGATAGTTTCTAATTCGACGGTCTAATTGATTCCCAATTTTGATGAACAATCGAGGATTTTTCCAGAACTATTCCTCCAAGTTTCAAGCTAATCAGAGGCAAGAAAGGCTCCCATCCAATTAGTCGAAGAAGAGCTAGTATAAGGATTAATCGTATCTGAAGTTGTCAAGACAAGTCGAAATCCTACTAAGTCCTTGATGGATATTCCAATGGGCTGTCTACCATGCAATATGCTTATTCCTGAAGCTAAGGAAGTCAAGTTACTATCACAAGTCATTCCATCCATAATTTTCATGTTGTTGGGTACTGATGAAGCAAAGGCAACATGCTTTTTGTCTATGACTGATGAAGCCGGACACCATGTATACCCGGTACTGATGAGGCGAAGGCATCCATTTGTTCGTAACCGATGAGGCCGAACAACCCCCTAGCCGGGCACTGACGAGGCGAAGGCCACATTTTGTGATAGCACCATAGACTGACGAGGCTATGGATTTGTATACTTGCATGCATGGGTATACGCATTACATTCATTCATTCAAGGGCAAAGTTATTTTGAAACTTGAAGACGATGACCATCAGTACAGCTTAATCAGAGGTTTTCTGTGGACTTGTTCTGCAGATGTAATTAACTAGGAACTTTTCAAAAGACCTGAGAAACCATGAACCATGCAATCCTCTAAAGCCAGGATGAACTTTCCTTTGGCGTAATGAGAGATTGTAAATCCCAAAGGAACATGTAACTTGTAATTCTTTTCAGAATTAATAAAGTACAGTGTTTCCTTAGATTGTACATTCTCTACCTTTTATTTGTATACTTATGTATAATGGCACGCTCGCAACACAAAAAAGGGGCCAAATTTGCCAAAAAAGAGATCTTCCCGACGAAACAAAAGGATCTGATTCATCTAGAGATAAAACTAATTGATCAACCACCCGAAGGAATAGTAACCGCATTGTAGATGAGACCTAGTTTGCAAGATCACATCAAGGAGAAGCAAGCTGTGGATAAGTTCATTCAGGAAGAAGTACATAGAATTAAAAATGGAAGGCTGTCAGAATTTAACGTCATGGAGGACAGGACCTTATGGTGCCACGACAGTATGTGTGTACCAGAGGACTCTGAGATAAAAGACATAATCTTGAAAGAGGCTCACCAAACACCCTATAGCATTCTAGCATTCATCCGGGCAGTACAAAAATGTACCAGGATATCAAAGGTACATTTTGGTGGAGGAATATGAAGAGGGAAATTGCACAATTTGTGGCAGGGTATGACATGTGTCAACGAGTTAAAGCTGAACAACAACGACCAGCAGGACTGTTGCAACCTTTACCCATACCAGAATGGAAATGGGAAGAAATCGGGATGGATTTCATTGTTGGGTTACCCCAAACCAAACAAAAGAAGGATTCCATATGGGTGATTGTGGATCGCCTAACTAAGTCTGCGCACTTTATCGCCATTCACCAAACTTACACATGTGAAAGGCTAGTAGAGTTGTATCTAGAAAGAATTGTGGCATTCATGGAATTCCAAAAAGAATCGTCACGAATAGAGGATCTTTCTTTACCACGGCATTTTGGAAAAACCTACAACAAGCCATAGGTACACACATAGATTTCAGTACAGCATATCATCTAGAGACCGGAGGATAGACATAAAGAGTTAACCAAATTTTAGATATGCTGAGGGCATGTGCCGTTGATTTCGGAGAATCGTGGGTTAAAATTGGCCATTGGCCGAGTTCGCTTATAACAATCACTAGTACAGAAATGCAGTCTACTAACCCCTATCTTCTATCGGTTATTAGCGAAACAGCAGAAAACCGATAGAAAATGTGCCTCGCGGTCATAAAAGCCCGACGGATGTATTTTCCCTATCGGTTTATAAGAAACTTACCGATAGAATAAATAGTATGATTTACTCTAGCGGTGATGAACATATTTGCCGTTAGAAGAGATGCATAAGTACTGATGGAAGAATGTTGTGCGCCGATAGGACTGGTCGACTTCAACAACTAGACTTATTCTATCGCTACTGTATGAATATACCGACAGAGTATATTAAAAATTCCTATCGGCAATATGTAGTGCGCCGATAGAATAGTTGGCCTTCTACAAATATTTTTATTCTATCGGTAATGGATTCTTTTACCGTTAGAATATATAGAAAATTGCTTAGAACTGTTCGTCTTCAAATAGTTTTATTCTATCGGTAATGAATGTTTATACCGGTAGAATATTGCAAAAATATCTTAGAACTGTTGGCCTTCTACAACTAGTAATATTCTATCGGCAATGTACGTACAAACCGATAGAGTATGTACAAAAATTCCTATCGGTAATATTTATTGTGCCGATAGAACCATTCGGCTTCTACAAATGTTTTTATTACTAACGGTATTCTGTTTTCGTACCGATAGAAGATATATATTTGTATAAATACACGGGTATGTCTCTTTCATTCTCACAGTTCATCTGGGGCTCGTAGTCCTAACCCGTAAGCTCCATGGACGGCCGGCGCACCTCTACAGGGGACCGCTGCACCTCCGCACCTCCATCGACACCCTCTAGACGTCGGCATCCCAAGGAAGGTACGTAAAATTTCTGCAATATTGTTAGATTATTCTAATCCGATTATGGCAATAATTCTGCTTTTTTTGTATCCTTCATTTTGATGTGTCTTCTTTTCAATATGATTATGATCTGTTCAGGTCCTTGGATGATGCTCGTGAGGGGCAATGTATTTCACGGTTCTTCATCGCAGTACGCTGCCTACGTTGGCTTGTTGGCGAAAGAAATGGTGAAGATCACCGTCGAGAGCTGGAAGGACGTGAAGGGCGAGATCTTGGTTGGCTTGGTCGAGAAGATGCTTAAGCCCGGCGTGTTTCTCAAATCAGGACCTATAGAAAGCATCTTACATTTTTTTGCATGCACCAGCTTGTGGCCAGATGCTTACCTGCTTGGAGAAGAAGAATTGTTGTTATTTGCACAGCCATTTTACACCATCACTACACAGAACAACATCTTGGAAGGTAGGTTCTTTTTGTTAATGGAGTTGAGTTGAGTTGATCGAGTTTGAGTCCGAGGAAATCACCAATACGTACAAATGTATGTCGACGGCAGTTCCAGCTCCTCGGGCGTCTTCGAACTGAACTCCTATGGTTAAGTCCAATGTAGTTCAGACATTTGCTATTTTGGATGAATGGATTTGTGATGTATCAGGTCTAACTTGTAGTCGGTAGTTGCATTGTGGCAACCTGCAAAGGTTCCCTTTTATGTAAAATGCATGTATGGGCCACTGGGTCCTCGTCGTGATCTGTTGTTAATTTCAGACGTGGCTTTTGTAATATAAATCGAATGTGTGAATTGTTGTATTTGTATATTGTTGTATATTTGTGTATCATGTATTGCTAATTGGGACATGAACTTGAATGTGCAGGGAGTATTTGTGTATTTAATTGTATTGGTAGGTAGGTGTGTATTTGTACTGCTGTTTCAGGCATGCACTTCAATTTGTGAACTGGCATGTGTATGTTTGTACCTGAATTTGTATTGGTGAACTGGCCTGTGTATGTTTGTACCTGAATTTGTGAACTGGCATCTGCAATTTCTTTGGCAAGATGAAGTCCCAACTACCTACGAAAAGTATTTTTGTGTCTCCTAGTTAATCCACAAATTAGCATTTCGTGAAATATATTGCTTTATCTTCTAGTTAAGATCCGTTTGATGTAAGATCTGTTTGATGTTACATTGATATGATTCCTTGAATGTGAGAAATGGCATGTGCATGTTTGTCCCAGTTTGGTACCAGTACCTCCTCTAACGGTAAGTACACATATTTACCGATAGGAAAACACATATATTTGCTCAGTCATGCATATTCTAACGGTAAATACACATATATTTGCCGATAGGAAACACATATATTTTCTCAGTCATGCATATTCTAACGGTAAATATGTGTATTTACCGATAGAAAAAGACATATATTTGCTCAGTCATGCATAGTCATAGTCTAACGGTAAATGCACATATTTACCGATAGAAAAACTAATGCTCGAGTGTTATGCATCATCTAACGGTAAGTACACATATCTACCGATAGAAAAACTCATGTGCGTGCCATGTCATGCATGATCTAACGGTAAGTACACATATTTACCGATAGGAAAACACATATATTTGCTCAGTAATGTATATTCTAATGGTAAATACACATATTTACCGATAGAAAAACTCATGCTCGAGTGTTATGCATCATCTAACGGTTCGTACACATATTTACCGATAGAATATGTGAGCGGAAAATTACCTAAGTTAGTCTGACGGTTATTTCATGTATTTACCGTTAGAAAAATGTCCATTATAAGGAAAACCCCACTCGACCATTGCTTAGCTGCTCTTTAATTTGTTCTGTTGCACTCTGTGTCCCTCTGTTTGTGACGAAAGTTCCAGCTACACTGCTAGGGTGATCAGCGCAGGCTGGAGGGAAGTTGATTGCGCCCCTCTCTTTAAGGTACGCTTAATCGTCGACACTTATCTCTCTCTCCCTCTAGATCTCCCTTCCTCTCTACTTGCAAGCTAGCTGTATTGTGTAGTTCCAAGTTTGTAGCTCTAAGCTTGGGAGCTTGGTAGCTGGAAATGCGTCATGTTTTAGGAGCTAACTAGCTTGTATTGTGTAGTTAGCTAGGTTAATTAGTGTTAATTTCGTCAGGCTAGGGTTCAACACATGTATCTGTTGTAAGAGGCTGTACATGTACATATACATAACTTAATTGGGCAGGTTTCATGCATGGCTTACTCGTTAAATTTTGTTAATTATAGATGGACAGGAAATATTGGATGTATGGAATAAAACGTACTACTCTTGAATATTTGGATGGTGTGAATGAGTTTATTAAATTTGCTGAGCAACAAAAGGAGAGGAAGGGAGAGAAAAATATGCTCTGTCCTTGTACAGATTGTATGAACTTGAAGAGGTTTAGCAACTCTGATCAAATTAAGAGTCATTTGATTCGTCGTGGTTTTAATGCGCGATACACCCGTTGGATATGGCATGGTGAAGATCTTGAGGAAACAAGCACCACTACTACCAATCAGCATGACTCGGATGTGGATTGCAATAATATCGATGATCATGCTAATTTTGGTAATGTTCATTCCGATGTGCACGTAGATGATGATGATGACAATCTAGATGAGATGTTACGTGATGTAGAGGAAGATTACAACGAAAATGACTTTTGTGAATTTGAGAAACTGATTGCTGACTCTGAGAAGCCTCTGTTCCCTGGATGTGCAACATTTACAAAACTGTCTTCTGTGCTGAGATTATATAACTTGAAGGCAGGAAACGGTTGGAGTGATAAGAGTTTCACGGCACTATTAGATCTTCTAGCGGACATGCTTCCAGAGGGAAATGAGTTGCCAAGATCTACTTACCAAGCCAAAAAACTGTTGTGTCCGTTGGGAATGGAAATCGAAAGAATACACGCATGCCCAAATGATTGTGTGTTGTACCGTAAAGAGTACTCCAGTTTGCATGTTTGTCCAAGATGCGGCGCATCGAGGTATACGCGTAGGGACCGGATTGACAGTGAACGTCACGAGGTAAGGAAAGGGCCCCCGGCAAAAACTGTGTGGTACTTGCCTGTGATACCTAGATTGAAGCGGCTGTTTGCAAATCCGAAAGTCGCGAAGCACTTGCGTTGGCATGCTGAAGCCCGGAAACAAGACGGAAAACTGAGACACCCAGCTGATTCTATTCAATGGAGAAACATCAACAGAACATTTGCTGAGTTCGGCGGCGAACTTAGGAATGTAAGGTTCGGGCTGAGTACAGATGGTATGAACCCACATGGTAATATGAGCAGCCGGCACAGCACTTGGCCGGTTCTTTTATGCATCTACAATCTTCCTCCTTGGTTATGCATGAAGCGCAAGTACATCATGATGGCGTTACTAATCTCAGGACCCAGACAACCCGGAAATGATATTGACGTGTTTCTAGCGCCTTTAATCGAGGACTTACAGAAATTGTGGAGCGAGGGTGTGCAGGTGTGGGATGCATACAAGAAAGAGAATTTCATCTTGCGGGCCCTGATATTTTGCACCATAAATGATTTTCCTGCCTACGGCAATTTGTCGGGGTATAGTACGACAGGAGCCAAGGCTTGCCCTATTTGCCTAGATGAAACTGAGAGCATGTGGCTGCGAAACTGCCGGAAAACAGTGTACATGGGTCACCGCAGGTTTCTTCCGGTGCATCACACGTACCGTAAGAAGAGGAAATCATTTAACGGGAAGCCTGAGAAGGGATCAGCTCCAGTGTTTCTGACCGGTAAGGAGATTTACTCGCGCGTGAACGACATCAAAGTTGAGTTCGGTAAGCATTCTAAACCTCGAGAAAAAAATGTTTGGAAGAAGAGATCGATTCTCTGGGATCTACCGTACTGGGAGCACTTACAAGTTCAACATTGCATTGACGTCATGCATGTAGAGAAAAATGTCTGTGACAGTTTGATTGGTTTGTTGTTGAACATTCCGGGAAAGACAAAGGATGGTGTGAAAGCTCGTCGTGACATGGTGGAAATGGGGATAAGGACTGAGCTTGCACCTTTAGAGAATGGAAAGCGTACATACCTCCCCCCGGCCTGCTATACGTTGTCCAAGAGCGAAAAAACAGAACTCTGTCGGTGCCTGCACGGTGTTAAAGTTCCATGTGGGTACTCCGCGAACTTGAAAAAACTTGTGTCTATGAAGGACCTAAGACTGGTTGGCATGAAGTCCCACGACTGTCATGTCTTGATGTCACAAATGCTTCCCATTGCTATCAGAGGCATTCTCCCAGTTAAAGTCAGAGAGACAATCACAAACCTATGTTATTTCTTCAACGCAATATCTTGCAAGGTAAGTACGTGCATTCGTACTATAAGTTCACTACCTCCATTTGTGGAGCTTAATTAGAAGATTTTTCTGATATGAATATTTGGCGCAACTGTGTCCTCGTAGGTAATTGATCCCGATGAACTAGACGCTTTGCAACGCGACGTGGTTACAACTCTTTGTCAGCTCGAGATGTATTTCCCTCCATCCTTTTTTGATGTTATGGTCCATCTGATTGTTCACCTTATCAGAGAAATTAAGTTTTGTGGACCCGTGTGCCTGCGCTACATGTATCCATTTGAGAGATTTATGGGTGTATTGAAGGGATATGTAAGGACTCGTCGTCGACCCGAGGGGAGTATCATGGAAGGTTATGCCGCCGAGGAGGTGATTGAATTTTGCACAGATTATATGGCTGGGGTTGACCCAATTGGTGTTCCTAGGTCCCGACACGAGGGTAGGCTTGAGGGAATCGGAACGATTGGATTCAAAGCTATCGTCCCCACTCGTGATGTGTACGCAAAATCACATTTTTGGGTCTTACAACAGATGACGGAGGTCGAGCCATACATACACGAGCACAAGGTAATGTTACGATCACAGAATCCTTCGAAGTCAGACGTTTGGGTAAGCAGAGAACATAACAGGAAATTTGCTGAGTGGATCCAAGAAAGAGTCACGCGAGCTGCCGAGGGCTCCGTAAGTGAAACTGTGACATGGTTGGCTAGAGGCCCAAGATTCACTGTAGGGACTTGGCAGGGGTACGACATCAATGGGTATTCATTTTACACAAGAGCTCAAGACGCCAAGAGTAGCACGCAATGTAGCGGAGTGACACTGTTTGCTATTTCCGAGGATGCCAGGTCAGTAAGGGCGCTGAACTCATATTACGGTGTTATTGACGAAATATGGGAGCTCGATTACGGATTACTTAAGATTCCCCTGTTTCGATGCCAATGGGTCGAAATCCCTCGAGGTGTTCAAGTTGACAGTTACGGGTTTACTCTCGTCGATCTTGGTAGAGTCGGACACCAAGACGATCCATTCATACTTGCAAAGCAAGCCACACAGGTATTCTACATCGTTGACCCGGCCAATCCAAACTTGCATGTTGTCCTCCACAACAAGAGACGTATTGTTGGGGTCGAAGATGTTGTCGACGAAGAGGAGTATAACCAATTCGATGAAATACCTCCATTTTTAGAGGACATTCAATCTATCCGTACTGAAGATATCGACGAAACAACGTATCTGCGAGATGACCACGAAGAAGGATTATGGGTTGAGAACCATTGATGATTAATTCCTATTTCAGGGATAAATGCCAAGCAAACAGCCCACAAGTTCTGCAGCAAGGTGAGGAACTTATCATTAATACATCAGGCAGTACATTTTTCTTTAGAATTTAATGATAAGCTAGTTCACAGCATTAATACATCTCAATTTTACTCCACAGCATGAGTTCTAACGTGTACAGTACCTTTATCCTGTAAATATTTAATTCTTCCCTTCAAATAGCACTTGCAAAAATCTCACCGCAGCCTCTTCAAATTAAGTTCTGCAAAAATCCCTTTTTTCTGACGGTATTTTGTTATTTATACCGATAGAGAAGGACATCTTCTCTCAGGCACTTCAAAACGTTTTCTATTGGTATTGTTCTATTTTACCGTTAGAATAAATTCGTTAGTCTCACGGTATTTGTTGCCTGACGATTTTTTCCTGTTTTTACCGATAGAAGAATACTCTGCCGCTTTGAATTCTCAACCGTGTCGCCATGCGTCGCCTTGGAAACTCTATAAGTACCTCGCCATGCGTCGCGGTATTTTGTTGTTTTTCTAATTCTCGAACGGTTCGACTCCTCATCTTCTCTTTCACAATGGCAACCTCCATGGGATCGTCATCCACGCCCTCCCCGGTAAGAACTCTAAATCTCCTCGGTTTACCCCTGTATTGTTAATCCATGTTCAGTTCATTCTTGACCTGTTGATTTGCACAGGGAATGGTAGCCGTGGAAGACACTGCCAAAGTGAAGGCTGACCTGAGGGCCCTCCAGGAGGAGCACAAGCTCCTTACAGACAAGCACACTCAGCTACGGCTTGACCTTGACGATCTCTTCCAGCGCATTAAGCGCATGAAGACGGATGGTGACAATGCTAGGGCGAGGACGAGGCGTCTTCGCGAGGAGAAGAAAGCCGCAGATATGACCATCGCTGGCTGCGGTTTGACTATGAAGGATACCATAGCGAAGCTGAGGGAGGTCGCAGGTCTTCTCGACGCGGTAGTAGTTGATCCTAGGGACAACTTGTCGCTAGAGGAGTCCTGCGTCCTGGCTGCAAGTCTAACTGACTCTATTCTACATGCAGCCAGGGCTAAGACCACCCCTTGACCTAGCATTTTGGGTTTTATTTTTTTTTTGTAAGTGATAAAACAACAATGAATGAACAATTTTTTTTTATGTCAATTTTCCAATTTTCCGGCTATCTTCCCTCTTTCTTTAACATTCTGCAGCTTTCAACCACGGTCTGTTTGATGTTAAATTGTGTACCTTTTCATTACTCTGACGGTATTTTGTTGTTTTTACCGATAGAAAAAGGGCACACAATACTATATCTCAAGCACTTAATCAAAAAATTTTTCTGGGGAAAATTGGTCTCACGGGATTTTATTGTTTATACCGATAGAAAAAAAGGCACTTTTCATTACTCTCCCGGTATTTTGTTGTTTTAACCGATAGAAACTATAATCTCAAGCACTTTAAAAAAAATTTCTGGGAAAATTGGGCTCACGGGATTTTTTTGTTTATACCGATAGAAAAGGGCACCTTTTCATTACTCTGACGGTATTTTGTTGTTTTTACCGATAGAAAAAGGTCTCAAGCACTTAATAAAAAAAATTTTCTGGGGAAAATTGGTCTCACGGGATTTTATTGTTTATACCGATAGAAAAAAGGCATCCACTAATTCAAATATTTTTCCGGGAAATTTACTTGTTCTATCGGTGTTATTTTGTTGTTTCGATAGAAAAGTACATAAGTCTATCGGTATCATTTTGTTATACCGATAGAAAAGTTCCTCCGCTACTTTATTACTCGTACACGGCCCTTTAGTTTCCCTCCACTCGAACAGTTCCACCTTAGAGCACTGCGTCTCTTCGAGAGCGAAGAAAACCCCAACCTCCGCCGTGACCACTCACTTCCTCTCTCCCACACGACGATCGCCGGCTGGACACTGGTTCGTCACTGCCACCGGTTCTTATTTTCGTCCTTCGCCGGCCGCCGCTGCGTTCTACACCGCCTCTCCATCACCAGAACTGATCGCCGCCGTAAATACCCTAATTCGTCGTTCTATTTCCAGCATCTTCTTTATTTGATCCTAGTGTTTTGCACGTACTAATTCTTCGAGTTTTGCAATTACACTAGGGTTCCCTATTGTGTTGGCTTATGTACATTCCGCAGGCAATGTTGATTTTAATTAGGGTTTACATACTATGTTCCAGTGCTGTAATGAACCTGTTTTGAGATTTTAACTTCTCTATACTGCTGTATGTGTGATCAATTGTATCCAACTGCCATGTAATGCAGATTATATGTTGGAGGTGTTCTTACACATATTCTATCGGCAGCTCATGTGTTTACCGATAGAAAATTTTTCTGCACAAGTAGTAAAACTTAATTTGGATCTGGAAGGACATGAGCCATGCAATGTACTAGTTTGGTTGGAAATTTTTACTCACTTCGTATGAATATATGGCAATGTGGATGGGTCTTCGATGTATATGTTTCAAATGCCTATATACATGACTTTTCCCAACCTAATAGCTGTGAAGTCCTGATGACTCACATACAGGCTAGGCTAAAGATTATGCACAGTGGCACTATATGCTTGTGTGCATATTTACGTGTGAAATAATAATGCTGGCCCATGAATATTAGTGTAGCAAATCATCGAGAATGTTATGTGATGACAGTGAATGGTGGCTTGTCAACAAAATTCCATATGTAGAGAACATTGTTATGTTCTATCGGTATCTCACGTTTTTGCCGATAGAAAAATTGTCTTCTGTGGAGATAATTGTTATGGTCTATCGGCAGCTCATGTGTTTACCGATAGAAAATATTTCTGAAGAGTTCAGTAAGTAGTTTATGCATATCTTTCTTTTTGTATTATTTTCCCTTTTGCCGCCCTAATTAGTCTCCAGTCCTGGGCTGAGTTATGGAACTCCAAGGCGAATTAATTGCCATATATATGGTTTGTTGAAGGTTTTGTAGGGGAAGACATGTCGTCGTCTTCATCGGATGGTACTAGTGGTTCGACTAGGGCCAACCCCATCGTAACTACTGAAGATGCAGCTGTTACATCCCAGCGCAAGAGGGTGGGGCGAGGCGCGACGACGTTGGGGCGTTTGGCTAAACGCACGGATCTTTCTTGTGAGTTCAACCAATTTGGGAGGCCGATTGGAAAGAATGCTGGGAGGTACGTGGCCTACGTTGGGCTGTTGGCGAAAGAAAGGGTGAAGATCACCGTCCAGAGCTGGAAGGACGTGACGGCGGACGAGAGGGATAGGTTGTGGGCGGAAGTGAAGGTTAAATGAACTGAAATCGTTGAACTCTTTCGTAATCACGTTCTCTTGGCTTATACTAAAGTTTAACTAACTCGTGATTAATTGTATGCATTTTTCGGAAACAGGCTAAGTGGAACATCCCCGACGATACACCTAGGACTGCCTGCTTGAAGGACATGAACGGAACATGGAAAACCTTTAAGAGCTGGCTCGTCAGTAACTTCCTCGCTGCGGGGAAATCTCCTTGCGAGAAGTACCCCTTCATATCGGAGGAGGTATGGGAGGAATTCACCAAGCAGAAGGGGACTGAGGAGTTCAAGGCCCTTAGCGAGAAGAATAGGGCGATCCAGAAGAGGAACGACACCCGCATCGGCTCGGATCCAGGGGCTATGCGGGGAAGGAGGAGCAGTGGAAGAAGGAAGACGAGCAAAATCCTGTCATCGACACCCCTGAGTTGCCGCTCTCCGAGATCCGGGATGAGAGGTGCAAGCGATGGTGGAGGGGGAGGGGGTCCGTGTCGTCCATGGAGTCTGTGCAGTTCGCAACCCCTGGGGACGCCGACGTTGTGAGGCGAATGGTAAGTTGGCTAACCTCGTAAACTGTGTGGGCACAAGTGTATATAAGGCAATTTGTCTCACAAGGTACCTTCAAATGTAACAGATCTCTTTTGAGAAGGAGGCAGCGGAGGGATTGTTTACCCCGCAGAGGGAGAACGACATCCTCACCCGGGCTCTAGGAAATAAGGAGCATCCCGGGCGGACACGGGCCGTAGGAGCCATTGTGTCGTGGAAGGCCGGTTTCGTAGATCCGGCTCCACCGAGGAAGAAGGCCCGCACCTGGAAGGAAAAGGAAGCTGACCTCTCCGATAAGATACGGGCTGAGGCACGGGAGGAGATACGGGCGGAGATGCGGGCTGAGATACGGGCTGAGGTACAGTCTGAGGTGCAGACCGAGGTCGCACAAATGAGGGAAGAGTTTGCACGGTTGAGAGAAGCATTGCTGGCCAAGAGTGCAGATGCGGATCCCCAGGACGAGGGTACCCCGCGGGGTCGGATAAGCAGTTGCGCTTCGAAGGTACTCGCGGATCCAGTGGATCTACTTGAGGTACTGCAAGCCTTCATCTGTGCACTTAATTGTTACAAATTTGCAGGGGCCGGAGGGCTGCATCCTACAGAATCACGTAGGCGCCGGGCAGGAAGTGGTTGGACACGGCTTCGTATATCCGTCTGGGCCGGATGTCCGGGTCCACTGTGTACCTCTGCGGTTGGGTTTCGCAAAGGTACAGGTGGACATGGCCATGCCGGGCTACAACGATTCTCCGTTGCCAGTCCCAACAGAGGAACTGCAGACACTTGCTGAGGCAGTGGGCTCCTACGTATAGTGGCCCAAGAAGTGTCTTGTAATACAACCGGTAAATCCTACACATTTTAGATTACATCCTACTCAGTACACTCAACTTGCATAATCTAACATACGTGCTCATTAATTGAAGTGGCCTGCCGCGGGGCTACCAGGGGACTGTGCCCCCAGCTCGGGGCATGAGGGCCGATCTCGTGCGAACCTGGACACATCAAAGACGGCCTCGATCCCACCCAGCGCATCCACGCCTCCACCTCGGAAGAAAGCCGCCATCAACTCGCCCTTGCCTTCGAAGGTACGCGCTCAGTCCCCGGCAAAAGGCAAGGGCGGCAAAGGCAAGGGCAAAGGGCGACAGGGACTGCCGCGGACGTTCACGAACGCGCTCCTACTCATGTCGGAGGCATCGTTGCGGAAATTGGATCGATCAACCAGAGACCTCCACGAGTGGTACCTACATCGAGCTCGGCGCAGCCTGAACTTCTTAGTTCCCTACAGGCCTGGGCAGTTCCACCGTGAGCCCGGGACTATATCCGTGGCACACGAGGATCTGTTCGACCTCTACAACTGGCGGGAGCTCGATATGTCCATCATACAGACTGGAGTCCTGTGAGTTTGCTGATGCTATGTATTGCTGTTTTCTAACTCTGTTTGCTAACTCTGCATTAATGTTGCAGTTCATTTGAATACTGAGTAACTTTCTGTGAAATTAATATTAATCTCGTCCTTCGCATGCAGGTGCATGTACAGGCTAGCATCGGAGGCTGCGTGTGACAAGGTGGGTTTCCTCGACCCAGAGAAAATAAGCCTCACGATGCTAGAGCAGGACGCCACGCACGCTGAGCAGTACATATCCAGCGCGCTGATGGCGCAGCAGGACAGGGACTTCATTCTGGTGCCGTACCACCAAAGGTTAGTGCATTTCGTACTAATTTAACTCAATCTTGTATGTTACACCTGAGATGTACTTTGAGCTAGCGGTCCTCTTTTACGTACAATGCAGGGGCCACTGGATCCTCATCGAGATCTGTCCGCCGAGGAACGAGGTGTACTACCTCGATTCGATGCGTGACAGATTATCGATGGAATATGTGCTCAAGGGGAATATGGAGGCGTAAGTAACTTATATGTTTGATTTAAATTTTGACCTCACTAGCTAATGATAATACATTAACTGGCAATACTAACTGAAATGCAGGGCTTTTGATAAATATGTGTCCACTGGAGGGAGGCATGCCGCACCGCAGGGCTCCGTACTAGCTTGGAAAGAATATGAGGTACTCACGAGACTTTTTGTTTATGCTTAATTAGTTTATGGAAACAATATATAGCTAACATGTCTTCGCATATGCAATTATCTCAGTGCCATCAGCAGCCGCAATCGTGGGAATGCGGGTTTTATGTGCTGCGCTACATGTACGACCTAGTGTGGACAAACTTTTCCCGATTCCCCCAGGTAAGCATCGATAGCTAACACAAATTTCAAAAATGGGTGTCACGTTCTAAATTAGGATCGAAGTTAGTTACTCAGTATGCACACATGCTTGCAGATCGCCATGTCGAAAGACCAATATGAAAATGCAAAGATTATATATCTTCGACAAATTTGGGCACAATATGTCATGGAGGAAGTAGCGCCCAACCATCTAGCATGACAATTTTCTCCTTTTCGTGTACTCTGCATAGACTGTTTATATACATGTGAATAAATATATATATGTGAATAAATGTCCACATTGGATTGCAATCTGTATTTGTCCATACATATGTGAATAAATGTGAATAACTGCCTAATGTGTCAATTTGTTCTGTGAATTTACCTTGCATCTGTACTGTATTGTGTATCCAATCTATACTGTATTGCATCTGTACTGTATATGTGAATGTACTGTATTGTGAATGCAAGTACTGTATATGTGAATGCTCTATCGGTAAATTCATCAACAACCGAGAGACTACTGTACTTTTTTCTATCGGTACAATAAAAATTAACCGTTAGAAGAGTGTGCCCTTTCCTGCCGGTGAACTCATACATATCCGATAGAGTACTAAGCTTTTTTCTGTCGGTAATCTTGTAGTTAACCGTTAGAATAGTGGTACTTTTCAAACCGCTAGCGATGAGTTTTCTATCGGTAAACTTATAAGATGCCGATAGAATAGTATGATTTTTCCTATCGGTAAACTTATAATTAGCCGTTAGAATAGTGGTACTTTTCCAACTGCTGACGACGAGTTTTCTATCGGTACAATCCAAATATACCGATAGAATAGTATGATTTTTTCTGTCGGTAAACTTGTAATTAACCGTTAGAATAGTTGTACTTTTCCAACCACTGACGACGAGTTTTCTATCGGTACACTCCTAATATGCCGATAGAATATTATGATTTTTTCTGTCGGTAATCTTGTAATTAACCGTTAGAATAGTGGTACTTTCCCTGCCGCTGGACGTAAGACTACGACGGGTTTTCTATCGGTAGATTCATAATATGCCGATAGAATAGTGAACGTCTTCTGTCGGTTATTTACCGATAGAAAATGTCCAGTCTTGTTCTATCGTGTCTATCTCTATCGGTACAAAAACCGATAGTAGAAGGGTGTTTTTTACCGATAGAAGACTGCATTTCTGTACTAGTGAATAGCTATCAAGACAGTATACATATGGCACCATTCAAAGACTTGTATGGTCGAAAATGCAGATTTCTGATCCGTTGGGCAGAAACTGGAGAACAGAAAATTCTCAGACCCGATTTAATCAGGGAAACCGAGGAAAAGATCCAAGTTATCCGAGATAGGCTCCGAATTGCCCAAAACCGACAAAAGAGATTTGCCGACACTCGAAGGCGAGAATTGTAGTTTGAAATAGGAGATCTAGTGTATCTGAAGGTGTCACCAATGAAAGGTGTCAAGAGGTTTGGAGTAAAAGGCAAACTAAGCCCCCGGCATATCGGGCCATATTGCATCCTGGCTCGAAAGGGAGTTGTGGCCTATTACATTGAGTTACCAACGAAATTATCATAGATTCATGATGTTTTTCATGTATCTCAGTTGAACAAGTGTTTGCGAGAGCCCTCATAACATCTAATTCATTTGGAAGAAACTCTACAATCAGATCTAACCTACGAGGAATACCCTACTCGGATTCTAGTAGTGGAAGATAAGAAACTCTGTAGTAAGGTGATTCGATATTGCAAGGTACTATGGCACAATCACCCTGAGAGAGAGGCAACGTGGGAAAAGGAAGAAGAACTGAAGAGTCGGTATTCTCATCTATTTAAGTAAGGAGATTTTAAATTTTGAGGACGAAATTTTTCTAACGGGGGAAGAATGTGAGGACCACGTAGTTGGTCGGCTAGTTGGAGGCCATGCTGCTGGTTGACAGAGGAGTCACGATGTTGACGAAACTAAAACCTAAATATACACGCTGGATTTTTGTTTTAGAAAAGATTGCTGTCGGACTGTGCAGTATTTGTTAGGAGTTCCTTGCAGCCACCTCTCAGCCTGAGCGAGTGCCGCTGCTTGCTCCTGTATTTGCTTGTTAATAAGTGCTAACTTGGTAGCACTTTTACCCTAGATTTAGTGTCAAAAACATGCAAAACATGCTTAGAACTCCTCTAATGCGACATTTTATGTGCAAAATTTAATTGTTTTCACAAATTTCTTTCACGATTGTATTCATCATGTTTCAGGGATCAAACCCTCCAAATTTGAGGCAATTTCAACCACATTTGAGCCTTCAATGACCAAGAAGCCAAATTGGAGAAGCAAAAGAGTCCTAGTCAAAGTCAAATTGGTAGGTAAAAATCCCAAATCGTACCAAACACGGGCGAAAAATGACTTGTACTCGAAAAGGACCCCTGCTCGAAAAACAGACCCGGTCGAATACAATGTGGTAAAACAAGATTCCCGCTCGGAACCAGTTGCGCCACGTGTCTGGCTGTCATTGAGCCACGTGTCCCAGTCGTGTTCAGATTGGATTCCTCAGCTAGGTTTTGATCGGTTTTGATCTAAACCGGTCGTATTGAATCAGATTTGACCCGGATTGGCCTTGGGTGATCCGTTTTGAAGTGGGTTTGATCCAAACTGGTCATTTCTGGGCTGTTTGGATCCAGTTTTGACTCAAACTAGTCGAACTTGCTTGGTTTTAGCCAAAATTGGTCGGTTTGAGTTGTATTGGATCAGAACTGGTCGAATCTGATTGGTTTTGATTCATATTTTTCCGTTCTCGCACTATTTGAAAGCAGACTTCGTCGCTTGCACATCAAGGAGTTATTTTTGGACACTTTTTCGTATGTGCTATAAATAGAGTAGCTTTTGGCTGAATTAATCATCTCTTTTTCTTAGGTTTAGGAGCCATTAGGGCTTAGTTTAGTTTAGAAGAGCCCCTTTCTCTATTTTATTACTTTTGTAAGCCGACTGATGAGGATTATCACCCAAGCTAGTTTATTTAACATATATCGTGTTCAAGTGAAGTTCGGATGTGATATATGTCTATGAGTCTTAGCAGCCACTATGGTCGCAGACGGACAGCTTCATGTGCATCAGAAGGTTGAGAACACAGAGTCAGTCCATGATTGCAGGCTATGTGCGGTCATGAGGTCGCAGGCTACGCGCAATCAAAAGGTCGCTGGCTCTGCGCGACCAAGACAACCTGGGGGTGTTCAAGCCTTTACTGGACACGTTCTCAGGGTCAAGATAACTTCTTCCACGTAGGAATACTACCGTCAGGAGGTTAATGTGTGCGGTTATCTATAATTGCACATGCTTAACCGGGAAAGATGATTGATGCGGTTACACGAACTGCACTATGACAACCGTTAAGAACTTCCTTGCATTGTCATCCTTTCATTCAGTATAAAAGGATTGCTGATGAAGAACAAACATAGACAGACCCGGAATGGTCAACATCCATAGACATTCTTGAAAACTTAGATATAGTTAATAGACAGAAGTGTAAAATAAGATTATCGCCTGCGATAATCTCTCTTTCCTGTAAATCCCTTCTTTCATACATAGTGAAATCACAACAGGACGTAGGGCTATTACTCCCACCATCGAGACCCCGAACCTGTATAAATCTTTGCATCTCTACTTCATTGCTTGTCTTAACTTACCTAATAGCACTTTGAAAGGTCTCACATACAACTCACAAATCTGCGTAAGATCGACAGAGGACTCCGAATCTGAATCGTCGACAGCTGGCACCCACCGTGGGGCCTTTCTCAAGGTTTGTTTTCATTTATCGGGAGTTCTGACAAGTCATGCCTGGGGCGTATGATTCCGAGAACGATTTCGATCGATGAATATGCCCATATTCGGATGCCCTCACCTAGCGATCCCGTTCCTATGGAAGAGGTTGATCGCGAGGATGTTCTGTCTTCTCTAACTCAGGTCATGTCCATCGACCAAGAGACAGAAAAGATAGACCAGGTGCCTTTTGTGAGTTCTGCCACATCTGAGGTTTAATATGTGCCACAACACATCGCTTCAAAGGATGTGGATGATGGTAACATAGAGCTTAGTCCTGGGAGGTTTGACCCTGATAACCTCCAATCTCTCTTTGATTTCGAATCCGATTCGGAACAAACAGAGATGTTCTCTCCTTCTGCGACCTCGCTCCCCCGAGAATTTGCTGCTTTATCAGAGGAAACTCCAGAGCAGGGAATTGCTAGGGAGGAACAGGAACGCCGGCAAAAGGAGGAATAGGAACAAAAGCAAAAGGAGGATCAGGATCGCGAGCAACACGAGAACGAGGCTTGAAGGGTTGCAAAGGAAGCTTTGCAACTTGTGCAATCTCGTTATCATGCTGCTCCTAGTTCCTCCTGGTCGTCCGCATGGTCGCAGGCGCGACCAAACACCTTCTTTAGCCCTGGTTTATCCATCTGCGATTGAAGAAATGATGACACTTGGAGGGCCAAGTAGGAGCACACATGATCGGCATTGTGTTATCGCCGATGCTCTGCGTAATCCCCCTCCTATTGTTGAAGACGCACCGACTTTTGCCAAAGTCCTGGCGGATACGCTCGATAAAGTTGCATCTGATGCAACTCCAACAGCGTCATCCCTATCTACGATTCGCTCCCATGAGAGAGATTATTCTCATTCCAGTCATGGTAGGCGTAATCGATTACCACCAGGATCAGTTCGACATGACAAGGCCAGGCGAGTTGGAAGTTCCCGTGATCGAGATCGTGTGCCTGTTCATTCTCGCCTGGGACCGTGAGGTGTATCTCCTCAGGGTGAGGTCGCCCGTGACCAAGTTGAAAGTCGCAAATTCCTCCGTAGTTCCAATGTTGGTTGTAAAGCTTTCTCGGCAGGCCTCCGTGCGGTGGTCTGGCCGGACAAGTTTAAACCGGGAATGATTGAGAGATTTGATGGAAATCAGAACCTGTCCGAGTTTCTTCATATCTACATTACCGCTATTCAAGCGGCTGGCGGAGATGACTGCTTCATGACAAATTACCTACCAAAGGTCCTTGAGGGACCAGCAAGAACCTGGCTGTTAAATCAGCTAGAGGGTTCGATTTACAATTGGGAAATGTTGTGTGACGCCATACTCAACAATTTCCAAAATTGTTACCAGAAGCCTGGCATGGAGGATGATCTTCATCTTACCTCTATTGAGACTCTTCGGCAATTTGTCAAGAGATTCGTTGGAGTAAGGAATACCATTCCGAACATATCTGACAACTCCATTATTAGGGCATTTAAACATGCCGTGCGGTATCGGAGGTTTACCGAAGATCTGCTCATCCACCCCCCTTGGTCAGTAGCTGATCTTTTCGACATGGCCGACCGCTATTCCGATGCGGTTGAAGCCGTGGAATGGAACAGGATGGTGGATAAATGAAATTTACCGCCTCAGCCAAGTCTTAAGGATGATAAGAAGGAGAATACTAGTAAGAAACCGGAATCGTCTTCAGTCGAAAAATCAAAGAAATCCAAGAAAAACCAGACTGGACAATACCGGGAGGTCGCCATTGCAGAGAAACCACCACCAGGAAAAGGTAACAAGTTTCCATTTAAGAATAAAACCTCTTCTGGTGGCCGCGATAGCGACCAGTCAAGAAAACAAACTAACCCGCAGGGAAATAAGAAGTGGTGTCCGTTCCACAATTCTTCGCGACACGATCTCAAGAACTACCAGAATTGGTTGAAGCAATTGGACGACTTCTACCAAGGGATTGGACCGATGCCAACTTTGCCTCAAAAGGATCAGGCCTGTGGGATTAGAGATGTTGACGGAGACGAAGAGAAGTCCTCCCAGGTAGCCCAAAACCAAGTCAATATTATTTTTGGTGGTTCCCCTTCTTTTGCTTCAAAGCGCCAGTTTAAAACTTTTTACCGCGAGGTAAATCAAACTGAAGCTCCCCTTGGAGAGCCTCAGTATCCTTGTTGGTCAGAAACTCCTTTAACTTTTGATCAGGCTGATTGTCCCATTGGGCTTACACGACCATTGAGACTACCTTTGGTCATCACACCCATTATTAGCAATGCTCGAGTTGAAAGAGTTCTGATCGACGGAAGCAGTTCCTTAGACATTTTACTGGTCAAGGCACTGGATGAGATGCAAATTCCTTGTTCAAAAATTAAACCCATAATCCACCCATTTTATGGGATAATCCCTGGTCCCTCAATGATGCCGATGGGACAGGTTGTGTTGCCGGTAACATTGGGACAGCCAGACAACTTCCGAACAGAATTGATTACCTTTGACGTAATTGATTGTGATTCGGCATATAACGCTATTTTTGGCAGGCCAACTCTCGCTAAGTTCATGGTGGCAACGCATTATGCATATCAGTGCACCAAGTTGTCAGGCCCCAAAGGTGTTATTTCGGTTCGAGGCAGCCGGAACACATCACTTACTTGCGATCGGTTGTCTCTGGAGTTAGTGGATTAGCTTCCCCTTCGGGATGTAAAGATTGCGACCATGGCTTCTGATATGATATCAAAGTTGCACCACGACCAGATGAGAAGTTAAAACTAGTTCCATTGTACCCAAATGATCCATCCAGAACCATTCGGATTGGGTCAAGCCTGGATGACAAATAGGAACTCGAGCTCGTTACTTTCCTCTGGGCTAAGTAGATGTGTTTGCGTGAAAACCATCTGACATGCCTGGAGTCCTAAGGGAGGTAATTGAGCACAGGTTAGCAATTCGACCTGAACAGCGACCAATAAAGAAAAAGCTCAGTCGCTTTGCTGTCGATCAGCAAAAAGCCATCATATTGGAGTTGGACAAAGTCCAGAAGGCAGGATTTATTCACGAAGTCGATCATCCTGAGTGGCTTGCAAACCCGATCATGATCCTAAAGTCAAACGGTAAGTGGCATATGTGCGTCAATTACACCAGCCTAAACAGTGCCTGTCCGAAGGATGATTTTCCCCTTCCTCACATCGATCAGTTGGTCGATTCCACAGCGGGTTGCGAACAGATGAGCTTCCTGGATGCTTACTCAGGATACCATCAAATTAGCATGGCAGAACAAGATGAAGAGAAAATTGCTTTCATCACACCATTTGGTACCTACTGCTACGTCAGAATGCCATTTGGTCTCAAGAAAGCTAGTTCCACGTACCAGCGCTTGATTCTAAAGTATGATTATTTATGCATTCCTTGGCGAGGTGACCAAGGCCCAAACATTTAAAGCACTGAGTGTCACTACTCTTGGCTGTGGAGTCAATTGAAGAGGTAGTGGATGCCGAGAACTTCTTCTCACTTGTAGTAGATGTTGATTTTGCATCCGAAGAAGAATGAACAAAAGTATTGGAACTAGTACTAGCTGAAGTTCTACCTTGTCCCAAATTGAAGCGTGCTTTGGTTGCATTGGTTGATGGAACTCTCAAGTTGAAGAATGGTACCCTAGCGGTTGGTTTAGCAATAGTCTCGTCGAGGTCTAACCCTCCTCCATGAACACTAGCATCACCTGATGTTCATTCTCGACGTAGCTCCTCCAGTTTCTTGTTCAATTTATCGGCCATCTCTAAAGCAATATCCCTTGGCAAGATGCTCATGTTCTCATTCAGTTGCACTTTGAAAATACAGGTCATCTTGTCTAGGTCAGCCTGGGTCATATAGGGTGTTGGTTCCTCCACTTCTTGCCCTAGATTGAGGAATCACTCAACCTCACACTCTCCTTACCAACCAAAGTTCTTATGTTTTTCTTCACTAGATTGAGGTGTTGTATGCACTCTAGTGGCAGTGGACGATCAAAGGTGATGGATCAAGCGAATTCACTGTCCAAGTACTGTAACAACAATGGCTTGTATGTGGAGCTTGGAAAATTAAGTGTTATCCTAAGCAATCCAAAATTCTCGATATTTTAAGGCTAGGTAACAATCCAAACTAGATCCAATGCCTAGTTGATGATCTCAAGATATAAGCGTAGGACAAAGCAACTCACACGCAAAGATGATGTAACTTGATGCAACCAAAAGAATGAGCTAACAAAAGTATAAGTGATAGCACAAACAGCTCGTGTTGCACAAGTTATAGAAAGATGCTAGCTTGATTGCACAATATGCAATTGGCCTATGGATTTGCACACAATGAAGCAAGAACACAATCTGATCGAACACAAATCTTTTTTTAAGCTTTCCAAAATGATGCTGACCAACAAAAATTGGTATTTTTTTGATATATTTTTTTTGAACTCAATGAAAACAAAAGTTACGCAAAGAAGTCTGGATCAACCAACTAAACAAAGACTCTAATGGACTAAGACCTAACAAAACTCACTAAAATTTCAGATTGAATCTAAGGCGAAAGAAGAACAATTATTTTTTTGGCTTTTTTGGTGTATAGGCTAAAAATAGATCTAAACTAAGGGATAAATAATCCTACCATGTAAACCGAAGCTCTAATACCAAGATGATACGGGGTGACCGATCTTCACGACGTAGGATTGTTGATAACTTGTTGATTCGTGTAACCTGACGAGCCGATGGCGCCAACCACTGTCAATACAGCAACCTGCGACAAAAGAATTCGCCCAACCACACGCTTTGATCGATGTCTACTTGACCATACAGAAGTAGACGCACTATTCCTACAATCAACGAAGAAATTACAAGAACAATGGTAAAGAAAATAACTCCCAATTCTAGGCGGCGGCTTCTGAGCACAAACCCTAAAACAAGAGCAAAATCTTCTCTCAAAATATTTGTGTATTCAATTCGTGGTTGTCCCAAAACTATGATCATGCCTCTCTTTTATAGAGGGTGGTGTTTACAAAAGATATAGGGTTTAAACTAGAATTCAAATCTTAATCTAATTTGAAACAGAATAAAATCCTAACATACTAGAACAGATAAAAGGAATCCGAAACTATTTCTCACGGATCCGGACTGGACTCTTTCCTCTCGTGCACCTATCATTCTTTCGGGTCTCCTGGTTGCATACGATGTCGGATTTCGATGATTTTTGATGCATTGAAAAGCTCTTTCAAATAACTTTCCAAAAAGTAATCACACGACAAATTTTAACATTTATGATGAAATTGGCACTTGGTCGAATTCTCTAATCAAACATCCGATCGTCGCTTGGCTGATAGGCTGTATGGTCCCCAGGCTGCGACCATGTGCTTCCGACCCTAGACTGTGACCTTGAGTGATGCTGTGACCTCGAGCCTTTCTGGTCGAGCGCAGTATTCTTCTAATTGAAAGCAAAGTTCTTCTGGTCGATCACTGATAAGAAGGATGTCCTCATCACCTTTCTTTCCCAGATGCGGCATAATCTTGAAGCTTATGTTGATGATTTGGTTGTAAAAAGCTTGAAAAGCTCAAATCATTTAGATGATCTCACTGAAACTTTTTATAATCTAAACAAGCACGGAATAAAATTAAACCCAGAAAAGTGTTCCTTCGGGGTTTCTTCTGGAAAACTCTTGGGTTTCCTTGTTTGTTCGCGAGGAATTGAGGTTAATCCTGAAAAGATCAGGGCCATTCGACCATGAAGGACATTCAAAGCCTAACAGGTCGCATGGCGCTCTTAGCCGTTTCATATCATGAGTACGTGAACGAGGACTGCCTTTCTTTAAGGCTCTTCACAAACACAATGGCTTTACCTTGTTGGAGGAAGCCGAAAAGGCCTTTCGGAAGATCAAAGCTTACTTGTCTAGTCCGCTAGTGTTGGTCTCTCCAAATGCAGTGGAGCCACTACTCCTTTATTTGGCGGCCACCCCTCATGCGGTCAGCGCAGTTCTGGTCACAGAAAGAGAGGGTGTACAACAACCAATCTATTACGTAAGCGAGGTACTTCACTATCCAAAGGAATGTTAACTTGAGGTCCAGAAGATACTTTACGCACTTCTGATGGCTTCCCATAAGCTACGACACTACTTTCAAGCACACAAAATTACTGTGCCTTCGTCCTTCCCATTAGGAGATATTATCCAGAACTCGGAGAAATCTGGTTGCATCGTGAAGTGGAGAATGGAACTTGGAGCATTTGACATCCATTTCACCCCTCGCGTAGCAGTTAAATCTCAAATTCTTGTGTACTTTGTGGTCGAGTGGACTATTTCCGACCCTCCTGCGCAAGAATCTAAGGATTTACAATGCACCGACCATTGGACGATGTATTTTGATGGTTCTCACAGTTTTCAACACTCGAGAGCTGGAATTGTCTTAATCACGCCTCAGGGCGACCAACTCAAGTATGTCATTCAATTACACTTTGTTGCGACTAACGTAGCAGAGTATGAAGGTCTTATTGTAGGGCTCCGGGCAGCTAGATTCCTCGGAGTCCATCGATTAGTGGTGAGGGGAGACTCACAACTAATCGTAAACCAAGTAAACAAGTTGTACAGCACCACCGATGAGACAATGGCTCATTACCTGGGCGAAGTGAGGAAATTGGAAAAACACTTCAGTCATTAAGAAGTCCATTATATCCCACAAAAGGACAATATACTCGCAGACCAATTATCAAAAATTAAGTCCTCACGCACATCTGCTCCGGCAGGAGTGTTCGTTGAACACTTAGAACATCCCTCGATCATGACTTCGATCAAAGATGACCCGGTGGTAGTTTGTTTTACCAACTTTGGACATGAAGGAGATTGGACTCGTCTATTGTGAATCTATCTCGAACATGGGACCTTGCCCAAGGATGAAACCGAAAGTGATCGGTTAGTTCGAAAAGCGCGCCTGTATAAACTCATAGATGGAGTTTTATATAGAAAGGGTACTCAAGGAGTATTCATGCACTGTATATCTCAAGAGGAAGGTAAAACCCTCTTGAAAGAAATTCATGACGGTGTATGTGGTGCACATACGTCATATCGTACACTGGTCAAAAAAGCATTCCGACAGGGTTTTTACTGGCCTTCGGCACTTGATGATGCCAAGTATTTGGTCAAGACATACCCACAGTGTCAATTTCATGCAAGGCAAGTTTATCAGCCTACATATGCCTTACAAACTATTCCTCTGACATGTCCTTTTGTGGTCTAGGGAATAGATATTGTGGACCCTATGCCCCAAGCGGTCAATGGCTACAAGTTCCTATTCGTAGCCATTGACACATTTACGAAGTGGATTGAGGCTGAACCAGTCTGCAATGTCACCGCTGCTGTGGCGAATAAATTCTTTCATAAGAATATAGTCACACGATTTGGCGTTCCAAGTCGCCTCATTACCGACAATGGTTCCCAGTTCGTTAGTGGTCTCTTTTTGGACTATTGCGACGACATTGGACCAAAGTGTGCTTTGCTTCTGTAGCTCATCCACAGAGCAATGGTCCCGTTGAACGTGCCAACGAGTAGATTTTACAAGGAATCAAGAAACATGTTTTCGATCGCCTTAAGATGCGCTTGGGTTCTTGGGTAGATAAACTCTACTCGTTCTATGGGCACTACGCACTATTTGTAGTTGGACTACGGGTGAGACACCTTTTTAACTAGTATATGGTGCCGAGGCTGTCTTACCTATGGAAATTCACATTGGTTCTGTTCGGGTAGATCGATTCGATCAGACTGATCAACTTGAACAACATACCCAAGATATTACCATCCTTGAAGAGAAACGCGATCGGGTGCTGATCAAGTCTGCAGTATACTTACAAGCTTTGCGTAAATATCACAGTAAAATGGTGTGGCCTCGTAGTCTCCATGTGAGCGACTTAGTTTTACGAAAGATACAAAACCAGTCTAACCGCAATAAATTCTCCCCTCAGTGGGAAGGCCCTTATACTGTAGTGTCGTGGTATTGCGAATACCCCGGTAGGTTTTGTGAACGATCCTAGCGAAGAAAACGCGACGCGGGCTGACCGGGTGACCGGTCCTCCCCCGTCGGACAAACACAATACTTGACATGAGGATTTATACAGGTTCGGGTCCCGGTGGGGGCCCTAGTCCGGTCGGCATGCTCCCGACCGGAGTCGGCTGGGGAGGCTCTCTCGGGGGAGAGGCTTCCGGAGCACACCTGTGAGTTTTGGCTATTCCAATAATGAAATCACTTGTATTACAACAGAGGGGTACAAGGGCTATTTATAGCCACAAAAAGAAGCAAAAAAGACTAAACTACCTCGGACGCTACCGTCGGATTGAGGGGTAGCGACGTCCTTCTCCCGGTCAAGCGCCTTGGATGCTTGACAGGTGGTCGCTGATTCCCGAGGTGCTCCTCGGGTGACCTGCACGTGATCAACAACCAGAGACTTTACCTTTAGAAGGGCGATGAGGCCTGGGACATACAACAGAGGCCAGGTCCCCGGGCCGAAGGCGGCACCCGGGACCGGCACCGGAGGCCACGTCCCCGGGCAAAAGGCGGCGCCCGGGCTGGCGCCGGGGCGCCAAAAGGCGCCGCCCGGGGCGGGCACCCGAGGCCACGTCCCCGGGCAAATGGCGGCGCCCGGGGCAGGCACCGGGGGCCACGTCCCCGGGCCAATGGCGGCGCCCGGGACCGGCGCCGGAGGCCGGGTTCCGGGCGCCAAAAGGCGGCGCCCGGGGCAGGCACCGGTGGCCACGTCCCCGGGCAAATGGCGGCGCCCGGGACTGGCGCCGGAGGCCGTGTCCCGGGAGCCAAAAGGCGGCGCCCGTGGCAGGCACTGGAGGCCACGTCCCCGGGCAAATGGCGCCGCCCGGGACCGGCGCCGGAGGCGGGGTCCCGGGGGCCAAAAGGCGGCACCCGGGGCAGGCACTGGAGGCCACGTCTCCGGGCAAATGGCGGCGCAACTTACCTGGACTTAGTCTCGCGGAGATTTCCCCCAACAGCAGCCCCCCATGCCCCCCGGGGACGATGCTCGCGTCCCCAGTGGGAATGGTACATGTCACCGGGAAGATCTCCGGACCAAGCCACGGGAGCCGTGACGCTTCGGCTCCCGTGCCTCACGCTTATGACCGCGCCGCTTCGCCATAAATGCGCTCGCGGTTCGAACCGGCGCCTCGATTTGCGCGCCCATCCCTTCGTTTCCCGCGCACGGTTTGAACTTCAACGGCCCAAATTGCTCCACGGAGGACCACGTGGCGCTCATCTGGATCACGGCTCGCCCCTATAAATAGGGCCTTGGGGGGCCCGGGAAGTTCATTCCAAACTTCTCAACCTTAGCGCATTTAGCTCTCCCGGTAGCTCTCTCCCGGTAGCAGTCGTCCGGGACATTTAGTCGTAGCCTCCTGAAACGTTAGCCACCGGAAAAAACAAACCTGATGGCACCGAAGGGTCGAGCGAAGACGACCGAGGTGCCCCCGGAGGAGGTCGCTCCGGACTTCCTCTGGGCGTCCGAGTTCACGGCCGGGGACGCGGAGTCCCTGGTCGAATGCGGGGTCATTGAGGACGGGGACATCCGGGTCCCCCGCCTCCAGGTGGCTCCCGGTGCATCCATTGCTCCGGGAGTTTTTGAAGGAGTATGGGGTGGCTCTAAACCACCTCACCCCGAACGCACTCGTCCGGATGGGCCTCTTCGTTTGGCTCTTCGAGACGACGACCGGGCGGAAGCCTACCCTGATGAGACCATGTTCGGCATAAATATGACCAAGGCTATTTCTACAATGATGCTTTCATCTACATCGCTTCATCGGCCTCCACCTTGGCCAGGACGATCACACAGTTGGCCAATGGAATTGACGTCCTCACCTCCAGCAGTTAGGCCGCCACCTTGGCCGCCCCCATATGTGATGGTGTATTCAAGAAAGGTGTATCTCCACCTCTGCCATATCTACAACACATACAAGTCACGTCGGTCAAAGGGAGGCTCACAAGAAAACCAAACTACAAGCCAAACTCGAATTCTATTCCGGTTCGGCCATCAACATGCAGCATGCATTCAAACGTACACCCAGGTTGCATACGAACTCCGTTTTGGACGTTCTTGGTATCCACGGAGAAGCCCACGACGAGATCTTTCCAACGGATCCAGCTTCGCCTCAAAATTCGTTCAGAATCAGAGGGAATCATCAAAAGAAGTTGCTGCATCAACAGTTGGGCCAAACCTGGGCCTTGTAAGCGTGTTGGGCCATGGCCTAGGTGGAGCACGCCCCGAGGGAACCCTAGAACGATCAGGGGTCCTTCTTGGCCGTCTCTCCCATGATAAATAGGGTAGCCGTCACTGTTTTTAGACTTGGGTTTTGCTTAGATCAATTCTGTCTTTGAACAGTATCGCCGTTCATCGGTTTGTGAGACCCCAACTCGTGAGCTTCATCCTCAATTGCAAATTCAGTTGCATCTTTCTCGTTCTTGCTTGTGTTCTCGATTCGCATGCAGGGATAAGCCTTCTTGGCGAGGTCAATATTGTTTGTGCATGGTTGATAACCAACGGAGCCGTGGTGTAGCGATTGCTGGGTTCGGATCGGTTCTGATCAGAAGCCGGATCGTCAACGTCGAGTCTCCACCAATCGACTTACCTCTACCTGTCGGAAGATCGGGCCACTTGATGCGCACGGTGGCCCGATCTTCCGACAAGTAGAGGTAAGACAGTGACGGCTACCTGCTTCATTGCATTTACAAATTTTTGGAAATTTGACTAACTCTACCTTTTGTAGTCTGGCCGTACCCGGTGGCGCGGGGGAAGGCGGAGAACCTCCTGGGGAGGTACTTCACCGACGAGCACGAGCGCATCGTGCGCCTCGTAGGGGAGGGCCCTCCCCAGAACTTGGTAGCTGAGGCCTACGGGCTGAAGCTGCCGGAGAGGAAGCCCCTCCCCACCCCCGGGTCGCACAAACGGGGGAAGGACGCCGCCGGGGGCTCTGAGCCTAAGAAGGCCAGAGTTCAAAAATCCCCCGGCCCATCGACGACGCTGGTTTCGACACCGGCGAAGCCCCGGGACGATACCCCCGGGACCGAGCGCGCCCGGGCGCCGGCCCGAAAAGAAGTAACTCCCCCTCCCCCGAAGAGCCCCGTTGAGGCCCAGGGGAAGGAACCGGCCCGGGCGGGGCGGCGTCTGATTCGGCGGACTACGCCCCATCGCCGCCTTCGGTACCGGCCCTCCCAGCGCCCCCCGCCCCCTTGGAGTCGGAGAAACTGGAGGTGAGGTTTGCGGAGGCCTCGCCTCCGCGGATGGAGTGGCCGGTGGACGAGGGGGGGAGCCCCTCAGTCTTCGAGATCCCTCCGGAAGTGGAGGCCCCGGGGGCCTTTCCTCCCAGGAAGGGGAAAGGGCTGATGGTCCCTCCCCGGGCAGGGACCTCTTCCGAGAGCTCCTCGGCCACTTCCACGGAGGCCACCTCCTCGGCGACGAAGATGCCGACTACGCTGCCGGACGCCCAAGTCCGGGGACCCCTCACCGGCCGCGACGGGACCGGCGCCGGGAGGGGGACCTCCCTGCTTTCCGCGGGGGAGGTCGCCCGCTATACGGAGGGCCTGCAGACCCGGAAGGTGCAGGTCTTCGTTGCGAAGGGGACGCTCCATGAGCGTTTTGGGGGGCTTCAATCTCTCCAGGCCCAGGTAACCCGAATCGGTGGCGTCTTCCTTCGTGCCCTGCACTTGAATCTTTTCTAACTCTAGAGTTTGTAGGCGGCGGCCATTACCTGGGGCCTTGAGCAGCGGATCGGCCGGCTGCTTAAGGACGCAGAGGACAGGGCCGTGACCTACCTGGGGCAGCGCGATGAAGCCCTCCAGGAGCTGGCCCTGGTCCGGGCCCAGGTTTACGTCTCCTAGGCCGTCAACGGCAGCCTTCGGGAGGAGGCCAAGGCGAGGGAAGAGGCGTTCCGAGAGCTCGAGGGCTCAAGCATCCGGGCGGTGATGGACACGGGCCGCTCCGTCCACTCGGCCCTCCAGAGCCTTGGCGTGAGCCTAGGCTCCGGGAGCAGCTCGGAGGTGCCCCCGGTGACCCTCGCGGAGGCTGTACGTTTTCTCAACGCACAGGTCTCCGTCATCCCGGAGGCTGCCGACGCCCGGGCGCGGGGCCCGGCGATCCCCGTCGTTGCGGCCGCGGCGGGGCTTGTTGAGCACCGGGGGGTCGGTGCCCGGGCGATCGGGGGCCGCATCCCCCAGAGCTTCCCCGAGTTCTTCAAGCCCTCGCGCCGAGAGGTGGAGCAACTTGCCGGGGGCTTCTACGACCGGATTGTCCGGGTGAGGTTCCCGGCAACGGCGCCTCCGGTAGAGGGCGCCCCGGCCCCGGCGGAAGCCCCCCGGGGGGAGGACACCAATGACAAAGTATGAGCCTCCCCCCGGGTCTTAGATATGACCCTTTTTGCTTTCTTAGGATTTTGATCCCGGTAGCTTCTTAGGAGAAGCCCCGGACACTTGTAAAAAGACATTTTGAATGCAATACAATTAGACATTTTTCTAAGTCTTGGATTGAATGCAATGTTACCAGGGTACCCGGGACGTTACTCCCGGGCGAAGGTCCGAGAGAGGCCCCTCGGGGGACGCCCAAGCGGCCTTGATCTTGCTAAGCCTCATCTCCGGGAATCGCAGCGGGGACGCCGTCCGGGAGACGATCCGGTTGAGGTGGCATCCGGAGTGGCACTTGGACAATTTTGACAATTATCGCGTCGAATTGTCCCCTCCGCGTCCGGGGTTCGGGATGATCCCCCCACTTTGGATACTTCCCCCGGCGGGCTACGAGTACTGGCCCGAGGATGTGCTTCGGGAAGCTCGACGCCGCGTTCGCGCATTGTACCGAGACTTGGCCCGGGAGCTAGCAGAGGGCCTCCGGGACTATTAGGCGTAGGAGCCTTAGGATGTAGAGGATCCCCCGGGTTGTACCGTTTCCGATGCCCACCGGAGGGGAAAGATGTCCTCCGGGTCGTGATCAATAAAGCTATGTTGTTGCTTTCTTCTTTGAGAGTTCTTTTATTTTCTTCTTGGATGGTCTGGACGACTCCTTTTGACAAGAATGAGCTAAGTTTGCTCGTGGTCGGTGTGGTCAACACCCGGGGGTTCCTTGTCCCCCCCGCCCACAGCGGGCCGGAGGGTGGCTATGCGCACTGTGGGGGTAACAAGGCCCCCGGGGTGAAGATAACCTGTAGCATAAGAATTTTTCCAAGTTAGAAAATTCTAAAACGAGATTTCCAAGGGAAAGACCTTCCAGGAGACAATCATCCGGTCGCCGTGAGAACGGGGTGCCAGGAATAAGGCCTCGTGTGGAAGAAACCCAAGAAAACCCGATGATATTTCCGGAGGCAAGCTTCCTGGGAGACGATCGTCCAGTCGCCGTGAGAACGGAGAGCCGGGAATAGGGTCTCCGGGGAAGAAATGTCCAAGAAATCCGTAATTTCTCCGGGAGACAAATATCCGGCCGCCGTGAGAACGGGGAGCCGGGGATAGGGTCTCCGGGAGGCAATCATCCGGTCGCCGTGAGAACGGGGAGCCGGGAATAGGGCCAGAAATCCTGAGAAAGATTTCGGAGAAAATCCTTCCGGGAGACAATCGTCCGGTCACCGTGAGAACGGGGAGCCGGGAATAAAGTCTCCGGGGAAAAGATATCCAAGAAAGCCATTAGACGTCCCGCTGGGGAGAGCGTCTGCTCCCGGAGGAGGAAGTGCCCGATGACGGGTCTGAGTGTTCGGGTAGGGGACTAGTCTCCCAAAGTAACTCGTTACCACGGCCGCTGGGGACCGGGTTGCCGCTTACACCCTCAGTCCACAAGGGCTGATCGTAAGCCACCCTACAAGAGGGACTTGCTGGGTCTAGGCCCACTTCCTCACGGAGAGGGCATCCTCACGGGGAGGGCTTCCTCACTGGGAGGGCATCCTCATGGGGAGGGCGTCCTCGCGGGGAGGGCATCCTCGCGGGGGGGGCATCCTCGCGGGCGGGGCATCACCGTTAAGGGCGGTAATGAGAAGGACCTGCAATGAGACAGTTGAAGAGCAAGATCTATTTATTGATAACATAGTGAAATACAGCGCCTCCCCTGCGAAGCCGCGAAGGGGGAGGGAAAAGCAAATACAGTGTCCCTCCTCCCCCTCCGGCGGGATCGCTCCGGGGGAGGGGACAGGCCCGTTAGGCTAAACATAGAACTTGCGAAGTAAACGCAAGTTCCACGTGTGCTTCAGCTCCTGCTCTTGAAGGTTGGAGAGCTTGTAGGCCCCCGAGCCCAGGACCGCGGAGATCCTGTAGGGGCCCTCCACTTGGGGGAGAGCTTACCCTGGGCTTGGGGGTCCGTGACGCGCTTGAGGACAAGGTCCCCAAGGCGGAAGAATCTTTCGCGCACGCGCTAGTTGTATGCGCGCGCCATCTCGCGCTCGTAGATGACATGGCGGAGGAGCGCTCGGTCGCGTTCCTCCTCCACGAGGTCGATCTCCAGTCGTTGGTTGGCCTCGTTGGCCTGGTACGCCGCGGTCGTGGCTCCGTCTAGGAGCTCGACCCGCAGCGACCGGAAGCCAATATCCGGGGGGAGGACTACCTCCGCCCCGTAGACTAGGGAGAAAGGGGTACGTCCCGTCACCCGGGACGGGGTCGTGCGCATGGAGCAGAGGATGCTAGGGAGCTCTTCTGCCCAAGCACCCCGCTTAGAAGCGGTTTGTTCGAGTCTCCGGCGCAATCCTTGTAGGATCACACCATTGACTCTCTCGACGGCCCCATTGCTCCGGGGATGAGCCACTGAGGCGAAGTGGACGACGAGCCCCAAGCCTTCGCAGAATTCCCGGAAATAAGCTGAGTCGAATTGGGTCCCATTATCCACGGTTATTTCCCGGGGGACACCAAAACGACAAACGACGTTTTTTCAGAAAAACCGCTGAACGGCCCGGGACGTGATGCTGGCCAAGGGCTCCGCCTCAACCCACTTTGTAAAGTAGTCGACCGCGACCACCGCATACTTGTATCCTCTGGGCGCTGCGGGGAAGGGCCCTAAGAGGTCCATCCCCCAACGCACAAAGGGCCAAGTGATGGGGATAGTCCGCAGCGCTACAGGGGGGAGGTTCGAGCCCTTGGCCATCTTCTGGCATGTCTCGCACGCGGAGACAAGGTCTCGCACGTCGCGCATGACCGTGGGCCAGTAGAAGCCCTGTCGGAGGGCCTTGGCCGTGATGGCACGCGGGGCTAGGTGAGAACCACAGCTCCCCGCATGGACGTCTTCGAGAAGTTGGAGTCCCTCTGGCCGGGGGAGGCAGCGCAGGAGGGCGGAAGCCCCCCGCTTGTAGAGCCTCCCCTCCAGCAGGAGATATGCCCGGGCTTTGGCCTGGAGGCGCTTGGCCTCGGTCTCGTTGGGAGGGTCCCCCTCCCCCTTAATAAAGGAGATGAGGGGGTCCATGCATGACGGAGTCCGGGTGATCTCGGCGACCTCCGGGACGCGGGGCTCGTCGCTCGTGTCCGGGGAGGGCACCGAGGGCTTCATGATGATTTCCAAGAAGGCCCCCTTGGGGAGCGATTCCCGGGCGCTTGCTGCCCGAGCTAAGGCGTCGGCCCGGTCATTGTCCCTTCGCGGGATATGCCTGGCCTCAAGGCCGTCGAAATGCCTCTCCATCTTTCGCACCTCCTGCAAATAAAGACTCAAGTTTGCGTCATGGCACAGGTAAGACTTGTCCATCTGGCAAACAACGAGCTGAGAATCTCCCTTCACTAGGAGGCGCCGGATCCCCAGGGAGCGCGCAAGGCGCATCCCGAGGAGCAAAGCCTCGTACTCGGCGACATTGTTGGTTGCGGGGAACTCGAGCCACGCGGCGTACTCAAGTTCCTTCCCCTCGGGGCTCCGGAGGACTACTCCCGCACCAGCCCCGGCGAGACACAGCGACCCATCGAACATGAGAGTCCAATGATCACTGCGTCGGTGCGGCACAGGGAGGTCTTCGTCCCCGGACCCAGAGGCAGGGGTCCACTCTGCGACGAAGTCAGCGAGGACCTGCGACTTGATTGCGGAGCGGCCTGTGAGGGACAGGGAGAAGGGGGCGAGTTCGGCCCCCCACTTGGGTGGCGGGGACGTGTGTAGCACCTCACCAACCTTGACTTCGTGCGCGTACTCCTTACGTTGGCACTTAGAGTCCCGCCCGGAGGTGGACCCTCCCACGATGACGTTGATGCGGCGCTGAGAAGTTTGGAAAGGGAGAGCTTCTGAAGGCTCCCCCTCCTGCGGCTGCCCTTGTGGACCCCCCGCAGGAGCGGGAAGGGCCGGAATAGCTGGCCGAGGGGGCAAGGAGGCCGGAGTCCCCCCCCCCTCCCCCGCCCGCACTGGTCGAGGAACACCGCGAAGTGTTGCAGTAGCTGGTGGCAGTCTCGGGTAGCGTGGGTACTGGACCCGTGGAAGCTGCACCACGGTCCTTCCCGACTTCTCCCCGCGGGGCCTTCCCGGCAGCGCGAAGACTATCCTCCCCCATGGCCTTTCGGCTTGGGGAAGGGGCGGTTGCCCCTCGGGGGGTCGCGCGGGCCGCCTCCGCCCTCGAGGACAAAGGTGTCCCGAGGCCGTGGCACCCTACCCCCCCTGCCTGGGGCGTTTGAGGGGATCCCTGGCCCCTCGGTCGACGGGGGCGGGAGCCCCCTGGGTCTTCTTCCAGATGTCGTCTTCCTCCACCTGAGCGTACTTTTCGAGTACGTTGAAGAGCTCATCGGCGGAGGTGGGGCAGCTCCGGGAGAGCCTTCGGTGGAGCTCCCCCGGGAGGATCCCGCTTTTGCATGCTTCGATGACCGTAGAGTCAGGGACGTGGGCCACTTTGCTCTTCACTTGAGCAAAGCGCTTGAAGAAGCTTCTAATGGTTTCCCTTGTCCTCTGCCGGACGGTGTACAGCTGCGAAGAGTCCAGGGGACGCACGTAGTTCCCCTGAAAGTTCACACAAAACTCACGCTTGAGCTGCGCGAAAGACTTGATGGAGCCAGCCTTCAGGTTGTAGAACCAGGAGCGGGCAATGCCGGTGAGGTAGAGGGGGAAGACGTTGCATTGTACCGTCTCGTCCCCCCCGGCCGCAGAGATGGCTGTGGAGTATACCTGCACAAATTCGTAAGGATCGGCCTCACCGTTATAGTGTTCGATGTGCGGCGGGTGATAGGGCCGCGGCCACCGAATGCTTCGAAGTCTTCGGCATAGGGGCTGATTAGCCCCCTGCACTTCCCGGGGAGAGTCCCGGTCGCTGTCCTCTTTGATGGGGGACACGTCCTCGTTGTCGGAGTCGGGAAGCGGCCCAAGAGGTTCGCCGGAGTGGCGGTGGCGACGCTTCTCTTCTGGACCGGGGCTGAGTTCCCGGACGTCCGGGCTCTCCTCCGGAGAGGCTGGCTCTTCAGCGGGTCTCTTCCCCCGACCGGTGCGAGAGCGAGGCTTCCCACGCCCGCGGCCAGGGGGAAGTTCTTCCCCGCGCTCAGGTGAATGCATTCGCTCCACCTCCCCCCGGGCGAAATGGACCTGTTCCGCCGGGGGAGGGAGCTTGTGCCCTGTAGCTACCGGCCCGAAGGCTTCCGGGACCAGCTGGGGGGAGCCCCCTGCGAAGACCCCCGGAACCGGAAAGGGGGAAGCCCCTGTATTATCTTGAACCGGGGAGGGGGCGCCCACAGCGACGTTTGGAACCGAAGTGGAGGGAGCCCCCACGGCAACGACCGGAACCGGAAAGGGGGAAGCCCCTGTAATATCCGGGACCGGCGTCGGGGGAGCCCCCGGGGCGGCATCCGGAGCCGGGGAGCTGATGCGGGGGGGAGTTCGCTGAGGCACGGGAGCTGCTCTATCGACCGCCCCCGGTGCGATAAAAGCGACACGCGGGGCGGGACTGGCTCCCGGCGTAGGGAAAACCCCCGGCACGTAATGGGCCACCGGCCCCGGGAATGGGCCCGGAACGGGGCATCCCTCAGGCGCCATGAAGGGCCCTGGCAGGAAGTAGCCCCCGGCACCGGGACGGGCCCGGGTGCCGGGAAGGGTCCCGGAGGCCAAAAGGCGGCGCCCGGGGCAGGCACCGGAGGCCACGTCACCAGGCAAATGGCGGCGCAACTTACCTGGACTTAGTCTCACGGAGATTTCCCCCAACATGTAGTTTCAGTACAACAACTAGGATCAGCTCGATTAGCAATGGAGGATGGAAGTATCTTGTCGAATACTTGGAACATAGATCAACTACGCAAGTTCTACATGTAAGTTTCCATCTCTTTTGTTCTTTTCGATTAGCATGATTTTTGTTAAAAACTTATATGTACTTTTCTTCGCATCATGTTATGGTTTGATTTCTATTGCCCCATTCTGACCAAGTTATGCTTGAGGGCTGGTCACCGATGACCATCTTACTATAATAACCATGTTGGATTCGCTGGCCGATCTCATGGTCGCATATAGATAAGACATCCCTAAATAAGCCGTTTCTAAACACATACGGGACTTACTAGCATGTTTCTGATCATTCGAGTGGCTGCTAGTTTGTAATAGACATTCCTTTGTAAACCGTTTCTAAACATAGAAGGAACTCGCCAGATATTTCCTGATCATCAATAACCCATCTTTTCCTGAGATTATGATACAATGTTTTCAGTATACATGATCTCAGGAGGGGGCTAAAGGGATATGGGCCATGATATAAAACAAAAATGAGTACATTCTTCCAAAAAAAACCTAAGGCATGCATTTGCATATTATAACTGTATATTTACAGGTATAGTCAAAAACAAAGGGTCATTGTTCATTACAGTGATATTACAATAAGCCGAGTTCTTTCAGAAGATCTTCGATCAACGGCTTCATTTCTTTCATGATATCCTCAAGCTGATTCTCACTCTCAAACTCTACATCTCCCCCCACTGGTTTCAAGTCTAAATTCGGGCCGTGGTGACATTAGAGCTTGCATAAGATGGCGGAGGCGACAGATCTTGCATTGTCCTTCACTGCCTCTTCCCACTTGGTATCTGGAGGAAGATACTCAAGGAGCGATTTAGCTTGAGCCGCCACTAATTTGCACGATTCTCTGAGGCTTAATTCTTTCTTTTGAGGGTCGACGATATCAGCCTTCAGCAAATTCGTAACCATCTTCAGTTTTCCAAAAGCTGGTGACAGAATGTCACTGCAAGAAGAAATTGTCAACTTCAGGGTTTCTTTCTCCTCACAGATAACATCAGTGGTTTTCTTGAGAGATTCGATGGTTGCACTTTGGTGCTCGAAGGTAGTGTGAAGTCGCCCAGTTTTGATTTCATCCAGGGTACACTTCTCCTGGAAGTCATCCCTCTATTGTGAAAGAAGGCTTATTTGTTCCTCTTGTACTACATGGGCAAAGTAATTGATTTTACAGCAGTTCATGTAAAGAAATAATTCCATCTGGTTGGAAGAAAAACTTACAGGAAAGCTTTAGCTACGTCTCATGAAATTCTTTCTCCATGGAAGAAAATCTCAAGGCCTCAGCCTTTTCCTGGCTTTCTCAATCAGCTATACTTTTTGTCAAGGAGGTGTTTTCCCTGTGACAAAGAAGATAACCACTATACTTATATGAAGTTCAAGTTGATGTAAGCAAGTTACTAATACTTACTGTTGTAACCAACTGATCTCCCATTGTGCGACCTCAATATGCGTTGCCAAAGCTTTTGACTTGGTCACCATTTGGGTTAGATCCTGAAACACAGTAAAACTTGTTACTCAAACTTGAACATTCCTAAGCTTTTTGAATCTAAGGGGGTAAAAGAATCTTTTCTTACCTCTTCAAAATTACTGAAAGAAGTTCTCAGCATACTCTCGGGTTCATCAGAAGGTTGAGCCTTGAGGCTCGCTTTTTCCTTGACGCCAGGGGCAGCAAATGGTTGTTCTTGCTGATCCACCCCTGCGGTCAAAATTGCGGTTTCCATCCCCTGAGACCGGATGTCCGTGATTATTTCCTCTACAATGGCCTGAGGGGATACCTCAGCCATTGGAGGACCTCCATGGTAGTCGGTGCGCTGATGTTCGGTGAGGTCGACGGGATGCTAAGCACAGGATCCCTGCAGATATCATAACTTAAAACATCTCTGGTTCAAAATAACAAAGAATTGATGAGTTGTGATATCCTTACTTTATATGGAACCCCATCCAAGATTTTGGTTTCGAATATGTGCTCTGGGGAGACAGAAGCCCACTGGGTGCCCCTGCTGAAGCATCATCAATTGTCCTTGTTCTTCTTTTCTTGAACAGGACAGTGTCTTCCTCCCCCTGCATGTTCACAATACGATTGGTATATGCAAGGAAGTAAAAACTTAAAAATTGTGAAGTTATTACCGCAGTAGCCCCTTCGGTAATCGAAGGAGGGGTCACCAGCCCTGAGGTGGCACATGCCTCAGGATTGGGAGTCTTCTCCGTGACCACAAGTTCTTCTGCGGCCATGTGATCCTCTGCCACCGTTTTTGCCTCCGCCAAGGAGGACAAGACTTCGGCAATGGTAGGAGAGGTTGGTCTCTCTGGAATGCTAATCTCCAGAGGGTTTGATGCCTTCCTCTTGTGAAGGATGAGAGGAACTTCGTCTTCCTCATCGTCGCTCCCCTCACCCTGTACGACTAAGAAATAACTCCTACTCGTACTTGGTTTAACAGGGGGAAGAGAAAATCTTACCGCAGTATCTTTCGAGGTTATTTTCTTCTTCGACGAAGCCCCTCCTATGATCTTCTTGGAGGATTCAGGGGCCCGGCTTCTTCGTCGTCTTCAACTTGGAAGAGGTTTTCTTCACCCTCTTCGACATTGACCTCCAAGAAGGCCCAGCGTCATCACCAGGATGCTTTGTCCCGGTGGTTCACCCCTTCAGCAGCTGCATTGTTTCAAGAATTTTGATTCTATGATCAAAATCAACAAGCGATCTTGGACATGTTCCACGAAAGAAGTCATAACTTTTGACGTTCTTGTCTCAGGTCATCGCTGTCATTGATTAAGCTTTGAGGACAGGGTGATCCTTGAGCTCCTTCTATTGCGGCATTATATGGCCGTAGAAGGTTATTTGTTTGTTTCTCAATTTCAGACAAAGATAGAACTGTGTCACAAAAGGCAAATTACTTGGTATGGTATTTTTCACCAGTAAAATTGCGTATCTTGTAGACCAGAAAACATACATGTATTATAATCCAGGGTGCTGTCCGCCATGGAGTCTACCTCCCAAGCAGGATGTTCCCTCTTCCGCAGGGGGCTCATCCTGTTCTTCACGAAGTCACGGACAATATCTCGCTGTTAATCCTTGCTGGACTAGGTGAAGAATCGCTTAGGCCTGCTTCTTCAACTCTTGGTTTAAAGCAGGGACGGTGTCCATTTCACTGCACTTCTCTGGTTGATGATTCTCGAACCAGAGACCTCTCTCCGATGGAGGGGTGCAGTAGAACCATTTCTGGTGCCACCCGTGTACAGAATCCCACAAACGAAGAAAGGGATAGTCTTTCTTCTCTCTTATGCAGAAGTATATACATCCTGTGGCACTGGCGCTCTTCGACCATGCCGAGAAGTAGAATCGTCGGAAGAGATCCACACTAGGCAGCACTCCGACGAAGGTCTCGCGCAAATGTTGGAAGATTGCCAAGATCAAAATGGCATTAGGATGAAGATTCACCAGCTCCAACCCGTAGTGCACTAGAACTTCTTCAGGAACTTTCTTTCTGGGAATCAGAACCCACAACACAAGAATTCTTCGAAAATCACCAGCTCATTCTCATGAACGACTGGGGTTTCTTCATTTTTCTCTGCCGGCCGGCAGTTGATCAGTAGCCGCGGGGGAAGAATATCCTCTTTCTCAAGCACCTTCAATCTCTCTTCACTATGATGGATTGAGAGGCTCCAGGACGCCATTGCGGATGTGATTTGTGGAAAGGCGACGGCTTTGGAGGCAATGAGCGCAAGATGCACGAAGAGGGTTTTGTGCGGCAAAAATGGCTAAGGCAAAAGAGGGTTTTTTCTTTTGAAGCTTCTCAAGCAAGTTACTGCTTTCTTTTATGTGCCTGAGACCACTACTCGCCAGGTTCATTATTTTATTAATTTCTCATAATGGGTATTCTCTCGAATAGAACCCGATATCATGTCTTTAACCCAATTTGAATCTGAAACAAAATGCGTCTGTTTTGAATTAACAGGTCATTTTATTTCACATTCGGGGGCTTTGGTATAGATAATTTTATGAGAATTTTTTGAGAAATTAACACCTTATGTTTCTATGGTAATCTTATATATTCAGCACTGTCACAATTTTTGAAAAGTCTTTTGTGATCGCAGTACCAGGTATGATCGCAAGGCTAATAGTGATCTCGGTATTGTCTGTGACCTCAGTGCTATGCGCGGTCTCAAGGCTATTCTATGACCACAATGCTCTTTATGGCCTCAATACTATCTTGAGACCAAAGTATGGAATTGGTTTCAGACAAAAGATGTACTACCTGTGTATGTTTTGATCACAGAAGTGTTTTCCTGTCATCATTTTTCACACAGAGAACGCTAAGTTGATGATTATAAGTTATACATAATCATTCAAGGACTCAAGTATGTAAAAGTTCTTTATTTATTATAGTCTTTACATACAAAAAGGATACAGGCGACTAAAGCGTCAACATGATCAGAGAGTAATTTACAAAGTTCTCCTAAGAACATATTGGCATCAGTGGGATCAACACTGGCCGCCCCAAGAGAACTGGCGACATCTCTAAGCCTATCGATGACATCCCTTATTAAGGGAGTGCAACTATTCCTTATTGTATCGGAGAGGTCTCGCTGCTCTCGCGCACGATTTCTCTCCAGATAGAGCTTGCATGCCTCTTCGCGGGCTCCATCATAGCATTTTGCCAAGCGCAGGATGATCGAGGAAATCTCCTCAGAACGCTTCTCCAGCGCCTCTTTTTCTTCTCTGAGGGTTCTGACCAAGTCAGATTTTTCCCTCAGAAGAGCCTAGATCTCAGCAAGCTGATCGCTAGGGGCTCCAGGGGCCTTCACCTCCTGAATGTATATGGGTTAGTTTCCAAAAACATGAGATCAATAGAGAGGATGAAGATGATTACCTAAGAAGCAGAGGAGAAAGCCAAGCAGGGTGTGAGACTTTCTCCAGAACAATGAGGGTTAGAAAGATTGTTGTGGTGATCCAAAGGAGGTGATGAAGATGCAACTGGATGGGTTGCAAGGGCTGAAGAAAGGGGCAATGTGGCCGCCCAGATGTCAGCACCCTTTAGTATTTTTAATGCAGCTCCACTGGAGGATCCATCGTCATTTTTGGATCTCTTCTTAAGAGGAATTAGTTCCTCGAGCACCTATAAGTTCCAAAACGCATTACTTTGGAAATGATCAAATTGCAAAGGAAAGATTTGTATCAGGGTTCTAGAAAAGATCTACCTTCTGGTGATTCTGGTCGATTCCTATCTCTACTTCTTCCTCATCACTCTCAACAATCTTCTTGGAGTCTCTATCCACCATTAAGATAGGAGTCGAAGAGGAAATGTGAAGTAAGGAGTGAAAACAGGTTCTAAAAGGCTTAGCCAAAAGGTAGCTTGTGAGTCTTAGGAGTCTTGGGATATAAACCGCCATACGGCATATGGTTCCAACTGAAGAAATTGAAGCGTCGGGTTATATATTCGATCAGATTAAATTTGAAGTTATAATCTTTTTATATCTTCAAATTTGGGGGCTAGCTGACGAGGATTATCACCCGAACTAGTTTATTTAACATATATTGTGTTCAAGTCAAGTTCGGATGTGATATATGTCTATGAGTCTTAGCAACCACTATGGTCACAGACGGACAGCTTCCTGTGCATCAGAAGGTTGCGGACACAGAGTCAATCCATGATCGCACGCTATGCGCCGTCATGAGGTCGCAGGCTACGTGCGATCAGAAGGTCGCTGGCTCTACGCGACCAAGACAACCTGGGGGTGTTCAAGCCTTTACTGGACACGTTCTCAGGGTCAAAATAACTTCTTCCATGTGGGAAGACAACCGTCGGGAGGTTAATGTGTGCGGTTATCTATAAATGCACGTGCTTAACCGGCGAAGAAGATTGATGCGGTTACACAAACTGCACTATGACAACCGTTAAGAACTTCCTTGCATTGGCATCCTTTCATTTAGTCTAAAAGGATTGCTGATGAAGAACAAACACAGATAGACCCGGAATGGTCAACATCCATAGACGTTCTTGAAAACTTAGATATAGTTAATAGACAGAAGTGTAAAAGAAGATTATCGCCTATGATAATCTCTCTTTCCTGTAAACCCCTTCTTCATACATAGTGAAATCACAATAGGACGTAGGGCTATTACTCCCACCATCGAGGGCCCAAACCTGTATAAATCTTCACGTCTCTACTTCATTGCTTGTCTTAACTTACCTGATGGCACTTTGAAAGGTCTCACATACAACTCACAAATCTGCGTAAGATCGACAGAGGACCTCGAGTCCGAATCGTCGACACTGACAAGCACGGCAACTTCAGTTTTCAAGCAATCAAGTAAGTTTTTATTTATTTCATATTGTTATTTCTACATTATTATGGATTTTAGCGAGTAGATCCCCTCTAGGGTTACAGATGACCTAATCCTAATGGCGTGATTCTCTCTTGATCTTTATTTCAAGTTTTGGAGTAATTTCATGATGTTTTCTTCCTCCAAACCCTAAATTCTCGTTTCAGCAACAGATGTAACAGTTGAGTCTTAACAAGAATTTAGGGGAGTTCTTGAGTTCTTAGTGCTTTGACACGAAATCCTGAATAGGAGAGAGGTGACGAGGATTATAACTCGAGTTAGTCACATTTGCCGTTCTATAGTCACAAGGCTTACAGAACGAGATCTAAATCATTTACATGAACCTTTGTGGTCTCAAGGACTTAAAAGGGAGACAATAGGACAGTCCAAGATATCCTGGACATGACCTATTCTATGGTCTCAACCTGTATTGTCGGAGGGTCTGTAGTCTCGAGACACTGGCAATACTAAGGTCGCAAAACTCATGGTCTCACATACCCACAAATACCCTGGTCATGGAAATATTTTCCCGTGGTCACACAGGTTGTGGAGAGTGAAAGAATGACAATACATGGTTGTAGTTCATACACGCCCATGACAATTAAAGAGCCAAAACATCCAATAGCAATATGGTTAGGCTTATTCGGCCATACCGAGTAGTTAAGCTTGTTCAACTACTACCGCCGTCTTGGATATCTTCAGCCTCCTCGATTAACTTCAGGTAACCGTCAAGAAGATAAAGGCGTAATTATAAACATGCAGAATTGCACATTACGGCTAGCGCACGTTCACCCCTTAGCGACCCTTCAATCCCGTAACCGACGACCGGCGACGAGCTATAAAAGAGGGATTGTCGGGGGAGGAAGGATCAGCTGGCAGAAGATCCAACACGCAAGACCTAAGAGATAGAAACAGTAGATTGATATACACTATGTAACAAAGAATAGAAGATTGTTCTTGGCTCATCTAAAGAACACCTCTTACTCTCCCCTTGTAAACCTTGATATTTTTAGTGAAATACCAATAGGAGTAGGGCTATTACTCATCATTAGAAGGCTCGAACCTGTATAAATTCCTTTCTTCTTTAGACATAGATACCCTAATTTACTTGAGTTTCATCTTGAATCGGCTTCACATTTCATCATTTAAAATTACATAAGTTCGACTAAGGACTAGAGTCCCAATCGTCGACAGTTGGCGCCCATCGTGGGCCCACTTCAAGGTGTTATTCTTCATTAAGAATCTTGGTAATTAAGCCATGTCGAGAGTTTACAACTCCAAAAATGATTTTGAACTTGCAGAATATGTTGATCTCAACATGGAGGATGAAACTCTTTATATAGAAGAAAATGAATTTCCCTCAGAGCCTTGTGCTGAGTATTCTCAGGACCTGGTCCATGGCCAGGAACCTGAACCGGTAATTCGTTCACCTTCAATGAGTCCTACCACATCAAATGGTGAATATGTACCAGAACCCATCATCCCAAATGATGCGGGAGATGAGGATCTTGAATTCAGTCTGGCAGGATTTTCTCCAGATAATTTGAATTCCATCTTTGATTTTGAGTCTGATCAAGATGAGGAGATGCTCTCCCCCCACCAGCGAACTCAGTTCCCCAGGAAGTTGCTGTACTTTCCAAGGAAACCTCTAAGCAACGCACAGCCAGAGAAGAAGAAGACCACAAACGAGAAGTGATTGCAGATACTCTTCGCAATCCTCCATCTGATTTGGTGAATGATGACAGAATACTGTTCACAAGGATTTTGGTAGATAACCTTGATGACGTAGCAACAGTTGCGACTCCAACATCATCATCAAGGTCAGTAACTCGTTCACGTGAGCGGGACAGTTATCATTTGAGCTAGGGACAACATGCTCATGGATACACACCATCAGCCGGTATCATAAAACAAGGCGAATAGGTAATCCCAGTGACCTTCATCATGAACCAGTACATTCCCGTTTGGGGCCGCGAATAGATTCTTCTCGTGACCGTAATCGTGGACCGGTGCATTCACGCTTGGGGCCACAAGCTGACTCTTTCCACGACCTTGATGGACATCATGATGATCAACAACCATGTCCCTCGTACATAGGATGTAAGGCTTTCTCGCCAGGGCTACATGCAGTAGTCTGGCCAAATAAGTTTAAACTCGGGACGATCAAGCGATTCGATGGAACCAAGAATCTTTCAGAATTCCTCCAGAGTTATATTACTGCCATCCAAGCGGCTGGTGGTGATGATCGGGTTATGACAAACTATTTACCAACTATACTGGAAGGTCTAGCATGGACCTGGCTTTTCAATCAACCTGAAGGATTAATCTATAATTGGGAAATGTTGTGTGATGCAATCCTCAACAATTTTAAAAACTGTTACCAAAAACCTAGCAAAGAAGATGATCTTCATCGCTTGCGCCAGACTTCCACAGAAACTCTTTGGCAATTTTTCAAACAATCTGTGGGGGTGAGAAATACCATCCCAACATCTCTAACAGCTCCATTATCAGGGCATTCGAGCATGTCGTTCAATATCAGAGATTTATCGAATATTTCCTAATTCATGTTTCTCTTTCGCTACTCTGTTATGAACATTTGTGAGATAATTTGGTTTTATTCAGAAAATGTTCGAAGACCAGACGTGCTACCAAGTAGGTGGTATGTCAGGTCACCGCAGATAATTAGCCATTATCTTGTCATCACTCCCGGCAGCCTGGATTGCGATGTAGTGAATCTGGAAAAATTCAGATGGATTTTTAGTTCCATCAAAATGCTCCATATAAACTGGTCAAAATTTCACTAACCATTTTACTGCTCGCGAGTCGGCTGAAAATGCCCTACAGCCAGTGATAACTTCGTGGTGGTGACACTGAGGGTTTGGATCTACTGCCAAGTTAGGTGAGTGTTGTCAACCTTGTCCTGCTTGTTTTCAAGAATCAATATGTGGTTCTAGCCAATCATGAGCATTGCGCCTAGTCATAGGCCTACGACTATGATCCTCTCTACTCATATGACAAGCATCTTGAGGAGTGCTTGCCATTGAAGGCAAGTTTGATCTCCTTTTACTTCGGCCAGAACTAGCTGAAATCCCTTTAGGAACCTGGCTGAGAGTCCTTGCTAAGTTGGCAGCAAACTGTGCAATTCCGCAATCTCATTGAGTCCAGTTGGTGGTTCGCGCAATTGCTGGACAGCCCCTCGGAGTTGCTATGCCGCTGAATCATGTGGTCAAGGAGGTTTGTCCCCTCTCGCTGGAGTAAGAGGTGTATGACGTAGACCAGTGTATCCCACAATTGGAGAGTCTAGTACCCCGGGTGGTCGTGAACCTTCTCTAACCTCATTAGTGGTCGCACCCGGAGGCATGTGTTGACCCAAATTAAGTTTCTTCCACATTGTACGCATGGTCATCATGAAGATGATCATCAAAAGAACGATTTGATGGATTTGTTGAATGATTGGAAACATCTCCCTCAATGGCACCTGCTTCATGATGATCGAAATTTACAGATACAGATGTTGTTTCCATTACCACAGCAATAGGAAATGGAGGTGAGCTATATGTAAATCCAACCCATTGTTTACCTGAATCAATAGTGGTTGTTAAAGTTTGATCAATGCCCACAGAATGGGATTTGGAATCACCATCAGCTATGATCAAAATCATTGCTCCTGCATGATTTCATCTTTGTTGGTCGAAAGATGTCGACTAGAGTGGGGGTGAATAGGAGATATTAAAATTTAATCCCAAATAACAATTTCAAATTCGATCACAAATGTCAAACACAATTAACAGATTTTAAGTACAATTACTGATAACAACAAGTCTGTTCGAAAATCAAATAGTACAAGAGATCTGATCGAAAACAACTTAGCAGCGGAAATAAAACTGAAGGTAAAACAAAGTAAGAAAGAGATAACCGATGACGCAATCAGTTTTTCCTGAGGTATCGGAAGCTTGCCGACTTCCACTAGTCCTCGTTGAAGCACTCCACACCAGAGTATTGCCTCGATTCCACTATTGGTTGCTCTTCTCTTCCCCGGATAGGTGAGCACCGAACCTTCACAACAGTATACCACGCCTCTCTGACAAGTACGGTTTGTGGAGAGATCGTTGGTCTCTACTGGTCGTCTAGGTGACGGCAATCACCAAGAGTAATAAGTATAGCACACTCCCTTGATCTACTTCCACACCAGAAGCTCAAGATGCTATGCAATTACTCCTCTGAGCTAGCTCTTCAAAACACAGATGAATTGAATGCAAGTGTACTAGCTCTAAATGCTCCTCACTTCACTCCCTGGACAGGCTCCTCAAAACAATGAATGAGTTGAGTACAGTTATGCCAACTCCAAATATGAGAATGTGAAGGAATGAGACTTGAATGCTCTAAGCCTTTTGCTTTCTACTAGCACCAACTAGCAACAAATGAATGCTTTGTGCTCTTTGCTCTCTGTTAGCAACAACTAGCGGCAAATGAGAGTTCTATGAATGATTTAGAGTAAATACGAATCAGCATTAGAATGCATAAACATTCCTCTCTTTTTTTTATGCAAACCACACAAGTTGCATTTATAGCCCTTCAACTGGTAACTAGCCGTTTGCCTCATTCCAACAAAACACACACTAGCCATTTGTCCAAACTAGACAAGACGTCCACCAACCAATAGCATTAAATGCACTTCTCAGTGACCGTTTGAACTCAAACTTACTGAAGAAGCTTGGTGCAAACTCTAGCAAACAGCGGTCGATACAAAAGAATGTTCACTTATCACAATACTGCTGAACTGAATGATACCCAAAACCATCTGGTATGAACACGACATAGTTCAATTAAGATAGGATAGGAACCGTTCTCAATTCAACCACACGCAGTTCTCAGTACAAACTCGACCATAACCAATATTGAGCTGATACAACCAAAATCAAGTTTACTCCTATTATGATGAGATTAGTACTTCACGATCATGACTGAGTCTTGATTCAACTATGGACACAGTGACCGAAGGTAATGAGACTTCACCAATCTTAGATACGACACCATGACCACTAAGGTCGCACACATAGTCACTGCTACCATGACAATCACAGACGCAGTCATGAGACCACAAAGGTCGCACACACAGTCTTTCAACCACGAAGGTCACTCACATAGTCTAAAGACCACTAAGGTCGCAAACATAGTCTAGACACAACGAAGGTCTCATGAACGGTCACTAAGACCACCAAGATCGCAAACACAGTCGTTGAGACTGCTAAGGTCGCAAACACACTTGTTGAGATCACCAAGGTCACAGACATAGTCACTGAGACCATGAAGGTCGCAGACACAGTTCTTGAGACCACCAAGGTCGCAGACCGATTACAGACTGTGCGACCATGGACAATGAGAACATAGACTGTGCAACTATGGACAATGAAAACACAGACTGTGCAGCCAAGATATGTAGATAAACAATTAGCTTGCATCTAAGCTATATGATATGCATTTTGAGTTTCACGGTGCATAAGATAAATCAATTAGGCTATACCCCTCTGAATAGTATGACCATAAAACCTAAAACTGAAAAGATTAAGCAGGTCGACTGTACCACAGATAATAGTTAGAAGATACCACTGATGACCGTTAGAAGAACCTCAGTTTTCATCTTTCCTTCGGCCATCGATATGGATGATTCGATCATAGAGGTCGTCTCCTTAGACCTTAAGACTGTTGAATCTTGAGCCCTAATTAGGGTTTTGGTGATTAATGACATCTGTGAGATTTGCGACTAACCTCTGTATGTGAGACTCAGGTAAATCAAAGGAGAAAGCATCAAGGAAAGACAAAGCAAGGTTATCAAGACTCCATGAAGTGAAAATAACGAAAATCTCGACAAGAGTACAAATACCTAAACCTAGCGCCTTCTTGTTTTGAAATTTTCTAGGTTAGATGGTCGTACTATTAAGAGGGGTCTTAGCACAAGTATCTTGATCAACCTTGAAGTTTTTAGAAGCATATTTTCATTTGCATTTGCCCTAAATCAAAGTTGAGAAAAAAAATTCAGAGGTCTGTTTTTGTTTTGTACTGGCCGGACAGTGTCTGAAGTGACCGGACAATGTCTGGCCAATACAAATAATTTCAGAACTTTGCAAACAAGTGCAACAGAGACAAATACATTTGTCTGGTGCATCTGTCCGGTGAAGGCCGGACATTGTCCGAAGTGACCGGACAATGTCCGATCAGTACAAAAATTAACAGCATATTGAATTAAGACAAATGTATTTGTCCGGAGGATGTGTCCGAAGTGACCGGACATTGTCCGAAGTGACCGGACAATGTTCGGCCAATACAAATGTTGGGCTATTGAAGATGCTGTGTTAACAGAGACAAATCGATTTGTCCGGACCAGACAAATGTATTTGTCCGGCGTGTACAAATCATTTTAAACATGGGTGTCAACAGAGACAAATGCATCTGTCCGAACATTTTGTCCAGACAAATACATTTGTCCGGCCTTCACATTTTAATCCAAACGGCTACTGACACTTGCATTTCACGTGAATAACGGTCAAAATTTTTGTACTGACCGGACATTGTCCGAAGTGACCGGACAATGTCCGGCCAGTACAACTTTCGCCCAATCTTCTTGATTTCGACCGTTTTTGCTGAGAGTATAAATAGATCACTGTTGTAGATGTCTTTGACACATGAAATACATCTTAAAAATCCTAAGCAACAGTGTGCAAGCCCTCTCACATCCATTCTCTAGCAATTGAAGTCAAAACTTGAGAATTCTTGAGTGCTAGTTGAGTGAATTTGCTTCCAAGCCTTTTTGCATTTGCATTGTGTTCATCAAGCTTTGAGGTTGATCAAGCAAGGTGCTAGGCTTGTTACTCTTGGTGATTGCCATCACCTAGACGACCCGGGAGGTCCGGCGATCTCTCCATCGACGGTGTGTCGGAGAGGCCCGGCGAGTGGTTGTAAAGGCTCGGAGCTCGCCTATCCGGAGTGGAGAAGGGCTACCCCTAGTGAAATCGAAGCATAAGCTCAAGCGAAGAGTGCTTCAACGAGGATTAGTGGAAATCGGCAAATTTCCGAGACCTCGGGAAAAACTCGATCTTTTCGGTTACCTCTATTACTTGCTTAATTTTCGTAGTGATTGAATTGTTGCTATTAATATTTTAGAAAGTGCAAAATCTGAATTGAATTGTCTTTCATATTCTTAGAAGAATTGTTATTGCAATCTTAGGTGGTTAAACCCTAGTTTAGAAGAAAAATTTTAAAACCGCCTATTCACCCCCCTCTAGTCGGCATCCTTCGATCAACATGTGGTATCAGAGCAATAGGTCTCTCATTTTAGGCTTAACCGTCTAGGGAGAGGATGTCGTCGATCAAAGAAAACTATAATGGAAAGGTCCCCTTCTTCAAGGGTGACAACTATTGCTATTGGAAAATTAGGATGGCGGTTTATCTAGAATCCATTAGTCTTGATGTTTGGAGGGTCACTAGAGATGGTTTTAGGGCTCCAATTGACTTAGAAAATCTCACACCTCTAGAATCAAAAAACCTTCAAGCAAATGCTCAAGCAAAAAATGCCATATTTAATGGTTTGATTTAAGTGAATTCAATCGCATTAGTAATCTTGATACATCCTATGAAATGTGGAAAACCTTAGAGGTAATTCATGAAGGTACATCAAAAGTCAAAGAAGCTAAGCTAATTAAATTAACTAGAGAATACAACTCCTTTTTCATGTTTGAATCTGAAAATGTTAGTGACATGTATACTAGACTCAATTTATTAATCAATGATCTCAAAGGTTTAGGTACAAAATTTGAAGATATTGATATTGTGAGTAAAATGCTTATGATTTTACCATCGAGTTTCGATACAATTGTGACAGTGCTTATCAATGGCGATCTCTCTTCCACAACTCCTACCGAGCTCTTGGGTACTCTTATTACCCATGAAATGCAAAAAGAAGAAAAGAAAGGGATTGGGGAAGCATCCGGATCAAAGAAGAAAAACTTGGCATTTAAGGCAAAAGTCGAGGAAGCCAAGGAGGATAGCTCGGATGAAAGCTCCGATGGTGATCTAGCTCTTCTTGTGAGAAAAACCTGCAAGCTCCTAAACAAGATCAACAAAAGAGGATTTGAGTTTGACAAAAGGCGAGGACCGCACAAGAAGACCGGATTCAAGAACATTACATGTTATGAATGTAATGAGAAGGGACACTTTGCCTCGAGATGTCCAAATAAGAAGGGTGATCATCAAAGATCACATGAAAGGAAAGATGACGGTGAAGGGACAAAAGGTAAAAAGAAGCTTTTCAAGAAGTTCTACAACAATAAAAGCAAGGGCTAAGCCTATATTGGTGAATGGTACTCCGGATCGGAGGAATCCGAATCGGAGGATGAAGTACCATCATCTTCTAAGAAAATGGCGAGAATTGCTATCGGAGAAGCCACTTCGTTTGAAGACAAGTCATCATTATGTCTTATGGCAAGTGATGATGCTAAGGTATCGGATCTTGAACCTTCTTATGAGGACCTTGTTGATATGGTTATGGAACTAAATGAGGCATTAGGTAGAGTAACTAAGGAAAACAAAATGCTTAAGAAAGAATATTCAACACTTAGTGAGTTATATGCAGAACTAAATGACTCGCATGACGCACTTCTAGTAAATGAAATTATTGATTCTAAACAAACTAGTGAAATAGGAATTACTTGTGATGTTCTAGACGAATCAACTAATAGTGTCTCTCATTCAAAATCAATCACTTGTAATGCTTTAGAAATTAATCATGAAAATGTTTGTGATGAAATTGTTGATAACAACTCAAATTTGATTTTAGAAAATTTAGAACTCAAGGCACAAGTGGAAAAGCTAAATCTAGGACTAGCAAAATGCTTTAAAGGAAAAGAGATCTTAGAAAAACTTCTTAGTGAGCAACGATGTTCATTTAGAAAGGAGGGTTTAGGATATGAGCCGAACAAAAGAAAAAAGTTGAGTACTAAAATGACTTTTGTAAAGGCCACTAATATGTTTTGTCACAAATGCCATAATGTAGATCATTTGCCAGAAAATTGTCCCTCAACTTCTAGAGCTAAAGAAAATAAGTATCACTCCCATTACATGCTAAAGAAAACAAAGTACGGAAAAGTAATTGCAAAATTCATTGGTTTACCTTATCAAAATAAGCATAAAAAGAAAATTTGGGTTCCAAAAACCCTTGTTGCTAACTTTCAAGGACCCAAACAAGTTTGGGTACCTAAAAGCGTCTAACCCTTCTTTTAGGTAAACTACAAAACCGGTGGGAGGCATTGGGTGCTTGATAGCGGCTGCACCCAACACATGACCGGTGATGGAAGTCGGTTCTCTTCATTTGAGAATGGTTGCAATGACATTGATAAAATCACGTTTGGTGATAATAGCAAAGGAAAGGTAATTGGGTTAGGTAAAGTCGCAATCACAAACAACCTTCCCATCTCAAATGTATTACTTGTTGAATCTTTGAATTTCAATTTGCTTTTGGTTGCAAAAATTTGTGATTTGGGTCTTAGATGCATTTTCGAACCAAATGGTGTTATCATTGAAAGTCTAGAAGACAGGTCTTTAATTTTCAAAGGTTTTCGATATGGAGATTTGTATTTGGTTGATTTCGGTTCAAAAGACTCTTGCATTTCAACATGTTTGGTTGCTAAAATTCTTTGGGATGGCTTTGGCATCGTCGTTTGGCTCATGTTGGGATGCATCAATTGAACAAACTTTTAAAAAGAGATTTAATCCTAGGTATGAAAAATGTAAAGTTTGAAAAGAATAAACTTTGTAGTGCATGTCAAGCGGGAAAACAAGTTGCTAGTACTCATCCCGCTAAAAATGTGTTGTCAACATCTAGACCACTTGAGCTTTTGCATATGGACTTGTTTGGTCCATCGGAAACTCAAAGTATTGGTGGTAGTAACTATTGCTTTGTCATTGTTGATGATTTCTCTCGATTTACTTGGATTTTCTTCTTAAATCATAAATCCGATGCTCCAAGTGTGTTTAAAAGATTTGCAAAACAAGTTGAAAATGAATTTGAATTCTCCATCAAGAAACTTCAAAGTGATCATGGTGGAGAGTTTCAAAATTCGGACTTTATTGAGCTTTGTGATGAATCTGGAATTAAACACGAATTTTCCGTACCATATACTCCTCAACAAAACGGTGTTGTGGAAAGGAAAAATCGAACATTAATTGAAATGGCTCGAACTTTGTTGGATGAATATAAAACCCCCACTAGGTTTTGGGCCGAGGCCGTCAATACGGCTTGTTATGCCATAAATCGGCTTTATACTCATCCTTTATTAAACAAAACTCCTTATGAGCTAATTATTGGAAGAAAACCAAACATTTCATATTTTTGAGTTTTTTGTTGCAAATGTTACATCCTTAAAAAACGCATGCATCTTGGAAAATTTCAAAGACGTGTTGACGAGGGCTTTCTTATTGGATATTCATCAACCAGTAAGGCTTATCGTGTTTTTAATGTCATAACCGAATGCATTGAAGAAACGTGCAATGTTGAGTTTGATGAATCTAATGGCTCTCAAGAAGAGTATGAAGATATTGAGAATGTAGGAAATGAGGAATTACGAGAAGCTATGAAGAACATGACGATTGGAGATATCAAGCCCAAAGATGAAGATTCAAAGTCACCCGATCAAGAAAATGAAATAGCTTCTATGATTCCAGAGGGCCCTACTCAAGTTGATCTTGATTCGGAAATAAAGGAAAGTGAAGATCAAACATTGCAAAATCCAAGACTTCATCAAACCATCACTAATGATCATCCCGTCAACCAAATAATAGGTGATGTTGGTAAAGGTGTCCAAACTCGCTCTAGAATTGCATCTTTTTGTGAACATGCATCTTTCATTTCTAGTATTGAGCCTAAATGCATTGATGAAGCTTTAGCGGACCCGGATTGGGTAAATGCTATGCATGATGAGTTAAACAACTTTACTAGAAATAATGTTTGGGAACTTGTAGAACAACCTCTTGATCACAATATAATTGGTACAAAATGGGTCTTTCGAAATAAGCAAGATGAAAATGGCATAGTGGTAAGAAATAAAGCTAGATTGGTAGCACAAGATTATTCTCAAATCGAGGGATTAGATTTTGATGAAACTTTTGCTCCCGTAGCTAGACTAGAGGCCATTCGCATCTTACTTGCATTTGCATCATGTTTTGAAATCAAACTATTTCAAATGGATGTTAAAAGTGCTTTCTTAAATGGTGAAATTTCGGAACTTGTATTTGTAAAGCAACCACCGGATTTTGAAAATCCAAAATATCCAAATCATGTCTATAAACTCTCAAAAACTCTTTATGGTCTTAAGCAAGCCCCTAGGGCTTGGTATGAACGATTGCGAAATTTCCTAATTTCACAAGGTTTTAAAGTTGGAAAAATTGATACAACTCTCTTTACCAAAATCATAGATGATGACTTCTTTGTTTGTCAAATCTATGTCGATGATATAATTTTTGGTTCCACTAACGAATCTCTTTGCCAAGCTTTTGGTGAAACCATGTCCAAGGAATTTGAGATGTCTATGATAGGAGAATTGAGCTTTTTCCTCGGACTTCAAATTAAGCAAATCAAAGAAGGCATATTTGTGAGTCAAAGCAAATACGTGAAGGCTTTACTCAAAAGATTCGGTATGGATGATGCAAAATCAATCAAGACTCCCATGGCTACAAATGGGCACTTGGACTTGGACGAGGGCGGTAAACCGGTAGAACTCAAACTATATCGTTCTATGATTGGTAGTTTATTGTATCTTACTGCTTCTAGACCTGATATTATGTTTAGTGTATGCATGTGCGCTAGGTTTCAAGTTGCTCCTAGAGAATGCCACCTAACTGCAGTAAAAAGAATCTTTAGATATCTAAAACATACACCAAACATAGGACTTTTGTATCCTAAGAATGCTAGTTTTGATCTCCTAGGATATTCGGATTCTGATTATGCCGGTTGTAAAATTGATAGAAAAAGCACTTCCGGTGGATGTCAACTTCTAGTAAGATCATTAGTCTCTTGGACTTCAAAGAAACAAAATTCAGTTGCACTCTCAACCGCCGAGGCGGAATATGTTTCGGCCGGTAGTTGTTGTGCACAACTTCTTTGGATGAAGCAAACTTTGTTAGATTATGGCATAAAAGTCAATTGTGTTCGGCTTTTATGTGATAATGAGAGTGCGGTTAAAATTGCCAACAATCCCGTTCAACACTCTCGAACAAAGCACATTGACATTAGACATCACTTTCTAAGGGATCATGTATCGAAAAGGGCTATAGTGATTAGTCATGTTTCAACCGAAAATCAATTAGCGGATCTATTCACTAAACCTTTGGATGAGTCAAGATTTAGCAAGTTAAGAAATGAATTGAATGTTATTGACATTTCAAATGTTATCTGATCTCTTGCTTATCTTGAATTGGTTGTTATCTTAATTGTATCTAGCACATATACTCTTACCTATATGTATATATATATATATATATGTAGATTCAATCAATGTAGGCATCTATGCCAATCACTTCCTATTTTGAAGAAAAGGTCCAAAAGTTCACCACTTTGTCGGTTTTCAACAAAACTTGGTGAACGCATTAAGGGGGAGCAACTTCAAGATCATTGAATGCTTGCATACCAAAAATTGTGTATAAAAAGGAAAAATATGCATGTTGTTTATCAAAAGGATCATTTTTAAATCAAAAAGGCTAAAAAAAAGTGCCAAAATGATCAAAATATATAAAAAAAATCTTCAAAAATACCTTTCAACAATGTTCTCAAAGGTTTTGAAAGCAAAAAGAAAGGATTTCGAGCCTAAATGTTGAAATTTAACAAAATTGAACATCTAAGGATCTTGTTTTGGCCTAAAATGACTTATTTCTATAAATTAAAATCGGTTGAGTTTTGACAAAAATTTTCTACATGAAACACTTAGAGATCGATCATTCGAAGATATTTCATGTTGAACTTTTTCTCAAAAGACCTATGGTTTGCAAGTTATCACATTTGTCAAATCGCCCAAAAACGAGCTTTGACACGAAAATACCCAAAATGTGCATTTTGTGAATTTCGCTATTTGAGCCAAGATCTATTCCATGGTTTGGCTTGAAATAGTATTTAGAATTCATACAAGGCCGAACATCTCAAAAAATTCAAGTTTCATGGAAATTTGACAAATTGGTGAAAAACCGTTCTATTTTACCCTTTTACCCCAAAACGCGATCCGGAGGCTCATTCTAAAGTCGTTTTCTCTCAAATCTCTTCTCGAAACTATCTGGCCGCATTCCAAATATGATATTCAAGTTTATTCTAAAATCAAACTCATGGTTGAGTCGTTTTTGCGAAAAATTGAAAAATTCAGGAACTTCAGGATTTTATCTGAACTGACCGGACATTGTCCGCCCAGTTCAGACACTGTCCGGTCATATTGGACAATGTCCGCTTAGATCAGACACTGTCCGGTATGTGCACATCTGATCAGTTATTAAAACCTCCCGTTTTCTTTTTTCTTCCCCAAATCGACCAAATCGTTTTGTTGCTGCTGTTCTCCACCTCTTCCACTGTTCATCTCCTCTCCTCCGGACAAGAAGATTCGTCCGGCCATCTCCCGTCCGGCCCTCGATTTTGAACTCCTGTGCATCTTCTTCTCCTTTGGTTTGGGTGAGTTTTTCTCCTTTTGCTTCACAGGTTCATGCATTACATCCCATAGTGATTCTAGGTTTTGAAACTAACAAAATGATTATGCATGTCAAATCTAGTTATAGATTCATGAAATTGACATCTATGAGTGGTCATATTTAAGCTAATTTGTGCAAAATTGGAGTTTGTCATAGACATGCATGATATAAGTAGATCAAATTGCCATCTAGGGTTAGATTTTGGAACAAAATCAACTATGCTTTGTATGGAAATGTGATGATCAAATTGAACCAAATCTGTAGGGTTAAATGTTGGATTCATATCGGATTTGTTCAAATTATTTACAATGCACAAGATGAGTGGTTAAGATGAGAATATCGTAGATGATTTCCTTTGATTGCCCTAGATCCTTGATTTTGATCAAAGCAAATTGAGTAGAACAAGATTGAATCAAAGAGCAGAAAAGGATGATATGGAGTACAAGCTAACATCTATTAGTAAATGCATGAGTAAGATTGATTCATATAAGGACTAGGTCCTGCATACATATCCATCAGAAGACTAGTTCATGCTTCTCCGTTCACCTCCTTCGAGTCATATCATGATCAAATTATCCATCTTTTCTTTCCAGAGTCACTATGACTGGAAGAATGAAGTAAACTAGCTGTCGTCATGGGCCTGGATCTTCTCAACAGGCTCAACCTATCGACTGGGATTCTTTGGCTATTGATGAGGATGATGCAGCTCCAGCATCTCCATAGGATCTCCCATTGATGATTCCGACTCAGTCGATAGCAGCAGCAGTAGTGGTGATGAGCAACCCAGAGGCCATCAGACTTTCACCGCTAGTGCTGTTCGGCGACTTCGTCGAAAGAACCCGTACGAGCATCCGAGGACATGTACTGAGAGGAATTTTTGGAATGCCTTCCAGATGTCTCAGTATCACACCAGATTCTCCTCTGCCAAAGTATTTGGGCATCAGGCCATTGACTGGAATTTGATCGAGAGCAAAGTTCACTATCCTCTACGGGGCAAGTTCATGGCTGTCAGGCTACTCTCCTTCACCGAGATGAAGGAAGACTGGAAGTGGAATGTGGACATCATCCGATCGTTCTTCGCATCTCTTCATGTTGCCTCGGATCGATCTCACGTCGTATTCATGAACAACAACTCAAGAAGGACTCTCACCAAGGCACAGTTTGAAGAGGCTCTACAGATCGAGCATGTTGACAACAGCCTCTTCGCCTTTGATGAAGTTCGAGTTGAAGACGTGGCTCATCTCTTCGACAATCCAGATCCAAATATTGGTAAAGTCTCTCAACTGATTCCTCCGGTGGCCATTCTAGAAAAGCTGAACCGCATGACTATCTTACCAAAAACCGGAGATTGCGGGGCTGTCACGTCTACCATGCTGCGACTTCTGAGAGCCCAAGTTGACGAGACACCTTTCGACATTGTGGAGTTCATGTTCCACGAGATGCAGGAAGTTCAGATGGACTCGAAGAGGCTTTTGCCCTTCGCACCTTTCATCGCTCACACTCTGACCTACTTTGGACTACATCGAGCTTCCCGTCCTACTTCTATGGAGTATTACCGGTTGAAGAGCCTGTGGATCCTTGTTCGCTATGAAAATCAAGTTGGATCACCAGTTCATGGAGATGAGCCTATGTCTCCGGTCGCGGGGGCTCCCTCTCCACTTCAGTCCTACTCCATCTCCCAGAGCCCTGAAGTCTCAGCTCCATACATGATGATCATGGAGCGGCTGGATCAGATGTCCATGCGATTCGAGACTCGCTTCGATGAGGTTGACACCAGATTGAGCTCCATCGACCATCGCCTCAACGTCATCGAGCCTCGCATCGATTCTATGAGTCAGGATATCTCTGAGCTGCGGGGACGATTCGACGCAGGCCAGTATCAGCGTCGTCGTCGCGGCGATTCTTCTTCCGATCATCCTCCGCAGTCTTAGATTGTCCTACTTCTGCATCTATGATCTCTTGTATCTATGTCCTCTCTCCTTTTATGGATGTTTGATGACAAAGGGGGAGAGTTATGTTATGAATATATATGTTATGAATATATGTTATGGATATGTGTGATGTGGTTATGTATATGTGGTATGGATATGTGTGATGTTGTTATGTCATATGTCGTTCTGTGGATGTATTTATGTCGTCATTTTATTGTTTATGAATGTATGAACATGAACATGGGTATAGCTTTGTTATCTCTCTCTCTTTGTGTATGTATGTGTTGATACGTATGGATATCTTGTTATACCTTGTTATGAATATGTTTATGAACTTGAATGTAAGATTCAGGGGGAGCATCTCTTGTTTATACTCATTTTTTTTATATCCATATGCTTTATGCATAACGGTTGTCATCAATCACCAAAAAGGGGGAGATTGTTGAATCTTGAGCCCTAATTAGGGTTTTGGTGATTAATAACATCCGTGAGATTTGTGACTAACCTCTGTATGTGGGACTCAGGTAAATCAAAGGAGAAAGCATCAAGGAAAGACAAAGCAAGGTTATCAAGACTCCATGAAGAGAAAATGACGAAAATCTCGACAAGAGTACAAATACCTAAACCTAGCGCCTTCTTGTTTTGAAATTTTTTAGGTTAGATGGTCGTACTATTAAGAGGGGTCTTAGCACAAGTATCTTGATCAACCTTGAAGTTTTTAGAAGCATATTTGCATTTGCATTTGCCCTAAATCAAAGTTGAGTAAAAAAATTCAGTGGTCTGTTTTCGTTTTGTACTGGCCGGACAGTGTCTGAAGTGACCGGACAATGTCCGGCCAATACAAATAATTTCAGAACTTTGCAAACAAGTGCAACAGAGACAAATACATTTGTCCGGTGCATCTGTCCGGTGTAGGCCGGACATTGTCCGAAGTGACCGGACAATGTCCGGTCAGTACAAAAATTAACAGCATATTGAATTAAGACAAATGTATTTGTCTGGAGGATGTGTCCGAAGTGACCGGACATTGTCCGAAGTGACCGGACAATGTCCGGCCAATACAAATGTTGTGCTATTGAAGATGCCGTGATAACAGAGACAAATCTATTTGTCCAGACATTTTGTCCGGACAAATCCCATATGTTCGGCTCATACAAAAATCTGGAGTGTTTTATGTTAAGTGTCAACAGAGACAGATACATCTGTCCGGACATTTTGTCCGGACAAATGTATTTGTCCGGCGTGTACAAATCATTTTAAACAGGGGTGTCAACAGAGACAAATGCATCTGTCCGGACATTTTGTCCGGACAAATACATTTGTCCAGCCTTCACATTTTAATCCAAACGGCTACTGACACTTGCATTTCACGTGAATAACGGTCAAAATTTTTGTACTGACCGGACATTGTCCAAAGTGACCGGACAATGTCCGGCCAGTACAACTTTCGTCCAATATTCTTGATTTCGACCGTTTTTGCTGAGAGTATAAATAGATCACTGTTGTAGATGTCTTTGACACATGAAATACATCTTAAAAATCCTGAGCAACAGTGTGCAAGCCCTCTCACATCCATTCTCTAGCAATTGAAGTCAAAACTTGAGAATTCTTGAGTGCTAGTTGAGTGAATTTGCTTCCAAGCCTTTTTGCATTTCATTGTGTTCATCAAGCTTTGAGGTTGATCAAGCAAGGTGCTAGGCTTGTTACTCTTGGTGATTGCCGTCACCTAGACAACCCGGGAGGTCCAGCGATCTCTCCATCGACGGTGTGTCGGAGAGGCCCGGCGAGTGGTTGTAAAGGCTCGGAGCTCGCCTATCCGGAGTGGAGAAGGGCTACCCCTAGTGAAATCGAAGCATAAGCTCAAGCGAAGAGCGCTTCAACAAGGATTAGTGGAAATCGGCAAATTTCCGAGACCTCGGGAAAAACTCGATCTTTTCGGTTACCTCTACTACTTGCTTAATTTTCGTAGTGATTGAATTGTTGTTATTAATATTTTAGAAAGTACAAAATCTGAATTGAATTGTCTTTCATATTCTTAGAAGAATTGTTATTGCAATCTTAGGTGGTTAAACCCTAGTTTAGAAGAAAATTTTGAAAACCGCCTATTCACCCCCCTCTAGTCGGCATCCTTCGATCAACAAAGACCATGGATGCTGTGACTATGTTTGATCACAGAGGTCGCAGTCACAGATTTTGGTCATCTTCCTTGTGGCTTGAGGATTCATAGCATGCTGCCTCATGGATTCATCAGGCTTCAACCTGCAACTTTGTTCGTTTCGAGAGTTGTTTCCTGCATGTTGCTTCATAGCTTCATCAAGCTCGATCTAAAAACTGACAACACGCATAATAAACAGGTTAGCTCTGTTAGTTGTCATTAATCATGAAAGCTCTAAAGATTTATCAATTTTCCTTGAATCCAAAACGAGCTTATTTCCAATAGTCTCCCCATCTTTAATCAGATTTATATTCAACAATCTTCTTCGGGGTTTGTCTTCATTTTTCTCGAGTGATTCCAGCTCGTTGCTTTTGTCCTGGATTCTTTGATATGCAACTTGACAATACTTATAATAAACATATTAGTTCAGTTTATTGTCATCAACATTGGTCGTTGTCATTAATCACCGAAACTATAAATCTTAACTAGGTTTATATTCAACAATCTTCATCAAGAGAAAAATTGAAATCATCCTCGAGACCACCAAAATCGAGCTCAAAATCATTTTCCTCATCGAAACAAGGTGACGAACGCATCATCGTGTCTTTCACAAGTCCTAGAATTAACTCAGAAGGCAAAGATCCAAGACAAGTTAATAACGAGATAACTCTTCACAAAAACACGTGACTGGTTGAGTTCGTTGAAAGAAAAACATGGAAATCAACCAAGGATTTCCCACGGTCGGCGCCAGCTGTCGACAATCAATTGATGACCATCGAACTTACGAGAATGATGGTTTGGATAAAACGAAGTATGGAGTATGGTGGTTAAACAAACGATGAACAAGACAAGAGAAAGTTTTATACAGGTTCAGTCCTTCAAAGATGAGTAATAACTCTACTTCCTATGCCTGTAATCACTCAAAAAATTAAATGTTTACAAGCATAAATCTAATCAAGAAAAATAGTTGTCCGTCCCAAACTACCCAATCCGTTCTTCTTAAATAATGCTTGATGAACAGTTATCACACGCCAGTTAGTTGAAGAACTGCTTGACAGTTGCTTGAAAAACTGCTTGATGGTTACTTGCGGTTTCCACGCATAAATGCTTTGAAGTGGTTTAAGTGTAGCAGTTGGGGGAACTGTCTCCGAAAATTTGGCGAGGGTTTCACATTTTATATCTCTAACTAAGCCTGGTCGTATATTCGACTAAACTTAGATTTAATCGAATTAGATACTCCGAACTGGTCCAAAGTTCTTGGTCGAATCAATAGTTCAAATCTGGTCAAATTTATTGTTTAATATTCAAGATAATACAGGAAAACTTACATTATCAAAATACAAGAATTAAATAAATATCTTAATCCTCGTCACTTATGATGCTCTTTTTTATACCACTAAAAAATTTCATATTTTGTGTTTACTACTAGATATCTCACTTTATTATCATATGGGTCTGATTTTGTTTTATCTATCTTATAAATCATAATTTTAAAATTTTTATGATGATATTTTCAAATAAAACACACAACATAATACGATATGACTGAAAGTGGGAACGAGGGGAGCCGACCATTTCCTGGTCATGGGATACCTGCGCCCCCGGAAGCAATGGCATATCATCCTTGTGTACACAAAATAAGCCTCAAAAGCTGCGTCCTGTTTTATCTTTTCCAATATGTAGTAAATGCCAATTAACCCCCAAAACTTGAAACTTTTCCAACTACACTAGAACCTTCTTTACTGTTATTTTTTTAAATCTATCTTTACCAATAATATATGCTATATTGATCAGACACTTCACTTTGGAATAGAATTATCTAAAATGTAATAGTTAGTGCAAAGAGGGTATTACATGTATTTTTTGTTGTTTGATTCTACAATGGACAATGCAGATTAAGTGGGCAAAAGTTAGAAAGCATAAAACATATTAATTTTTGATATATATAAATTAATCATAATCTTTGTTGTTTGATCTAATGAGTAAAAATATATATAAAAATTGAACAATAACACATCTACTTTAGAAGATCTAGTTCTCACCCCTTATCCCTATATATGCATATACTAACATAAAATTCTAACTAAACACACACTTAACAATAGAAGAGATTGAATATTGAATGCACGACCTAGAATATACACTCTAAATATCTAGTTATACATGTGACTTCTTTACTATTATTTGAAACTAGCCGAAAGTGCAACACTATTGCACGAGACATAAATAGTAAACAACTCCTCTAAAGAGGAACTGCTGTACAGAGAAAACTACATATTTAATCGCCTGATGGCATATTGCATCGACGATCGAGGTCAAGTACTCAAAACTTGGAAAGTACAAAAAGAATTAATTTCTTATCAAAATGTCAATCATAATTGTTTTTGTTTAATCTAATAGTAAATATATATATATATATATATATATATATATATATATATATATATATATATAGTATTTATATAGTAGCCCCTCTATCTACTTTAGAGGAACTGATTCTATATAAATATTGTACTTTTATTAAGAATATATAGTAGTGGGTTTATGTATATATAAGTTTTCAAAAAATTTAAAAAATTAGAGAATATAGAGGGAGATATTATGATGATCTACAAAATTTTAATACTAAACAGTATCGTAAGTTAGAAAAAAGAACAAGCTACGTACTGAACATATATATAAATTCGCACAACGACCTTGTTTTTTCTTGTTTTTCTCAAATAAGATCATATTTCGTCATGAAATTTTACTGAACATCACTAATCACTCTTTACATGCCCTAATATTTTGAGAATTTTTTAGATTTTGGAAATATTGAACCCCTTATTGGATGTAACTTTTCCTAGGTATTGAACACATTTTTCATATATATAACATGAATATAGGCTCCATGGTGCCTAGGCACCATTATCATATTTCATCAAAGTATGTTATCTTTGATCACACTATCAGGTTATTGAGTATATAAACACATTATACAAATATAGAAATAAAAAATATGCTAAATTTTGCATACTTTTATTGATCAAATTTAGTTTATGAACATTAAGTACCGACATAATGCTAGAGTAGAGGTAGGACGGGGCGAGTTTTGGTATCATCGGTCATACGTCTGGGTGGGGTTAACTGGCCAACAGGTATACATGTGAAAGAAAGAAACAAATAAGGTGGCGGGGGTGGGTTTTAAGGTTTTGCAAATAAAAAAAATTTCAAATAAATTTTTTTTTCAATAGTAATTTTTTTGAAGTATTATTATAAAATAAAAATATATAGAGACTAACTAATGAAAATTATATGATACTATAATTATTAAATATCAGATGCCACAAAATTAATTAAATTAATGTATTTATAGTTATAAATTATACTAATACATTAAGAAAATATATGATTACATATAATTGGTGGTGGAACGAGGCAAATCCACCTCAAATCTACATCCCCCCACGCTATCTCAGGGCAAGGGGCATCCCCACATCAGACTGGATCATGTGGGTGAGGAGTAGGGGCAGGGCAAAATCTACAACTCTATATTGGAGCTAGAACTAACTTCATTAAATGAAATTTCCATGATTAGATTCAACTTTTTTAATATAAAATTGTCTTATATAAAAAGTCGCATACATGTAAAATTTAATTTAAAATTACTGATATATAATGTTAATTAGCGAAATTGAACGGCACCATGGAGCCTCAAGTAATAAATATATATATATATATATATATATATATATATATATATATATATATATATATATGTGGAAAATTATTATGTACTCCTAGCATTTTAAAAAACACTATACATGTGTTTTTTCTTAGTTATTAAGATGTATATATAACATTATTAGAAAAGTATGTATTTACTTTTCTAACTAGGGTTATTTTTCAAAAATTATGTATACTATACAATAAAAAAGTATATATTTAACAAAAGAGGTATCATTGATGAAGTACGTTATATGATTGCAAAGTTATAATATATGGTTTTACATAAATAATATATGTGGGTAAACATCCAATGCATCGCACCCCTTGATATTCCTGATCATACCACTCAAAAAATCATATAAATGATTACGAAAAATTTTATAACAATGAGAGATGGTGTATATTTGATTCACCAATTATGTATGTATATATATGTATATATATACATACATGCATACATACATACATACATATATATATATATGTGTGTGTGTGTATATCTTTTTATTTCTAATTAATCTAATAATTTATAGACCTCAAAACCAATGTGGTGGTGCCTCCAATTTTCATGCTTTTATTATATAATAATAATAATGTCAGATTGAAGAAAAATAAACTCTTCTATTGTTAATTAGCGAAGATGATACATGAGGCCCAACTATTAGTAGAAACTATTTTAATAAAATTAATGAAGAATTAGACAGGAGACCAATTACATATTTTCTTGTAGCAGAGGACTTATTTGATCACACAAAAGAAGCCACCAGCACTTAAACTTTAATTTTAAAGCCTCAAAAGCAGCACCTGCTTTATTCTCCCATCTATGGAGTTTTTTTTATAAATAACTCAGATTAAAAAATTAATCTCAAAAATAACCCACAGTTATAAAAATTTACAAATTTGAGCCACCACATCAGTCTGTCGAGCACTAGGAGCTCGACAAGCTTGCTGTCGTGTGGGACCAGCTTGTCGAGCACTCAGTGTTCGACAGCAACCTTTGTCGACCACAGACCACTCTTGTCGAGTGCTGGGAACTCGACAAGCCCTGGTCGTGGTCGATCAGTGGCTTGTCAAGTGCCCATCAGTCGATAAGTCTTCGACCACTTCGAACATAATTGCAAAAAGAGTTTTAATTGCGAGGGAGCGGGGATTCGAACCCGAGCCATCAACGTGAGAGTCAGATGATCCCATCGGCTGGGCTAGGAGCCTTTATCTATTTTAATAGTACTGGACTTTATAATATTGATTGAATTGTATATGTATATGTATATGTATATGTATATGTATATGTATATGTATATGTATATGTATATGTATATGGATATGCATATGTATATGTATATGCATATGTATATGTATATGTATAAGTATATGTGTATGTATATGTATGTACATGTATATGTGTATGTATATGTATATACATGTATATGTGTATGTGTATAAATATATGTGTATGTATATACATGTATATGTATGTATGTATATGTATACGTATATATACATATATATAGATATATGTATATGTATACGTGTGTGTATATATATATATATATATATATATATAATGTGGTAGTTGTCGCGCCCCGAAACTGGGACTACGACTACTCCCGTAGAGACCTAACTCACTACAGCTATTCCCATATAAACATACCTTTGACTTCCCAGGATAAATCAAGCACGAGAGTATATTCACATTGCAGCAGAAAAACTTATAAAATATTTAAGCAGTGTGGCCTACTGGCCTTAATATTATATAAAGAAATTACAATACCTTCGCGGCATACATGGTTTAGCAAAATAACAACTACACAGCAGAAGATAGGTGACCCTCCCACAGTGAGAAGTTGACGGCAGAACAACACACATCAGGCCTCTGGCGGAACTGGCTCTCCTTCATCTGGGACCAAGAAGTTCTCCATGCCTGGATCTCGATCATGGAACACTCCATCTACTGATTTATAGGTTGCAAGAGTGAGTACTTACGTACTCATCAAGTCATAGGTAAGAGTAGATACATATAGTAGGGATGATATGAATCTATGCTAGTAAAGAAGTGTGGATGGTTGTAAAATAGTCTTTTCTTTCATATCTCATCTTATGGCAGCACTTTTCATAACATAGCATCGCTATTCATGTTCACTAAATTATAGCACTACCGCGACACGTCGACACACGACAGCCCATGGCAGCACCCCTTATCATGACAACACATGTCATTTGGGTAATCTTGACTTATCAAATTTTATTTAGAATACATACTTATGCCACACCCCGTGGATTTAATCCACCGCAGTAGACTCCTATAAATATGTGAGCTCAGAGTATTCGAATACGTTTTTAACTCTGCAGAGAGGTACCAATTTACCCGCAAGATATTCCACTTTCATGCCCTTCCTATCAAAATGATTGGACCCCTGGCTCACTTCATACTGTGAGTGGCAAGGTGGAGATAACAAGAACTTTTGTTATGTTTCACTCACAATTCACCCCTGACCCTGTGGATCTCTCGTGAACCACAGTTGTGGTAGGTACTCCCTCCACCCCTAAGTCTCTTCCCATTACTGGGTCAACGTGCATGATCACATTCAGTGATATGTGTAGGAGCCGCACTCCGTGAAATTCATGTATTGTTTTCCATCTCATGCAGGGGTTTCATGTGCGATCCACATAAGTACTTGTTCAGATCTGTCCCATACCAATGTTGCGGTTAGCACGTGTTTCATGCCACTAGACGCACAACACAAGATTCTACTCCTTATATACCAGTGACCAGACCATCCATAACCATGCATCTTCAGTGCCTGCTCATCCTTTGCAGTTAAGCACCTCCAGTGCTACCACCATTCCATACCAAAATTCTGGTCACGGCTAGGGGTTTTATTTCATGATTATATATAGGTACATATATAATAGTTCATGGCTCACTATTTGATCATTTCACATTTCACAGGCATCCAATCTAGTACTGCCAATTCATAATTCAACCATTCTCAATCTTTCACATGCAATATTATTTATATTCAAGGTTATATTATAGCAACTCTTAAAACATAGGTTCAAGATGATCAAGACTATGACTTGCCTTCCGCGTCGTAAAATACAACAGTTGATGTCGGGTCGGCAGTGAAGTCCTCAAAATCTGGCTCTGACTCTGAGCAAAGATCAAACAAGCAACCAAGAATCACAACCTTTTCAATACATTATTATACTACATGCAATAATGCAAAGAAGAAATGTTTCGATGATTCTGGAATAATTGGATTTAGAAGCTGATTAGGGCTAACTCACAAAATTAGGGCTGAAGATGGGTGCTAGGGACCTTTAGGGTTCCAGGGTATGGAAATGACATTAAGTCCGCGGCTGATTTTCCCAAAAACGACGAATGTCTTTAGGTTGACATACGGTTCAAGGTGTCGACAAGGATTAATGGTTGATAGAGGGCTCAACTCAAGTTCTAACAGAAGAAGAAAATATAGATTACAACATCAGGAGTTTAAGGGACAAGGTTATGCTCAAAATGCATGGCTAGAAGTAGGTAAAAAGGTTCAATGCCACTGGCTGACATAGATTAGCATTGGGTTGACATGGCCAGAAACTAGGGTTTACCATATCTTTTGATCTAGGGCTCCAACTGATGCACCACTTTATCTGGAAGATAGGCCTTGATAACAGGAACAAATGATTCAATAGGTTACAAGGTTGAAGATGGTCGGAAAGTGGTGAAAACCGGCGAAGAACACGGTGGCTAGAGTTTCAAGTCATGGCACTGGACAGAAATTAGGGCATAGCCATAATTTTTGAGTTAGACCGAATTAGACGTCGAGCTAGTAGACAAAATTGTTCAGGAGATCGAGATGAATCTAAGGGACAAGGTGGCTGGAATTGGATCGGCCGGGAACAGATTTCCAGTGGCCGGCGCCGAAGAAGATGACACTGGATTTGGGGGTTTTTGCTATACGAGGTTTGAACTCAATTCCTTGCTCGAGGAGTAAGAGGGAAGCATATGGAAGCTATTGGCATGATCAATTTTGCCGGAGCATCACCGGAGAAGTCTGGCGGCGAGAGCCAGTGACTGGTGAAGCTCAAACTTGGAGATAGCTTCGATTCGAGCTCACTTTCAACATCTTGATGCACTGGCTTGCTAAATAAAGCTCACTAATTAATTTACTCTACTGAATCGAGGGCTAATTTGGATTGAATCGAATTGCAAAGCTGGAACAGGGATTCTGACAATTCCCGCGATCACCGGCGATGTGGGGCACGGGGGTTCAATTAAATGATACATCACAGAGAGTTTGATGAGAGGAACTCACTGGTGGCTTCAATTTGGAGATTGGTGCAGTGGAGCGTGCTGGCATCGTCGACATCCTCGGCGGCTCGGCAGAGATGAAGAAATGTGGTTAATTGCTGAGGAGTTTTGGAGAGCAGTGCTGGAGATGAAGAAGCTGCCCTGGCATCTAGGGTGAGATTTTGAAATCTGGACATAAGGGGAAACTGTATCAAATAGCATTTGGAAAGGATTTGCTGAAGAAATTCTAAATTTGGAGTTGATCTAAGGATTTTAGCCTTTTTGGGTTTCCAGATATCAGAAAAAGGACTGATTCGCGATACAATTTGGAATGATCTGTGAAAAAGGCCTAAATGAAGAAATCTGACTGCCAACTTTCTGGATTAAGGTATTGGCATACCCATGATCATAATCCAAGAATAATCTGTTCTAGATTAAGTCAAGATTTGGTTAAATCTGAGTTCAGAGTGTTTAGGGTAATTAGGATATTAATTAAATTCTTGTTTTTGAAAACAGAAAAGGATTGCAAGATCTGAGAGTTAGAGATGGAATTGAATCTGGCTTCTGAAGACTTTTATGTTCAGAGTAACTGATAGATCATATCTGAGCAATCTGATCTTGATATGGGTTTACAGGATAGATTTGGAAATTTTATGGCTTGATAAAGATACTGATCTGGCTACTACTACAGATACATGCATGCATGATGTTCATGAAAAAGAAAGTTTTTACCCCTAAACTCAGGGTGTTACAGTAGTATATGTATATACTTATACATATACATATACACATACTTATACATATACATATACATATACATATACATATACATATACATATACAATTCACTCAATATTATAAAGTCCAGTACTATTAAAACAGATAAAGGCTCCTAGCCCAGCCGGTGGGAATGTCTCTGTGGTCGACAAGGGCTGCTGTCGAATACTGGATACTCGATAAGCTGATCCCACGCGACAGCGAGCTTGTCGAACATAATTTGTAAATTTTTACAACTGTGGGTCACTTTTGAGATTAATTTTTTAAACTGGGTTATTTATAAAAAAAACTCCCAATCTTTGTGCTGCCGCAAATTAACTTCCCAAAACTTGCAACTTTTGCATGCTTATCGTTATGCTTTTTTTTATTTTACCATTTGGCCATTGCAATAATGTAAAATTACACCAGAAATCTCTCTACTATTATTTGAAATTAGAGCAAATTAACCTATCTACTATTTTGACAATATTAGTATATGAGACTAGGCTATTAGGAAGGATGCATATAAGACATAAATTTTTTTAAATTTTATTGGACAACATAATATAAGGCTTGCATATAATTTATTTTTATATTTTCTGTTTTATCCTTATTTACTTCACATTATATCTATTATTTATGACTAATTTCTCCTACTATTATTCTCTCTCATTTCCTAGGCATTTATAGATTAGTATAGTTTAGCCATTTTGCCTTAATTTTTCGTTTAAACTCAGAACTTTGATAATCTACGTGCGCTGTTGAAATACCTTTATGTTTTACAACAGAGATAGTGACTGTTTTAACCAAATTAATAAATAATTAGACTGAGAGACACAAAATTAGTAGAGGCACTTGGGCTGCATTTCAGAGTGTATTGTGTTTCCCAAACATCGTTTAATATATAATCTTTTGCTGTGATTATTTAATAACTGTTGAAATAACAATAATATCTTAATAGATATAATAAATATTTTTAATAACCATCATACCTCACAACACAGCACAAAAACTCTATACAATCCCAAATGCAGCGTTATTTGTTTACATACAAAGAATGAATTTTTTAAAATAATCCACTTAAAAAAATGTAGAACTCATACTTTGTGTGTTTTTTACAAAAATGACTTGTCATATTAGCTAATCACGATGGAGATGCAACAGCTAGAGACATGTCGTGAGAGAAGAACATGTCCTAGATCCAAGCTGCGACAAGCACCACATACACAATGAGTTAAGTCAATCAATCTATACTAAGATTTCATGGTTCTTTTGGGATCACTATATGATTATCAATAACTCTAATTGATGATCCATTTTAAACTAATGGACTTTTGGGTCAAAACGATTATATTGACATAAACAAATCATCAATTGAAATTATAGATCATAAAATATTACATCTTGTGATATATAGCTTTCATTGACGATCCATTTAAATCAGTGGAATTGTGAGGTTAAAACAATTATATTGATACAAACAGATCATTAACCAGAGCTATACATCATAAAATATTAATCTCAAACTAATTAGGAAACTTCCATACAATTTTGTCTGCCACAAGAGTTGAACTAAAACTTTCTTATTTTTTTGGGATCAATATTTTGTAATCTATGACACTGATTGACGATCCGTTTAAACCAATGAAATTGTGATGTATTGACATAAACGGACATTAGTTGGAATGACATATCACAATTTATTGATATCTTATGATGTATAATTCCAATCAATGATCCGTATTTGTGTCAATATGATCATTTTGATCTCACAATTCCACTAGTTTAACATATTATCAATAGGTGTTATATATAAAAAAAATATTGATTCTGCAAGATCAATTTCTTTTGATTATAACCATGATTAGTAATCCATTTAAACTAGTAGAATTATGAGGTCAAAATGATCAGATTGACATGATCGAATCATTGTTCAAACTTATATATCAGAAGATATTATCCTTAAATCTTACAATTATTTTGAGATTATTATTTTATAATCTATAACTCCAATTAACGCTGCATTTAAATCAGTGGATTTATGAAACCAAAATGATCAGATTTACATAAAAGAAGTGTCAGTTAGAGTTATAGATCATGACATATTGATCTCAAAATAATTGTAAGATTTAAAAATAATATCTCATGATTTTTAATTATGATTGATGATTTGTTTGTGTCATGCTGATCATTTTGACCTCACATGTAGACTAGTTTAAATCATCAATTATAACTCGTCGTATATTCATTTCAAAAGAATCAAAAAGTTTCAATTCAATTAGTTTGCAAAAAAAAAAAATTGTCGGGCAAGCCGCACCGTGCACCGACGGGCCCGAACCACTTTAAATCGATTATTTAAAAAACTCAGAAAGAATAAACCACATTACACCCGCCCACCCGCCCACCCAGCCCGCACCCAACACCCCACCCCCCCACCACCCCCGGGGCCACATCCCAATTGTAAGCCTCAAAAGCAGCACCCTGTTTAAGTTTTTATAATCTGTGTGCCGCCTTCAATTAGCTTCCAACATTTGCAGCTTTTGTACTTCTATCTTTGTCTTTTTTTTTTTTTTTTTTTAATCTTCCTTCCCTTTTTCTTTATGGGGCCCTTTGCAATGTGGAAAAATTAAATCAAAGATTTCTCTACTATTATTTGAGATAGGATCAAATGAGATTTTCTCTTCTGATGATGCGATTGGCTCTGATCTAATTCTTTCTTAATTTTATTATTGAATATATATTAAGTGAAAGATATATGAGACTAAGATATTATGATTGACCTGTGGAGCCATGTGTTAACGACGACTAACCAAATTAACGAAATTAAATGAGAATCGGACAAGGGTTGATTTCACCTTTCCAGCCGTATGTAGTAAAAGGTCTTATTAGGTAAAGAAGATAGTAAGAATTTAATTGAAAAAAACAAGAGTAGAAAAACTTTTGATACAATTTTTTCATAAAATGTTGGTCCGACCAGCAGCATATGCTTGCTATATCTTTTTGATCTTGGCCTTCTTTTTTCTTGCAAGAAAGTGAAGTAAAGAGAAGAAAATTTTTTTGGGCTTTGCTAGGTCCTAATTTGCAATAGACGATGATGGCATTTGGATAATTTGTGGACACCCTGGATTATTCTTTTTGATAAATTTTTGTTGACGCTTGTCAAGATACCAGCTGACTAGTCTTTGGCTCAGTGCCACGTGGCAAATTTGTGTGAGGGGAAGAAAGCACAAGAATTTAAATGTAAAGATAGGGATAGTACTCCCTCTAATCCATAGAACATGATGGCTTTTTAACACACGACGTAGTAAGATAGTCATTATCATAACAACTAGTGAGTAAAGTATTTAATTAAATTGCTCCATGAAGTGAGAAGGATTAAGTGAGAGGTGAAGTTAGAAGGACGGATAACGTAGCTAATAGCAGTGTTTAAGAAAATTAATTCCTAGATATAAATACCGTAATGTTTTCTTACACCAAATTTAGAAGAAAAGCATCATGTTTTATGGATAGTATCGATTAATTTTAAAATTTCATAGTGCATGCACATATTGAGATTTGTAAAAAGATAAAAATATAAACGACAACTTACAACTTTTAAAAATTACATGTGACCATGGTGCAATTTTCGCTTAAAAGTATTGTAAGAATTTGTAGCTGCGTACTGATGAGTTTTTTTTAAAAATTAATTACAAAAATAACTCACATTTACAAGATTTTACAAAAATAGGCCGCCACGTCAACCTGTTGAGCACTGGGAGCTCGACAAGCTGGCTGTCGCGTGCGACCAGCGTGTTGAACTCCCGGTGCACGACAACAGCCTCGTCGAAGCCCTCGATCACGACCGCAGGCTTGTCAAGTGCTGGGCACTCAACAAGCCATCCACCAGTGCTTTAACCAAAAAGAATTTTAATTACGGCGACGTGACAAAAGGGGGTTCCCACCAGTCGAGCTAGAAGGCTTTAGCTGTCTTAATATCATTGGATTTTATAATATTGTTTTACTTGTCGAGTGCCCAACACTCGACAAGTTCCTGGTCCCCATTTCATATTTGTCTGGTCCCCTCCTCCCTCAGTTATTTTGCTGAGTCTTCAGCACAAACAGCACACACACGCACACACCCCCCTCTCTCTCATTTTCAATCTTTAAGTTTAGATCTAGCAAAATCCGTCCGGTAAATTTATTCGGTGTAAAAGAGAAACTTATAGAGGATTCCGAGCTCTTCGAAAATAGGTAATTTTTTTGAAATGCATTTAAGATTCTGTTAAGTATGTTGCTAACGATGTAATTAGGGTTTATGTTTATGTGTATAAAATCACTGGAGTAGGTATTATTTTTTTAGGATATATGTTTAGGAAATATGTGCATGTGTATGTATGTTTGCAAATTAGGTTTTTTTAAATGTATGTGTGTATGTTCAGAAATGTATGTGTGTATGTTTGAAAATGTATGTGTGTATGTTTAGAAATTAGGTTTTTTTAAATGTATGTGTATGTTTGGAAATGTATGTTTTTTATAAATTAGGTTTTTTAAATGTATATGTGTATATTTTTAGAAATTATGAAATTAGGTTTTTTTTAATTATGTGCAACTATGTTTATAAATTAGATTTTTTAAATGTATAATGTGTATGTTTTTATAAATTATGAAACTAGGCTATTTTTAATTATGTGCAACTATGTTTATAAACTAGGTTTTTTAAATGTATAATGTGTATGTTTTTAGAAATTATGAAATTAGATCATTTTTAATTTTGTGCAACTATGTTTAGAAATTAGGTTTTTTAAATGTATATGTGTATGTTTTTCGAAACTTTGTGCATGTGTGTATGTTTGTAGAAAATATGAAATTAGTTTATTTTTAATTGTGCACATGCATACTCTATGTCTAAGAATTAGGTTTTGTAAATATACATGTGCATGTATTTAGAAATTATGAAACTAGGTTATTTTCAATTACATGCATGCATACATGCTCTATGTTTAGAAATTAGGTTTTTCAAATGTATATGTATATGGTTTTAGAAACTATGTGCATGTGTGTATAGTTTTAGAAAATATAATATTAGGTTATTTTTAATTGTACACATGCATGCTCTATGTTTAAGAATTAGGTTTTGTAAATGTATATGTGTATATATTTAGAAATTATGAAACTAGGTTATTTTCAATTACATCATGCATACATGCTCTATGTTTAGAAATTATGTTTTTCAAATGTATATGTGTATGGTTTTAGAAACTATGTGCATATGTGTATGTTTTTAGAAAATATAAAATTAGGTTATTTTTAATTGTACACATGCATACTCTATGTTTAAGAATTAGGTTTTGTAAATGTATATGTGTATGTATTTAGAAATGGGTCCATAGAGTTGTCAGACATAATGGTGTCATATTATTTACATGTGAGACGAATGTGTGTAGGGAATGGAGACTCCGGAAAAAATTAACATATTTTATGGCGACGGCTTAGTTTGGGAGGGGCAAAGTGGGGTTGATATGAGCCATTGCCAGTATGTGACGGGCGAGCTAAGCATACATAACACCTCGTTCCTGGAGCTGAATTTATGGATCCTGAATATGTTCGGGAAGTGGCCTCGTGATGAAATGGCTCTAATTGAAGGGATCATTGTACAGGAGATAGATAATGAGTCATACTGGATGCTGCGCCAAATTAAAGGGGACAAATCTTGGAGCTCTTATATTCGAAGAGTGGAAGACTCCCATGGCGGACTGCTCGGCCAGTTGGCGATGTATGTGCAGTTATGCAACGTAGGAGCAACCGAGCGTGTGGTGGAGGGTGAGCCAAGCGTCGTGTCCGGTCCTGCAACATTCAGGGCTAGCGAGTGGTCGGACGTATTCCGCCATACTCGCGTAGATATATGCGAGGTATTGGATTGCCTTCCATCAGTGTCCGACGAAGATGATTCGATGGACTCGGAGGCATCCGATGGCTCTGATGACGATAATCCTGGTCCCCCGCAGGAGTGGCTAGATCATTCAGCATACAGGCAAGCTGTGTTGCCAACGGATCAGGGTTCGAGATGGTCTTTCGAGCGCGGTGGCATACAAGTAGAGCAGGAGTTTCAGCGCAAGGAAGATCTGAAGAATGTCGTAGCGAGCTGGTCTCTCGCAATTAACCGGCAATACAAGGTTGTCAAGTCAAACTCCAACCTATTTGTCGTAGCTTGTGTAACACCAGGCTGCCCATGGAAGATTCGTGCCATGCGGCCGAAGGACGACATCGGTTTTGTGGTGACAAGAGTTACCGCACACACATGCCTGCTTACAGAGGCGCTGGACAGACACAGAAACCTGACGTCGTCGTACGTCGGTAATATCATCCAGCCGGTCGTGCGAGAGAACATTTCGATAATGTCGAGAGAAATAATGAAGCAAGTTGCCGATATGTGTGGGTACACTATACGGTATGCAAAGGCCTGAAGAGTAAAACAGAAGGCCATTGAGGGCATGTTCAGCACATTTGACCATGCCTACAATAATGTAATGCGGTTGCTGCGCAACATCGCTCAGACCAACCCGGGCACATTTTTGGATGTCTTCGATCAGCCAGCTGTACGTCAGACGGTACCCCCTGTCGTGGTATTACGGATACCCCGGCAGGTTTTGTCGATGATCCTAGCGAAGAAAATACGACGCGGGTTGACCGGTCCTCCCCCGTCGAGTAAACACAACAAGTGATACAGAGATTTATACAGGTTCAGGCCTCAGTGAAGATCCTAGTCCTGTCGGCGTGCTCCCAACCGAAGTTGGCTAGGGGAGCTCTCTCGGGGGAGAGAAGGCTCCGGAGCACACCTGTAAGATTGTCTATTCCAAGTAATCATGAAAGATCTGTCCTTACATGAGGTGTACAAGGGCTTATATAGCCCCAAAAGAAGCAAAAAGACTGAACTACCCCGCCTGCCACCATTGGATCTAGGGGTAGCGACGTCCTTCTTCCGGTCAGGGACCTTGGATTCTTGACAGGTGTCCGCTGATTCCCGAGGTGCTTCTCGCGTGACCTTCACGTGACCCGGGACCAGAGACTGATTCCCGAAGGACGGCGGCGCCCGGGAAAGCCACCGGGGGCTTTGTCCCCGGGCAAATCGCGGCGCCCGGGACAGCCACCGGGGGGCTTTGTCCCCGGGCAAATGGAACAGCCTCATACCTGGACTTAGTCTTGCGGAGATTTCCCCCAACAGCAGCCCCCCATGCCCTCCGAGGACGAAGCTCGAGTCCCCGGAGGGGATGGTTCATGTCACCGGGAAAATCTACGGGACAAGCTACCGGAGCCGTGACGCTTCGATTCCCACGCCGCGCATTCATTAAGGTCGTCTCGATGGGGGCGCGCCATTCGGCCATAATGGCCGCTGGCGGTTTGAACAGGTGATGCCTCGTTTCGTGCGCCCGTCCCTTCATTTCCCGCGTGCTGTTTGAATTTCAACGGTGCGGATGCACCACGAAGGGCCACGTGGCGCCCATCGGGGCCACGTTTGGCCCCTATAAATAGGGCCTCGGGGGGCTCGGAGAGCTCATTCCAACCTTCAAGCCTTCAAACCCTTAGCGCCCTTAGCTCTCTCGGTAGCCCTCTCCCAGAAGCTCATTCCTAGAAGCTTAGCCTCCGGAACCCCCAAGTCCCCCTTTTTCCAAGGACAAAGCCACCGGAAAAACCAGATGGGACCCAAGGGCCGCGCCAAGGCCGCGGAGGTGCCCCCGGAGGAAGTCACCGCGGACTTCCTCTGGGCCTCCGAGTTCACAATCGGGAACTTGGAGTCCCTGGTGGACCAGGGGGTAGTGGCGGACGGGGACGTCCGGATCCCCACGAAGAAGGACGGAGCCCCCCGCCCCCGGCCCGGGGAAGTAGTGGCCTTCGAGGCTTTCCTCGAGGCCGGGCTCAGGCTCCCGGTGCATCCCCTTCTCCGGGAGTTCTTGAAGGAGTATGGGGTGGCGCTGAACCACCTCACGCCGAACGCATTCGTCCAGATGGGCCTCTTCATTTGGCTCTTCGAGACGGCCACCGGAAGGGAGCCAACGCTCTGGGTGTTCCGGTACTTCTACGAGCCTGCGGCGAGGAGCTCCCACCTGGTGAAGGGAGGGCCAAAGGCCCCCTTTGGCTCGGTGATGATTCAGCTGCTGCCATCCCGGGTAGCTGAGTACTCGGTGGTGGCCTCCAGGGACCATTGGGGGGACTGGACCCAGAGGTGGGTCTACCTTCGGGTCCGGGACGACGTGGTGGTGTACTCCCCGGAGGCCGCCACCTACAGCCGGTCGTCCACCCCCAAGCCCCCGGTGTGGATGGAGGAGGAGCTGAAGCTCCTCAGCAAGGTCGTAGGCTCCCGGGGTGTCCGCTCTATGCGGGACACCACCGAGGAGCTCACACTCTTGAAGATCTCCCCCTTCTCACACAGGAGGATGGGGATCGGGATGTGCCCAGCCCAGTGGCCCTCGCAGAAGCCAGTGACCCGACGTAAGTTCCCAGTTACCTTGCCCGTTTTCCTTTTGCGTAATTTTCTAACTCTTACCTTTCGCAGTCCGGCCGTACCCGGCTGCTCGGGACAAGGCGGAGAACCTCCTCAGGAGGTACTATGCCGACGAGCACGAACGCATCGTGCGCGTCATGGGGGAGGGCCCTTCCCGGAACCTGGTGGCCGAGGCCTTCGGGCTAAGGCTACCGGCGAGAAAGCCCCTCCCCACCCCCGGTTCCCACAAGAGGGGAAAGGAGGCCACCGGGGGCTCTGAGCCGAAGAAGGCCAAGACTCAGAATGCCCCGATCCATCGACGACGCCGGGCTCCACGCCTGTGAAGGCCCGGGACGCAACTCCCGGGTCAGGGCACGCGCGAGCGCCGCCCCAGAAGGAAGTGACGCCCCCTCCCCCGGAGAGCCCCAAAGAGGCTCGGGGGAAGGGACTAGCAAACGATGGGGGGGCGTCCAATTCCGCTGATTACGCGCCCTCGCCACCTTCGGCGATAGCTCTCCCGGCGGCTCCGGCGCTACCGGAGCCGGAGAGGCCGGAGGTCTGATTCGCGGAGGCTTCCCCTCTGCTCGTCGAGTGGCCGGTGGACGAGGGGGGAAGGCCCTCAGTTTACGAGGCTCCCCCGGTGACAGAGGTCTCGGGGGCCCCGCGGTCTAGAAAAGGGAAGGGGCTCCTGATCCCTCCACGGGGAGGGACCTCCTCCGAAAGCTCTTCGGCCACCTCCACTTCGGCGGCCACTTCCTCAGCGGCGAAGACGCCAGCCACCGCCACCCCGGTCCACATCACCCAAGCGACTCATAACGGGGGGCCCGTCATCGGCCGTGACGGGTTCGGCGCCGGGAGGGAGACCCCCCTGCTATCCGCGGGGGAGGTCGACCGGTACGTGGAGAGCCTGCAGACCCGGAAGGTCCAGGACTACATCTCGCAAGGGACGTTCCGCGAGCGCTTCGGGGAGCTTCAATCTCTCCAGATCCAGGTACTTCCCCGAGCCGGTTGGTGGTTTCCTTTGGCGCTCCCAACTTGGATTTTTTCTAACTCTTGAGCTTGTAGGGGGCGGCCATCACCTAGGGGATCGAGATGCGCTTTGGCCGGGCACTGAAGGAAGCGGAGGAGAAGGCCGCCGCCTACCTGGAGCAGCAGGATGATGCCCTCCGGGAGCTTGCCCGGGTCCGGGCCCAAATCCACGCTTCCGAGACCGCCAACGATCGGCTCCGGAGGGAGGCCAAGGCGAAGGAGGACGCCCTCCGGGAGCTCGAGGGCTCAAGTGTTTGGGCGGTGACAGACGCGGGCCGCTCCGTTCGCTCAGCCCTCGAGGGGCTTGGCATGAGCTTAGGCTCGGGGAGCAGCTTCGAGGCACCCCCGGCGACCCTCACGGAGGCTGTGCGTTTTCTCAACGCACAAGTCTTCGTGATCCCGGAGGCCGCTGATGCCCGGGCGCGAGGCCTGGCGATCCCCGTGGTGGCTACCGCGGCCGGGCTCGTGGAGCACCGGGGGGTGGGCGCCCAGGCAATCGGGGGCTGAATCGCCCGGAGCTTCCCGGAGTTCTTCGAGCCCTCGCGGTGAGAGATGGAGCAGCTCGCCGGGAGCTTCTACGACCGGATAATCCGGGCGCGATTTCCGGCGCCAGCGCCTCCGGGAGCAAATGCAGCGACTCCGGCGGGAGCCCCCCGGGAGGAGGACGCCGACACACAAGTATGAGCCTCCCCCCAGGCCTTTAGATAGGGCCCTTTTTTGTTTTTAGGTTTTTTGTTCTCGGTAGCTTCTTAGAGGAAGCCCTGGACACTTGTACAAAGACATTTTGATGCAATAGAAATTGAAATTTTTTCTAAGTCTAAATGAATGAAATGTACCAGGTTTCCTGGGAGGTCACTCTCGGGCGAAGGTCCCGGAGAGACTCCCCGGGGGCGAGGCCTTTGGGCCCCGGCGGGTGCCACCCGGGGGATGCCCAGGCCGCCTTAATTTTGTTAAGTATCTTCTCCGGTGGACGCAGCGGGGGCGTTTCCTGGGAAATGATCCGGTTGCGGTGGCATCCGGAGTGGCACCTGGACAACTTCGATAATCATCGCGCTGAACTACCCCCTCTGCGACCGGGGTCCTGGATGGTTCCCCCGCTTCGAATACTTCCACTGGCGGGCTACGAGTATTGGCCCGAGGACCTGCTCTGGGAGGCCCAGCGTCGCATACGCGGCTTGTACCAGGACCTGGCCCGGGAGATATCAGAAGGTCTCCGGGATTATTAGACGTAGGAACTTTAGGACGTAGGGACTTTTCGGGTTATACCCCGGGTTGTATCGTATCCGATGTAATGATGCCCACCGGAGGGGGAAGATGTCCTCTGGTTGAATGATCTTCAATAAAGCTAAGTGTTTGCTTGATAGAGCTAAGTTTTGCTCGTGTTTATCTTAGATGGTCCAGAACGGTGTGATTCCCGGGCGCTCCTTATCCCCCCTACACAGCGGGCCGGAGGCTAGCTCCGCGCGCTGTGGGGGTGACAAAGCTCCCGGGACAAAGACCCATTAAGAATTTTTCCAAGTTTAAAAATTTTCGGGGACAATTTTTCTGGGAGAACTCTCCGATCGCCGTGAAAACAGGGAGCCAGGAGCGAGGTCTCCGGGATAAATATCAGAATTCCGAAATTCCAAGGAATTTTCCCTGGGGGGAAAACCTTCTGGTCACCGTGAAAACGGGGAACCGGGTGTCTTCCGGGAGGCCCAATATCTCCGGGAATTTTTCCGGGAGAAAACCCTCTGGTTGCCGTGAAAACGGAGAGCCGAGAATGAGATCTCCGGGGAAAACATCCAAGAAAATCCAAAGTGAAATTCCCGGGGATAATTTTTCCGGGAGACAACCCTCCGGTTGCCGTGGAAACGGGGAGCCGAGAACGAGATCCCCAAGAAAGAATATCCGAGAATTCCGTTTCACTGAGGAGACAATCAACTCCCGTAGGAGGATGCGCCTGATGACGGGTCTGAGTGTTTGGGTAGGGGACTAGTCTCCCAAATTGACTCGTTACCACGGTCCTTGAGGACCGGGTTGCCGCTTACACCCTCAGTCCACGAGGGGTGATCGTAAGCCGCCCTACGGGAGTGGGACTCCCGTTTTAGGGACTTGTTGGGTCGTGATAGCCCACTTCCTCACGAGGAGGGCATCCTCATGGGGAGGGCATCGCCGTGAGAGATGGTAATGTAAAAACCTGTATCGAGATAGTCTGAAGAGAAAACTAGTTGTATTGACAACAAACCAAAGTACAACGCCTCCCCCCGCGAAATCGCGATGGGGGAGGGAACAGTGATTACAATGTCCCCCCTCCCCATCCGGTGTAATCGCTCTGGGGGAGGGGACTATGAGTACAATGTCCCCCTCCCCCTCCGGCGCGATCGCTCCGGGGGAGGGGACGAGCCCGTAGGCTAGACGTAGAACTTGTGAAGTAAACGCATGTTCCACGTATGCTTTAGCTCCTGCTCTTGGAGGTTGGAGAGCTTGTAAGCCCCCGAGCCCAGGACTGCCGAGATCCTATAGGGGCCCTCCCACTTGGGGGAGAGCTTGCCCTAGGCTTGGGGGTCCATGGCGCGTTTGAGGACAAGGTCCCCAAGGCGAAAAGCCCTCTCGCGCACGCGCCGGTTATATGCGCGCGCCATTTCACGCTCGTAAATGTCGTGGCGGAGGAGCGCTCGCTCGCGTTCCTCCTCCACGAGATCGACCTCCAGTCGTTGATTCGCCTCATTGGCTTGGTATGCCGCGGTCGTTGCTCCGTCTAGGAGCTCGACTCGCAGTGACTGAAAGCCAATCTTCCGGGGAAGGACTGCCTCAGCCTCATATACCAGGGAGAAGGGAGTACGTCCTGTCGCCCGGCTTGGAGTCGTGCGCATGGAGCAGAGGATGCTAGGGAGCTCCTCTGCCCATGCCCCTCGCTTGGAAGCGGCTTGCTCGAGCCATCGGTGTAACCCTTGTAGGATTACGCCGTTGACCCTTTCAACGGCCCCGTTGCTCTGGGGATGGGCCACTGAGGCGAAGTGGATGGTGAGCCCCAGGCCTTCGCAGAATTCCTGGAAATACACCGAGTCGAATTGGGTCCCGTTATCGACGGTGATCTCTCGGGGGACGTCAAAGCGACAAACGATATTTTTCTAGAAAAACCGTTGTACCGCCTGGGACGTAATGCTGGCCAAAGGTTCAGCCTCTACCCACTTAGTAAAGTAGTCGACCGCAACCACCGCATACTTATAGCCCCCCGGCGCTGGGGGGAAGGGGCCTAGGAGGTCCATCCCCCAGCTCGCGAAGGGCCAAGTGATGGGGATAGTCTGCAGCGCTACGGGGGGGAGGTTCGAACCCTTGGGCATCTTCTGGCAAGCCTCGCATGCGGAGACAAGGTCTCGCACGTCACGCATCACGGTGGGCCAGTAAAAGCCCTGGCGAAGAGCCTTGGCGGCGATGGCACACGGGGCTAGATGAGACCCGCAGCTTCCCGCGTGGATGTCTTCGAGAAGCCGGAGTCCTTTCGGCCGTGGGAGCCATCGAAGCAGGGCGGAAGCCCCTGCTTGTAGAGCTTCCCCTCCAACAGGAGGTATGCCGAGCTTTGGCCTGGAGGGGCTTAGCCTCGGCCTCGTTGGGAGGGTTCCCCTCCCCCCTGATAAAGGAGATAAGGGGGTCCATCCAAGATGAAGTCCGAGTGATCTCGGTGACTTCCGGGGTGCGGGGCTCGTCGCCCGCGTCCGGGGAGGTCACCGAGGGCTTCGCAATAATCTCCAAGAAAGCCCCTTTGGGGAGCGGTTCCCGGGCACTGGCTGCTCGGCCAAGGGTGTCGGCCCGGTCGTTGTCCCTTCGTGGGATGTGCCAGGCCTCTAGACCGTCGAAGTGCTTCTCCATCTTGCGCACTTCCTGCAAGTAGAGGCTCAAGTTTGCGTCATGGCACAAGTATGACTTGTCCATTTGGCAAACTACGAGCTGGGAATCTCCTTTCACTAGGAGGCGTCGAATCCCCAGGGAGCGCACAAGACGCAACCCGAGGAGCAAAGCCTCGTATTCGGCAACCTTGGTTGCTTGATAGGTGTCCGCTGATTCCCGAGGTGCTTCTCGCGTGACCTTCACGTGACCCGAGACCAGAGACCTTTGTCTCCGGAAGGACGGCGGCGACACCGGGGGCTTTGTCCCCGGGCAAATGGTGGCGCCCAGGACAGCGACCGGGGGGTTTTGTCCCCAGGCAAATGGAACAGCCTCATACCTGGACTTAGTCTTGCGGAGATTTCCCCCAACACCCCCATAAAGAACACTCGGGTGCTCCGTCGATTGTTCTGGTCATATCACCAGTGCATCGAGGCATTTGCTTATTGTCGTCTGGTCATATGCGTGGATGGTACATTCTTGATCGGAATGTACAAGGGCACGCTTGTCATTGCTGTTGCTGCGGATGCTAATGACCAGTTGCTTCCATTGGCGTATGTGATCGTCGAGTCTGAAAACTCAGAAAGTTGGTTGTGGTTTCTGGTCAATGTGAAGCGGGCGGTTTTTGGTAATCGAGAGAAGGTCTGCATCATATCGGACCGCCTTCTAGGGTTGCTCGACGCCATTGAGGTAATGCGCAGGGCCCCAGATGCTCCGTACAAATGAGAGGATGTGCGCAACAGTTGGTGCATGCGGCACATTGTGCCAAACCTTTTAACACACTTCCGCAACAAACAGATCATGGATCTGTTCAAGCGGCTATGCATGCAAAATCAACCGAGGAAGTTCTAAGCTGTGTTTGACAAATTGGAGGCGCTGACAGTGAAGTACTCCATGAGGAGGGCCAGCAATGCTGCCGATGATGCGACCGTTAGCAAATTCTCCCAATGGATTCAGGACAAGGACATCGAGAAATGGTCCTTGCTGCACGACGAAGATAGCGCAAAGTTTGGGATAATCATGACCAACCTTTTAGAGGTGTGCAACTATGTGTTGAAGGGAGTGAGGTGTTTGCCGGTGACTGTTGTAGTGGAGATGACATGGTACCGCACAGCCGAGTACTTCAACAATAGAAGTGTTGCCACCAAAATGCTAGTTGATGATCCCATGAGAACCTTGCCAAATGTTGTGCAGTCCTACTTGACTGCTCGTGTAGACAAGGCCCAGTAGCACGAGGTGACAGTAATAAACAGACTTCACCGAATCATTCAAGTCCGCCTTCGACAGAAGAACGTGAGCGGCCAATTTAGGCCTGGACGGGTGCACGAGGTCATTCTTAGGGATGTCGCTGAGTGCGCATGTAACAAACCGAAGCTACTACACAAGCCTTGCTCGCATGTCCTTGCTTCATGTGCGGCGCTTGGTGTGAGCCCTGCGCCTTACCTCTCGGAGTACTTCAGCCTTGATAACCTTTCAAAGACGTGGAGTGGCATGTGGAGAGTTTTTATGACGCTTGGTGACTACAGAGTTATCCCTGCTAGCGAGACTACCTAGATCCCAGATGTAAATCTAAAGCGAACGGGTCCTAGGCTACGGAAGACACGCCGAATACACAATTACATGGATGAGTCATAGGGGGGTAGCTCACGAGCTAGGGAATGCTCAATCTGTAGGTAGCCCGAACATAGAAGGAAGGATTGTTTGAATGCACCCAGACCATCGACCTAGCTATGTTTCGTGTGTTCGATGAAACTTTGTAATAAACTTTGTAATACGCTTCTCATTCGTATTGGATGGTTGTAATCCGTACGGTATTTTATTTCGTCTTGTCCTGTGGAAATCTTAATTTCAATAATGATTCCTATTGTATGTTATGTTACTTACATGTTGTGTGCTATCCATGTTGCACCGCATGCGTCATATGGAGACCATGGACACCGGAGCACATCTCCCAGGTTGCACCGCACGGCATTTCCTTGCATTGCACCGCGGGCCAGGACTGTTGGCTTACGCGCCAGCACATGGTGTTCTCACATGTAGTCGAGCCGTTTATTCTGGAGAGGGTGATGCGCCAATTCGGGGTACACCAGTAGATACCGCCCTCGGAAAGAAATCGACAACACCATCTCCAATGGGAGATTCACGTGTATGCCTGGAACATTTTCTATATCTCGGTTACGTACTGAACATTTGTTTGTTTCCTTGCTTTATGTGCATTGCGTCACCTTTTGCAGACAACCACGTAAAGGAAAACACTCTGACAACTGGTAGAGCAAGAATGCCAAATGGGTCGACCAGTGGGAGGACCACGCAGTGACGGATGTTGTTGTCGAGGAGCGGCCGTACGACCCTGCAACATACCAGGCCTATCTTCAATGGTACGTGCCGTTCACCCGCACGCAACTTGCTCGTGCGGCCCCACCTTTGCCGACAGAACTATCACATGAAGACAGTCTTCGATTAGGCCTTGATGTTTAGTTCCCAGGCCGGATACATTGCTCGGTATGTTCGTCTTGGCTGGATACTTATGTTGGTCTCTTATCTTATCTATTTTTCTAGAGTTCCCATATGAGTTTCGCATGTGCAGGCTGACATAGTGGGGGCCATCGACAAGCAAGCGCACTTCCAGTTGTCTGGCCTTTCTACGGGAGGACGACGGTTCAAGATGATGGCGCGTGGTGCCCTACATTCCATTCGTATAGGAGCACAGCGACTCTTCTTTGACCTAACTTGTGGCCGAAAGACAGATGAATCGGTTCCACACCAGAGAGGGGCCCAGCCACCTATCCCCATGTCAGCTCAGCCTAGCCTGAGTGGTGCTCGACAGAGCACTTCGTCGGCACAGCGTAGTCATCGCGGCACATCGTCGACCTAGGGAGCTGACGTACCAGGTACATCCGCCAGCCCATCTCAGCTTCGTCGTTCCTCGTCAATGCACACTGCTCGACGCAGAGATCTGCATATTGGGGGCTCATTGAGACATTGCACTCCCGATTCAGATGACTCCGACGATGAGGATGACATCCATCAAGACGAGGAGGATGCGAGTAGGGCGTTGGCAGAACGGCTTGCGGCTGACGAAGATTGGGACCAGGCTCATATTGAGCAGGCGGCCCAGGGACAGGGACACTCAGTTCGTTGGGGGTCTACGCAGCTCAGCTTGGGGGAGCCTGCCCACGACCAGATGTATCAACACGGTGATCCTGAGTACTACGCTCCGCAGGGGGGCGAGGCCGATTGGGTAGCACAACAGCGAGACAACGAGGACTGGGTCTCAAGCATGCTAGGGATGCACGACTGAAAGGGATCTAGGATATCGACTAGAGGGGGGTGAATAGGCGATTTTAACAAATTAACAACTAATCAAGCAATTAATAATAAATGAGAGCAAATAACTAAAACAAGATGAACAATAAACAATTTAACACAAGGATATATCCCGTGGTCTCGGTGATTTGCCGATCACCCCTAATCCACGTTGAGGTAAACTCAAATCTCTAACCGCTCCTCTATCTAGTCAACCTTCTCTCAAGAAGTGACCTAGATCTCGAGCCGGATTAGTGTGATGAGTTATCCAAACCTCGATTTCACTAATGATGCACTTTACCACTCTGGCAAGGTGTGCTCGACCCTTTCACAAGATGTTTTGAGGCTTCTTCACAATCTTCCTTGAAGAGCTCTCCAAAACCTTCCTCCTAGCCATCTAGGAGCCGGCAAACTCCAAGAGTAACATGTCGGTGATGATCACTTAACCTTCTTCTAGTGCCACAAGATTGATTTAGTGATCTAAATGCAATGTACTAGAAGATCTCAAATGCACACTCTCACAAATTCAAGAATTAGAACCCTAGAGTATATGAAACTTGCTTAAGCTCTCAAGGATGATGACAATGTTCACAAATATGCCAAAAGTTATGAACAGGGCCGTGCATGGGAGTATATATACCCCCCACAATAAATATAGTCGTTACCAGCCGTTGGGAGAAAAAGATCACTTGGCGGTCAGACCGCCGCAATTGCAACGCCATTAAACAGGCGCAATAAATGCTCACCTGCCCATGTCAGGCACATTCACGGTCAGACCGTGAAACTGTCCAGAGACGACATAGTTTCTGGACACTTTATACGGTCAGGCCGATAAATACGGACAGACCGGCCATACGGTCAGACCGTAGTTCAAAAACTCGGTCAGACCAATTTCTCGGTCAGGCCGGTCTAACAAACGATCAGACCGTCATAACACAATATACTTCAAAAAGATAGGTCATGAAGTACTAGGAGACTGACCTAGGTCTTAACTACGGACAGACCGACCTTTTTAAGGAATAAACTACACTTAGTCATAACTTCGGTTAGTCCGAGTAAACATTCGGTCAGACCGTCCATTCGGTCAGACCGACTGAGACTGAAATGTCTGAAATGAATGGTAAACTGCATTTTCAAAGAGTATGACCTTCTAATATGCAATGCAAGTTGATTTTATGATTTGTGGCACATAGATGAAGTATTTCATGATACGCCACAAGCTCCTCTTAATAGTATGGTGTTTATCCTAAAATCCGATCAAAATTCTTTTCTAATCACCTTAGACCGGTAAAAAGGAAAAAGACCCTATCCCGTACCTCTGCCTCTTTGCTCAATGTCCTTTCTTCATCATGAGGCTCTTTCTTTGCCTTTTGTTAACCTGTTTTTTGAGTTTGATCTTGACACAACTTAACAGGTAACGTTAGTTCAACATTTGTAATTGTCATTAATTACCAAAACACTCTTTAGGGGCCTAGAAGCTACAATCTCCCCCTTTTTGGTAATTGATGACAACATAAAGAGTAGATGATTGAATTTTGAGCATTAAAGGATTTTTCAATAAGCATAGTAGAGAAAGACACACTCCCCCTAAATGTATGAATATGAGAATTTTGGCATTTTGGTGGAGTTCAAGCTTGTCCAAAAAAAATATCTCAATTCATTCTCTATATAATTATGAAGTATCACAAGAGTTTTCAAAATCATCACATAGGTCACAAATAAGACATTCAATTCAACATATGATATCAACATCACAAGGTCATATGAAAATAACACAAAAACACATCAATATCATGAAGTGAGCATATCTCATATAAGTATCACAAAAATCACATTATACGATATTCAACATATCACAGAAAAACATAAAACATCACATCATTCATACATATAAAGTTTTACATCACATCATCAAAAAATCATTCATCTAGAGTTCTTAATCATTCATCTAGAGTTCTTCTCCCCCTTTGGCATCAATTGCCATAAAAACTAAGGATCGGCAGGAGCATCATCATCTGGAGGATGGAAGGGAGGAGTCTGAGGGAATCGGGTGTAGAAGTGAGTGGAGAAGGCGTCGAAGCGCTGCTCAAACTGATCTTGGCATGACGAGAAGGTCTGGAATTGATCATTCAACGCTGCCAAGTCCGAGTGTGCGAGCTCAAGCCCCTAGAGTAGTGTAGCAAACCGATCCATCATCGGCTGATGGAACTGCTGCTGGAACTGTGTAAACCAGGCGGGGGCTTGGCTAGACTGTGCTGGCTGCTGTGCCTGAGGCTGAGGAGGAGGAGGCATGGGCTGAGCCAGCTGCTGCTGCTGCTGCTGATGGGGTTGTGCTCCATGGCCTTGAGCCAAGACACGCGGGTTGACACTAAACGGCTTATAGCCGAGATGTCTGATGTCACATGATCCGCGAGGGAACTTCGTCTTCTGGAGCAGCAAAGACATGATATAAGGAGCAAAGTAGAGGTTCAGAAGAGTGGTTACCGAGACATCCTCAATTGTCTTCAAGATGAATGAGACAATGTTGATCCGATGACTCTTGAGGATGTGGTCGATGAAGTTCCAATAGTAATCTCGGACCGCTTCTCAATTTCCACTCTTTGGATGGATCATGGCTTGTATGATTTTGTTGATCACAGCAGGGAGGACTTTGAGACCTGTAACGATGCCAGGTACTATCCGCTGTCCACCTCCTGGCTGCTCATAAAACTAGAGCAAGTCATCCTCATGGAGGTAATCCTCATCCTCCATATTGATCCCCTCCTTCATTTCCTCATAATTTATCTTGTTTGCCGCAGCAAACTCCTCAAAAGTGGCCTCATACCGCCTAGAGCCTGTCATCCACATGATCTTCTGGTCCGCCCATCTGATCTCGATCGTAGCATAAGACTATCTGATAGCAGTGGCGTTCCATGGACATTTGTGCTCCACAAAGTCATAGAGACCAATGTCCTTGAAGATCTGCACCAAGGGAGCCATGATGGGCTGATTCACCACATACACCCATTCGATCCACTTGTGCTCGAAAATGTTCTTGTGGATCAGATGCCCATAGAATGCATCCTGTTGGGTCATCGAGTGGAAATGAGGAGTCATGGCGTCATTTGCATGATTGTAGGCGTAGGAGGTCCTAGCCTTCGTGTAGTCACTTGACGTCCAGTTCTCCTTCGGGCCTTGATAAGCGTGGATGTTTATTTCATCGTCCTCGCTCTCGATGTCCATGCCCATGTGCGAAGATCCGCCACGGTGAGAAGACTGTTCTGTTTCTGAATCTCCGGGCGAGGGCACCCAGTCATCATCGTGACTGTCGCTACTGCTCGAGGGTAGAGCCCTTTTTGGCCGTTTCACCAATTTCTTCTTGTTTGTCCAGATGGAGACATTGCCTTGAGTACCTCGACCACTATAAGATTTGGAAGATGTGCAGCAGGTAAGATACTAGGAAATAGGAATGTATGACGATAAAAGAGACGACAACAGAACATCAAACCTTGGCTCTGTTGTTGCTGTCGGTCAGACCGAAACAGGGGCGGTCAGACCGGCGCAACCGCAGAGTTAGGGTTTGTCAAGATTCCTGGGATTTAGGTGATTTTACGGTGCAATGTGAACAGATAAACGAGTATAGGCATTCAGTGCATCAATAGGAAGAATCAATTTTGGGTTTTGAAAGGATTTCAACTTGATTCACCATATTTGCCCTAAATCCCTAGATGAACAGGAAACAAAAAGATAAAGAAGAGAAATCTGAGCAATATACCTAGAAGACATGGTTTGGAGATGATCTTGAACCACGGTTTGTCCGGGCGTCGCTAGGGTTTGACCGGAGAAGAAGAATCCAAAGTTTTGAGGCGCACGTGAAAGAGACAGGAGTTAGGAAGAAAGTGAAAAAGGACAAGAGATTCGGGCTAAAAGGTTTCTGGTTGTGAAACTTTGGTCAGACCGTAGGCAAGAGACCGGTCAGACCGCTGGAAGCAGGGATTGAGAGATGCTCTCTGGAGATGAATTCGGTCAGACCGCATTAGGTTCGGTCAGACCGCTGGAAGGATTGAAAGTCTTGGATGAATTTAATTGATTTGATTCTCATAAGAGATTTGGATAGTGAAAGATATATATATATATATATATATATATATATATATATATATATATATAAAAGATAATTATAAGTAAGATATAGACAATTATCACCAAAGGGAAGTATTTATCTTACAAAATAACATATTTTTGGTTCATTTTACTCAATTGCCGACAAAGAGCCTAAAATGCACTAAAATGAGAAGTACATGCAATCAAGTAACAATTTAAGCACAACCAATATGAGTTCAACATTTCAAGCCACATTTGATATATCAATGACGTTAAGCTCATTTCGGAGTTTACAAAAAAGACTTTCATCTAAGGGCTTAGTGAATATATCCGCTAGTTGATCTTTGGTTCTCACATTATCCACCACCACATCACCCTTACTAACATGATCTCTAAGGAAGTGGTGTCGGATATCTATATGCTTGGTCTGAGAGTGTTGAACTGGATTTGTAGCTATTTTCACCGCACTCTCATTATCACACAAAAGAGGCACTTTTTCAAAATTTATCCCATAATCCAATAAAGTTTGCCTCATCCAAAGCAATTGTGCACAACAACTACCAGCGGAAACATATTCCGCTTCGGCGGTTGATAAAGCTATAGAGTTTTGTTTCTTGGAGGACCAAGATACTAAAGATCTTCCTAATAGTTGACAACTGCCAGAGGTGCTTTTTCTATCCACTTTACATCCCGCATAATCGGAATCAGAATATCCAATTAATTCGAATTTAGCACCTTTTGGATACCACAACCCTATACTAGATGAATATTTTAGATACCTCAAAATGCGCTTAACGGCCATTAAATGACTTTCTTTAGGAGAGGCTTGAAATCTTGCACACATACAAACACTAAACATAATATTGAGCCTAGAAGCAGTAAGATATAGTAAACTACCAATCATAGATCTATAAAGCTTTGAGTCTACCGGTTTACCTCCTTCGTCAGAGACAAGGTAACCGTTTGTGGCCATTGGTGTCTTGATTGGCTTTGCTTCTTCAAGTCCGAACTTCTTGAGTAGGTCCTTCACATATTTGCTTTGACAGACAAAAGTTCATTCCTTGAGTTGTTTAACTTGTAGTCCGAGGAAGAAGCTTAGTTCACCTATCAAGGACATCTCAAATTTCCTGGACATCATATGACCAAATTCCTCTCAAAAATCTTGGTTAGTAGATCCAAATATGATGTCATCAACATAAATTTGACATACAAAGAAATCATTTCTAATTTTCTTAGTAAATAAAGTAGTATCAACTTTCCCAATTTTAAAGCCTTTTGAAATTAAGAAGTCTCTAAGTCTTTCATACCAAGCACGAGGTGCTTGTGTAAGACCATAGAGAGCCTTGGAGAGTTTATACACATGATTTGGCTTTGTAGGATCTTCAAATCCGGGAGGTTGTTTAACAAACACCAATTCATTAATTTTTCCATTTAAAAATGCACTTTTAACATCCATTTGATAAAGTCTAATATTATGAGATGAAGCAAATGCAAGCAAGATTCTAATAGCCTCAAGTCTAGCTACGGGAGCAAAGGTTTCACCGAAGTCCAAACCTTCAACTTGAGTGTATCCTTGAGCCACCAATCTTGTTTTGTTTCTTACTACCACTCCGTTTGCATCTTGTTTATTCTTGAAAATCCATTTGGTTCCAATGACATTGTGCTCATCTGGATTTGGTTCTTCTACTAATTCCCAAACATTGTTGCGGGTGAAGTTATTTAATTCTTCATGCATAGCATTTACCCAATCCGAATCTTTTAAAGCTTCATCTACAAATGTGGGCTCAAAAGAGGAAACGAAAGAGTAATTTTCACAAAATGATGCAAGACGAGAACGAGTTTGAACACCCTTACGCAAGTCACCAACAATTTGATCGACGGGGTGATATTTGGAAATTGAGTGATGAATTCTTGGATGATCAACCGGGTTTTGTGAAGTAGAGGTAAAAGGTACTTCCGTTTGTTGTTGAGATGAATCTTCCACATTGACCACTTCAACTATTTGATCTCCATGTTGAGATGTTGACGAAAAGGGGATAGCTTGAGTGGATGGATCTTCATCTTGATCACTATCTTCTTTCGGTTTGATATCCCCAATGGTCATGTTCTTCATCGCCACCCTCAACCCTTCATTACCTACATCATCCAAGTTGTCTTGCTCCTCTTGAGAGCCGTTAGTCTCATCAAATTCAACATCATGTGTCTCTTCAACCAAACCGGAGTTTTGGTTGTAGACACGATATGCTTTGCTATTTGATGAGTATCCTAATAAAAATCCTACATCACATTTACTTTGAAATTTAGATAAACGTGTACCTTTTCGCAAGATATAGCACTTACACCTAAACACTCAGAAGTAGGAAATGTTTGGCTTCCTTTCGATGAGAAGCTCGTAAGGAGTTTTCTTTACTAGTCGGTGACAATAAAGACGATTTGAGGCATGGCATGCGGTGTTGATTGCTTTGGCCCAAAAAATGTCCGAAACATTGTACTCCGAAAGCATGGATCTTGCCATGTCTATCAATGTCCGGTTCTTTCGTTCGACTACTCCATTTTGCTCCGGTGTATACTTGGCCGAAAACTCATGTTTGATGCCCTTATCATCACACCAATTTTCAACCTTGGTATTCTTGAATTCGGAGCCATTGTCACTTCTCACTTTCTTGATCTTGAAACTAAATTCATTTTCGGCCCTTTGAGCAAAACTTTTGAAAGTGTTAAACATAATTGACTTATCATGTAAAAAGAATATCCACGTATATCTCAAAAAATCATCTACAATGACAAGACAATAACTATTGCCACCAATGCTCACAAAAGTAGTTGGTCCAAATAAATCCATATGTAATAATTCAAGTGGACTAGAAGTTGACATTGTGCTTTTAGTTGGATGTGAGTTTGCAATTTGTTTTCTGGCTTGGCAAGCACTACATAATTTATCTTTTTCAAACTTTACATCTTTTAAACCAACAACTAAATCATGTTTGACTAATCTATTTAGTTGTTTCATCCCAACATGTCCAAGCCTTCTATGCCATAGCCAACCTTTAGATGATTTAGTGAACAAGCATGTACCAAGATTTGCATCATTTGAATTGAAATCAACTAAATAGAGGTTGCCATGTCTAAAACCTTTGAAAATCAACCTATTATCATCAATACTAGTGATAATCACTTCTTTTGGATAAAATGCACATATAAATCCAAGATCACAAAGTTGAGCTACGGATAAGAGATTGAAATTAAGAGATTCGACAAGCAACACATTAGAGATGGAGAGGTCGTTTGAGATGGCAATTTTACCTAAACCTTTTACCTTTCCTTTGCTATTATCTCCAAATGTGATCTTGTCATATTCCGCACCTTCGTTATTTAAAGAGGAGAACATATTGTGATTACTGGTCATATGTTGAGTGCATCCACTATCTAGCACCCAATGTTGTCCTCCGGCCTTATAATTTACCTACAAAACAAGGTTAGGTACTTTTAGGTACCCAAATCACTTTGGGTCCTTGGAGGTTAGTTACCAAGGATTTTGGGACCCAAATGGCTTTCTTTTTGGCACCAATTATCGGGGTTCCAACAAATTTGGCTTTAATATCGCCATTGTTCATTTTCTTTAAAACATAGCAAGAGTTGAATATAAGAGATGAATTACTTTTGCTAGCATGGCAATTTTTCTCAATGTGACCTAAACTTTTACATTTGTTGCAATATCCCTTTTCTTTAACAAATACGGTTTTAGATGGAACAAATGCATGTTTTCCCTTTTTAGGAATGTAGCCTAGCCCTTCTTTTCTTAAGGAGAACCTTTGACTATCTAGTAGATGTCTTAATTTTGATTCTCCTACATAGAATTTAGCTAGATCATTTGTTAGTTTTTCAATTTTGTCCTTAAGTTCATTGTTTTCAAGACTAAGCACATGGTCATCAATTTTAGGTCTAGATGGTAATTCAATTAAATCTTCACAAGATGTAGATATGCTAGAAGTAGACATCATGGGCAAGTCATTCAAAATATTGCAAGTGATGCCTATGTCATTACCCGTTTTGTTGGCTTTATGAGTAATTAGTGAGTCATGAGCTTCCTTAAGCATCTCATGAGTTTCTTTAAGACTCTCATGAGATATTTTTAGCTCCTCATAGGAATTTTGAAGAGTTTTGTATCTCTTCTTCAATTCCTTGAATTTTTCCTTTTCTTTACTCATATAGTCATCAAAACCGGTGATCATCTCAACTAGGTCATCATAAGTATATTCATCTTCGTCACATGATACCTTCGATTCTCCTTTAGCCATGAGGCAATGAGGAGTGGAGAATAGAGATGGAGCTTCCTTGATAGCTACTCCGGCGAGTCCTTTGGGTGATGCTTCATCTTCATCTTCGGAATCAGAACTTGAAGCATCTGAATCCCATTCAATGAAGCAAGCTTGTCCATCCTTCTTCTTCTTGTAATATTTCTTGAAAACCTTCTTCTTGCTTTCTCCTTCCTTTTCGTACTTCTTCTTCACCGATTTTTCTTCTTCCTTGTTTTTGCATTGTGCGGAGATATGGCCCTTTTCACCGCAATCAAAACATCTTCTTTCTTCAAAGGGATTCCTTTTGGATGATTGTCCTTTTTGAAGGACTTTCCTTGATATCTCTTCTTCATGAACCGCTTGAACCTTCTCACGAAGAGAACCATTTCCTCATCGGTGTCTCTCTCATCGCTTTCTTCTTCATTGTCTTCCCTTTTGGGGGCTTGAACTTTGAGTGCTATGTTCTTCTTCTTGGAGTCGGAAGCGTCATCTTTCACTTCTTCCTGAGATTTCTTGAATATGTCATGAGTGAGAATCTTACTCAAGACTTCCAAAGGAGTCACACTCTTCAAGTTTGAGCGCACAAGTAAGGTTACAATTGTATCATATTTTGAAGGTAAAGCTCTAAGAAATTTATTACAAAATTCCACATTCGTGACATCCATACCAAGCCCTTTTAATTCATTTAGTATGTTATTTAATCGGTTGAACATCTCCGAGACATCTTCATTGGGCAACATAGTAAACTTTTCAAATTGGCCCTTATGGATAAATAATTTAGCATCCTTGACCATCGAGGTTCCTTCATGAATATCCATAAGATTTCTCCAAATGTCATGAGCCGTTTTAAGTTTACAAATTCTATTAAATTCACCTAGATTTAGAGCACTATAAAGAACATTCATGGCTTGAGCATTAGCTAAGGCATTATCTCTATCTAGGTTAGTCATGTCATCATCATCAAGAATTGTAAAGTCCGCATCCACCACTTTCCAAATCTTTCCACCCATGGCTTTAAGATAAACCATCATTCTAGTTTTCCAATAAGTATAGTTTGATCCATCAAAGAGTGGTGGTTTGCCAATATTAATCCGACCCTCACTAGCCATCTTTATCTTACTCCGGGATGGTTAAATCCTCTAAATATGGAGTCCTCGCTCTGATACCAATTGAAAGGGATCTAGGATATCGACTAGAGGGGGGTGAATAGGCGATTTTAACAAATTAACAACTAATCAAGCAATTAATAATAAATGAGAGCAAATAACTAAAACAAGATGAACAATAAACAATTTAACACAAGGATATATCCCGTGGTCTCGGTGATTTGCCGATCACCCCTAATCCACGTTGAGGTAAACTCAAATCTCTAACCGCTCCTCTATCTAGTCAACCTTCTCTCAAGAAGTGACCTAGATCTCGAGCCAGATTAGTGTGATGAGTTATCCAAACCTCGATTTCACTAATGATGCACTTTACCACTCCGGCAAGGTGTGCTCGACCCTTTCACAAGATATTTTGAGGCCTCTTCACAATCTTCCTTGAAGAGCTCTCCAAAACCTTCCTCCTAGCCGTCTAGGAGCTGGCAAACTCCAAGAGTAACAAGCCGGTGATGATTACTTAACCTTCTTCTAGTGCCACAGATTGATTTAGTGATCTAAATGCAATGCACTAGAAGATCTCAAATACACACTCTCACAAATTCAAGAATTAGAACCCTAGAGTGTATGAAACTTGCTTAAGCTCTCAAGGATGATGACAATGTTCACAAATATGCCAAAAGTTATGAACAGGGCCGTGCATGGGAGTATATATACCCCCCACAATAAATATAGTTGTTACCAGCCGTTGGGAGAAAAAGATCACTTGGCGGTCAGACCGCAGGTATAAGCCCGGTCAGACCACCGCAATTGCAACGGCATTAAACAGGCGCAATAAATGCTCACCTGCCCTTGTCAGGCACACTCACGGTCAGACCGTGAAACTGTCCAGAGACGACATAGTTTCTGGACAGTTTATACAGTCAGGCCGATAAATACGGACAGACCGGCCATACGGTCAGACCGTAGTTCAAAAACTCGGTCAGACCAATTTCTCGGTCAGACCGGTCTAACAAACGGTCAGACCGTCATAACACAATATACTTCAGAAAGATAGGTCATGAAGTACCAGGAGACTGACCTAGGTCTTAACTACGGACAGACCGACCTTTTTAAGGAATAAACTACACTTAGTCATAACGTCGGTCAGTCCGAGTAAACATTCGGTCAGACCGTCCTTTCGGTCAGACCGGCCAATAATCGGTCAGACCGACTGAGACTGAAAATGTCTGAAATGAATGGTAAACTGCATTTTCAAAGAGTATGACCTTCTAATATGCAATGCAAGTTGATTTTATGATTTGTGGCACATAGATGAAGTATTTCGTGATACACCACAAGCTCCTCTTAATAGTAAGGCGTTTATCCTAAAATCCGGTCAAAATTCTTCTCTAATCACCTTAGACCGATAAAAAGGAAAAAGACCCTATCCCGTACCTTTGCCTCTTTGCTCAATGTCCTTTCTTCATCATGAGGCTCTTTCTTTGCCTTTCGTTAACCTGTTTTTTGAGTTTGATCTTGACACAACTTAACAAGCAACGTTAGTTCAACATTTGTAATTGTCATTAATTACCAAAACACTCTTTAGGGGCCTAGAAGCTACAACGACCCTCGTGCGCATTAGTACTACTAGCCAGATGAGTTAGCGCCGAGCGAGCTCGAAGATCCCCCTCCACCGACACAGCCATCTCAGGGTCATGCAGGTACTGAGCGGCATGGTCATTCTACCGCGGCTGGGCGGCGGTCACATGTGCCACCTGATCCGTACTCACCATCGCCTTTTCAGAGAGATAGGCATGGGCATAAGAGGGGTCGTCCAAACCCATAGCGAACATGTACTAACACTTTTATTTTTCAGCGTGTTACATTCAACATTTAGTAAATGCATTATTTTCTGGATTAAATTGTGCTCGGTCGTTTTGAGATATGTAAATGCAGTTAATTAGGTTCTCGGCGATCTCATGATTTGAATGGTCAAAACGAATCATGCAGCCTGCTTGACCGTGCAGCTTTCTGTGACAACGGCTTACTCAACCTTGCAGCTTTCTGTGACAACAGCCTGCTCGAGTTTTCACATCAATTATATGTATATACATACATACATATATATATTTTTATTATATGTATATATATGTATGTACGTATGTATATATATGTATGTATGTATGTATGTATATGTATATATATGTATGTATGTATGTATATATATACATACATACATACATACATACAAACATACATACATACATATATATATATATACATACATATATATACATATACATATACATATACATATACATATACATATACATATACATATACATATACATATACATATACAAGTTGCTTAATATTAAAAGCTCCAGTAGTACTAGAGTAGATAAAAGCTCCTAGCCCAGCTGGTGAGAACCCTCGGCTCCCATGTCATTGGCCTAGGTTTGAATCCCCGCTCCCGCAATTAAAACCCTTTTTTCCCTGCTTGTCAAGTGCTGGGCCCTCAACAAATAAATGCATATTAAAAAGCCCAGAGGCTCCTAGCCCAACTGGTGGGAACCCCCTTCTGCCACATCGTCGGCCCGGGTTCGAATCCCCACTCCCGCAATTAAAATTTTTTTTGGTTAAAGCACTGGTGGATGGCTTGTCGAGTTCTGGGAACTCAACAAGCCCTGGTGGTGGTTGATTAGTGGCTTGTCGAGTCGCGGCCTACTTTTGTAAAATCTTGCAACTGTGGGTCATTTCTGTAATTAATTTTTTAATCTGGGTTATTTATAAAAAAACTCGCATACTCATAGGTACATTTGACGACCCATCATGTCATTACAAAGTTGACGACACTGATCTACGATATTAATGTACTAAAACAGTATTTTATTAGAAATAATATCGTGTACAGAGTAGCACAACAAAATAATAGACCGGACAAAAGATTTTATTCACAAAAACCCGTTTGGACTTAACAAATTTCACGATCGATGGATTCTACCATCATCCCTAATACACAATACGATTGAAATTGAACTAAACACTAGTTGACACCTGCCATTTCTCGATTACTCATCCTAACATCCGCTCCAGTCAAAGTCATCAATGGGTGCTTCAGGATATGCCTCTTCTTCTAAGTTATAGATACTACCATCATCCAATCCTGCTTCTACTTATATATATATATATATATATATATATATATATATATATATATATAAAATAAAGACAAGGATGAGTACATTTGTACTTAGCAATTATTTCAACATAAATGCAAATGCATAATTATTCCTTTAAGATCTGTCAAAACTTGTTAAATATTGTATTTATATGGAATGGGTGTAAGAAAATTTATAATTTCTTTTATTTTATTAAACAAATCTATTGATCTCCTAAAATGTGGGCGTAACTTCTTGTCTTAGAAACCAGAGTAAATATTCGCATATTTTACTCTGCAGAGGTGTATCACGTTACCCACATAAACTCTCACTCAGATCTATTCTCATGATTCTTTAAACACGAGATTTTCACTGAGTGAACAAAGTATTTCTCAGATCCGTACGCAAAGTATCTCTATTTGGCACCTCTGATGTCATTATAGTCGGATGGATCCGTTTCTTCGCCAGTTGAGCATATAGCTGCTGGGTACTTTCAAGTGACCTGTAGAACCCACTGAATTATTTTGAGCAATCCGTGATGCCCCTTAGGTTATTCGGAGCAACCCGTGGTGCTAAATACATATAATACGTTCCCATGTTGAGATTTATTTACTAAATAGAGCACTCAACTAGACCTATCCCATACAAGGTCTATGGACAATACGTTTGTATGGCGCATACGAGAAAGTGATAATTGGTTGTGATCTTAAAATATTAAATTGTACATAGTGAGTGACGCGGATTGACACCCGGGTCAGTTCAAATAAATGCACTGTTGGTTCAAAGCAGATTCGAGCCAGACACGTGCCTAGCGGTGCGGACTCAAGTCATTCTGAGAAGCATCAGCCCGAGGTCGCAGGCTTTGCGCGATCAGGTCGCAGGCTTTGCGCGATCAGACCGCAGACTTCGCGTGGTCAGGACTTCGTGTGCTATACGCGAACAGAATGTCCGAGATGTTGCGCGGTCAGCCAACATCCCGCGGTCAAAACATTCTCGACCAGGGAACTTGGAGTTCATCTGTCCGGCTGCCCCTATGGCGAGAATATTTCAAGTATCCCGAAAATTCCTCCATGTGGAAGATCACCCGTCAGGAGGTTAATACGTGCAGTTATCCATGAATAACACGTGTTTAACCTGCGTGGAGGTTAAGAGCGGTTCTCTAAAAACCGCATCCAACCATCCAAGCAACTGTCTAATGCAGTTACGACTTGACACCCTTTCGACCAGTATAAAAGGGTGGCAAGGTGCATCAAACAGGGGGGATCGAACCATCAATCGAGAGGAGATCAACATCTCTAATACAAGTGAGATACAACACATCTCAACCGCTCAAACAGCCAAGTCTACGGCCCAGATTAGATAATATTTACAAGCCTCCTGGGGCTTCTTTTTGTACACTTACATAGGAAAAACCTTCGCCTGTGAAGGTTTTTTCCCGCTAGTTTGTAAACCTTTACCACACATAGTGAAATCCCAACAGGACTTAGGGCTATTACTCCCACCATCGAGGGCCCGAACCTGTATAAACCTCTCTGTGCTCCTGTTCTCCATTTTTCTACATACCTTCCCGAAGGGTCATCTTGAAAGGTCTCGCTAATACAAATTTTGCATAAGTTCGGCTGAGGACTCCGAGTCCGAATCGTCGATAGCTGGCGCCCACCGTGGGGCCTTTCTCAAGGGGTCCTAATTTTAATCCGAAGGTTCGCTGAAACATGGCTGGAGTATATGATTCCGAGAACGATTTTGATCTCGAGGATTATGCTCACATTCCGATGCCTTCTCCAAGCGACCCTATTCCGATGGAGGAGGTCGAAGGCCAGAATCTTCCAGAGGTGGAATCATCTCTGCAGGTTATGTCCATCGACCAGGGGGCGACTAGCGCAAGGTCAAAACCCACAGAGGTTCTCAATGCGCTAGAGAATGAATCCGGTCCGTCATTCGACCCCGATAAGGGGAAGGATGACATCGACCTGGAAATCAGCCCAGGGAGATTCGACCCTGATAACCTTCACCGTCTCTTTGATTTCGAGTCTGACTCGGAACAAACTGAGATGTTTTCCCCATCGGAAACCTCTCTCCCTAGACAGTTCGCTGCTTTATCGGAGGAAACTCCTGATCAACAGGCTGCTAGGGAAGAACGGGATCGCAAACAAAAGGAGGATGAAGATCTCGAGCAACAAAACAATGAACTACGCAGAATTGCCCTAGAGGCTCTTCAAGATGCGCAGGCTCGTTACGATGCTGCTCCGAGTTCTTCTCGATGGTCACGAGGTCGCAAACGTGACCAGACCCCTTCTTTACCACCGGAGCGTTTCCCGATGGAAGAAGAAACAATAACACCTGGTGCCCCTAGGAGAAGCACCCATGGTCGACTGCGATCCATCGCGTAAGTCATGCGTAACTTTCCTCCTACGGTCACAGATGCGTAGAAACCGGCCTTTACTAGGATCTTGGCGGAAAGGCTGGATGGGGTCGCGTCTGAGGCGACCCCAACGGCCTCTTCCCACTCGGTAACACGTTCCCGCGAACGAGAGTATCCTCACTCTGGTTCTGGCCGACGAAGTTACCCACCGCCCGTACCGTCTCGACAAGACAAGTACTGGCGAACGCAGGATTCTCGTAGTAGGGATAGGGTTCCTGTTCACTCTCGTTTGGGACCGCGAGTAATTTCACCGTCGCGTGAGGTCGCCCGTAACCCGGTCGAAAGTCACAGGGCAGTCCATGGTCCCTACGTCGGTTGTAAAGCTTTCTCGCCCGGCCTACGTGCGGTCGTTTGGCCTGATAAGTTTCGACCAGGGGCCATTGAGAGGTTTGACGGGACTCAGAACCCATCCGAGTTCCTTCAAATCTATATCACTGCCATCCAAGCGGCAGGAGGCGATGACTGGGTCATGGCCAACTATCTGCCTACAGTCCTCGAAGGACCGGCTAGAACCTGGCTATTTAACCAGCACGAAGGTTCCATCTATAACTGGGAAATGCTGTGCGATGCTATCCTCAGCAATTTCCAAAACTGTTACCAAAAGCCGGGTAAAGAGGACGATCTTCATCGGCTACGACAAACTTCGACCGAGACTCTTCGGTAGTTTGTCAAGAGATTTGTCGGGGTGAGGAATACCATCCCGAACATATCTGATGGCTCCGTTATCAGGGCATTTAAACATGCCATTCGATACCAGAGATTCACCGAAGACTTGCTTATCCACCCTCCTCGATCAGTGGCTGATCTGTTCAACATGGCCGATCGATACTCTGATGCAGCCGAAGCAGTCGAATGGAACCGGATCGACAAGGGTGACCTACCACCTCAACCAGGTTTCAAAGATGCCAGGAAAGAAGATTCAAGTAAGAAGCCGGAATCTTCGTTAGGTGGGAAGTCGAAAAAGTCGAAGAGGAACCGCTCTGGACAGTACCGGGAGGTCGCAGTCACAGAGAAGCCGCCTTCGACCAAAGGTAACAAGCCTTCATTTAAGAATAAAATTGCTTCTGGTGGTCGTAGTGCCGACCAGCCAGAAAAGTCAACTAATCCGCAGGAAGGAAAGAAGTGGTGTCCACTCCACAACTCCGCAGGCCACAACCTCAAGAACTGCAGGAGTTGGTTGAAGCAATTGGATGACTTCTACCAGGGAGTTGGGCCAATGCCAACCTTACCGCCAAAAGAGCAGGCGTGCGGACTTAGAGACGCCGACGGAGACGAGGAAATGTCCTACCAGGTACCTCAAAATCATATTAATGTCATTTTCGGGGGTTCTTCTTCTTTCGTTTCCAAAAGGCAGTTTAAAGCCTTTTACCGAGAGGTTAACCAAACGGAGACATCTCTTGGTGAACCTCAATACCCAAGTTGGTCAGATACGCCCTTGACATTCGATCGTTCTGATTGTCCCGCTGGGCTTACTCGACCATTAAGGCTCCCTCTGGTCATTACCCCGATCATCAGTAACGCGAGAGTCGAAAGGGTCCTGATCGATAGAGGGAGTTCCCTTGACATTTTGTTGGTCAAGGCGCTCGACGAGGTGCAAATTTCTCGTTCGAAGATCAAGCCCATAATCCATCCTTTTTATGGGATAATCCCAGGCCCCTCCATGATGCCGTTGGGACAAGTGGTCCTCCCGGTCACACTGGGAGAACCAGATAACTTCCGAACAGAATTGGTTACCTTTGACGTAATCGATTGTGACTCGGCTTATAACGCAATCTTTGGCAGGCCAACTCTCACTAAATTCATGATGGCGACGCACAATGCTTATCAGTGCGGAAAATTGCCTGGCCCCAAAGGTGTCATCTCGGTCCGAGGCAGTCGCAACGTGGCACTCACGTGCGACCGGCTATCTTTGGAGATGGTCGATCAACTTCCCCTCCGGGACGCCCAGGTCGCCACCGTCGCCACCGACGCTATCAAGGCTGCTCCTCGACCAGATGAGAAACACAAACTAGTTCCTTTGTACCCAGATGATCCATCCAAGACAATTCGGGTCAGATCAGCTCTGGATGACAAATAGGAACTCGAGCTCATTACTTTCCTCCGGGCTAATGCAGATGTGTTTGCGTGGAAACCGTCCGATATGCCCGGTGTCCCAAGGGAAGTAACCGAGCACAGGTTGGCAATTTGACCTGGACAATGACCAATAAAGCAAAAGCTCAGGCGTTTTACTGTTGACCGACAGGAAGCCATCCGAGAGGAGTTGGACAAACTCCTACAGGCTGGGTTCATCCGTGAAGTCGATCACCCGGAATGGCTCGCCAATCCGGTCATCGTCCGCAAATCAAATGGCAAGTGGCGCATGTGCGTCGATTATACTAGCCTCAACGCTGCCTGTCCGAAGGATGACTTTCCCCTTCCCCGCATCGACCAGTTGGTCGACTCAACTGCGGGTTGCGAACTGATGAGTTTTCTGGACGCTTACTCAGGATATCATCAAATTAGCATGGCAGAAGAAGATGAAGAGAAAACTGCCTTCATCACCCCGTTCGGCACCTACTGCTACGTCAGAATGCCGTTCGGTCTCAAGAACGCAGGTTCCACGTACCAGCGCTTGATGCAAAAGACCTTTCTTTCCCAGATAGGGCGTAATCTCGAAGCATATGTAGATGACTTAGTTGTAAAAAGTACCAAGAGATTGTCTCATTTGGACGATCTCGCTGAAACCTTCTGTAATTTCAATCATTTTGGAATAAAATTAAACCCGGAGAAATGTTCTTTCTGGTTTCTTCAGGGAAACTTCTTGGTTTCCTTGTGTGTTCCAGAGGCATTGAAGTTAATCCTGAGAAAATTAGAGCCATTGAACAAATGAGATCGCCCTCGACCATGAAGGATGTTCAACGCTTGGCTGGTCGCATGGCGGCCTTAAGTCGCTTCATATCGCGACTAGGCGAAAGGGGATTGCCTTTCTTCAAAGCATTACGGAAGCATCAGAATTTTACATGGTCGGATGAGGCCGAAAAAGCGTTTCAGGAGGTAAAAATATATCTATCCAGTCCGCCAGTATTGGTGTCTCCTGACAAAGGAGAACCATTGCTTCTTTATCTGGCGGCCACACCGCATGCGGTCAGCGCTGTCTTGATCGCGGATAGGGAAGGAATACATAGACCTGTCTACTATGTGAGCGAAGTACTTCATGGTCCTAAGGAGCGTTACCCTGAGGTCCAGAAGATACTTTACGCGCTACTGATGGCTTCCCGTAAGCTACGACACTACTTCCAAGCTCACAAGATCACGGTACCCTCCTCCTTTCCTTTGGGGGATATTGTCCGAAATCCAGAGAAATCTGGTCGAATCGCTAAATGGGCGGTCGAACTCGGTGCTTTCGAAATTCATTTCACGCCCCGCACGGCGGTTAAGTCTCAGGTTCTGGCCGACTTTGTGGTCGAATGGACCAACCCTGAGCCACCCGTGCAGGTGCCTGAGGAATTGGAGTGCCCCGATCACTGGACAATGTACTTTGATGGCTCCCGTAGTTTTCAACACTCGGGGGCTGGAGTGGTCTTAGTTACGCCTCAGGGCGATTAGCTGAAGTATGTCATCCAACTACACTTTGTTGCGACCAACAACGCGGCAGAGTGTGAAGGTCTTATTGCAGGGCTCTGGGTAGTAAAATTCCTCGGAGTCCATTGGTTAGTGGTGAGGGGAGACTCAAAGCTAGTCATAAACCAGGTAAACAAGGAGTACAGCACCTCCGATGAGACAATGGCTCATTACCTGGGGGAAGTGAGGAGATTGGAAAAACACTTCAGTCATTTCGGAGTCCAATACATCCCGCGAAAGGACAACATTCTCGCAGACCAATTATCCAAAATTGGGTCCTCACGCACATCCGCTCTGGCAGGAGTGTTCATTGAACACTTGGACCGTCCTTCGATCATGACTTCAGTCGAGGATGATCCGGTAATAGCCTCCGTTACCATCCTCGGTCAGGAACAGGATTGGACTCATCCATTGAGAGTCTATCTTGAACAGGGGACCCTACCCGAGGACGAAACCGAAAGCGATCGGTTAATTCAAAAAGCGCGTCTGTACAAGCTCATAGATGGGGTTCTGTACAGAAAGGGTACTCAAGGAGTATTCATGCGTTGCATATCTCAGGAGGAAGGAAAATCCCTCTTGAAAGAAATACATGACGGTGTATGCGGTGCGCACGCGTCATATCGGACACTGGTCGGAAAAGCTTTTCGACAAGGATTCTACTGGCCTTCGGCACTCGATGATGCCAAGCACATGGTCAAAACGTGTCCTCAGTGTCAGTTCCACACAAGACAGGTTCATCAACCTGCCTATGCGTTACAAACCATTCCCCTCGCATGGCCTTTCGCGGTTTGGGGAATGGATATTGTTGGTCCTATGCCACAAGCGGTCAACGGGTACAAGTTTCTGTTCGTAGCCATTGACACGTTTACAAAGTGGATCGAGGCCGAACCAGTACGAAATATTACTGCATCAGCAGCACAAAAGTTCTTTCATAAGAACATTGTTGCTCGATTTGGTGTTCCAAACCGTCTTATCACCGACAATGGTTCTCAGTTCGCTAGTGGTCTCTTCCTAGACTACTGCGATCAGATCGGAACTAAGGTGTGCTTTGCTTCTGTGGCACATCCGCAGAGCAATGGTGCTGTAGAACGGGCCAATGGGTAGATACTACAAGGCATCAGAAAGCGTGTTTTTGATCGCCTTAAGACTTGCACGGGGGCTTGGGCAGACGAGCTTTATACCGTTCTATGGGCACTACGAACTACCTCTAGTCGAGCCACCGGTGAGACGCCCTTCCATCTGGTCTATGGGGCCGAGGCTGTGTTGCCTATGGAAGCCAGTATTGGGTCTGTTCGGACAGAACAATTCGAACAGGTTAATCAGTCCGAACAGCGATCACAAGATCTCATCCTCCTGGAAGAAAGGCGTGATTGCGCTTTGATCAAGTTCGCGGCATACTTGCAAGCTTTGCGCAAGTATCACAGTAAAAGGGTGCGACCACGTAGTCTTCACGTGGGCGACATGGTCTTACGAAAAATCCAAGATCAGTCTAATCGCAACAAATTCTCCCCGAAGTGGGAAGACCCTTACACTGTTGTCTCGGTGCCGCGACCAGGATCCGCGCGGTTAGCTATGGAGGATGGTCGAATTTTGTCCAATACTTGGAACATCGATCAACTTCGCAAGTTCTACGTGTAAGTACTCAACCCCTTTTCCTGTTCAATTAGCATTTTTTCTTTTATAAAAAATGTTTTGCTTTCATACGATGAATATTTTCCTTTATGCCCATCCGCTGCGAATTCGGCTCGGGGGCTGGTCGCCCGCGGTTAGGTCATTACAATGTCCTAGTCGGATTCGCTGGCCGATCTCATGACCACTTTCAGACAAGTCACTCCTAAATAAGCCGTTTCTCAATGCACACGGGGCTTTCTGGCAAGTCCTTGGTTATCTGAGTGGCTGCTGGTTTGCAAACAAGGCTAGGCGTTATAATGATCATAATTGTTGATTCGATCACACACCCCTGGTCGTTATATTCACTTTTCTCCTGCGTTTGTAATACTAAGTCTTCAGTATCTACAATCACAGGCGGGGGCTAGGGGGACATGTTTATAATATGAAACGACATAAAACAAAAATATATTCATTTTCAAAAATGAATTTCCACATACGTTGCATTGTATACAACTGTTTCTGTACAGGTATAGGGATCAGTCGATCCCAAGCTCAGTCAGGAGCTTATCTACAAGGGGCCTAATCTCCTCCATGACGGCCTCTAGCTGTTCTTCACTCTCGACCTCAACCGGTCCCACCAATGGATTCAGATCTGCATCTGGGCCATGGTGAAGACGAACCCGGCTAAGGATGGCAGAAGCGGCTGACCGAACTCTGGTTCTGATCGCTTCTTCTCGTCGCTGTGTATCCTCAGGGAGATACTCGACAAGTGACTCCGCTTGGGCCATGACTAGCGCAGACCAGTCATCTTGGTTGAGATTGTCTCTTGTGGTTTCGACCACATCAGCCTTTAGAAGATGAGCCACTGTCTTCAGTTTTTCGAAGACTGAACGGCTCAACTTTCCGATCGCCTTTTCGGAGGTTCGGATGGAGTATCAGAGGAGTTCATTGTCCTGACTGAGTTGCTTTATTTGACCCGCTTGCGCTGCAACAAGAGAAAATATTACTCGCATGTTATGAAGACAAGTCTTCCTAATCAGGAATCGACTTACCAGCAAGTTGTGACCGCAGTTTGTTGTTTTCGATCTCTTGGTTCCTAACCACTGAGATCGAATGAAGCTTGACTGTGGCCACTTCTTTGTCCAGCAATGCCACCTTTCTGTAGTAAAACAGAAGGAGTGGTCATAACCAATTTGTATCTTTACAAGTTGAAGAGTAATGGTCCTTACCTGCGCAAGCTGTCTCGTTGTTTTTGTATGGCCTCCATGTTTGCCACCTTAGCACGCGATTGGGCCATCATCTGGGATAGTTCCTGCGATGCAAAAAAGGGAGTTAAAGGTGTCCTATGTACAATTCAGGCACCCAGAGAGAGGTTCATCATACCTTCATAAACTCCTGTAAGGAGGCATCTTCCGGACTAACGGGAAGACTCGTTGAAGGTCCGAAGGCGCCTACAGCAGGGGTAGTTGATGGGAGTGCCTGCTGGGCACTGCCCCCAGTCGCCATTAGTTGCGACTGGGTCCTCGCGCCTGTTTCTCCTCTCGCGGCCCGGACGACTTCCTGGACCAAGGGGACGGAGCGCTCCTCACTGGAGGCTCCTGCACCAGCAGCGACTTCAACCCTCCCCGAAGTGGTTGAAGGGCTGGATGTTGTTTCTTTTCGCCTGACAATGGAAAGAAGAATCAAACAATCACAGTTTGTGACCATCATTTAAATACAATCAGGATAAAGGTTCTTACCTTATTTGAAATCCCATTAGCTTTTGAGATTTCAGGGGAGGCTCTCCTCGAGAAAGGGGACAATTGCCGTCCGTCCTAATCTTCCTCTTGGAGAACAAGGCATCTCCCCCCGGGTATGTTCTTCGGTGAGCATTTTTCTAGGAAAGATAAAGACTAACGAGGAGAATCTTTACCTGGGCAATCGGTCCCGTTAGCGGGGTCGCATCCGAAGGCCTCGATGGCTCCTGGACTTCTGGGGCCGGCACCTCGTGTGCAGCCGCCACAGGATCTTGTACAGCCACCTCCAATTCTGTCGGCGGGGGTGGAGGATTTTCCTCCCTGCGACTCACAGGAGTCACGGGGGGAAGCTCTTCTTCCTGTATAAGCATCAATTTATCAAATGCACAGGAGGAATTGAAGAAAACGAGACTGTGAGAGAATCTTACCACGGTCATCCCTTCGACCAGGGAAGTGGAGGCAACTAGCCCTGAAGCCTCGGGGGCTTCAGGGGCTGGGGTGTTATCTACGGTCACGAGGCTTTCGGTGGCCGCAGGGTCTGCTACAACCGCCTCTACAGCGGCCGTTGTTTCGGCGGAATGAGTTGGAGCATCACCGGATGGAGAGCCCGCAATCTTCCTCCTCCGGTGAACTAGAGGGACTTCATCGTCTTCCTCCTCCTCGCTACCCTCTCCCTGTACGACGAAGAAGTAATTCCAGTTCGCACCTGGAAAGATTAGAGGGACATGATATCTTACCGCAGTTTTTCTGGCGGTAGGAGGAACGCTTCGTGAAGACCCTTCCCCAAGATTTAGCCTTGCTTTCTTGGGGGCAGGATTCCTCGTCCTAGGTCTCGAGGAGACCTTCTTCACGTATTTCGTCGTTGGCTTCCCCAGGGAACCAACGTTCTCGCTGGGAAACATCGCCTCGGCAAACCTCCCTAGAAGCTGTTCTCATTCCAATGGAATTAGTGCTGGACATACATGAGACCTACAAAACAGAGGCCAAGTGGGAAATGTACCTTTCGGCGCTCCTGTTTAAGGTCGTCGCCGGTGTGGATCAAGCTTTGGGGGCGAGGCGATCCTCTGGGGCCCTCTACCTCGGCGTTGTACGCCCTGAGAAGGTAGTTAGTCCGCCTCTCAATCTCAGCTGAGGGCAGGACTGTTCCAGACATGAGTTAAATCGATGCATTTCAGAAATAGGATTTCAGTGCCAGAAATGAATACCTTCATTATAGTCCAGGGTGCTGTCCGCCATGGACTTGATCTCCCAAGCTGGATGAGCCCTTTCACACAGGGGGCTCACCCGGTTCTTCACAAAGTCTCGGATGACGTCCCGTGCTGTCAACCCTTGTGCGACTAAGTGAAGGATTACCTCGGCGTGCTTCATGAACTCCGCGTTCATCGCCGGGAGAGTGTCCAACTCGCTCGGCTTCTCCGGCCGCTAGTTTTCAAACCACAGCCCGCTCTCGGTTGGCGGGGTGCAGTAAAACCATATCTGGTGCCACCCGTGCACCGAGTCACCCAGGGGTGGGAAGGGATACTCCTTCTTATCCCTTAGCCGGAAGTAAATGCATCCGGCGGCGTTGGCGCTCTTCAACCACGCTGAAAAGTAAAATCGCTGGAAGAGATCCACGCTGGGATATGCTCCGACGAACGCCTCGCACAGGTGTTGAAATACCGCCAGTATCAACACTGTGTTGGGGTGGAGGTTGATTAGCTCCAACCCGTAGTGCTCGAGGACGTCCTTCAAGAACCGACTCTCAGGGAATCGGAACCCGCAGCGCAAATACTCTTCGAAAACCACCAACTCGCCCTCTCGGACGGTCGGGGTTTCTTGATCCTTCTTCGCGGGCCGCCAGTTGATTAGCAACCGCGGAGGAAGGATCTCCTCCTTCTCCAATGACATTAAACTCTCCTCGGAATGATGGATGGATTGGCTCCAGGACGCCATTTTTTGGTGGAGAGTTGAAGGAAAAGTTGGCGACTTTTGGGGAAGACGAAGGCTAAGAAGAACGAGGGTTTTGTGCGGCAGAAATGTTGAGGGTTTTTGGCTGAGCGGCTTCTTCAGGAAGACACCTGCTCCTTTTATAGACCCGAGGAGACGCATTAATGTGAGTAACGTTCCATTCAAACGTTCCACCGAATATTTTATTCATTCATTTCCCATAATGGATACTGTCTCTGGCGGACCCGATAAAGTGTTCAAGCATCGGATCTGAAACAAAAAGACTTGTTTGTTTTAGAAACTGAAACTGCAAAGGGACTGAAAAGTTTTCAGTGCTTTTCAGAGAGCGTTTTTCCTTTATATGCCTTGGACATTTTTATGGAAAAAATCCTATGACCCAATTTTTGGACGTATGGGTGTATTTTGACCGGGTTGTGGTATGATCGAGACCCTGTTTTTAATTAGGCTCCGATTCTAATCGAAGTGACGGTTTGATCGAGCCTCAATTCTGGTCGCAGTATGTTTCAGTTCTAACCGCGGCTTTAAGTCTGATCGCGGTACAGAGCTGGTCGCGGTACTTTCATAAAAGTATGATTCTGATCGCAGAAACGGAAATTTCCCTGTGTATGAGTGGTCACGAAGACATTATTTACGGCCATATATTCGTACAGAAGATGTAAAGATTATTCATATAAAAAAGAAAGTCTTATTTCTTGCATTCTTTACATATAAAAGGGATACCAGCGACCAAAGCGTCGACCTGATCCGAAAGAAGTTTGCAGAGTTCTCCCAGGAACATGTTGTTATCAGTAGGATCTACACTGACAACCCCCAGGGAACTAGCAACTAATCTAAGCCTATCTACATCATCCCTAATAAGAGATACACTACTGTTCCTAATTAAATCGGAGAGTTCTCGCTGTTGCTGAGCGTGGTCCCTCTCTCGACGGAACTGGTGTGCCTCTTCACGGGATCTTTCAAAACATTCTGCCAGATGCAGAATCGCCGAAGACATCTCTTCGGTCTTCTTCTCCAGGGCATTCTTCTCCTCCAGAAGATTCTGTTCGGGAGGAAGAGACGGAGCAGCAGAAGGCTGATCACTGGGGCCTCCAATCTCCTACATTTGCAAAAGTTAGTGGTGTTAACTATAACTATCAGCAAAAGGGGAGGAGGATTATTACCTGTCCCTGCTCACGACACGTTGATGTAGCCATCCTGGGAAGTAGATCATCCGATAAAACCGGATGATCACCAAATGGTGGAAGTGCAACCTCCCCACCAGAAGATGGCTTCCCCAACACAAGTTGAGGATTTTCTGGTAGAATAGTCACCGCTTGCTGACCAGAAAATCGATCACCCAAACAAAAGCAAGGAGTGCTAGAGAAGAAAGCTGAAGGAAGAAAAGATGATTGCTCATCTTCTACCTTTGCTCTGATGGAAGATCCTTCGTCAACCTTGGTTTTCTTCCTTGAAGGATATGGATCTTCAGGCATTTGAGGCTCTTGCTTGCAAACTTCCTCTTCATCACTTTCAATCTCGATGATGCTGTGATCTGCCATCAGGAGGTGTATGAAGAGAAGAATGAAGGTGACTTCAGAAAGGACTTAACCGTGAGAAGAAAGTTGTGAGGTTTTGCAAAACAAAAGACCCGGTATTTATAACCATCAAGGTGACAGTTCACATTTTAAATCACCTCGGGTTTTTAAAAGCATTTACAATTTTACCTCGGGTTAAAAAACATTTCAACAACACCATCATTACCTGTCACGTAATACCCAGAGCCCGTCTCGGGGAACCAACCGACCCACTTAGTGCGCCACTAAGCGGGGGATTTGAAGAGTCGGGTTAAAAATCCGATGCATGATTTTAAATTCGAAATAAACACGTCTCTTCATTTCCTTCGAATTTGGGGGCTAACTGACGAGGATTGACACCCGGGTCAGTTCAAATAAATGCACTGTTGGTTCAAGGCAGATTCGAGCCAGACACGTGCCCAGCGGTGCGGACTCAAGTCATTCTGAGAAGCATCAGCCCGAGGTCGCAGGCTTTGCGCGATCAGACCGCAGACTTCGCGCGGTCAGGACTTCGTGTGCTATACGCGAACAGAATGTCCGAGATGTTGCGCAGTCAGCCAACATCCCACGGTCAGAACATTCTCAACCAGGGTACTTGGAGTTCATCTGTCCGGCTGCCCCTATGGTGAGAATATTTCAAGTATCCCGAAAATTCCTCCACGTTGAAGATCACCCGTCAGGAGGTTAATACGTGCAGTTATCCATGAATAACATGTGTTTAACCTGCGTGGAGGTTAAAAGCGGTTCTCTAAAAACCGCATCCAACCATCCAAGCAACTGTCTAATGCAGTTACGACTTGACACCCTTTCGACCAGTATAAAAGGGTGGCAAGGTGCATCAAACAGGGGGGATCGAACCATCTATCGAGAGGAGATCAACATCTCTAATACAAGTGAGATACAACACATCTCAACTGCTCAAACAGCCAAGTCTACGGCCCAGATTAGATAATATTTACAAGCCTCCTGGGGCTTCTTTTTGTACACTTACATAGGAAAAACCTGCGCCTGTGAAGGTTTTTTCCCGCTAGTTTGTAAACCTTTGCCACACATAGTGAAATCCCAACAGGACGTAGGGCTATTAGTCCCACCATCGAGGGCCCGAACCTGTATAAACCTCTCTGTGCTCCTGTTCTCCATTTTTCTACATACCTTCCCGGAGGGTCATCTTGAAAGGTCTCGCTAATACAAATTTTGCATAAGTTCGACTGAGGACTCCGAGTCCGAATCGTCGACAGTGAGCTCAAAACTAACCTTGAACTCTCTCCCCGAGCTACCTCTATCCACCATATAATTATTCACCGATTGGTCCATCAACTGGTTACTCAAAACATAATTATTCATATTTTTCATGCATTTAAATCCTTTTATTTATTTTTGAAAATAATTATTTTTCATGCAGATAGAGGTATTTAAATTTTATAGATTAAAATTAATTGATACAAAAATAATTTCAAGTATACAACATGATCAAGGAAACTTGCCTATTTGTGCAAAGCCGGATCCTAAATCAGATGTCACGATGGACGCTCTTATCCCTTTGATCTCGATCTCTTAAAAGATATACAACCAAATTATATTTACCGTTGAAATTTCGAAAACGTCCTGAATGTCATGTTTAGAGAATCCTACGGCCCAAAAATTCGCATCCAGATTAAGAATTTAGAAACTTTTACTGCTTGTTAGGACATCTCTAAATTTCGAAAATCATCGCCCTTCAAAATTTAACCCTTAAAAATATTTCTATCATTTTCTATAAATTTTTCTACAATCTAAATTGCCCTGAATAAAGTAAATGTCTATTTATTTTAAAGTTCTAAACTCTTTATTCCTGCCAAACCCTTCTCCTATTATTTTCTGACAAATCTCTGCATTTTTTTCTTTTTCTCCTCCCTCATTTTTTCTCTCTTTTTCTTTTCTCTCTCCTCATTTTTTTTCTCTTTTTTCTCTCTTTTTTTTCTTCTTCCCTTTTTTCTCTTTCTTTTTTTATTTCCGGTCCTTCTCTTTTTCTCTTCCTCATTTCTTTTCCCCTTCTCTCCTTCTTCTCTCACCCAGGCCCAAGCCCTAGAGCCACCGCCGCCAATTTCCCCCACTTCGGTGCCTTTTTTGATCACCGATGGCTCACAGCTATAGCCCTCGTCCTAATCCCCCACCTAATTCATTAGTATAAAAATGCTTTCTTCTAATGATTGAAAACACACCTTTACTAACGGTGTTCATACCGCTAGTGATCGGCACGATAAAACAATACTAGCACTACTCTAACGGTTCCGAACCATTAGAATAGTTTATGATATTCTAACGGGTTTTTCTGAGTGAACCGTTAAAAGAGTGTACTATAGCCTAACGGTTAATTAATACTATTCGTTAGAACATTACACTATATTCTAATGATCGTTCGTAGTATACCGTTGGAATATCTTACCATCTTCTAACGGTCAATACTAGAGAACCATCAGAAGAATCTATAATATTCTTACGGTTCTTTAAGATTAACAGTTAGAATAGGTTACTATAGTCTAACGGTTGTTCGTAGTATACTGTTAGAAAATTCTAACGGTCAATATTAGTGAACCGTTAGAATATAGTGTAATGTTCTAACGGATAGTGCTAGTGAACCATTAGAAGATGGTATAGTATTCTATCGGATAGTTGTAGTGAACCATTAGAATATGTTGTTCTCTTCTAACTTTCTTTGTTCTTTATCCGTTAAAATAAGCTTAGATAAATAATACAGTACATCTACAAAAAAGGTACATTCACAAATACACATTCAACATTCAATAGACAGACACATTCGACAGTTATTCACATACAGACCAATACAAATACAAAAAACACCAATTCACAGAGAGTACACGAATAGAAAAAAACAAAAATTACAACAAGTGAGCTAAGCCAGTCATGGCAGTTGGTTGACAGCCACTTCATCCATTACATATTGAGCCCTTATTTGTCGCAGCTCTCTAATATATGCATTCCCGTATTTGTCTTCGGACATGGCGCTCTGCATGCATGTGTGAATAGTCAGTAATTAACTTCCTAGTTTTGAACGTCACATCAAATTTTCAAATTTAAGTTAGCTAAAATGTTTACATGAGGGAATTGGGAAAAGTTTTTCTTGACTAGGTCATACATATACCGCAGCACATAAAACCCACATTCCCACGATTCTGACTGCTGATGGCACTGAAATAATTGCATATGTGAAGACATTTTAGCTATTCTTTCCATAATCTGATTAAGCATAAACTAAAAGACTCGTGAGTAGTTCGATCCTTACTAACTACCTCATATTCTTTCCAAGAAATTCGGTCGCCCTCCGATGCGTTTGCCTCCCACCAGTGGACACATAATTTTTGAAAGCCCTGCATTCAATTAAGCATTGCCGGTTAATATGTTATCATTAGCTAGTGAGGTCAAAATTTAAATCAAACATGTTACTTACGCGTCCATATTTCCCTTGATCACGTATTCCTTCGGTAACCTGTCGTGCATCAAATCGATGTAGTACACCTTATTCCTCCACAGACAGATCACGAGGAGGATCCAGTGGCTCCTACATTGTACATAAAAGAGAACTGCTTAAAGTATATGTTAGGTGTAACATACAAGAATGAGTTAAAATAGTAGGAAATGCACTAACGTTTGGTGGTACGGTGCAAGAATGAACTCCTTGTTCTGCTGCGCCAGCAGTGCCCTTGATATGTACTGCTCCGCATGTGCTGCGTCCTACTCTAGCATCATGAGGCTTATTTTCTCTGGGTCGAGGAAACCCTCCTTGTCACACGCCATCGTTGACGCCAGCCGTACATGCACCTACATGCAAAGGACGACATTAGTATTTCACAGAAAGTTACTACATTTATTAAATGAACTACAGCAATATATAGAATCAACAAACTCACAGGACTTAAGTCTGTATGATGGACATATCAAGTTCCCGCTAGTTAAAGAGGTCGAACAGATCCTTGTGCGCCACGGATATGCTCTCGGGCTCACGGTGGAACTGTCTAGGCCTGAAGGGAACTAGGAAGTTCAAGTTGCGCCGGGCCTGGTGTAGGTACCACTCGTGGAGGTCTCTGGTTGTGCAATCCAATTTATGCAAAATTTCCTTTGCCACGAGTGGGAACCTGTTCCTGAACTTATCCGGCTGTCCCTTTGCCCCTTTTCCTTTGCCCTTGTCTTTTCCCTTGACTTTTGCTGGGGAGTGAGTGCGTACCTTCGAAGGCAAGGGCGAAGTGTTGACGGCTTTCTTTGCAGGCGAAGGGGCTTTCCTGGGAGGCGTGGATCCTCTAGCTGGGGTCGAGGTCATCTTTGGAGTCTTGAGGGCTGGAGGAGATCCCTCATGCCCTGCTCTAGGGGTGGGGTCCTCAGGTAGTACACTGGCAGGCCACTTCAATTTATGAACACGTATGTTAGATTTATCAAGTTGAGTGTATTAAGTAGGTTGTAAACTAAAATGGGTAGGATTTACTGACGAGGATTATCACCCGAGCTAGTTCAAACTAATACACATCTGGTTTAAAACAGAATCAGATTGGTCGTGTGTCTATAAATCCGTCGCTATGGTCTCAGACGACCTAAAGGGCACGGACACAGAGATATTGCATGATCTCAGCCCCTGCGCGATCATGAGGTCGCAGACAGTGCACGATCAAGAAGCTACGAGCAGTACGCGGTCAGAGGGTCGTTGATTATCTACGACCAGAACAGTTCGAGAAGGCTTAACTCTTTGAACAGGCATATCCCGAGAATCATGAAGATATTTCCACGTATGAAGACAACTGCCAGGAGGTTAACATGTGCGGTTATCCCTTGATTGCACATGTTAAGCCTGCGTGGGAATTAAGTGCGGTTAACAAAACTGCATCTTAACAACTGTCCAAGGCCGTTTCACATTGGCGCCCTTTTGTCCAGTATAAAAAGATAGTCAATGCACGTTCTAAGGATGGTGGATAAGTCAGTCAAGCATACAAGCACTACTAGGCGTTCAGTAAACCTGAAGACTTAGATATAGTTAGGTAGACACTAACATAGAAGAGATCATCGCCTGTGATCTTCTTTTCTACCCTCTTGTAAAAATCTCTTATTACATATAGTGAAATCACAATAGGATGTAGGGCTATTACTCCCACCATCGAGGGCCCGAACCTGTATAAAATCTCTTGTGCCTCTACAGACTTGATTCATCCTACCTTTCTGGAGGAGGGCCCTGAAAGGTCCTGCAACTCACAAATTTGCATAAGATCGACTAAGGACCCCGAGTCCAAATCGTCGACTGCTGGTGCCCACCGTGGGGCCTTTCTCAAGGTGCTTTCCCTTCATCTGGAGGTTTGGCAAGCAATGTCTGGGGCATATGATTCCGAGAATGACTTCGATCTCAACAATTATGCCCATATACAAATGCCTTCACCCAGCGACCCCGTTCCAATGGAAGAGGTCAGTTGCAAAGACATTCCGAAGGGACGTCAAGAGGACACGTTTTCCCCTACCCGGGTCATGTCCATCGACCAGGGGATGGGAGAGATAGGTCCGGAATTTGATGTCAGTTCCACTATTTGCAAAATCGAGTCTCGGTCGCCATGTGTTCCCGTTAGGGACTAGGATGGCAGCGACCAGGAACTCAGTCCAGGGAGGTTTGATCCCGACAACCTCCACTCTCTCTTTGATTTCAAATCCGACTCGGAGCAAACAGAGATGTTCACTCCTTCTATAGCTTCGCTCCCCAGAGAATTCGCTGCCTTGTCGGATCGCTATGGAAGAACATGAGCACAGACAAAAGGAGGAACAAGAACACAAGCAGAAGGAGGATCAAGACCGCGAGCGACGAGATAACGAACTCCAAAGGACAGCCCTAGAGGCTCTCCAAAATGCGCAGGCTCGTTATGACGCCGCCCCTAGTTCCTCCCGTCACCCACATGGTCGCAGGCACCACCAGACGCCTTCTTCACCACCGGAGCATTTACCGACGGATGAAGAGACGATTACACCTGGCGCACCAAAGAGGAGTATGCATGGCCAACTTCGATCTATCGTGGAGGTCTTGCGTAATTTTCCTCCTACCCTCACTGACGCGGACAAACCGGCTTTCGCTAGGATCCTGGTGGAGAAACTGGATGAGGTTGCATCTGATGCAACCCCTACAGCTTCCTCCCGGTCTACGATACATTCCCATGAAAAGGAGTATTCTTACCCTAGTCATGGTAGGCGTAATCGATTACCATCCGGATCACTTCGACATGACAAATCCAGGCGCGTAGGAAGCTCTCGTGATCGAGATCGAATTCCTGTGCATTCTCGTCTGGGACCACGCGGCGCATCCCCATCGCCCGAGATCGCTCGTGGATATGCTGGAAACCGCAGAACTCTCCACAGTCCATATGTAGGTTGCAAGGCTTTTTCGCCAGGCCTCCATGCAATCGTCTGGCCGGATAAGTTCAAGCCAGGGGCTATTGAGAGGTTTGATGGGACCCAAAATCCGTCAGAGTTCCTTCAAATTTACATTACCGCTATCCAAGCAGCAGGTGGGGATGATCACGTCATGGCCAACTATTTGCCGACGGTTCTTGAGGGGCCAGCAAGGACCTGGCTCTTCAATCAGCCCGAGGTTTGATATAAAACTGGGAAATGTTGTGCGATGCCATCCTCAACAATTTCCAAAATTGTTATCAAAAACCTGGGAAAGAAGACGATCTTCATCGTCTACGACAAACATCTACGGAGACTCTTTGACAGTTTGTCAAAAGGATTGTCGGGGTGAGAAATACCATCCCAAACATATCTGATAACTCTGTTATCAGGGTGTTTAAGCACGCTGTTCGATATCAGAGATTTACGGAAGATTTACTTATCAACCCCCTCGATCAGTTGCCGATCTCTTTGATATGGCTGATCCCTATTCAGACGCGGCTGAGGCTGTTGAATGGAATAGGATGGTCGATAAAGGAAACTTACCGCCCCAACCAGGTCTCAAGGACGTGAAAAAAGAGGATGTAGGCAAGATGCCGAAGTTTTCGTCAAGCGGGAAGTCAAAGAAAACCAAAAAGAATCGAACCGGACAGTACCAGGAGGTCGCAGTAACGAAAAAGCCACCGCCGGCGAAAGGTAATAAGTTTTCATTTAAAAATAAAACTGCGTCTGGTGGTCGCAATTCCGACCAGCCAGAAAAACCAACTGTTGGAGGAAATCTCTGCGAGACTAAGTCCAGGTAAGTTGCGTCACATTTGCCCGGGGACGTGGCCTCCGGCGCCTGCCCCGGGCGTCGCCTTTTGGCTCCCGGGACCCGGCCTCCGGTGCCGGTCCCGGGCGCCGCCATTTTCCCGGGGACGTGGCCTCCAGTGCCTGCCCCCGGCACCACCTTTTGGCTCCCGGGACGTGGCCTCTGGTGCTTGCCCCGGGAGCCGCCTTTTGGCTCCTGGGACCCGGCCTCCGGCGCCTGCCCGGGCGCCGCCTTTTGGCTCCCGGGACCCGGCCTCCGGCGCCTGCCCGGGCGCCGCCTTTTGGCTCCCGGGACCTGGCCTCCGGCGCCTGTCCCGGGAGCCGCCTTTGGCCCGGGGACCTGGCCTCCGGTGCATGTCCAGGGCCTCGTCGCCCTTCTAAAGGTAAAGTCTTTCGTTGTTGATCACGTGCAGGTCACGCGAGGAGCGCCTCGGGAATCAGCGACCACTTGTCAAGCATCCAAGGCACCTGATTGGCAGAAGGACGTTGCTACCCCTCAATCCGACGGTAGCATCCGGGGTAGTTTAGTCTTTTTTGCTTCTTTTTGGGGCTATAAATAGCCCTTGTACCCCCTGTTGTAAAGACAAGTGATTCATTATTGTTAAGTAGCCAAAACTCACAGGTGTGCTCCGGAAGCCTCTCCCCTGAGAGAGCCTCCCCAGCCGACTCCGGTCGGGAGCACGCCGAGAGGACTAGGGCCCCCACCGAGACTCGAACCTGTATAAATCCTCGTGTCAATTCTTGTGTTTGTCCGATGGGGGAGGACCGGTCGCCCGGTCAGCCCGCGTCCTGTTTTCTTCGCTAGGATCGTTCTCAAAACCTGCCGGGGTATTCGCAATACCACGACACCAACTAACTCGCAGAAAGGCAAGAAATGGTGTCCGATCCACAACTCTCCAGGACACGACCTCAAAAATTGCCGGAGCTGGTTGAAGCAACTAGATGACTTCTACCTGGGAATTGGGCCGATGCCAACTTTGCCATCGAAAGTGCAGATTTGCGGGCTTAGAGACGCCGACGGGGACGAAGAAATGTCCTACCAAGTACCTCGTAATTATGTTAATGTCATTTTTGGAGGTTCCTCCTCTTTTGTTTCTAAACGACAGTTTAAAGCATTTCATCGAGAAGTTAACCAAGCGGAAGCTCCCCTTGGCGAACCTCAATACCCCGTTGGTCGAACACTCCTTTGACATTTGATCGTTCTGATTGTCCCATTGGGCTTACTCGACCACTGAGATTACCTCTGGTCATTACCCCAATAATCAGTAATGCAAGAGTCGAAAGGGTCCTGATCGATGGAGGTAGTTCCTTAGACCTTTTACTGGTCAAGGCATTGGACGAGATGCAAATCCCTCGTTCAAAAATCAAACCCATAATCCATCCATTTTATGGGATAATTCCTTGTCCTTCGATGATGCCAATGGGACAGGTGGTGCTCCCGGTCACGCTGGGTGAACCGGATAATTTCCGAACAGAATTAGTTACTTCCAATGTAATTGATTGTGATTCGGCTTATAACGCGATTTTTGGCAGGCCAACTCTCGCTAAATTTATGATGGCGACGCATTATGCCTATCAGTGCAGCAATTTACCTGGCCCCAAAGGCGTAATCTCGGTCAGAGGTAGCCGTAATGTGGCATTGACTTACGATCGGTTATCACTGGAGCTCGTGGATCAACTTCCCCTTCGGGATGTCAAGATTTCCACCACGGTTGCGGGTACGATCAAGGTCGCCCCTCGACCAGAGGAAAAGCAAAAACTGGTTCCATTATGCCCAAATGATCCATCTAGAACAATTCGGATTGGGTCAGGCCTGGACGACAAATAGGAACTCAAACTCGTTACCTTCCTCCGGACTATTGCAGATGTGTTTGCGTGGAAACCATCTGACATGCCCGGTGTCCCAAGGGAGGTAATTGAGCACAAGTTAGCAGTTCGACCTGGACAACGACCAATAAAGCAGAAGCTTAGGGGCTTTGCTGTTGAACGGCAAGAAGCTATCCGCGCGGAGTTAGACAAGCTCCAAGCAGCCGGGTTCATGCGAGAAGTCAAACATCCGGAATGGCTTGCAAATCCGGTCATGGTCCGTAAGTCAAATGGTAAGTGGCGCATGTGCGTCGATTACACCAGCCTAAATAGTGCCTGCCCGAAGGATGATTTTCCCCTTCTCCGCATCGATCAGTTGGTCGATTCTACTGCGGGTTGCGAACTGATGAGTTTTCTGGATGCTTACTCAGGATATCATCAAATTAGCATGGCAGAAGAAGATGAAGAGAAGACTGCCTTCATCACACCATTTGGCACCTACTGCTACATCAGAATGCCATTTAGTCTCAAGAATGCCGATTCCACGTACCAGCGCTTGATGCAAAAGACCTTTTCTTCCCAGATGGGGCGTAATCTTGAAGCTTATGTAGACGATTTGGTTGTAAAAAGCTTGAAAAGATTGACTCATTTAGATGATCTTGCTGAGACCTTTTGTAATTTAAACTAATTTGGAATAAAATTAAACCTAGAAAAGTGTTCTTTTAGGGTTTCATCTGGCAAACTGTTAGGATTTCTCGTTTGTTCTAGAGGAATAGAGGTTAATCCCGAGAAAATCAGGGCCATCAAGCAAATGAGGTCTCCTTCGACCATGACGGACGTCCAGTGCCTAGCAGGTCGCATGGAGGCTTTAAGTCGATTTATATCACGACTAGGCGAAAGGGGATTACCCTTCTTCAAAGCTCTCCGCAAGCACCATGGTTTTGCCTGGTCGAATGAAGCCGAGAAAGCATTCCAGGAGGTTAAAGCATACTTATCTAGTCCGCCGGTGTTGGTTTCCCCAGTCGGAGGGGAACAACTACTTCTTTATTTGGCGGCCACACCTCATGCGGTCAACGCTGTCCTGATTGCAGTAAGAGAAGGTGTGCAACGACCCGTCTATTACGCAAGCGAGGTATTTCATGGTCCTAAGGAGCATTACCCTGTGGTCCAAAAGATACTTTACGCGCTACTGATGGCTTCCCGCAAGTTACGACATTACTTTCAGGGACATAAAATTACAGTGCCCCCGTCCTTCCCCTTGGGAGATATAATCCAAACCCGGAGAAATCTGGTCAAATTGCGAAGTGGACTGTGAAACTTGGAGCATTTGACGTCCATTTCACCCCTCGCACCGCGGTCAAGTCTCAGATCCTTGAAGATTTTGTGGTCGAATGGACTAACCCTGAACCTCCAAGGCAATAGTTCGAGGACTTGTTGTACACCGACCATTGGACGATGTATTTTGACGGTTCTTGAAGTTTCCAACGCTCGAGAGCTGGAGTTGTTTTAGTAACGCCTCAAGGTGACGAACTCAAGTATGTCATTCAATTACATTTTGTTGCGACTAACAACGCAGCAGAGTATGAAGGTCTTATTACAGGGCTCCGGGCAGCAAAATTCCTCGGAGTCCATCGATTAGTGGTGAGGGGAGACTCACAGCTAGTCATAAACCAGGTAAACAAGGAGTACAACACCTCCGATGAGACCATGGCTCATTACCTGGGGGAAGTGAGGAGATTGGAAAAACACTTTAGTCATTTCAAAGTCCAATACATCTCACGAAAGGACAATATTCTCGCAGACCAATTATTCAAAATTGGGTCCTCACGTACATCTGCTCTGGCAGGAGTGTTCGTTGAACACTTAGAGCATCCTTCGATCATGACTACAGTCGAAGATGACCAGGTAATAGTCTTCGTTACCAACCTCAGACAAGAAGGGGATTGCACTCATCCATTGAGGGTCTATCTCGAACATGGGACCTTGCCCAAGGATGAAACCGAAAGCGATCGGTTGATTCGAAAAGTGCACCTATACAAACTTATAGAAGGAGTTCTGTATAGGAAGGGTACTCAAGGAGTATTCATGCGTTGTATTACTCAAGAGGAAGGTAAATCCCTCTTGAAAGAGATCCATGACGGTGTGTGTGGTGCACACGCGTCATTTCGCACATTGGTCGGAAAAGCTTTCCGACAGGATTTTTTCTGACCTTCGGCACTCGATGATGCCAAGAATTTGGTCAAGACATGCCCCTATTGTCAATTTCATGCCAGACAGGTTCATCAGCTTGCATATGCCTTACAAACTATCCCATTAGCGTGGCCCTTCGCGGTCTGGGGGATGGATATTGTAGGACCTATGCCACAGGCCGTTAATGGTTACAAATTTCCGTTCGTAGCCATTGACACGTTCACAAAGTAGATTGAGGCTGAGCCAATCCGCAATGTCACCGCTGCTGCGGCACGGAAGTTCTTTCATAAGAACATCGTTACTCGATTTGGTGTTCCAAGTTGTCTCATCACTGACAATGGTTCCCAATTCGTTAGCGGCCTCTTTCTGGACTATTGCGATAATATTGGAAACAAGGTGTGCTTTGCTTCTGTAGCTCATCCACAGAGCAATGGTGCTGTCGAACACGCCAATGGGCAAATATTACAAGGCATCAAGAAACAATCGTTCTATGGGCACTACGCACTACCTGTAGTCGGGCCACTGGTGAGACACCTTTCCAGTTGGAATACAACGCCGAGGCGGTGTTACCTACGGAAATCCGTATTGGTTCTGTCCGAACAGATCAATTCGACCAGATTGATCAGATCGAACAACGTACCCAGGATTTAACCATCCTCGAAGAAAAGCGTGATCGAGCATTGATACAGTCAGCAGTATATTTGCAGGCTTTGCAAAAATATCACAGCAGAAGGGTGCGGCTGCTTAGTCTTCACGTGGGTGATCTGGTTTTATGAAAAATACAAAACCAGCCTAACCGCAATAAGTTCTCTCCTCAGTGGGAAGGCCCTTACATTGTTGTTTCAGTACCACGACTAGGATCGGCTCGGTTAGCAATAGAGGATGGTAGAATCTTATCCAATACGTAGAACATTGATCAACTACGCAATTTTTACATGTAAGTTTCCCAATCTTTTTTCCGTTCAATTAGCATAATTTAACAAAAACTTCGTGAGTACTTTTCTTCGGTTCATGTTATGTTCGTTTTCTTTATTTGCCATACCTATACCGAGCCTAGCTTGGGGGCTGATCGCCGATGATCATCTTGTTACAAATATCTTAACCGGATTCATTGGCCGATCCCATGGTCGCATCCAGCTAAGACATCCCTCAATAAGCCGTTTCTCAACGCACACGGGACTTACTGGCATGTTCCTGATCATTCGAGTGGCTGCCAGTTCGTAATAGGGTCGGATGTTGTATTGAGGTCAGTATCAGTTTGATCGGATGATTATATCTAAGTTAAAACTTTTCCTAGGTATTCATAATGCCCATATTTTTCTAGAAATTATAATACTAAATCTTCAGTATTTGTGATTTCTGGAAGGGGCTAAGAGGATATGGTCATACTATGAAACGAACAAAGTATCACTCTTTTCCAAAAATTTAAGGCACGCATTTGCATGTTATAAATGTAATTTCATAGGTATAATTACTAAGAGAGATTGTCGATGATTCGGACTCGGGGTCCTTAGTCGATCACGTTTTTCTTTTAGGAGGATGAGATCTTGTAATCGTTGCCCGTTCTGATCAACTTGCTCGAATTGATCTGTTCGGACAGAACCGATACTGATTTCCATAGGTAACACATCCTCAGCCCCGTATACCAGATGGAAAGGTGTCTCACTGGTGGCTCGACTAGAGGTAGTACGTAGTGCCCACAGAACGGTGTAGAGCTCGTCAACCCAAGCCCTCGAGCGTGTCTTAAGGTGATCAAAAACACGTTTTTTGATGCCCTGTAATATTTGCCCATTGGCACGTTCAACGGCACCATTGCTCTACGGATGAGCTACAGAGGCAAAGCACACCTTGGTTCCGACCTGATCACAGTAATCCAGAAAAAGACCACTAGCGAACTGGGAACCGTTATCAGTGATGAGACGATTTGGAACACCGAATCGAGTCACAATGTTCTTATGAAAGAACTTTTGTGCAGCAGCAGCGGTAATGTTGCGTATTGGTTCGGCCTGTATCCACTTTGTAAACGTGTCAATGGCTACGAACAAGAACTTGTATCCATTGACCGCTTGTGGCATAGGACCGACAATGTCCATCCCCCAGACCGCGAAGGGCCATGAAAGAGGAATGGTTTGTAGGGCATAGGCAGGTTGATGAACCTGTCTCGCATGAAACTGACACTGAGGACATATCTTGACCATATTCTTGGCATCATCATGTGCCGAAGGCCAGTAAAATCCTTATCAGAAAGTCTTGCCGACCAGTGTATGATATGACGCGTGCGCACCGCATACACCGTCATGAATCTCTCTCAAGAGGGATTTACCTTCCTCTTGCGACACACAGCACATAAATACTCCTTGAGTACCTTTTCTATACAAAACTCCTTCTACGAGCTTGTATAGACGCGCCTTTCGAACTAACCGATCACTTTCGGTTTTATCCTCGGGCAAGGTACCATGTTCAAAATAGACCCTCAATGGATGGGTCTAATCTTGTTCCTGTCTGAGGTTGGTAACGCAGACTGTTACTGGATCATCCTGAACCGTAGTCATGATCGAGGGATGTTCCAAGTGTTCGACGAACACTCCTACCAAAGCGGATGTGCATGAGGACCCAATTTTGGATAATTGGTCTACGAGAATGTTTTCCTTTCGCGGGATGTATTGGACTTCGAAATGACTGAAGTGTCTTTCCAATCTCCTCACTTCCCCCAGGTAATGAGCCATTGTCTCATCGGAGGTGTTGTAATCCTTGTTTACCTGGTTTACGACCAGCTGTGAGTCTCCTCTCACCACTAATCGACGGACTCCGAGGAATTTAGCTGCCCGGAGCCCTGCAAGAAGACCTTCATACTCTGCTGCATTGTTGGTCGCAACAAAGTGTAGTTGAATGACAAACTTCAGCTGTTCGCCCTGAGGCGTGACTAAGACCACTCCAGCCCCCGAGTGTTGAAAACTACAAGAGCCATCAAAGTACATTGTCCAATGATCAAGGCATTCCAAATCTTCGGGCGCCTGTACGGGTGGCTCAGGATTAGTCTATTCGACCACGAAGTCGGCCAGGACCTGAGATTTGACCGCGATGCGCGGCGTGAAACAGATGTTGAATGCTCCAAGTTCGACAGCCCATTTGGCGATCCGACCAAATTTCTCCGGATTACGGACAATGTCACCCAATGGAAAAGATGAGGGCATTGTGATCTTATGTTCTTGGAAGTAATGTCGTAGCTTACGGGAAGCCATCAGTAGCGCGTAAAGTATCTTCTGGACCTCCGGGTATCGCTCCTTAGGACCATGAAGTACTTCGCTTACATAGTAGACGGGTCTGTGCACACCTTCTCTATCTGCGATCAGGACAGCGTTGACCGCGTGAGGTGTGGCCGCCAAGTAGAGAAGTAATGGTTCTCCTTTGTCGGGAGAAACCAAGACCGGCGGACTCGATAGATACACTTTTACCTCCTGAAATGCCTTTTCGGCCTCATCAGACCATGTAAAATTGTGGTGTTTGCGTAGGGCTTTGAAGAACGGTAGTCCCCTTTTGCCTAGTTGCGATATGAACCAGCTTAATGCCGCCATGCGACCTGCTTGGCGCTGAACATCCTTGATGGTCAAGGGAGACCTCATCTGTTCGATAGCCCTAATCTTTTCAGGATTGACCTCGATTCCTCTGGAACAAACAAGAAAACCAAGAAGTTTTCCTGATGAAACCCCAAAAGAACATTTCTCTGGGTTTAATTTTATTCTATATCGATTTAAATTACAGAATGTTTCAGCAAGATCATCTAAATGAGACGATCTTTTTGAACTTTTTACAACCAGGTCGTCTACGTAATCTTCAAGATTACGCCCCATCTGGGAAAGAAAGGTCTTTTGCATTAAGCGCTGGTACGTGGAACCTGCGTTCTTGAGACCGAATGGCATTCTGACGTAGCAGTAGGTGCCGAATGGTGTGATGAAGGCAGTATTCTCTTCATCTTCTTCTGCCATGCTAATTTGATGATATCCCAAGTAAGCGTCTAAGAAACTCATCAGTTCGCAACCCGCAGTAAAATCGACCAGCTAGTCGATGCGGGGATGGAGAAAGTCATCCTTCAAACAGGAATTATTTAGGCTGGTGTAGTCGACGCACATGCGCCACTTGCTATTTGACTTGCGGACCATGAGTACCGGATTTGCAAGCCATTCCGGATGATCGACTTCGCAAATAAATCCTGCCGGTCCACAGCAAAACGCCTGAGCTTCTGCTTTATTGGTCGCTGTCCAGGTCGAATTGCTAACCTGTGCTCGATTACTTCCCTTGGGACACCGGGCATGTCGGATGGTTTCCACGCAAACACATCTGCGTTAGCCCAGAGGAAAACAATGAGCTCGAGTTCCTATTTGTCATCCAGGCCTGACCCAATCCGAATCATCTTGGACAGATCATCTGGGTACAATGGAACCAGTTTGAGTGTTTCCTCTGGTCGAGGAGCAGCTTTGATCGTATCAGTGGACACTGTGGCGATCTGGGCGTCTCAGAGGGGAAGTTGGTCCACCATCTCCAGGGATAACCGATCACACGTCAATGCCACGTTGCGACTACCTCGGACCAAAATAACACCCTTGGGGCGAGGCAACTTGCCGCACTGGTAAGCATAGTGCGTAGCCATTATGAATTTAGCAAGAGTTGGCCTGCCAAAGATTGCATTGTAAGCAATATCACAATCAATTACATCAAAAGTAACTAATTCTGTTTGGAAGTTATCTGGTTCTCCCAGTGTGACCGGGAGCACCACCTGTCCCAATGGCATCATAGAGGGACCAGGAATTATCCCATAAAATGGATGGATTATAGGCTTGATTTTCGAATGAGGAATCTGCATCTCGTCGAGCGCCTTGACCAATAAGATGCCCAAGGAACTACCTCCGTCGATCAAAACCCTTTCGACTCTCGCATTGTTGATAATCGGGGTAATGACCAGAGGCAGCCTCAATGGTCGAGTAAGCCCCGCGGGACAATCAGAGCGATCAAACGTCAAAGGTGTATCCGACCAACGGGGGTACTGAGGTTCACCAAGGGGAGTCTCCGTTTGGTTAACCTCTCGATAAAAGGCTTTAAATTGCCTCTTAGAAACAAAGGAGGAGGAACCTCCGAAAATAACATTAACATGATTACGAGGTACCTGGTAAGACATCTCTTCGTCCCCGTCGGCGTCTCTTAGCCTACAAGCTTGTTCCTTAGTTGGTAAGGTCGGCATAGGTCCGATCCCCTGGTAGAAGTCATCTAACTGCTTCAAACAACTCCTGCAATTCTTGAGGTCGTGGCCTGCAGATTTGTGGAGCGGACACCATTTCTTGCCTTCTTGCACGTTAGTCGACTTCTCTAGCTGGTCATCGTTGCGACCACCAGAAGCATTTTTATTTTTAAATGAATATTTGTTACCTTTGGTCGATGGAGGCTTCTCTGCGACCGCAACCTCCCGGTACTGTCTAGATCGACTCCTTTTTTATTTCTTCGACCTCCCGCCTGATGAAGATTCTGGCTTCTTGCTTGAATCCTCCCTTTTCACGTCCTTGAGACCTGGTTGAGGCGGTAGGTTACCCTTATCAACCATCCGATTCCATTCAACAGCCTCAGCTGCGTCGGAATATCGATCGGTCATATCAAAGAGATCGGCTACTGATCGAGGAGGATTGATGAGCAAATCTTCAGTGAATCTCTGATATCGAACGGTGTGTTTAAATGCCCTGATAACGGAGTTATCAGATATGTTCGGGATGGTATTTCTCACCCCGACAAATCTCTTGACAAACTGACGAAGAGTTTCAGTCGAAGTTTGCCGTAGTCGATGGAGATCGTCCTCTTTACCCGGCTTCTGATAACAATTTTGGAAATTGTTGAGGATGGCATCGCACAACATTTCCCAGGTATAGATTGAACCCTCAGGTTGATTGAACAACCAGGTTCTTGCCTGTCCTTCGAGGACTATAGGCATATAGTTGGCCATGACCCGGTCATCGCCGCCCGTTGCCTGAATAGCAGTGATGTAGACTTGGAGGAACTCAGACGGATTATAAGTCCCATAAAACCTCTCTATGGCCCCTAGTTTAAACTTGTCTGGCCAAACGACCGCACGAAGACCGGGCGAGAAAGCTTTGCAACCAACATAAGGACCGTGGATGGACCTGCGACTCTCAACCTGATCACGGGGGCCCTCATGCAAAGGAGAGGTCACTCGTGGTCCCAAGCGAGAGTGGACAGGAATTCGTTCCCTATCACGAGAATCCTCCGCCCGTCTGGCTTTGTCATGCCGAGACGGGACTGGTGGTGGATGATTCCGTCTACCAGAGCCAGAGTTAGAGTACTCTCGGTCATGGGAGCATGTCACTGACCAGGAGGAGGCCGTTGGGGTCGCCTCAGATGCGACCTCGTCCAACCTCTTTGCCAGGATTCTGGCGAAAGCCGGTTTCTGCACATCTATGACTGTAGGAGGAAAATTACGCAGGACCTCCACGATAGATCGAAGCTGGCCATGCGTACTTCTCCTAGGGGCACCAGGTGTTACCGTTTCTTCGTCCGCCGGGAAACACTCCGGGGGTAAAGACGGTGTCTGGTCGCGTCTGCGACCATGTGATCGACGGAAAGAACTTGGAGCAGCATCGTAATGATCTTGCGCATTTTGAAGAGCTTCTAGGGCTGTTCTGCGAAGTTCGTTGTCTTGTTGCTCACGATCTTGATCTTCCTTTTGTTTGCGTTCCTGTTCTTCCCTAGCAGCCTATTGATCGGGAGTTTCTTTTGATAAAGCAGCGAATTGTCTAGGGAGGAGGTCGCCGACGGAGAAAACATCTCCGTCTGTTTCGAGTCAGACTCGAAATCAAAGAGACGGTGGAGGTTATCGGGATCTAACCTCCCTGGGCTAAATTCCTGGTCAACATCGTTCTTATCCTCAGCATGGTCGTATGATGGACCGGATTCAACCTCTAACGCATTAAGAACCTCAGTAGGTTCTGGTTCTACGTCGGTCACCTCCTGGTCGATAGACATGACCTGAGTGGTCGAATCGACCTCCGGGGCATTTTTGCCTTCGGTTTCCTCAATCGGGACAGGATCACTAGGAGAAGGCATCTGGATGTGGGCATAATCCTCGAGATTGAAGTCATTCTCGGAATCATATGCTCTAGCCATGGTTCACCGAACCTCCGGATAGAAATAAGGACGCCTTGAGAAAGGCCCCACGGTGTGCGCCAGCTGTCAACGATTCGGACACGGGGTCCTTAGTCGAACTTATGCAGAATTTGTGAGTTGTGAGGCCTTTCAGGGTATCCCTCCGGGAAGGGATGATGAGCCAAAGTCAGTCGGAGCACAGAGAGATTTATACAGGTTCGGGCCCTCGATGGTGGGAGTAATAGCCCTACGTCCTGTTGGGATTTCACTATATGTAGGAAAAAGGATTACAAGGTTATGGAAAAGATCATCACAGGCGAAGATCTTTTCTGTGTGATTATGTAAAACACAACTAAACTAGCCTATGTAAGCTTGTCGATGTTGATTGTGTTGTCTTTTTCCGATGTCTCATCCCCTGTCTGGTGCATTCGCTCACCCTTTTATACTAGTCGAAAGAGTGCCAATGCACAACGGCTTCGAACGGTTGCTTGGGTACAATTTTAGCAACTACACTTAACTTCCACGTAGGCTTAACACGTGCAATTTAAGGAATAACCGCACATATTAACCTCTGGGCGGTTGTCTCTGTACATGGAGGAATTTTCGGGATACTCAGGATATGCTCGTAGTAGAGCCTAAGCAACCCCGTGTCTCCCTGGTCGAGATCAGTCAATGTCCTTCTGACCGCGCATTGTCCGCAATCACTTGACCGCGTACTATTTGCGACCTTCTATCCGCGCACTGCCTACGGGCTTCTGACCGCGTATTGTCTGCGGCCTGATCGAGTAGAACCTGCGACCATGTGTCCGCACTTCTCAGGCCAACCAAGATCATACCAACGGACATTTACCTGGTTCGAATATGTCTTATCCTAGGCGTGCATTTATTCTGAACTAGCTCGGGTAACAATCCTTGTCAGAGATCATTACAAGAAATCAAACAAGGCCTAGTTCTTTCAGTAGATCTTCGACTAGAGGCATGACTTCTTCAGAGATGGCTTCAAATCGATCACTCTCGATCTTTGCATCTTCTACCACTGGCTTCAGATCCAAATTTGGGCCATGGTAGAATCGTAATCTGCAAAGAATGGCAGAGGCTACGGATCTGACATTTGACCTCAGCACCTCTTCCTGTCGTTTGGTATCTTCAGGAAGATACTCGAGGAGTGATTCGGCTTGGGCCGCAACCAGTCTGGCTAACTCGCTAAGGCTTGGATTGTCCATTTGCGACTCGATCACGTTTGCTTTTAGCAGAGCAGCCACCATCTTCAGTTTTTCAAAGATGTTCGATTGAGTACCGCTACAAGAGGAGATTGTTTTGTTCAGACCTTCATTCTCCAGATTAGCGGTATCAATTCTCGAGCTTTGCAACTCGATGGTCGCCTGAAGGTGTCTTTTCTCTTCTGAGAGATGGCTTATTTGATCCTCTTGTGATGTATGAACACAATAAACATTTACTATAAATAAAGCTCATATGATGAGAAGATTTCTTCTGGTCAAAGGTACACTTACAAGAAAGCTTTGACTGCGCTTCGTGAAGTTCCTTCTCCAGAGAAGAATATCTCGCAGCTGCAGTCTCTTCTTGATTCTCTCGATCAGCCATGCTCTTGTTCAGAATGGCATTTTCTCTATAGCAAGAAGGACGACCAGTTACGCTTAAATACGGATTCAAGTTAACATGGATAAAGAGCACTATACTCACTATTGTAGCTGGCTGATCTCCCGTTGCGCGACCTCAATATGCTTTGCTATAGCTGTTGACTTGGTCACCACCCGGGTCAAGTCCTGGAACACGATAAGAAAGTGCTCTTGGGACTTGAATGTTCCTGAATTTTTTGGTGATTGGAAAATAAAAAAGAAGAGTTGTTTATACCTCTATGTAATCGCTGATCGAATCGTTCTCAACATCAGTGTGAGGTCTATCCTCAGGACTTATTGTGTCCGCGGTAGGGGCAGTAGAGGATTTTTCCTGTTGTTCCCCCTCTATGACCGGGACTACGATTTCTGTCCCTTGGGATCGGATTTCCTCCGCCATTCCATCTATGATGGCCTGAAGAACTTCTTCGGCCATGAAAATCGGACTTGGCTCTCCCTCGACCTCTGCAGTGGGTGTACCATGGCTTGTCGAGGTCACCGGGGTACTGGGTGCAGCATCCCTATGCCAACAGACAGACACATTGTAAGGTGAAGATGCCTCCGTCAGTCATATTTAGATGACGATAGGGAAAGTTCTCACTTTATCCGAAACCCCACCCACGGTTTGGGTTTTGATGATGTGCTCCCAAGAGAGAGAAGCTTGATGGCTGCTCTCGGGGAAGAGTCTTCTTCTGTCCTTGTTTTCCTTCTCTTAAAAAGGACGGTATCCTCTTCTCCCTGTATGAACACAATTCAATGGGTGTGTATAGAGAAATGGAAACGTGCAAGATTGTGAGGAGTCTTACCACAGTCGCTCCCTATATCGGAAGAGGAGGTGTTGCAAGTCCTGATGCTTCATGAGCTTCAGGCAACAGGGTTCCACCTGAAACAACTGGATTGTCAGTGGTCACGGGGCCCACTATAGCCATTTCGGTCCCTGCGGTCAGGGACAAGATTTCGTCGACCGAAGGGAAGTCGACCTCTCTGGGACGCTTGTTCCCAGGAGGTCAGTTGTTTTTCTCTTACGATGAACTAGAGGAATGTCGTCTTCCTCGTCCTCGCTCCCTTCGCCTTGTACGACGAAGAAGAAATTTCCGCTCATACTTGGGGTTACAGGAGGTATTGAAAATCTTACCGCAGTATTTTTCGCGGTAATGTTTTTCTTTCACGAAGAAGTTTCTCCCGGGATCTTCTTGGGTTTTTTGGGAGCAGACTCCTTCGCCTCATGCTTTGAAGGGGTTCTTCTCACCCTCTTGGCAGACGGTCTTCCCGAAGGACCAATGTCGTCTTCCTTAGGGACACCCATTCTAGTAAGGGTCACGACCTACAGTCAAGCTTCATGCTCTGATACCATTCGTTGTGAGACCCCCATTTGAGGATCACCTTGGTAACCGCCCAGGTAGGTTACACACAGCATGATGCCACATGAGCTCAAACCACACAAGCATAGTAATATCATTAAACAAGTATCAGGCCAACATGGCCAATATTACATAGCCAAAGCACCGAAAATGGCGCTAAGTAGAGTGGCTAAGAAAATAACTAGTTTATCAGAACCAGAATCGGTATCCAAGTACCGAACACACAACATAAAGCACAAAGCAACGACAAACAGTTTGACTTCAATCAGCAGCGGAGTTGGAGAGGCTTCTCCCACATCTGACTTGACTTGGTGCATAAACCTTCTAGAACGTGGGCTCGTCCGGGGCACTTCCATCTTCTGTTGAGTACTCGTAACTGAAGGAATCGGGATCCTCGAATCCCTCTTCTACAGTTGGATATAAATGCAAGGGTGAGCACTTGGTGCTCAGCAACACTCATTCCGGGGATTAATGCAATTGTACTTACATGAGGGTGAAACATATGATTCCGGGGTTTTAGTTTCATATGGATAGAGATATATAGATTTCCAAGTCATTTGTTCAGTAAAACAGTACTTTGTCATGAAAATGATACTTTAAACATTAAACAGGTTTTCAATAAAATATTAGATGTAGTGGTTTCCCATGAGTCACTACTTTGTTAACCGCATTATGAAAACATTCCAAAACATTACTTGTGCTATAACCCATGGATAACATCCACTACGAAAAGACTCCTGAACCTGGGAGTACAGAGTATCCGATACTTCTTTTACGCTTTGCAAGGGTGTACCTCTTTTTAAATCCACTCGTTCACTCGGCTTTCAAGTCGGATCAGCTCCATGTGACTTATACACATGTGACAAGGCCGAGATCACACAACGCTTTTACAGTTCAGTATTAACAGTATCCCCGCCCGGTAAATAGACAGTTAAGTCTCAAGTACCGTTGTGGGTCTTCCCCACTGCCTTACTTCCTAGCCTCTCTGGTCTATGTTCCCGCAGGACACATAGCCTTGGTCTATGTCCACGCGAGACATACGACCATTTAAGATTACAACCGCTCACGGCTTAATCAGGTCTAGGGCGCCTTCCTTCTTTTACGCCTTTTCCTCTGATTATTTTTCTGAACTCACATCACTCATGGCCGAACCTTGGCCTACCAGTTTCCACGCGAGAAACCAGATCGACAAACCATGCAGGGAACTGCTAATACCAAAAAGCTACTAAGTTGTGCCTGTCCCATACCAAGCAAGTGGTTGGTACGTTTACAATTCGCATAGAGACACAGCACAAGGTTCTCGTCCTTATGAACCAATAGTGAGGAACATTCACATTCCCTGGTGCGCACCGCACCCTCTCCATACAATCCAATCCTCGCTACTGATCCCTTTTATCAGTTTTCTTGACAAAACGGTTTTGATCATAACTTCTCATGTATTTGACCATTTCAAGTTTAATGTGAATATTCAGTATATGAGTCCTAGGGTGACAAAAGCATATATATGAAGGTTCAATAACAAAAAGGGGTTTCATGATCCATTAGGTAATATCTACTCATGTCATTCAAACATAACTTGTATTTCAAATAAGCATGCATAGTAAGAAACAGTGAATATACTTCATATGAAAATATTGGGTGAGACATGATCAAAGGAATGAGGCTTGCCTTGCGATGTTGGGTCTAAATACTCAGACGGATCTTCAAAGACTTCTTCCGCTCCTTCAACTTCTGACTCTGCGGTAATCAACCAACACACAAACACATACCATAAGCATACAAAAAATAGTTTCTATAGAAATTATTAAGTAAATAAGTCATGCATGCAGGGGAAAAGGTTAGGGCAAGGTCACAAGGGCTCTGGTCGAAGAAACGGCTAAAAAGGATTGAACGTCGAAGGGTCGACATTCAGTTCATGGCTTTGGCATGGCTTCAAACTAGTCTTAGGATGGTTTTCTGGAGAAGTGATAGAAGGGAAAGATGTAGATCTCAACTCCAGGAATCTAAAGGACAAGGTGGCCTTTCAATTGCTCAACCAGAAGGGGCTGAACAAGGTCAATGCCAGTGGCTGACATGCACTGACATAGTGCTGGACATGGCCAGAAACTAGGGCATGGCTTAACTTTTGATCCAGGGCTCCAATTGATGCAACACTTTGTCTGGGAGGTAGGCATTACTAACAGGAACAAAATACTCAACAGGAATAAGGGCTGAAAGTGGCCGAAGGGTGGCTAAATCCGGCGATGAACTGCGGTGGCGACACGGCACAGACATTGATCTGGACAAGAGCTTGACAAAGGCATAACTCACAATCTAGGCAGATCCAGGTGTCGAGCTAGTGGAAGAAATTGCTCAGGGAGGTGAGGTGAAGTTAAGGGACAAAGTGGTGTCGGCTGAATCGGCCGGGAACGAATTCCGGCGACCGGCGCTGGAGAAGATGACACTGGAGCCTAGGGGATTTCGCTACAAGGCGAATGAGCTTAATTCCAGGCTTGGGAATGATCTCTAGGGCACAACAAGGCTACTGGAGGGGTCAATTTTGCTGGGAGATGGCCGGAGAAGCTTGGCGCCGAAGTCCGGCGAACGGCTGAGGTTCCAGTTTGGGATTTCTTCGATTTGGACTCAATTGAAGATTTTGATTCTACAGGCTTGCTCTACTAAGCTTACTGATCAACTTCTTCTACAGAATCGAGGGTTAATTTGGAGGGAATCGAACGGCATTGGGGAAACAGGGCAAATCGGGAATCCGGCGATCACCGGCGATGGGGATCGATCTGGTGCAATTGGTTGCTACTACACAGAAAGGGTGAAGAGGGAAACTCACTGGTGAACTTGGATTGGAGAATGGTGCAGCGAGATGGGCTGGCACCGTGAGCTCACTCACTGGCTCGCCGGAGAAGAAGGTGAAAACGGTGGAGTTTGGGACTTAGCCGATTTTCTGGAGGCTTGAGGCTCTCAAAGCGCAGGAAGGGTTTAAATAGGCACGGGGACGGAGCTTGCGAGGGAAAACACGACAGCGGTTGCTTGCGCCGGGGAGAAACTTGTCGGGCGCAGGCGCAACGACGGCGACGGCGACGTGATTTGCTTCAGGCGGTGCTGCAGCTTTGCCAGTAATGCCAGGGTGCCTTGGAACTTCGTCCGGGACGGCGCAGATGCGGAGGCGACAACTTAGCTCCGGCAACGACACGTACACGCATGCAAATGCCACGGCAACGGGAGCGCGCGCGCGAAACGCTACTGGAGCGCGGTCGTTTAACCGCTGGGCAAGGCGACGCAACTGTGCTGGCACGTGCGCGCGGGGTGGCTCGGTTGTTCACAACACAGGCGACAAGAAGCGGTGGCCGGCGGCGAGCAAACACGGCGAAAACACGGCGCGGCTCCGGCGAAGACGCGCTGGTCGTAGCCAACGACCAGGCGCTGGTCGAAAACAGCCGAAAAGATTAGAGGGGCTGATTTGCAATTTTCAGAAATTTGCTTCCAGGGACTGATCTGCAAATCTGGAGATCTGGAGGGCTGATCTGAAATCTGATTTCGCAGATAAGTTGCAAAAGATTATTATAACTTATCCGGCCAGAGTTTGGTATGATCGGGTAAGATCTGAAGGGTTTCGACCAAATTGGGGAAAAGCAGTTTAGGGTAAAATTAGGGTAATTAGGGTTCTGAGACGGCAAGGGTCGAAACTCAGTTTTAGGATGGGATTTTGGAGGTGATCCCGAAGGGAAAAATGTTCTGAACAACACTTAGAAGGGAATGGCTGAAGCAGATTAGGGTTTGGGGTCAAGATGTGGATTTTGGCTATTTTAGGGTTTGTTAAAACAGGGTGTTACAAATCTACCCACCTTAGAAACAATCTCGTCCTCGAGATTAGGGCAGGTCAGAGAATAGGAAGGGAAATTCTCGGCGGAGATCTTCTTCTTTTTCCCAAGTTGACTCCTCCTCTGAGTGATTGTTCCACTGGACTCTGCAGAATCGGAGGGTTCTTGACTTCAGCACTTTCTCTCTAGTTTCCAGAATTCTAACAGGGTATTCTTGACAAGATAAGTCTGGTTGAATCTCAATCTCTGCAGGAGATATCTGTTCTGTTGGTTTTCTCAAGCATTTCTTCAGCTGAGATACATGAAATACGTCATGAATTCCGGTCAGTTCTAGTGGCAATTCCAACTTGTATGCCATTTCACCTCGCTTTTCCAGAATTCGATATGGTCCCACATATCTAGGTTTTAACTTTCCCTTCATCTGGAATCTTCGAACTCCTTTGTATGGCATAACCTTGAGATACACGTAATCGCCCTCTTCAAATGATAGCTCTCTTCTACGATTATCTGCATAGCTTTTCTGTCTAGATTGAGCTGTTTTCAGTTTTTCTTGTATGATCCTGATGTGGGCTGTGGCTTCTTCTACCAACTGGGGTCCTAGATGTTTCTTTTGACCAATTTCTGTCCAATACAGAGGCGTGCGGCATCTTCTTCCATATAGAGCTTCATATGGTGCCATTTGTAGGCTTGCTTGGAAACTGTTGTTGTATGTGAACTCTGCATACGGTAGAAATAACTCCCAAGAGTCTCTATAATCCAAAACACAAGCCCTCAACATATCTTCCAAAATTTGGTTTACCCTTTCAGTCTGACCTCCAGTTTGAGGGTGGTAAGCGGTACTGAGCTTTAACTTTGTGCCCAGGGCTTTCTGCAACTCTTGCCAAAATCTTGAAATGAACTGGGCTCCTCTGTCGGAAACGATAGCCTTCGGCACTCCGTGCAATACGACTATTCTGCTGAGATACAGCTCTGCTAAGTCCTTAGCTGTATATAGGGTCTTTACTGGGAGGAAATGTGCTACCTTTGTTAATCTATCTACTATGACCCATATAGAATCGAATCCTTTTCTCGTCCTTGGTAGTCCCACAATAAAATCCATTCCGATTTCATCCCACTTCCACTCTGGGATTTGTAGAGGTTGTAGCGGTCCCGCAGGCTTTTGATGTTCTGCTTTCACTCTTTGGCATGTGTCACAAGTTGCGACAAACTTGGCAATTTCTCTCTTCATTCCTTTCCACCAAAAATTTTTCTTCAAGTCCTTGTACATTTTGGTGCTGCCTGGGTGTATGGAATATGGGGTTTGATGAGCTTCTTGCATGATCAAGCCTTTGATCTCGTTGTCATTTGGAATGCAGATACGGTCATCGTACCATAGAATTCCCTGTTCATCTTCTCGAAGGTTGGTTGTATCTTTGTTCCTCATGTCCTCCTTCATCTCTTGAAGGTCTGGGTCAATCGCTTGAGCTTGTCGGATCTTATCCTTCAACTCACATTCCATCTTTAGGGTAGTGATGGTTCCTTGGTCCACTAATTCCAATTGCAACCTTTCGAAGTCCTTGATCAGTTGTGTTGGCACTTCTAGCTGTGTTATCTGGTTGTAACGAGACTTTCTGCTCAAGGCATCAGCCACTACATTGGCTTTTCCCGGGTGATAGTGGATCTCTAGATCATAATCTTTGATCAGTTCTAGCCATCTTCTCTGCCTCATATTCAACTCCTGTTGCGTGAAGATATATTTCAGGCTCTTATGATCCGTGTAAATTTCGCACTTACTGCCTAGTAAGTAGTGTCTCCATATCTTTAGTGCATGTACGACCGCAGCTAGCTCCAAATCATGTGTTGGATAATTCTCCTCATGAGGTCGTAGTTGTCTTGATGCATAAGCTATCACTTTCCTTTCTTGCATCAATACGCATCCCAATCCTTGCTTGGAGGCGTCACAGTAGACTTGAAAATCCTTTTTGACGTCCGGTATTATCAGGATTGGTGCAGTTGTCAGTCTTTTCTTCAATTCCTCAAAACTTCTTTCGCACTCCTCGGTCCAATTAAAAGAGGCGTTCTTCTTCAGTAGCTGGGTCAGCGGTTTGGTGATCTTCGAGAATCCTTCTACGAATCTTCGATAATATCCCGCCAATCCCAAGAAACTTCTAACTTCTGTTGCGGTTTCCGGTTGTTTCCATTCGGTAACAGCTTGTATCTTCAACGGGTCCATAAATATTCCTTCTCCTGAGATGATGTGTCCTAAGAAAGAGATCTTCTTCAGCCAAAAAGCACATTTGCTGAACTTGGCGTATAGCTGGTGGTCTGCTAATTTCTGTAGCACTATCCTCAGATGATGTGCGTGCTCCTCCTCTGTCTTGGAATAGACGAGGATATCATCTACAAATACAATGATGCACTTATCCAGGAATTCCATAAGGATTTTGTTCATTAGATTCATGAATACCGCGGGTGCATTAGTTAATCCAAAGGGCATCACTGTAAACTCATGCAACCCGTATCTGGTCACGAAAGCAGTTTTAGGGATGTCCTGTTCTCGGATCCTTAACTTGTGGTATCCCGATCTCAGGTCTATTCTTGAGAACACTTTCGCTTCTCTGAGCTGGTCAAAAAGGTCATCTATCCTTGGTAAGGGGTATTTGTTCTTAATGGTCATGTCGTTTAGCTTACGGTAGTCTATGCAAAGTCGCATGCTACCATCTTTCTTCTTATCAAAGAGCACTGGGGCTCCCCATGGTGATGAGCTTGATCTGATGAATCCTTTTTCTTCCAATTCAGTTATCTGCCTCTTCAGTTCCTCTTGCTCATGACCTGTCATCCGAAACAACTTCCTAGCATACGGAGCAGATCCGGGTTTCAGTTCAATGGTGAACTCTATATCCCTATCTGGTGGCAATCCGGGAAGTTCTTCTGGAAAGACTTCTGGGTACTCATTGACAATCGGCACCTCTTCAAGTTTCACTTCTTCAATGCAGTTCAATCTCTGCAGGTGGTCGCAGATTGGAGTTCTGTCTGCATGGAATGTAACTTGCTTTCCAATGGCATTTGTCAGGGTGATTGTTTTCTTCTAACAATCCATTAATCCCTTATGCTTGGCCAGCCAATCCATTCCAAGAATGACATCTAATCCTTGAAGGTTTAGAACTAGCATGTCTGCCAGGAATTCTAGATTGCCGATACAGAAGGCAACATTTCTACATATAGAATTAACAATCATCCTAGCACCAGGTGACTGAATGATGATAGGATTCTCTAAAGCAACCACAGGCAAGTTATTACTCAACAAGCGATCTTTTGACATGAATGAATGAGTTGCACCGGGATCAAATAAAACAACTGAAATCTGAGAGGAGATCAAGAGTCTACCGATCACGACGTCAGTTGCCTCTCCTGCTTCTGCAGCAGTCACGAAGTTGAGTCTTCCTCCGGCGGTTGGTGTTCCTCTCCCTCTGCTGGTTTGGAATCTTCCTCCTCTGGCTTGTGGTGCTCCTCTGGCAATAGTTCGTGCAGGTGCAGGGGATTTGGCTGCCTGAGCCTTAGCAACGCTGGGAGGTAAATGCCGAAGTGGACAAGTCTCTCTGTGGTGTCCTCTTCTGCCACAATGGAAACACTCTGCATTCTTCAGTGTACAATCTTTATAGAGGTGACTCCCTTTGCATCCGGGACATGTTGGAGTTGTTGGTGATGAAGTCCTCTGGGGTCTTGGAGGTGCGGGTGCTCTGAAAGCGGCTCTGGCATATGGTGCTGGTCTCCCTCGACTAGAATTGCCTTGAAATGGATATGCTATACTTTTCCTCTTGCGGTCCTCTTCTACTATGCCTCTTTTCTCCTCCATCTTGAGCACTCGATTCACAAGGACTTGGAAGTCCGTGAACTCGTGCGTTGACAGGTGATATTCATATGAGTTTTGTAGGCCTTCGCAAAATCTGTCGATCTTCCGCTCTTCTGTCATGATATCTTCAGGTGCATACCTGGCCAATTTGATGAATTCATGCAAATACTGCTTCACCGTCCTTCCTCCTTGCCTTAAATTCAAGAATTCTCTGCGTTTGGCTTGGATGGCTCCTTTGGGGACGTGGTACTTACGGAACTGTTCCTTGAATTCATTCCAGGTAATGGAATTCTGATTAGGGTGTACCGTCTTGTAATTTTCCCACCATGCTGCAGCCGATCCTGTGAGCTGATGGGGTCCATACAGCAGCTTCTCTTCATCATTACACCTGACGGTGTCCAATTTCCTCTCAATTTCTCTTAACCAATCGTCTGCCACAATCGGGTCTTCAGTGCAGGAGAAAGTTGGAGGACGCGTCTTTTGAAAGTCTGTCAGTCTTGCTCCAATGTTCGAACCTTCCTCGCGTCGTGTTGCGGAGTTTTTCATCAACTGTTCCAGAATTTGACTCTGTACCTCTGCAGATCTCTGTCGGTTTTGTTCCATCCATATCAGTATTTCTGTCAGATTTCCTCCTTGCGGTACTGAGGTCGATGAATTTGGCTGATCTGAGGTATCTCTAGTCCTTCTCGTTGATGTGTTCCTTGGGGCTTCTTCCGAGCCTTGGATTCTACCTCTGGTGTTCACCATTCTGTTCTGACAAGATAATTGAGAAAAGACTACTAATTCAAAAGAGCACAGATTGAACACAAGCTGAAATGAAAGATCAACCCAAGAGATTGGATTGGAACATGCGATTGCTATTTTCAAAGGTTTTCACCTTTACAGCCTTAGAGTTACCAACAAACAATACAAACAAAGCAGCTACCACACCAAGAGCTAAAGGCTAACGATTACAAGGGTTAGAGCAGAAGGGTCAAGCTGAAGAGAAAACTAGGACTCCTGTCGGTCCTGGAAGAACTGCAAGGCTCCACTTCTTCAGGGTCTTCCTCTTCTTGATCTTCGTCGGCATCCATAGGGTCCCATTCCATATCATTGTCCTCTTCTTCCTCAGATGAATCGTTGGTGTTGCATGTAGCAATCTCTTTTCCTTTGCCTTCAGGAACTTCCTTCCCTTTCGCGAGAGTAGGATATTCTGGTGCAGGGGTGTTGATCACAATGCCACGCGAAGCAGGTGTGAAATAACGCAGGTAATCCCTAGGTCTTCCCACACTCTTGCGGGCTGTGAGTCTTATCTTCAAGCTGTTCTTCTTGTTCACCGATCCTTCGTCTTCGACTTCTCGTGCTCTGCTAGGTTCAGCCAACTCTTGAATCTGTTTATCTTTCTCTTGGAGTTCTGAGCGGACCTTTGCAAGCGCTCCTTCGAGATAGTGACGGTCATCCCGAGCATTTTCATGCTCACGCAACAACAGAGTGTAGCTTGACTCCAAGACTTGGACTACATCTCTGGTTTTGGTCAGGATGGCATCTCTCTGGTTGGTGGAGGGATGAACAGTTCGACGATCCGATCCGGGAACTTGGTAGGGTACAAAGCAGAAAGGAGAACCTATAAGAAAATCATCGTACAGCTGGCGGATGGTACCTATAGCACGACGAGCAGCGTCTTGGATAGCATCTTCTTCTTCTTCTCTGTGAGCTTCCTTTCTTGTTGATCCTCTCCCGATCTCTGGAATCTCGTACACAATCACCGAGGCACGGAAACCAAAAGGTCTACCATCTACTTCTTCTCGACGGACGTAGTAGACTGGTCGCTGGTTGTCTCTTGCTCCCAGAAATTGTAACATCATCCAAAGCATCAACGCCCATGATCCCAACTCGTCTCCGTGAATTAGCTTCTTACCAGGGGCCATCTGCGATGATGAGACACGGAACACTTAAAAGTAGGAAAACGGTTTTGAAAATTTTCAAATAATACTCATTATGCTTTTCTTAAACAAATTAGATTTTTCACAATTAGATTTTTACCAAATAATCTAGCGATTCTCTACTTTAGGGACACCCATTCTAGTAAGGGTCACGACCTACAGTCAAGCTTCATGCTCTGATACCATTCGCTGTGAGACCCCCATTTGAGGATCACCTTGGTAACCGCCCAGGTAGGTTACACACAGCATGATGCCACATGAGCTCAAACCACACAAGCATAGTAATATCATTAAACAAGTATCAGGCCAACATGGCCAATATTACATAGCCAAAGCACCGAAAATGGTGCTAAGTAGAGTGGCTAAGAAAATAACTAGTTTATCAGAACCAGAATCGGTATCCAAGTACCGAACACACAACATAAAGCACAAAGCAACGACAAACAGTTTGACTTCAATCAGCAGCGGAGTTGGAGAGGCTTCTCCCACATCTGACTTGACTTGGTGGATAAACCTTCTAGAACGTGGGCTCGTCCGGGGCACTTCCATCTTCTGTTGAGTACTCGTAACTGAAGGAATCGGGATCCTCGAATCCCTCTTCTACAGTTGGATATAAATGCAAGGGTGAGCACTTGGTGCTCAGCAACACTCATTCCGGGGATTAATGCAATTGTACTTACATGAGGGTGAAACATATGATTCCGGGGTTTTAGTTTCATATGGATAGAGATATATAGATTTCCAAGTCATTTGTTCAGTAAAACAGTACTTTGTCATGAAAATGATACTTTAAACATTAAACAGGTTTTCAATAAAATATTAGATGTAGTGGTTTCCCATGAGTCACTACTTTGTTAACCGCATTATGAAAACATTCCAAAACATTACTTGTGCTATAACCCATGGATAACATCCACTACGAAAAGACTCCTGAACCTGGGAGTACAGAGTATCCGATACTTCTTTTACGCTTTGCAAGGGTGTACCTCTTTTTAAATCCACTCGTTCACTCGGCTTTCAAGTCGGATCAGCTCCATGTGACTTATACACATGTGACAAGGCCGAGATCACACAACGCTTTTACAGTTCAGTATTAACAGTATCCCCGCCCGGTAAATAGACAGTTAAGTCTCAAGTACCGTTGTGGGTCTTCCCCACTGCCTTACTTCCTAGCCTCTCTGGTCTATGTTCCCGCAGGACACATAGCCTTGGTCTATGTCCACGCGAGACATACGACCATTTAAGATTACAACCGCTCACGGCTTAATCAGGTCTAGGGCGCCTTCCTTCTTTTACGCCTTTTCCTCTGATTATTTTTCTGAACTCACATCACTCATGGCCGAACCTTGGCCTACCAGTTTCCACGCAAGAAACCAGATCGACAAACCATGCAGGGAACTGCTAATACCAAAAAGCTACTAAGTTGTGCCTGTCCCATACCAAGCAAGTGGTTGGTACGTTTACAATTCGCATAGAGACACAGCACAAGGTTCTCGTCCTTATGAACCAATAGTGAGGAACATTCACATTCCCTGGTGCGCACCGCACCCTCTCCATACAATCCAATCCTCGCTACTGATCCCTTTTATCAGTTTTCTTGACAAAACGGTTTTGATCATAACTTCTCATGTATTTGACCATTTCAAGTTTAATGTGAATATTCAGTATATGAGTCCTAGGGTGACAAAAGCATATATATGAAGGTTCAATAACAAAAAGGGGTTTCATGATCCATTAGGTAATATCTACTCATGTCATTCAAACATAACTTGTATTTCAAATAAGCATGCATAGTAAGAAACAGTGAATATACTTCATATGAAAATATTGGGTGAGACATGATCAAAGGAATGAGGCTTGCCTTGCGATGTTGGGTCTAAATACTCAGACGGATCTTCAAAGACTTCTTCCGCTCCTTCAACTTCTGACTCTGCGGTAATCAACCAACACACAAACACATACCATAAGCATACAAAAAATAGTTTCTATAGAAATTATTAAGTAAATAAGTCATGCATGCAGGGGAAAAGGTTAGGGCAAGGTCACAAGGGCTCTGGTCGAAGAAACGGCTAAAAAGGATTGAACGTCGAAGGGTCGACATTCAGTTCATGGCTTTGGCATGGCTTCAAACTAGTCTTAGGATGGTTTTCTGGAGAAGTGATAGAAGGGAAAGATGTAGATCTCAACTCCAGGAATCTAAAGGACAAGGTGGCCTTTCAATTGCTCAACCAGAAGGGGCTGAACAAGGTCAATGCCAGTGGCTGACATGCACTGACATAGTGCTGGACATGGCCAGAAACTAGGGCATGGCTTAACTTTTGATCCAGGGCTCCAATTGATGCAACACTTTGTCTGGGAGGTAGGCATTACTAACAGGAACAAAATACTCAACAGGAATAAGGGCTGAAAGTGGCCGAAGGGTGGCTAAATCCGGCGATGAACTGCGGTGGCGACACGGCACAGACATTGATCTGGACAAGAGCTTGACAAAGGCATAACTCACAATCTAGGCAGATCCAGGTGTCGAGCTAGTGGAAGAAATTGCTCAGGGAGGTGAGGTGAAGTTAAGGGACAAAGTGGTGTCGGCTGAATCGGCCGGGAACGAATTCCGGCGACCGGCGCTGGAGAAGATGACACTGGAGCCTAGGGGATTTCGCTACAAGGCGAATGAGCTTAATTCCAGGCTTGGGAATGATCTCTAGGGCACAACAAGGCTACTGGAGGGGTCAATTTTGCTGGGAGATGGCCGGAGAAGCTTGGCGCCGAAGTCCGGCGAACGGCTGAGGTTCCAGTTTGGGATTTCTTCGATTTGGACTCAATTGAAGATTTTGATTCTACAGGCTTGCTCTACTAAGCTTACTGATCAACTTCTTCTACAGAATCGAGGGTTAATTTGGAGGGAATCGAACGGCATTGGGGAAACAGGGCAAATCGGGAATCCGGCGATCACCGGCGATGGGGATCGATCTGGTGCAATTGGTTGCTACTACACAGAAAGGGTGAAGAGGGAAACTCACTGGTGAACTTGGATTGGAGAATGGTGCAGTGAGATGGGCTGGCACCGTGAGCTCACTCACTGGCTCGCCGGAGAAGAAGGTGAAAACGGTGGAGTTTGGGACTTAGCCGATTTTCTGGAGGCTTGAGGCTCTCAAAGCGCAGGAAGGGTTTAAATAGGCACGGGGACGGAGCTTGCGAGGGAAAACACGACAGCGGTTGCTTGCGCCGGGGAGAAACTTGTCGGGCGCAGGCGCAACGACGGCGACGGCGACGTGATTTGCTTCAGGCGGTGCTGCAGCTTTGCCAGTAATGCCAGGGTGCCTTGGAACTTCGTCCGGGACGGCGCAGATGCGGAGGCGACAACTTAGCTCCGGCAACGACACGTACACGCATGCAAATGCCACGGCAACGGGAGCGCGCGCGCGAAACGCTACTGGAGCGCGGTCGTTTAACCGCTGGGCAAGGCGACGCAACTGTGCTGGCACGTGCGCGCGGGGTGGCTCGGTTGTTCACAACACAGGCGACAAGAAGCGGTGGCCGGCGCGAGCAAACGCGGCGAAAACACGGCGCGGCTCCGGCGAAGACGCGCTGGTCGTAGCCAACGACCAGGCGCTGGTCGAAAACAGCCGAAAAGATTAGAGGGGCTGATTTGCAATTTTCAAAAATATGCTTCCAGGGACTGATCTGCAAATCTGGAGATCTGGAGGGCTGATCTGAAATCTGATTTCGCAGATAAGTTGCAAAAGATTATTAGAACTTATCCGGCCAGAGTTTGGTATGATCGGGTAAGATCTGAAGGGTTTCGACCAAATTGGGGAAAAGCAGTTTAGGGTAAAATTAGGGTAATTAGGGTTCTGAGACGGCAAGGGTCGAAACTCAGTTTTAGGATGGGATTTTGGAGGTGATCCCGAAGGGAAAAATGTTCTGAACAACACTTAGAAGGGAATGGCTGAAGCAGATTAGGGTTTGGGGTCAAGATGTGGATTTTGGCTATTTTAGGGTTTGGCAAAACAGGGTGTTACAGTGAAGGCCCCGTGACGGGAGGCAAGGAGGTCCTGTGGTGCACTTTCCTCAAGTCCAATACCCACGCTACTCGGGAATGCCACCAACTTCTCCAATATTTTGCCACATTCCTCGACCAGCATGGGCAAGGGGGACTCCTACCTCCTTGTCCTCTCAGCCGGCTTTACCGACCCTTCCTGCCCCCGCGGGAGAGCAACAAGGGCAAGCACGAGAAGGAGGCCCATCAGAAGTGCTCCCATTCCAAACCTCCCAAAGGCGTGTCAACGTCATCACGAGAGAGTCTGCCTCAAGGTGAGACTCCAAGTGCCAGCGCAAGGAGTACATGCGTGAAGTAAAGGTTGTGGGGGTGCTGCATACATCCCAGCCACCGAAGTGGTCGGATGTCCCCCTCACTTTTACAGTAGAAGACGCGCGCGGGGTTCATTTCCCCCATGACGACGCGCTCATCGTATCCACCACCGTCTACAATTGCCACCTGGCACGCATCCTCGTCAATGGCGGAAGCTCAGCCGACGTCCTGTACCTGAAGGCGTTTAGGGAGATGCAGGTCGATGAGAAGCTACTGCAGCCCGCAGCAGGGCCCTTGCAGGGATTCGTCCCGGGGAAGACGATCCACCCGGTGTGACGAGGATTGACACCCGGGTCACTTCTAATGAACTTTTGGTTCAAGACAGGTTTGAACCAGACATGTATCTGGTGATGCGAACTCAAGCTGTTCTGAGGGGCATCACCATGAGGTCGCAAGCTTTACGCGATCAGGTCGCAGCTTCACGCGGTCAGACCGTAAGCCTTGCGCGGTCAGAAGTTCGTAGGCTATACGCGAACTACACATTCGGGATATTGCGCGGTCAGCCAATATCCCGCGGTCAGAACATCTGCCGATCAAGATACTTGGGATCTATCTATTCGGTTGCCCATACAACAGGATATTCTAAGTATCCCGAAGATTCCTGCACGTGGAGAATCGACCGTCAGAAGGTTAACACATGCAGTTATCCATGAATAACACGTGTTTAACCTGCGTGGAGGTTAAGAGCAGTTCCAAAAAACCGCATCCAACCGACCGTACAACCGATTGATGCAGTTTCCCCCACATGGCACCCTTTCAAGCAGTACAAAAGGATGGCATGGAGCATCAATCAAGGGGGGGATGGAAACCAAGAGATCATCCGAAACATCAACAGAGAGATCGGAAGATCAAGAAATCCAAAATCATTTAAGTTAGCCAAGTCTACGGCCCACCTCATATAGCATTTTAGTAAGCCTTCTTTGGCTTATCCTTGTACACTTTTACAGGAAAAATCCTCGCCTGTGAGGATTTTTTCCTTCATTTGTAAACCTTTTACCACACTTAGTGAAATCTCAACAGGACGTAGGGCTTTTACTCCCACCATCGAGGGCCCGAACCTGTCTAAACTCTCTGTGTTCCTGTTCACCATTGTTCAGCATACCTTCCCGAAGGGTCATCTTGAAAGGTCTCACAATTACAAATTCTGCATAAGTTCGGCTGAGGACCCCGAGTCCGAATCGTCGACACGGTGGGGAAGATAGATCTCCCCATGACCTTCGGAACCCCAGACAACTACCGGACGGAGATGGTCCAGTTCGACGTGGTGGACCTCCCCTCCTCATACAACACAATCATGGGGAGGACCACGATCAACCGCTTGGGGGCAGCGATCCACCAGATCTATCTCTGTGTGAAGATCCCTAGGCCTCACAGCATGATCACCGCCCGAGGTGACCAAAACTTGGCCCGCGCTTTGTACGAGCGTGCCGCCATGATGATTGGGAGCATCAACATGATCAAGACCACGGGGGGAGAGACCTCTTCCCCGGCGCCAGACGCCACGGCCGTCCCCTCTGGGAGGTCTCCCCCCAAGCCGCATCCGGAGGGGGACCTCCGGAAGGTCCCGCTGTCCCCGGTCGACGCGGACAAGACCATCAAGATCGAGGCGGATCTCCCCGAAGAGCACGCGGAGCAACTCGCGGCTTTCCTATGCAAGAACTCTGACGTTTTCGCATGGCAACCCTCAGACATGCAAGGCGTCGCCCGAGAAGTCATCGAGCATAAACTCGCTGTGACCCCCGATCACCCCCCGGTCAAACAGAAGCTGAGAAAACTCTCCCTTGAACGCCAAGAGGCAATCAAGGCCGAGATCGCCAAGCTCAGAGAGGCGGGGTTCATTCGGGAGGTTTTGCACCATGAATGGCTCACGAACCCCATCCTCGTGAAGAAGTCAAACGGTAAGTGGCGAATGTGCGTGGACTTCACCGACCTCAACTGCGCTTGTCCCAAAGACAACTTCCCCCTCCCGCGGATCGACCAGCTGGTCGACTCAACTGCGGGGTGTGAGTTGATGAGTTTCCTGGACGCGTATTCGGGCTATCACCAAGTCCGGATGGCGGAAGGGGACAAGGAAAAGATGAGTTTCATAACTCCCCTCAGAACCTTTTGCTACGTCCATATGCCCTTCGAGCTGAAGAACGCTGGAGCAACCTTCCAACGACTCATGACGCTGGTCCTCAAGGACCAGATTGGCCGCAACGTCGAAGTCTAAGTCGACGATGCAGTCGTCAAGAGCCTCCGCGCGGCTGCTCACATCGACGATTTAGCGGAGACCTTCCGCAACCTCCTCGCACACGGGTTGAAGCTCAATATGGAGAAATGCGCCTTCTGCGTGCATGGGGGGAAGCTCCTGAGCTTCCTCGTGTCCCAGCGGGGCATAGAGGCCAACCTCGAAATGATCCAGGCACTCTTGGATATGCCCCCGCTGCGCTCGGTAAAAGACGTACAGTGGCTCACCGGCCGCTTGCCCGTGCTGAGTCACTTCGTCTCGCGGTCAGGGCAACGTGGCCTCTAGTTCTTCAAAATCCTCCGGGGCCTCGAGGGGTTCTGATGGACTCCCGAGGCCCAGGAGGCCTTCGACAACCTGAAGAAGTACCTCACGAGCCCCCCAATGCTCCTGAGCCTGTCTCCGGAAGAACCCTTGCTCCTTTACCTCGCCGCGACCCTGGTCGCTGTAAGCGCGGTATTGGTAAAGAGCTGATGGGCAACAGTGTCCCATGTACTACATGAGTGAGGCCCTCCAAGGGGCTAAAACTCGGTACACGGAGATGGAGAAGATCTACTACGCCCTTCTAATGGCGTCCCGGAAGCTTCGTCACTACTTCCTGGGACACCCGATCACTGTCCCATCGTCCCTCCCTTTGGCCGAGGTACTCTGGAACAAAGAAGCCACCGGCCGGATCGGAAAGTGGGGGGGCCGAGCTCGCTCCCTTCTCCCTTTCCCTCACTGGGCGCTCCGCCATCAAGTCACAAGTTCTCGCCGACTTTGTGGTGGAGTGGACCCCTGCCTTTGGGTACGGGGACGAGAGCCTCCTCGAACTGCCCCGACGCATTGACCATTGGACGCTCATGTTTGATGGCTTCCTGTGTCTCGCTGGGGCCGGCGCGGGAGTAGTCCTCCGGAGCCCCGAGGGGAAGGAACTGGAGTACACGGCGCGGCTCGAGTTCCCCGCCACGAACAACGTCGCCGAATACAAGGCTTTGCTCCTTGGGTTGCACCTCGTGCGCTCCCTAGGGATTCGTCGCCTCCTCATGAAAGGAGACTCCCAACTCACTGTTTGCCAAATGGACAAGTCCTACTTGTGCCATGACGCAATCTTGAGCCTCTACTTGCAGGAGGTACGCAAAATGGAGGAGCACTTCGACGGCCTAGAGGCCCGGCACATCCCCCGGAGAGACAACAATCGGGCCGATGCCCTGGCCTGGGCAGCTAGTGCCCGGGAACCTCTCCCCGGGGGAGCCTTCTTGGAGATCATCGCGAAGCCTTCGGTGCCCTCCCCGGATGCGGACAATGGATCCTTTATCCCGGAAGACTCCAAGATCACCCAGGTCGCATCTTGGATGGACCCCCTTATGTCCTTCATAAAGGGGGAGGGGGACCCTCCCAACGAGACTGAGGCTAAGCGCCTCCAAGCCAAGGCCCGGGCATACCTCCTACTGGAGAGGAAGCTTTACAAGCGGGGGGCCTCCGCCCTTCTCCATTGCCTCCCACAGTCGGAAGGGCTCCAACTCCTCGAGGACATCCACTCGGGGAGTTGCGGGTCTCACCTGGCTCCACGCGCCGTCGCGGCCAAGGCCCTTCTCTAGGGCTTTTATTGGCCCACAGTGGTCCATGATGTGCGAGACCTTGTCTCCGCGTGCGAGCCCTACCAGAAGATGGCCAATGGTTCCAACCTCCCCTCCGTAGCGCTGCAGACTATCCCCATCACTTGGCCCTTCGCACGCTAGGGGATGGACCTCCTGGGTCCCTTCCCCCCAGCACCCGGGGGCTACAAGTATGCAGTGGTTGCAGTCGACTATTTCACCAAGTAGGTAGAGGCCGAACCTTTGGCCAACATCATGTCCCGAGCAGTACAGCGGTTTTTCTGGAAGAATATTGTGTATCGTTTTGGGGTCCCCCGGGAAATCACTGTCGATAACGGGACCCAATTCGACTCAGCATATTTCTGGGAATTCTACGAGGGCCTGGGAGTCACCCTCCACTTCACCTCTGTGGCTCACCCCCAGAGCAACGGGCCGTCGAAAGGGTTAACAGCGTGATCCTACAAGGGTTACGTCGAAGGCTCGAGCAAGCTACCTCCAGGTGGGGTGCATGGGCGGAGGAGCTCTCGAGCATCCTCTGTTCCATGCGCACGACGCCAAGTCAAGCAACGGGACGCACGCCTTTCTCGCTCGTGTATGGGGCTGAAGCGGTTCTCCCCTCGGAGATCGGCTTCCAATCACTGCGGGTCGAGCTCCTGGATGGAGCTATGATCGCAGCGTACCAAGCCAATAAAGCCAATCAACAGCTAGAAGTCGACCACGTCGAAGAAGAACGCGACCGAGTGCTCCTCCACCACACCATCTACGAGCAAGAAATAGCACGCACATACAACCGACGCGTCCACGCAAGAGCTTTCCGCCTTGGGGATCTTGTCCTTAAGCGTGTGACCGACGCCCAAGCCCAGGGCAAACTCTCCCCCAAGTGGGAAGGTCCTTATAAGGTCTCTGCAGTCCTGGGCTCAAGGGCTTACAAGCTCTCCAACCTCCAAGATCAAGAGCTAAAGCATACATGGAACATAGACTTGCTTCGCAAGTTCTATGTCTAGCCTCCGGGCCTTGTTCCTCCCCCGTCGCGACTTCGCAGGGGGAGACACTGCCCCCCACCGTGGTTACGCGGGGGGACGTTGTACTCATTTTCCCTCCCCCACAGCGGCTTCACGGGGGGAGGCGTTGTATTTCAAGTTCTATCAATACAATCGGATTGTTTCTCCAACTCGAGTCCGTTATAGGTCCTCACCTTACCGTCTCTCAGACAATGCCCTCCTATTGAGGATTCCCTCCCCGTGAGGACGTAGGCTACCGCAGCCTAAAAGTCCCTACGACGGGAGCCCCGCTCCCGTAGGGCGGCTTACAATCACCCCTCGTGGACTGAGGGGGTAAGCGGCAACCCTGATGCGCACGGTGGCCCGATCTTCCGACAGGTAGAGGTAAGTCGATTGGTGGAGACTCGACGTTGACGATCTGGCTTCCGATCAGAACCGATCCGAACCCAGCAATCGCTACACCACGGCTCCGTTGGTTATCAACCATGCACAAACACGATTGACCTCGCCAAGAAGGCTTATCCCTGCATGCGAATCGAGAACACAAGCAAGAACGAGAAAGAAGCAATCTGAAATATTGCAAATATAAATTGAATCTCACGAGTTGGGGTTGCACAAACCGATACACGGCGAAACTGTTCTTTGACATATTAATCTAAGCAAAACCCAAACCAAACCCTAGCGGCGGCTACTGAATATAAGGGCTAAGGGACGTCCTAGAAACCCTAGACGTGTTCGTGATGGACTCCAACACGATACATGGGCCAAAGGCCCAAATTGGTGACGCAGCACCCTGGGACAGATTCTGTCCGCCAACTTGTAACGCGAATTCCCGTCGACTCAGCAGTCCAATTGACCTGAAACCGGTGCCATTGGAAAGGTTATCTCCTTAGCTTTCGATACATATGTGGATCATTGAAATCGGAGTCCGTTTGTGGCCTGGGTGACGATTTTAGTGAACACTGCTCCTGGTGGCCGAGGTAGTCGACTCCGAGATGAATTGGGACTCCGACTCCGAGATGAATTGGGACTCCAACTTGACTTGGACGCCCTCCTGGCCTCCCTCCTGGCCCTTGCTGGTTCCCAAGGCCTTCATGATCCTCTCCAAAGTTCTTAAGTACAATATAATCAATAATATCATTAGGTAGCATACTATCCTCACAAGTATATACACGGGCACTTAGGAACGAGCTCACCTGTTGATTCAATTGCCGTGCTCGTGCTCTTGTGATGGGTCCTTGCATCACAACTGGAGGAGTCTCGGGAGTATGCATAGGAGTGATGTCCTCATCAAACCCAGTCCTCAAGGACAAAGGTAACAAGTCAATTTGAGAGACTAGTCCCCCCTTAAATACTCAGACCCATCATCGGGCTCAACCTCTTTAGGGAGCGAAACTGTCTCCCTGGCAAGACGGGATATTCGAAAAATCTCCTCGGGGAGTTACTACCCGGCTCCCCGTTTTCACAGCAACCGGAGGATTTCTCACCGGGACTTTCAAAAAATTGTTCCCGGAGGTTTTTACCCGGCTCCCAGTTCTCACGACGACCAGGAAATTTCTCTCCGGGACCTTTGGACAATCTTCTTGAGAGAATTTTTACCCCGGCAATCATTAGCATCCGGACCCTTCACTTCTCCCCCACAGCGCGCGGAGCTACGCTACAACCCACTGTGGGGAGGGGGGTAACTCATGCCCGGGGATTGCCCTCTTTCGGACCATTCTTTGGACTCGGAAAGTTTCAAAAACAAGTTAAGGAACAAGAAAACTTAGCTTTATTGAAATATTTAACCAGAGGACATCTTCCCCCTCTGGTGGGTATTGGTACATTAAACGCAAGATACAACCCGGGGGGCTCCTACACCTAATAATCCCAGAGGCCCTCTGATAGCCCTTGGGCCAGGTCTTGATACAAGCTTCGTATACGTCGCTGGGCCTCCCAAAGCAGGTTCTCAGGCCAATACTCGTAGCCCGCCGGTGGGAGTATTCGAAGCAGCGGAACCCTCCGGGACCCCGGTCGCGGAGGGGATAATTCGGCGCGGTGGTTGTCGAAGTTGTCTAGGTTCCACTTCGGGAGCCACCGCAACCGGATCTGCTCCCAAGAGACACCCCTACCATGTCCCCCAGAGATGAGACTTAGCAAAATTAAGGTGGCTTGGGCAACCCAAGAGTGATACCAGCCGGAGCCCGGAGGCCTTATCTCCGGGGAGGCTCCTCGCAACACTGGGGCGCCTCTAAGGTTGCACTCAACTCTCGGGGGCTCTCTCCCGGGAGTAACCTCCCGGGGCGCCTGGTAAATTCAATTCAAGACTTAGCAAAAAATTCATTCTATTGCATCAAAATGTCTTTTGTACAAGTCTCTGGGGCTTCTTTTAAGAAGCTACCGGGAGCAAAAATCCTAAAACAAAAAAGGACCTATGTAAAGGCCCGGGGGGGAGGCTCATACTTGTTCATTGTTGTCCTCCCCCCGGGAGGCCTCCGCCGGAGCCGTAGTGCCCGCCCTCGGAGGCACCGACACCGGGAATCGCACCCAAATGATCCGGTCGTAGAAGCCCCCGGCGAGCTGCTCCACCTCTCACCGGAGCAGCTCGAGGAACTCGGGAAAGCCCCGGGGGATACGGCCCCCAATCGCCCGGGCGCCGATCCCCCGGAGTTCCACAAGCCCCGCAGCGGCGGCCACCACTAGGATCGCCCTGCCCCATGCCCGAGCATCGACGGCCTCCAGGATCACAAAGACTTGTGAATTGAGAAAACGCACAACCTCTGCGAGTGTCGCCGGCGCTGCGTTAGAGCTGCCCCCCGGGCTGAGACTCACCCCAAGCCCTTCGAGGGCCGAGCGGACGGAGCGACCCGCTTCCACCACCGCCCGAGCGCTGGAGCCCTCGAGCTCCCGGAGGGCATCCTCCTTTGCCCTTACCTCCCTCCGGAGCCGGTCGTTGGCGTTCTCACAGATGTGGAGCTGGGCTCGGACTCGAGCCAACTCCCAGAGCGCGTCGTCCCACTCCTCAGAAAAGGTGGCGGCCTTCCCCTCCACCTCCTTCAGCGCCTTGTCAAAGAGCGCTTCGATGCCCCAGGTAAGGGTCGCCCCCTGCGAGCACGAAAGTTATTCGAAGCCCAAGAGTTGGTAAAATCTTAGGAAGAAACAACCTTGTGATCTAGGAATGAACCTGGATATGGAGTGATTGCAGCTCCCCCCAACGGTCACGGAGCATCCCTTGCGAGACGTACTCCTGCACCTTCTGGGTCTGGAGCCCCTCCGCGAACCGGAAGACCTCCCCCGCGGACAGCAGGGGGTCTCCCTCCAAACGGCTCCGGACCCGTCACGAAGGTCGCGGCGGCGGGCCCCCTCACGAAGGTCACAGGGGTGATGTGAACCGCAGTGGCAGCGGCCGGAGTCCTTGCCGCTGAAGAGGTGGCCGAAGAGGAAGTGGACGAGCTCTCCGAGGAGGTGCCACCCCGAGGAGGGATGAGGAGCCCTTTCCCCTTTCCGGGCCGTGGGGTCCCTGAGACCTCCGTCGCTGCGGGGACTTCATAGACCGAGGGGCGCCCCCCTCATCCACTAGCCACTCGACGCGCAGAGGGAAGCCTCCGCGAAACTAACCTCTGGCCGCTCCGGCTCTGGTAGTCCCGGTGCCACCGGAGGTGCGATCGCCGAAGGCGGCGAGGGGGCGTAATTCGCCGAGTCAGACGCCCCCTCATCACCGGCCGGCTCCTTCCCCCGGGCCTCTCCGGAGGCCTCAAGAAGGCGCACGAACCCTTGTGCCTCCGCCACCCCCCCCCCCCCCCCCGGAGTTTTCTTCCGAGGGGCGGCATCACCTCCCGCCTGGAAGGCGCTCGCACACGTCCCGACCCGGGGGTGGCGTCCTGGGCCTTCACGGGCATGGAACCCGGCCTCGTTGCCAGACCGGGGGCCTTCTGAGCCTTGGCACGCTTCGGCTCGGAACCCCCGGCGGCCTCCTTCCCCCGCTTGTGAGAGCCGGGGGTCAAGAGAGGCGTCCTCTCTGGCAGCCTTAGCCCAAAGGCCTCGGCCACCAAGTTTCGGGGAGGACCCTCCCCGATGACGTGCACGATACGCTCGTGCTCGTCGGTGTAGTACCTCCCGAGTAGGTTCTCAGCCTTCTCCCGGGCCGGATAACAAAAGTGAAGGGAGTTAGCGCAATTAATAAAAACCAAAAAAGTCACCAAGGGCTTACGTCGGGTCACCAGCTTTTGTGGGGGCCGCTGTGCTAGGCACATTCCGATCCCCCTCCTCCCGTACGGGAAGGGGGAAACCTTCAATAACGTCAGCTCCTTGGCGGCGTCCCTCATGGAACGGACGCCCCGGGAGCCAACCACCTTGCTGAGGAGCTTCAGCTCGTCCTCAGTCCACACCGGGGGCTTGGGGCGGACAACCGGCTGTAGGAGGGGAGCTCTAGTGAGTAGGTCACCTCGGCGTCCCGGACCCAGAGGTAAAACCACCTCTGGACCCAGTCCCCCTAGTGGTCCCGGGAAGGAGCCAACTGGTACTCCTGCACCCGCGACGGCAGGAGCTGTATCATGATGGAGCCGAACGAAGACTTCGGCCCTCCCCTCAAGTGGGAGCTCCACGCCGCCGGCTCATAGAAGTACCGGAACAGCCGGAGCGTCGGCTCCCATTCGGTGGCTGTCTCGAACAGCCAAATGAAGAGCCCCATTCGAACGAAAGCATTCGGCGTCAGGTGGTTGAGCACCACCCCGTATTCCCAGAGAAACTCTCGGAGCAACGGATGCACCGGGAGCTGAAGCCCTACCTCGAGGAAGGCTTCGAAGATGACCACTTCTCTGGGCCTAGGGCAGGGGGCGCCGTCCTTGTTGGAGGGGCTCCGGATGTCCCCGTCCGTGACAACCCCCCAGCCCACGAGGGACTCTAAGTCCCCCGAAGTGAACTCGGAGGCCCAGAGGAAGTCCGCGGTGACTTCCTCCGGAGGCACCTCAGCGGCGTTAGCGCGACCCTTGGGAACCATTTTGTTTCTCTGGTGTGTTGAGCTCTCAGGGAACTGAGGGGCTTAGGTTTCCGGAGGCTAAGCTTCCGGGAGCGGGCTACCGGGAGAGCTTAGGGCACCGGTGGCGTTTGAGGATCGAAGGTTTGAGTGACTTCTCTGGGCCCCTCGAAGCCCTAATTATAGGGCTCAAACGTGGCCCCGATGCGCGCCATGTGGCTCCTGGTGGTGAATCTGCACCACTCAATTCAAACGACAAGCGCGAATCGAAGGGGCGGGTGCGGGAAACGATTCATCGCTGGTTTGAACCGCGCGAGGCCATTATGACCAAACGACGCACGCCAATCGAGACAAGGGGTGACATAATGACCGACGGCACCACCGTGAGTATCTAGTGCAAAATTCGAAGCGTCAACAAGGCGCCGGAGATCCATCCCAGAGGAGATGTTCCCGGTAACGTCAGCCATCCCCTCCGGGGGAGATGTTCCCGGTAACAGCAGCGTCCCCGGAGGACATGGGGGGCTGTTGTTGGGGGGAATCTCTGTGTGATCAAGTCCAAGTAAGAGACAAGGCTCCCCCGGGCCAAGGCTCCCGGTGACCACTAGTACAGAAATGCAGTCTACTAACCCCTATCTTCTATCGGTTATTAGCGAAACAGCACAAAACCGATAGAAAATGTGCCTCGCGGTCGTAAAATCCCGACGGATGTATTTTCCCTATCGGTTTCTAAGAAACTTACCGATAGAATAAATAGTATGATTTACTCTAGCGGTGATGAACATATTTTCCGTTAGAAGAGATGCATAAGTACTGACGGAAGAATGTTGTGCGCCGATAGGACTGGTCGACTTCAACAACTAGACTTATTCTATCGCTACTGTATGAATATACCGACAGAGTATATTAAAAATTCCTATCGGCAATACGTAGTTCGCCGATAGAATAGTTGACCTTCTACAAATATTTTTATTCTATCGGTAATGGATTCTTTTACCGTTAGAATATATAGAAAATTGCTTAGGACTGTTCGTCTTCTAATAGTTTTATTCTATCGGTAATGAATGTTTATACCGGTAGAATATTGCACAAAATATCTTAGAACTGTTGGCCTTCTACAACTAGTTATATTCTGTCGGTAATGTACGTACATACCGATAGAGTATGTACAAAAATTCCTATCGGTAATATTTATTGTGCCGATAGAACCATTCGCATTCTACAGATGTTTTTATTACTAACGGTATTCTGTTTTCTTACCGATAGAAAATATAAAATTGTATAAATACACGGGTATGTCTCTTTCATTCTCACAGTTCATCTGGGGCTCGTAGTCCTAACCCGTAAGCTCCATGGACGGCCGGCGCACCTCTACAGGGGACCGCTGCACCTCCGCACCTCCATCGACGCCCTCTAGACGTCGGCATTCCAAGGAAGGTACGTAAAATTTCTGCAATATTGTTAGATTATTCTAATCCGATTATGGCAATAATTCTGCTTTTTTTGTATCCTTCATTTTGATGTGTCTTCTTTTCAATATGATTATGATCTGTTCAGGTCCTTGGATGATGCTCGTGAGGGGCAACGTATTTCACGGTTCTTCATCGCAGTACGCTGCCTACGTTGGCTTGTTGGTGAAAGAAATGGTGAAGATCACCGTCGAGAGCTGGAAGGACGTGAAGGGCGAGATCTTGGTTGGCTCGGTCGAGAAGATGCTTAAGCCCGGCGTGTTTCTCAAATCAGGACCTATAGAAAGCATCTTACATGTTTTTGCATGCACCAGCTTGTGGCCAGATGCTTACCTGCTTGGAGAAGAAGAATTGTTGTTATTTGCACAGCCATTCTACACCATCACTACACAGAACAACATCTTGGAAGGTAGGTTCTTTTTGTTAATATCGTTGAGTTGAGTTGAGTTGAGTTGATCGAGTTTGAGTCCGAGGAAATCACCAATACGTACAAATGTATGTCGACGGCAGTTCCAGCTCCTCGGGCGTCTTCGAACTGAACTCCTATGGTTAAGTCCAATGTGGTTCAGACATTTGCTGTTTTGGATGAATGGATTTGTGATGTATCAGGTCTAACTTGTAGTCGGTAGTTGCATTGTGGCAACCTGCAAAGGTTCCCTTTTATGTAAAATGCATGTATGGGCCACTGGGTCCTCGTCGTGATCTGTTGTTAATTTCAGACGTGGCTTTTGTAATATACATCGAATGTGTGAATTGTTGTATTTGTATATTGTTGTATATTTGTGTATCATGTATTGCTAATTGGGACATGAACTTGAATGTGCAGGGAGCATTTGTGTATTTAATTGTATTGGTAGGTAGGTGTGTATTTGTACTGCTGTTTCAGACATGCACTTCAATTTGTGAACTGGCATGTGTATGTTTGTACCTGAATTTGTATTGGTGAACTGGCATGTGTATGTTTGTACCTGAATTTGTGAACTGGCATCTGTAATTTCTTTGGCAAGATGAAGTCCCAACTACCTACGAAAAGTATTTTTGTGTCTCCTAGTTAATCCACAAATTAGCATTTAATATATTGCTTTATCTTCTAGTTAAGATCCGTTTGATGTAAGATCTGTTTGATGTTACAATGATATGATTCCTTGAATGTGAGAAATGGCATGTGCATGTTTGTCCCAGTTTGGTAACAGTACCTCCTCTAACGGTAAGTACACATATTTACCGATAGGAAAACACATATATTTGTTCAGTCATGCATATTCTAACGGTAAATACACATATTTACCGATAGGAAGCACATATATTTGTTCAGTCATGCATATTCTAACGGTAAATACACATATTTACCGATAGAAAAATACATATATTTGTTCATTCATGCATATTCTAACGGTAAGTACACATATTTACCGATAGAAAAATACATATATTTGCTCAGTCATGCATAGTCTAACGGTAAATGCACATATTTACCGATACAAAAACTAATGCTCGAGTGTCATGCATCATCTAACGGTAAGTACACATATATACCGATAGAAAAACTCATGTGCGTGCTGTGTCATGCATGATCTAACGGTAAGTACACATTTTTACCGATAGGAAAACACATAAATTTGCTCAGTAATGTATATTCTCTAACGGTAGGTGTGTGTTTTTACCGATAGAATATGTGAGCGGCAAATTAACTAAGTTAGTCTGATGGTTATTTCATGTATTTACCGTTAGAAAAATGTCCATTATAAGGAAAACCCCACTCGACCATTGCTGAGCTGCTCTTTAATTTGTTCTGTTGCACTCTGTGTCCCTCTGTTTGTGACGAAAGTTCCAGCTACACTGCTAGGGTGATCAGCGCAGGCTGGAGGGAAGTTGATTGCGCCCCTCTCTTTAAGGTATGCTTAATCGTCGACACTTATCTCTCTCTCCCTCTAGATCTCCCTTCCTCTCTACTTGCAAGCTAGCTGTATTGTGTAGTTCCAAGTTTGTAGCTCTAAGCTTGGGAGCTTGGTAGCTGGAAATGCGTCATGTTTTAGGAGCTAACTAGCTTGTATTGTGTAGTTAGCTAGGTTAATTAGTGTTAATTTCGTCAGGCTAGGGTTCAACACATATATCTGTTGTAAGAGGCTGTACATGTACATATACATAACTTAATCGGGCAGGTTTCATGCATGGCTTACTCGTTAAATTTTGTTAATTGTAGATGGACAGGAAATATTGGATGTATGGAATAAAACGTACTACTCTTGAATATTTGGATGGTGTGAATGAGTTTATTAAATTTGCTGAGCAACAAAAGGAGAGGAAGGGAGAGAAAAATATGCTCTGTCCTTGTACAGATTGTATGAACTTGAAGAGGTTTAGCAACTCTGATCAAATTAAGAGTCATTTGATTCGTCGTGGTTTTAACGCGCGATACACCCGTTGGATATGGCATGGCGAAGATCTTGAGGAAACAAGCACCACTACTACCAATCAGCACGACTCGGATGTGGATTGCAATAATATCGATGATCATCCCAATTTTGGTAATGTTCATTCCGATGTGCACGTAGATGATGATGACAATCTAGATGAGATGTTACGTGATGTAGAGGAAGATTACAGCGAAAATGACTTCTGTGAATTTGAGAAACTGATTGCTGACTCTGAGAAGCCTCTGTTCCCTGGATGTGCAACATTTACAAAACTGTCTTCTGTGCTGAGATTATATAACTTGAAGGCAGGAAACGGTTGGAGTGATAAGAGTTTCACGGCACTATTAGATCTTCTAGCGGACATGCTTCCAGAGGGAAATGAGTTGCCAAGATCTACTTACCAAGCCAAAAAACTGTTGTGTCCGTTGGGAATGGAAATCGAAAGAATACACGCATGCCCAAATGATTGTGTGTTGTACCGTAACGAGTACTCCAGTTTGCATGTTTGTCCAAGATGCGGCGCATCGAGGTATACGCGTAGGGACCGGATTGACAGTGAACGTCACGAGGTAAGGAAAGGGCCCCCGGCAAAAACTGTGTGGTACTTGCCTGTGATACCTAGATTGAAGCGGCTGTTTGCAAATCCGAAAGTCGCGAAGCACTTGCGTTGGCATGCTGAAGCCCGGAAACAAGACGGAAAACTGAGACACCCAGCTGATTCTATTCAATGGAGAAACATCAACAGAACATTTGCTGAGTTCGGCGGCGAACTTAGGAATGTAAGGTTCGGGCTGAGTACAGATGGTATGAACCCACATGGTAATATGAGCAGCCGGCACAGCACTTGGCCGGTTCTTTTATGCATCTACAATCTTCCTCCTTGGTTATGCATGAAGCGCAAGTACATCATGATGGCGTTACTAATCTCAGGACCCAGACAACCCGGAAATGATATTGACGTGTTTCTAGCGCCTTTAATCGAGGACTTACAGAAATTGTGGAGCGAGGGTGTGCAGGTGTGGGATACATACAAGAAAGAGAATTTCATCTTGCGGGCCCTGATATTTTGCACCATAAATGATTTTCCTGCCTACGGCAATTTGTCGGGGTATAGTACGAAAGGAGCCAAGGCTTGCCCTATTTGCCTAGATGAAACTGAGAGCATGTGGCTGCGAAACTGCCGGAAAACAGTGTACATGGGTCACCGCAGGTTTCTTCCGGTGCATCACACGTACCGTAAGAAGAGGAAATCATTTAACGGGAAGCCTGAGAAGGGATCAGCTCCAGTGTTTCTGACCGGTAAGGAGATTTACTCACGCGTGAACGACATCAAAGTTGAGTTCGGTAAGCATTCTAAACCTCGAGAAAAAAATGTTTGGAAGAAGAGATCGATTCTCTGGGATCTACCGTACTGGGAGCACTTACAAGTTCGACATTGCATTGACGTCATGGATGTAGAGAAAAATGTCTGTGACAGTTTGATTGGTTTGTTGTTGAACATTCCGGGAAAGACAAAGGATGGTGTGAAAGCTCGTCGTGACATGGTGGAAATGGGGATAAGGACTGAGCTTACACCTTTAGAGAATGGAAAGCGTACATACCTCCCCCCGGCCTGCTACACGTTGTCGAAGAGCGAAAAAACAGAACTCTGTCGGTGCCTGCACGGTGTTAAAGTTCCATGTGGGTACTCCGCGAACTTGAAAAAACTTGTGTCTATGAAGGACCTAAGACTGGTTGGCATGAAGTCCCACGACTGTCATGTCTTGATGTCACAGATGCTTCCCATTGCTATCAGAGGCATTCTCCCAGTTAAAGTCAGAGAGACAATCACAAACCTATGTTATTTCTTCAACGCAATATCTTCCAAGGTAAGTACGTGCACTCGTACTATAAGTTCACTACCTCCATTTGTGGAGCTTAATTAGAAGATTTTTCTGATATGAATATTTGGCGCAACTGTGTCCTCGTAGGTAATTGATCCCGATGGACTGGACGCTTTGCAACGCGACGTGGTTGCAACTCTTTGTCAGCTCGAGATGTATTTCCCTCCATCCTTTTTTGATGTTATGGTCCATCTGATTGTTCACCTTATCAGAGAAATTAAGTTTTGTGGACCTGTGTGCCTGCGCTACATGTATCCATTTGAGAGATTTATGGGTGTATTGAAGGGATACGTAAGGACTCGTCGTCGACCCGAGGGGAGTATCATGGAAGGTTATGCCGCCGAGGAGGTGATTGAATTTTGCACAGATTATATGGCCGGGGTTGACCCAATTGGTGTTCCTAGGTCCCGACACGAGGGTAGGCTTGAGGGAATTGGAACGATTGGATTCAAAGCTATCGTCCCCGCTCGTGATGTGTACGCAAAATCACATTTTTGGGTCTTACAACACATGACGGAGGTCGAGCCATACATACACGAGCACAAGGTAATGTTACGGTCACAGAATCCTTCGAAGTCAGACGTTTGGGTAAGCAGAGAACATAACAGGAAATTTGCTGAGTTGATCCAAGAAAGAGTCACGCGAGCTGCCGAGGGCTCCGTAAGTGAAACTGTGACATGGTTGGCTAGAGGCCCAAGATTCACTGTAGGGACTTGGCAGGGGTACGACATCAATGGGTATTCATTTTACACAAGAGCTCAAGACGCCAAGAGTAGCACGCAATGTAGCGGAGTGACACTGTTTGCTATTTCCGAGGATGCCAGGTCAGTAAGGGCGCTGAACTCATATTACGGTGTTATTGACGAAATATGGGAGCTCGATTACGGATTACTTAAGATTCCCCTGTTTCGATGCCAATGGGTCGAAATCTCTCGAGGTGTTCAAGTTGACAGTTACGGGTTTACTCTCGTCGATCTTGGTAGAGCCGGACACCAAGACGATCCATTCATACTTGCAAAGCAAGCCACACAGGTATTCTACATCGTTGACCCGGCCAATCCAAACTTGCATGTTGTCCTCCACAGCAAGAGACGTATTGTTGGGGTCGAAGATGTTGTCGACGAAGAGGAGTATAACCAATTCGATGAAATACCTCCATTTTTAGAGGACATTCAATCTATCCGTACTGAAGATATCGACGAAACAACGTATCTGCGAGATGACCACGAAGAAGGATTATGGGTTGAGAACCATTGATGATTAATTTCTATTTCAGGGATAAATGCCAAGCAAACAGCCCACAAGTTCTGCAGCAAGGTGAGGAACTTATCATTAATACATCAGGCAGTACATTTTTCTTTAGAATTTAATGATAAGCTAGTTCACAGCATTAATACATCTCAATTTTACTCCACAGCATGAGTTCTAACATGTACAGTACCTTTATCCTGTAAATATTTAATTCTTCCCTTCAAATAGCACTTGCAAAAATCTCATCGCAGCCTCTTCAAATTAAGTTCAGCAAAAATCACTTTTTTCTGACGGTATTTTGTTATTTATACCGATAGAGAATGACATCTTCTCTCAGGCACTTGAAAACGTTTTCTATCGGTATTGTTCTGTTTTACCGTTAGAATAAATTCGTTTGTCTCACGGTATTTGTTGTCTGACGGTTTTTTCCTGTTTTTACCGATAGAAGAAGACTCTGCCGTTTTGAATTCTCGAACGTGTCGCCATGCGTCGCCTTGGAAACTCTATAAGTACCTCGCCAATGCGTCGCGGTATTTTGTTGTTTTTCTAATTCTCGAACGGTTCGACTCCTCATCTTCTCTTTCACAATGGCAACCTCCATGGGATCGTCATCCACGGCCTCCCCGGTAAGAACTCTAAATCTCCTCGGTTTACCCCTGTATTGTTAATCCATGTTCAGTTCATTCTTGACCTGTTGATTTGCACAGGGAATGGTAGCCGTCGAAGACACTGCCAAAGTGAAGGCTGACCTGAGGGCCCTCCAGGAGGAGCACAAGCTCCTTACAGACAAGCACACTCAGCTACGGCTTGACCTTGACGATCTCTTCCAGCGCATTAAGCGCATGAAGACGGATGGTGACAATGCTAGGGCGAGGACGAGGCGTCTTCGCGAGGAGAAGAAAGCCGCGGATATGACCATCGCTGGCTGCGGTTTGACTATGAAGGATACCATAGCGAAGCTGAGGGAGGTCGCAGGCCTTCTTGACGCGGTAGTAGTTGATCCTAGGGACAACTTGTCGCTAGAGGAGTCCTGCGTCCTGGCTGCAAGTCTAACTGACTCTATTCTACATGCAGCCAGGGCTAAGACCACCCCTTGACCTAGCAATTTGGGTTTTATTTTTTTTTGTAAGTGATAAAACAACAATGAATGAACAATTTCTTTTTATGTCAATTTTCCAATTTTCCGGCTATCTTCCCTCTTTCTTTAACATTCTGCAGCTTTCAACCACGGTCTGTTTGATGTTAAATTGTTTACCTTTTCATTACTCTGACGGTATTTTGTTGTTTTTACCGATAGAAAAAGGGCACACAAATCTCAAGCACTTAATCAAAAAAATTTTCTGGGGAATATTGGGCTCACGGGATTTTTTTGTTTATACCGATAGAAAAGGGCACCTTTTCATTACTCTCACGGTATTTTGTTGTTTTTACCGATAGAAAAATGGCACTCAATCTCAAGCACTTTAAAAAATTTTCTGTGGAAAATTGGTCTCACGGGATTTTATTGTTTATACCGATAGAAAAATGCATGCACTAATTCGAATATTTTTCCGGGAAATTTACTTTTTCTATCGGTATTATTTTGTTGTTTCGATAGAAAATTACATAAGTCTATCGGTATCATTTTTTTATACCGATAGAAAAGTTCATCCGCTACTTTATTACTCGTACACGGCCCTTTAGTTTCCCTCCACTCGAACAGTTCCACCTTAGAGCACTGCGTCTCTTCGAGAGCGAAGAAAACCCCAACCTCCGCCGTGAGCCACTCACTTCCTCTCTCCCACACGACGATCGCCGGCTGGACACTGGTTCGTCACTGCCACCGGTTCTTATTTTCGTCCTTCGCCCGCCGCTGCTGCGTTCTACACCGCCTCTCCATCACCAGAACTGATCGCCGCCGTAAATACCCTAATTCGTCGTTCTATTTCCAGCATCTTCTTTATTTGATCCTAGTGTTTTGCACGTACTAATTCTTCGAGTTTTGCAATTACACTAGGGTTCCCTATTGTGTTGGCTTATGTACATTCCGCAGGCAATGTTGATTTTAATTAGGGTTTACATAATATGTTCCAGTGCTGTAATGAACCTGTTTTGAGATTTTAACTTCTCTATACTGCTGTATGTGTGATCAATTGTATCCAACTGCCATGTAATGCAGATTATATGTTGGAGGTGTTCTTACACATATTCTATCGGCAGCTCATGTGTTTACCGATAGAAAATTTTTCTGCACAAGTAGTAAAACTTAATTTGGATCTGGAAGGACATGAGCCATGCAATGTACTAGTTTGGTTGGGAATTTGTACTCACTTCGTATGAATATATGGCAATGTGGATGGGTCTTCGATGTATATGTTTCAAATGCCTATATACATGACTTTTCCCAACCTAATAGCTGTGAAGTCCTGATGACTCACATACAGGCTAGGCTAAAGATTATGCACAGTGGCACTTAGATGCTTGTGTGCATATTTACGTGTGAAATAATAATGCTGGCCCATGAATATTAGTGTAGCAAATCATCGAGAATGTTATGTGATGACAGTGAATGGTGGCTTGTCAACAAAATTCCATATGTAGAGAACATTGTTATGTTCTATCGGTATCTCACGTGTTTGCCGATAGAAAAATTGTCTTGTGTGGAGGTAATTGTTATGGTCTATCGGCAGCTCATGTGTTTACCGATAGAAAATATTTCTGAAGAGTTCAGTAAGTAATTTATGCATGTCTTTCTTTTTGTATTATTTTCCCTTTTGCCGCCCTAGTTAGTCTCCAGTCCTGGGCTGAGTTATGGAACTCCAAGGCGAATTAATTGCCATATATATGGTTTGTTGAAGGTTTTGTAGGGGAAGACATGTCGTCGTCTTCATCGGATGGTACTAGTGGTTCGACTAGGGCCAACCCCATCGTAACTACTGAAGATGGGGCTGTTACATCCCAGCGCAAGAGGGTGGGGCGAGGCGCGACGACGTTGGGGCGTTTGGCCAAACGCACTGATCTTTCTTGTGAGTTCAACCAATTTGGGAGGCCGATTGGAAAGAATGCTGGGAGGTACGCGGCCTACGTTGGGCTGTTGGCGAAAGAAAGGGTGAAGATCACCGTCCAGAGCTGGAAGGACGTGACGGCGGACGAGAGGGATAGGTTGTGGGCGGAAGTGAAGGTTAAATGAACTGAAATCGCTGAACTCTTTCGTAATCACGTTCTCTTGGCTTATACTAAAGTTTAACTAACTCGTGATTAATTGTATGCATTTTTCGGAAACAGGCTAAGTGGAACATCCCCGACGATACACCTAGGACTGCCTGCTTGAAGGACATGAACGGAACATGGAAAACCTTTAAGAGCTGGCTCGTCAGTAACTTCCTAGCTGCGGGGAAATCTCCTTGCGAGAAGTACCCCTTCATATCGGAGGAGGTATGGGAGGAATTCACCAAGCAGAAGGGGACTGAGGAGTTCAAGGCCCTTAGCGAGAAGAATAGGGCGATCCAGAAGAGGAACGACCACCCGCATCGGCTCGGATCCCGGGGCTATGCGGGGAAGGAGGAACAGTGGAAGAAGGAAGACGAACAAAATCCTGTGATCGACACCCCTGAGTTGCCGCTCTCCGAGATCCGGGATGAGAGGTGCAAGCGATGGTGGAGGGGGAGGGGGTCCGTGTCGTCCACGGGGTCTGTGCAGTTCGCAACCCCTGGGGACGCCGACGTTGTGAGGCGAATGGTAAGTTGGCTAACCTCGTAAACTGTGTGCGCACAAGTGTATATAAGGCAATTTGTCTCACAAGGTACCTTCAAATGTAACAGATCTCTTTTGAGAAGGAGGCAGCGGAGGGATTGTTTACCCCGCAGAGGGAGAACGACATCCTCACCCGGGCTCTAGGAAATAAGGAGCATCCCGGGCGGACACGGGCCGTGGGAGCCATTGTGTCGTGGAAGGCCGGTTTCGTAGATCCGGCTCCACCGAGGAAGAAGGCCCGCACCTGGAAGGAAAAGGAAGCTGACCTCTCCGATAAGATACGGGCTGAGGTACGGGAGGAGATACGGGCGGAGATGCGGGCTGAGATACGGGCTGAGGTACAGTCTGAGGTGCAGACCGAGGTCGCACAAATGAGGGAAGAGTTTGCACGGTTGAGAGAAACATTGCTGGCCAAGAGTGCAGATGCGGATCCCCAGGACGACGATACCCCGCGGGGTCGGATAAGCAGTTGCGCTTCGAAGGTACTCGCGGATCCAGTGGATCTACTTGAGGTACTGCAAGCCTTCATCTGTGCACTTAAGTTGATGCCACTCCCATTCTGTTAGAGTTGTTTCGCTAACCTATTTTAATTGTTACAAATTTGCAGGGGCCGGAGGGCTGCATCCTACAGAATCACGTAGGCGCCGGGCAGGAAGTGGTTGGACACGGCTTCGTATATCCGTCTGGGCCGGATGTCCGGGTCCACTGTGTACCTCTGCGGTTGGGTTTCGCAAAGGTACAGGTGGACATGGCCATGCCGGCCTACAACGATTCTCCGTTGCCAGTCCCAACAGAGGAACTGCTGACACTTGCTGAGGCAGTGGGCTCCTACGTACAGTGGCCCAAGAAGTGTCTTGTAATACAACCGGTAAATCCTACACATTTTAGATTACATCCTACTCAGTACACTCAACTTGCATAATCTAACATACGTGCTCATTAATTGAAGTGGCCTGCCGCGGGGCTACCAGGGGACTGCGCCCCCAGCTCGGGGCATGAGGGCCGATCTCGTGCGAACCTGGACACATCAAAGACGGCCTCGACCCCACCCAGCGCATCCACGCCTCCACCTCGGAAGAAAGCCGCCATCACCTCGCCCTTGCCTTCGAAGGTACGCGCTCAGTCCCCGGCAAAAGGCAAGGGCGGCAAAGGCAATGGCAAAGGGCGACAGGGACTGCCGCGGACGTTCACGAACGCGCTCCCACTCCTGTCGGAGGCATCTTTGCGGAAATTGGATCGATCAACCAGAGACCTCCACGACTGGTACCTACATCGAGCTCGGCGCAGCCTGAACTTCTTAGTTCCCTACAGGCCTGGGCAGTTCCACCTTGAGCCCGGGACTATATCCGTGGCACACGAGGATCTGTTCGACCTCTACAACTGGCGGGAGCTCGATATGTCCATCATACGGACTGGAGTCCTGTGAGTTTGCTGATGCTATGTATTGCTGTTTTCTAACTCTGTTTGCTAACTCTGCATTAATGTTGCAGTTCATTTGAATACTGAGTAACTTTCTGTGAAATTAATATTAATCTCGTCCTTTGCATGCAGGTGCATGTACAGGCTAGCATCGGAGGTTGCGTGTGACAAGGTGGGTTTCCTCGACCCAGAGAAAATAAGCCTCACGATGCTAGGGCAGGACGCCGCGCACGCTGAGCAGTACAATCCAGCGCGCTGATGGCGCAGCAGGACAGGGACTTCATTCTGGTGCCGTACCACCAAAGGTTAGTGCATTTCATACTAATTTAACTCAATCTTGTATGTTACACCTGAGATGTACTTCGAGCTAGCGGTCCTCTTTTACGTACAATGCAGGGGCCACTGGATCCTCATCGTGATCTGTCCGCCGAGGAACGAGGTGTACTACCTCGATTCGATGCGTGACAGATTATCGATGGAATATGTGCTCAAGGGGAATATGGAGGCGTAAGTAACTTATATGTTTGATTTATATTTTGACCTCACTAGCTAATGATAATACATTAACTGGCAATACTAACTGAAATGCAGGGCTTTTGATAAATATGTGTCCGCTGGAGGGAGGCATGCCGCACCGCAGGGCTCCGTACTAGCTTGGAAAGAATATGAGGTACTCACGAGACTTTTTGTTTATGCTTAATTAGTTTATGGAAACAATATATAGCTAACATGTCTTCGCATATGCAATTATCTTAGTGCCATCAGCAGCCGCAATCGTGGGAATGCGGGTTTTATGTGCTGCGCTACATGTACGACCTAGTGCGGACAAACTTTTCCCGATTCCCCCAGGTAAGCATCGATAGCTAACTCAAATTTCAAAAATGGGTGTCACGTTCTAAATTAGGATCGAAGTTAGTTAATCAGTATGCACACATGCTTGCAGATCGCCATGTCGAAAGACCAATATGAAAATGGAAAGATTATATATCTTCGACAAATCTGGGCACAATATGTCATGGAGGAAGTAGCGCCCAACCATTCAGCATGACAATTTTCTCCTTTTGGTGTACTCTGCATAGACTGTTCATATACATGTGAATAAATATATATATGTGAATAAATGTCCACATTGGATTACAATCTGTATTTGTCCATACATATGTGAATAAATGTGAATAACTGCCTAATGTCTCAATTTGTTCTGTGAATTTACCTTGCATCTGTACTGTATTGTGTATCCAATCTATACTGTATTGCATCTGTACTGTATATGTGAATGTACTGTATTGTGAATGCAAATAAAGTACTGTATATGTGAATGCTCTATCGGTAAATTCATCAACAACCGAGAGACTACTGTACTTTTTTCTATCGGTACAATCAAAATTAACCGTTAGAAGAGTGTGACCTTTCCTGCCGGTGAACTCATACATATCCGATAGAGTACTAAGCTTTTTTTCTGTCGGTAATCTTGTAGTTAACCGTTAGAATAGTGGTACTTTTCCAACCGCTGACGACGAGTTTTCTATCGGTCAACTTTAAGATGCCGATAGAATAGTATGCCTTTTCCTATCGGTAATATTGTAGTTAACCGTTAGAATAGTGGTTCTTTTCAATCGCTATTGACGAGTTTTCTATCGGTCAACTTGTAAGATGCTGATATAATATTATGATTTTCCCTATCGGTAAACTCATAATATGCCGATAGAATATTATGTTTTTTTCTGTCGGTAATCTTGTAATTAACCGTTAGAATAATGGTACTTTCCCTGCCGCTGGACGTAAGACTACGACGGGTTTTCTATCGGTAGATTCATAATATGCCGATAGAATAGTGAACTTGTTCTGTCGGTTATTTACCGATAAAATGTC